>JACVBY030000541.1:0-1217047 GCA_017589505.3 Metroxylon sagu
AAACCGAACAATTCGCCAACCAGTGAACCTTCTTCCCCTAACGTTTTATCCATTTGAAGCCACACGTTTCCGACAATCAGATTCACATCAAATTTCTTAATGACGAAACCAATCGCCAGAGGAGATAAACGTGCAACGACATCAATTTTTTTTTTTTTTTTTTTTTTTTTTTTTTTTTTTTTTTAAAGACAGACCAGGACAGGGAATCATCACTGATCGTACGATCGCGACCGGTTCCTGACCATCCGGTCCGCCGTGGTCCACCATGGACCGGCATCAATGCACTTCGGCTTAGTGGACCCTAAATTCCGATCAAACGGGCTAATTTTGTTCCTTCCGGCCCGTGTTGATGATTAGCTCTATGGCGTCCAAACAATGCCCTCCTGCTTCAATTGTCGAGCCCCACCTTTTTGATGCGACGTGTCTTGATCTGGTGGGTCCTGGAGAGGATTTTAAGATAAGACCTTCGTTTGGATTCTCATCAAATCCGCAAGCCATATCAAGGGGTCCAATACAGCGTGCTCCACCGTCTGCGTGGAGCGAACAGTGACCGTCCGATCAATGAACCTGTTGGCGAATTCTTATAAGGAAGAGTTTGTGGCAACCGGCAAGAAGTGGGACGCCTGAAAGCCCGGCGGCTCTGCTGTTCTCCGCCGAGTACACAGTTCAGCGAGAGAGTACGATTTTTTCGTTATTTTATTTTTTGTAATCTTTATAAAGGACGGCTGCCGTGTTCGTATTCGATGCCAAACAAAACCTTTGCCATCTGAGAAAGATTCTCTTTTTTTTTTTTTTTTTTCGAAGAAAGGCTCATTTTAGTGCAGTGGAATTACAAAAGGAAAAAAGAAAAGAAAAGAAAAAAAAAAAAAAGTAGATAAGTTAAAAGAAGGAGAGAGTCCCGGGTTTCGAACACGGATGGTAAAGGGCGAATACTTTAAAATAACAAAGAAAGAAAAGATAGAAGCCTTTCTATTTCCCTCTTCCAGAACGAATATTTCGGCTTCTCTTCTCATGAAAAATTCGCCTTCCTCTTTCCGACGCCTCCTGGGTGTGTCGGTAGTGGGACCCACTTTGCGCTAGCGAACAATACGTCATCGCGGATTTTTCTCGTGTTATATCTTTACAATATGACGGCTCCTCTTCCTCCTTTTAAACGGCGTCATAGTCCCAGGATGATATAGTACACCAGTGTAATTGGAAGAGCTATCAGCATTCCAAAAATAACCCTGACAAAATTTCAAAAAAAAAATCATAAACTCAGCAATAAAAAATAAAATCTAAGCATAATTTCCAAATTTCATTATCTTTAAATTTTAAATATGCTTACGCCGTGCTAAGAATAGCGGGATGGACGTTATACTCCTTTGCGAACACGAAGGGGACGATGCCTTGCGGAAGGGCCGCCTGTTATAAAAATCGCAGAACAAATTAGATCCCGTGCGCCTTCGAGAGAGTGGTACACAATATTAGCGTCATCAAATCAGAGATTGCGCCGGCATACTGTCAGATCTAGATCTGACGGCAGCGGCGAAGCGACGGCTCGCCCGATTCCTGTCGGTCAGCGGTTTGTTCCATTCCCGTCAATCGAACTCACTCTCCGTCCCAATAAGTGTTCGACACGTATGCGATCGTGTCTGGTTGCCTACTCGAGAATCGAAAGAGAGAGAGAGAGAGAGAGAGAGAGAGAGAGAGGGGGAGTTTGAAACGTACCTGTACGATGGCCACGTGGAGGAGGACGCCACGGAGGCCGACGGCGATGGAGGCGGCGGCCATGACTGCCGGGCCGGTGAGGAACCTGACGGCCATCGCGAACGTCGCCACCGAGTTCCCGCACGCGATGATCTTCGGCTGCAGCGCCATGAACAACCCTGCCACAAAACACCGGCCCAAACCCATCATTCCACCCAATAGCAACAACCCACACACCTATAGACCCCACCACCACTCCCTTGCAGTTGTGCCAGGCCGAACAACGGGTATACTTCCATCATTATTGTCAATGAAATAAGAAATGCTATACGACAGCGTCATGTGGTCAATCTGCCTCTTCATTATTTCGGGTTGGGACCAGGAAGCAAGGGAGTGAAGGAGTCGAAGACGTTGCACCCACCTTGATTTCACCTCTTGTGGAATCGGCCGGGAGTGGTTTTCCGAATTTAAAGAAAAAAACCCAAATATACAGTTTATTTTAGAATGTATATAAAAAAAGAGATCCGTATTTTTTGCGCGTCCGGTTGCGCAAGAGAACAGTTCACCACCAGAGAACCCACCTAGGCTAAACATAGCCATTCCCAGCCCGGCGTCGGATAGTATGGAAATCGACTTCTCTATTATTTTCGGCATCGTTACGTGCCACCTGTATCCATGGTAGAATAAAAAAATAACTAATTCGTTAATTAATCAGCTTAAAATATGGGATTTTTTTTTTAAAAAAAAAAGAAAAAAACCGGTTGGGAGCGGACCGGAAGGCGACGAGGGACCAGATGAGGCCGATGAGACTGGAGTAGGTGTTGGGGTTGCGGATCAGCTTGCGCCACACCATGATGAGGATTAGACGGGTCATGACGCTCGCCGGGGGCATCTGGGCGTGGGCCTGCTTCGCTCCGTCGGACGGCCCTCCGCCGCCCTTTGGGTGGAGCTCCGCCGTCGAGCTCGAACCCAGCTTCGACAACCCCTCCGGCCCGTTTTCCTTGTGCCTCTCCACCAAGTCTTCTAATCCCTTTCCTCCTCCAAAGCTAAAATCCTCTCCTCCACCTCCGTAATCCTCACCCTCCGGTATCGCCACGCCTTTTCAAAGTTTTAATTTTAAATAAAAATTAACAACAAAAGCCAGATAAATATACTCATTTAACAGTTGAGGTTATGGTACCTTTGGTTCCGCCGTTTTGAGGAAGATCGGTGGGGATGAGCATGCGAATCTCCTTGGCGCCTCCGTGGTCCGGCCGGCCGGCGAGGTCCGGGGCGGCGAAGTCGGCCCCGCCAAACACGTGCAGACCGCCGACCTCCGACACCGGTGACGCACTCGAGCTCCAAACGAACATGTGGAGCTCCTTCGCGTCGTGGTGCGCCGCTCTGCTCTGCTGCTGCGTAGCTGCAGCGGTCGACGGCGGAGCCGGATTGGTCGCGGTGGGTTTCTTTGTCACGGTGGCGGGGGCGGAGATCTCCGGGTTGGGAGCCGGGTAATGCACAAAGCGGGGGGATCCGACGGCGGCGCCGTCGTCGAAGTTGGAGGGGCGGGGAGTGGGGCCGCGAGAGGAGTGGAGAGAGTAGAGGTCGGCGGGGCCGAAGTTGGAGGGTCGGAGGGGGGGCGGGGCGCCGCCGACCATGGCGAAGAAGTCAGAGTGATTGAAGTTGGATCCCCGTGGAGTAGGATTCCGGGAAGAGCTCAGGGAGTAGATCTCGGCGCCGGTGAGGTTGGAGGGGCGTGGGGTCATGGCCATGGAGACGGAGCGGCGGGAGGCGTTGGAGCGTCGGACGGTGACGTGGATCTTGCCGTCGCCGCCGACCTCCGCGTCGGCCTGGAGGAGGTCGCGACCGCCGTCGAGAGAGACGACGTCGGAGTCGACGCGGAAGGAGACGATGGAGGCCGCGGTGTCGGGGAACTGGTCGGCGATGAGGAGGCGGGCGGCGCGGTACTCGAAGAGAAAGAGGAGGAGGGTGTACCATATGATGCACTGAAGGACGACGATCTGGACCATGAGGGATCCGGAGAAGGAACCGTACATGGCGATGAGGAGGGGAATTCCCATGACGAGGGTGTTGGGGAGGGTGGCAAGGGAGAAGACGGTGATGGCCCAGTCGAGGGAGCCGCGGGAGGAGAGGCGGGCCCAGGCAGCGAGGGCGGAGAGGACTATGAGCTTCTGGAGGGTGTCGGCGGCGATGAAGCGGAAGTTCATGGTGTAGGGGTTGTTGGTGGAGATGAAGTGGAAGGATAGGAGGGGGACGGCGAAGATGGCGACGAAGCGGTTGATGCCGGAGCACTGGTCGGGCGAGAAGATCCGCCACCACCGCACCGACCCGTAGGCCAGGATCATCGCCACGTACAGCGGCACCACCGCCGTCAGCACCGTGTACAAGTCGTGCCACGTGATCATTTCTGCTGCACTTCTTAATCCTCCTCCTCCTCCTCCGCCGCCGGATTTTCTGGTGGTGGTAGTGCTATCGCCGGTGGCGGCAGTAGTGGCATGCGGCGATGTATTCCTTTTGCTATGTTTCGTACGTGTGAGCGGGTTTTGGTAAACTTTTGGGTTCCTTAATAATGGAGTGCGGGAGATGTGGGGTGCGAAGCGAGCTTCATCAGCCCTTCGGGAGTGGAAAGTTAGGGGTGAAGCTGTGGTTGTCCAACTTCCCCGTTCGCTGGCTATTTATACAACTGGAGTGAAGCAGCGACAACCGGGGAAATGTTCGCTTGGACCTGTTCTCGGGGTTGGAGCTTGGGAGAAAGGCCATTGCCTCCAACAGCAAACAGCTTTCAGGTTCTCGGTTCAGTTTTAGTTGAAACATTATTAAGTTGGGCCTGGAATCTGTGAGCATGTTGAATTTGGTTGGGCTCCGTAGCACCGAACAGTTCGGTGCGTACTCTCGCGCAGCTGCCCTCAGCCAGCTTCGTAAGATCCAACATTCCAATATAAACGATAATTATGAAAAAATAAGCCTCATTAACAAATGTTCAAGGATGCCGATTAGAATCCATGAGCAATGATCTCATTATCTGGAATGATGTGTCAAACCCATTGACCGGCTCAGAACATTGACAACGAATTTTCTTTCATGGCTTCATTGAAGTGCGATGCAAAAGTCTTCTGCACAGCGAAGCAGATGGATGGCCCCTGCAAAATTGTGCCACCTTGGATTTGAGTGCAAATTGTGATATCATTGATTCGCAGTGATTGTTAGATCCCCTCCATTGCTTCCGTAGCACGCATTGCACTTTTATCCAATGCTTGCAGACGGTGAATTGCCTCTACGGGCTTGAGCTTTGCAAGAATTATATGTGGAAGTGGCACAGCAAGCATGATCGACACCATATACAGCATGCATGCATGACCCTGATAAAGAAAATGCAAAAGATACACCATGATTAAGCTCACTAGGAGCCACGGAGTTTTGTCCTTTCATCCTTTCAAATTCGTCAGATCAATGCACGAAAATGCGTAGTATATTTTGTTACCAATGCTGTTTTGAGCTGGGTGAGCTTTTTAACCATAAAGAATGAGGCGAGGAGGTAAAGGAGGAGCTTTTGTGGTGGCATCTTTTTCCCTCCCCTCTGGCTTCCGTTGGTCCACCACAGGCCTTTCTTGCACTTCTTGGCAAGCTCTGATAACAGATGATTCACATCCCATTCGGAGTCGTATATATCTTTTCCAATGGGAGCTGTTAGAGGGTCAAAACACCGCCTTTCTTTTGGATCATGCTTTTCTGTCTCAAGCCAATTTAAGCATCTTTGTTGGTGATGATGGATGGTCATTGAGCAAGCGTGGGCTTAACAAAAAGATGCGATAGTTTGATTTGACAAATCTCACCGAAAAAAAAAAAAAAAAAAAGGCTTTCATAGAGATAATCCCTTCAATCATTGTTGCCTTCCTAATGCCATCTGCTTGCTTCCACATGCTTGCGTGTATTTGGATCTTTGCACCTGCTTTCATTTGTATACAAGTAGGAGATCGGTGCATTTGAAGGAGCTGGTCCCCAACTTTTTATTGGACCTGGGGCTTCTCATAGAAAATAGGTCGACCTCCTTCCTTGTTGAAACTTTTTTTTTTCCCCTCTGTATGTTTCTGCGCGACATACATTCATCTTTGATTGGTTGGTTCGTAGCATGTGATAATATGTAGACTGGAAGCTGGATTGTTTGCATTGAAAGCTCTGTTAACGTCATTTAGCGAAACTCAAATTTTTACGTACCGTCGAATTCAACGAATGTGATCTTCCAGACATTCCAAACACCGGAAAGATGCTTTCAAGGATGCTCCCCTTTACATCTTGTTTGTGAGGCTGGCAAGCTCGCTCTGCTTACTCTTGAGAGAATTCATGCGAGATCATCGTAAAAGAGGCCAAGAGAACTTACCAGTTGGCACCACTTTTCTTAGCAGATCATTGTGGAATCTTCTCGGTTTCAGATCCAGAGTGTTCGAGAAGAGAAATCACAGCGAACAAGGCGAAATGGTTGAAAAGTAGTCCCACTTTCAGTACGTCGGAGTCCATGTGATTGGGGTTGAGTCTAGGTGCTGGCTAGCTGTAAGTTGCTTATTGTCTCAGAGCAGTGATTTAGAGATTTAGAGGTGTCTGGTTCCATGCAGGTCCTCTGCTTGCTAGTGGAAGCTCTGTGATAAAATTATATGATACACGTGTTTGATAAAACACTATGCAATTTTAGCTTCCAAAAGAAGCAATTTTAGCTTCCAAAAGAAGTGTCAATGATAGGGCGACCATTAACGAGCACCACATTAAAGCGCATTTAGTCAGCTAATTCAATTCTAGTGATCCAATATTCAATTTCCAGCAACAGAGCACACGGCTCTACTCGTTTGAAATTCTCAGAATTGCTTATTTTCCTACGGCATCGGATTCTTATGGAGATGGGCTATCTCAAACATATCGAGCCACCATTCCATATCTTTCGGCTTTTCGCCATCATAGCCTTGAAAGAAAATGATGCTGTCCCAGAGGGACCACCCAATCGAGATCAATCACCACAGATAGCGTTAACAATGAACTCGCACATGCATGGCAGCGTGCTTCCTTTACCAGGATGGTGGCGATTGTGACCATGCAACTAAAAAGAACTTGGATGGCACCTCAATCCGAAGTGACATCTTAGTATGGAATTACCCTTCCTTCCTTCCATCAGTGTCAGAGACCAACAAGGCTTCTCTCTGCTTTATTTCAGTGTGTGAGACATCACGCGAGAGGAAATAACTGTGCATTTCAACTACCTAGCATGCTTTATATTTCAAAAAGGTCAGGCAGGGGTCGCCTTCGCTTTATATCTAAACTAAGCCAGAGGTCTTTGGAAGTCCATAAACAATCAAGTCAGCATCTTTTGTGCATGAGCTATTGTTCAGCTTGTATGGCAACTTTTGCAGTGGCTTAAAGAGAGAGTCGACTGCTGACAAAGCACATGTGCTGTTTCTCCCACAGAGTCCAGTTCAGCATATGCACTCACACATCACATAAACATGCGACCAAGACAACAACTTCAGGGCCTTAACATGAGAAGCATTTGCCCAGCACATCAATTGTGTGGGAAAATTTAAGAGAGAGCATCCAGCTTGCATCTGCCAATATGTTGATTGAAGTATTCGAACCAAATACAACTTGCATGGCCTTGGCTTGTCAATGGTTGTGTCAACATAATGCAACCAGGGCCCATGTCAAATCCAAAGTCGGGATGGCAGTTGATTCAAACATTTCATGAACCTCATGTGTTTGACCTGCTTCCAGGCTTGATCAGACTTAGCTTGGTAGAGCCTGAAAGCGTATGTGATTATTTGAAAGTTACCTAAATCCAATGACTGAGCTTGTTTTGGTAGCTATTTTAAACAATATGAACGCTAGCTTTCTCAAAAACAAAAAAGTGATGGCTTTTTAATTAGGTTATAACTCATGCTGAACTGTATAAACTTTGATAGCTTAATCTTTTAATGGATCATGGTAAAAATCTTCTCTAACAAGGTCTTTAAATTTAAGCTTGAGTCAAGCCTGAATTGAACTTGATTGAAGCTTCCTTTTGACACTAGCTCAAGTCAAGGGTGTAAGCTTGTGTTTGGATTGGTCTGAAAACTAGACTATCACGTGCTCACTGTCACATTCGCTCATACATTTTTTTTTTTTTTTTCTTTTAAAGATGCAATACTTGTTCTCTACTGATATGATGATGCTCAATTTGGTGAGGGTTGACAAACCCCTCCCTTTTTATCAAAAAATTTTAAAAAAATAAATCTACCAACATAAAAAGATATATAATATGTTTATAGTAGATAGTTAGGCATCTATACACTTATTGGAAGGCTTCTTTATGGATGTTAAACCAAGTCTTTTCCTTCTTTCCTTCCAAAATCTATTCCATGGGACAAGTGTGGGCTACATAATGAGGGCACCCCTTGGTGCAAAGACTAAAAAGTGGCCAGCCTTCTCCTCGCTCTCACATGATCAAGCATCAACGACTCAAATCACCAACCTCTACAAAACTAGTTGGACTCGAACTTTCTATGCCATGCAATGATGCAAAGCAAGCCTATCAACATTTGTGTACTACTCCAAAATTAATGAATCAATGGTTGCAGGAGTTAATGGTCCCCAGCCAAGGTGCATGAACTCCCCAGAGAATCGAGGTAAAAACACAGTCGAAGTTCATTATTTTTCGCAGCCTTCTCCTTCTTCTCTCACTTTACAAAGAGGGCAGTGTGGGGACCTGAAACTCCAGCCCTGGTTTTGTCCTTGCTGCTAACGTTTGGTAGGCTATGGATAGCGACGAGCGTTGAATGCCACTCAAAAATTCCGCCAAGATGCGGCCCCCACTAGTGACCAACCGAGCCTTGCTTGCCGGCTGTCAACGTCGCTGGGAAAAGCCTTAGCTAAAAGGTATAACTTCGATGGAGAACTGCCTAAATTCGCAGTGATTTTTAACTCACGAAGTATATGTTGCTGCTCTTTGTCCATTCTTTGTTGTTGATATGAACTCACCGTCCCCATGACTCTGGATCAGTCCAAAAAAATAAAAAATAAAAACCTTACAGGCTGTGGAGGGACCGATGCTGGTAGGACCACTTGACTCCACCACGGCTTCGTCCAGTCCAGCGGCCGCTTTGTATCTTCTTGGAGTTGCAAATGGAGTGAGCAAACTCGGACACAATATGACTTGGATCTTGCAACCGAATATTTGATTCAGAAATAAAACAAAGAAAAATAACAAAATATGTCTTTGAAAATAATCATGTCATGGTGATGCCAATTTTTATTTGATTCCACTTTTGAATAACAAAAAAAAACAACGTTTTGGAATAACTTTTGAATGTTATTTGTTTTTTTTCCTATAAAAAAAAGTAAAAACTAGGTATAAAAATGTTCTTACGCTAAGAGTAGCTTATGACAACTCTCTATTAGAATAATTGTATTCGTCCTAAGCAAGTTTAGTCAATATAACCATGATTCTTTTATATAAACTTTCAAAATGCTATTTGACAACCATAAAATTTATTCTAATTCTCGTTCCCCTTTATGCTTGAAACAAATATAATTATATAAAAATTTATATGTATGTTCAGTCATTTTCAACCCAGTTGAACTACATGTACCACATCCATTTCAGATTTCAGATTCCAGACCAAACCAAGGATGCATGCGGGTCTCAAGGCCTACCAATATTTAACCTGATTCTGACCCAACATGTACCAAATGTTTGGATCAATTTGGCAGCTATGGATTTCTTAATGATTGGGATCATCCAATCTTGCACAAGAATTGGTTCTGAACCTCAATCATGGATATGAAGCTAGATAGTGTTCTTGCGCATGAATTCGTTAAATCCGAACCTAAATCATAGATATGAAGCTAGATAGCGTTAGGACCACGTCAATTTAGACTAGAAGTGATCGTGAGTATCGGTTGCGATCATGCTCTAAATGCGGATTCCTTCGCACCAGCGATGAGGGTAAAGTTCCCGTTGCACAACGGAGTGAAATTGGGACAATAACTACAGAGCACTGCTCCATTCGAAAACGCTCTTAAAAAAAAAAAAAAAAAAGTACTCGAACTTCTCGGATCCTTCTCGAACTCCGGGTTCCCACAAACCGACAAAAATCCATGAGGCCCCCTCAAACTCCAAGGGTCCTAGCAGAAAACAAGAGGGCAGAGGGAAGCAACGAAAAGGGAGAACAGCGAGAGGAATGGAGAAAAGGAGAGGTGCCCATATATCATCACATGCCCTATCCGCTTGTTTTCACCCCCCTTGGCATCGGGTTGCGGCCTTTTTGATCTCGCTTCGCCTTTTGACTAACGGAGTCGGCACCGGGCCCGTGGCTCCGGTTGCGCTCCCTTGAGCCGAGGCCGAGGCCGAGGCCGAGGCTGGGGTCCCTCCCTCCCCGCTAAAAGGCGTCTCCCACGAGAAACACAGCTGTGGAGACCCATTCCCTAGGCCAGGGGGCCGAGTTTCTCTAATTTTTCAAGTTTGGCCGAGCATGGGAATGGCCACTCGCTTAGCTGTCTCTTAAGCCTCTAGTCTCTTCCGATAGCTCGGCTTGAGTTCCAATGATAGACATGAAAAGAAGTGGACGTGCGTCGAGTTCTATAAGGTTTCATGTAGGATTATATCTGAATCTGCTGGACTAGTGAAATTTTGTTTGGACAAGCATCCAACAAATCTGGTGGACTCTAATCCATGTTGGGATCTTCTCTTTTGTTCTTAAGATTTTCACCGCCACCGTTTAGGATCAAACCTTGTACATCTTCACCAACGATAGGGGAGCCAGCCAGCTGATCTTAAGTCTCATTGGCCGTGTCCAAATCCTTCCATCAAGTTGGATGCTGAGCAATAATTGTAACACCCCACTTGCTAGTCAGTTAACTCGTTGGCGAATCGAAATCATGTGTAGCCAAAAAATTCGAATGAAAATTAATGAATAACAAGTGAAAGCACTCCTCCTTATTATAATACGATGTAATACAATTTTTTCTCCCTACAATGCGACGTCCTTACTTACCAACTTTTGCACACTCGGATCAGCAGCTAATACCAGCCCAATTAATCCTCAATGGATCAAAACCATATGGCTCAAAAACTTAAGTAGAAGTTAATGGATAGTAAGTGAATTTGAGTTAATAAGCATATGACACTTTCTTTTGCACCCAATATAGAACTAAATTTGGAGAATCACGAGGATATAAACCGCTATGACATTGATTATGTTATAACTACAAATATCTGCCTGACTTTGTATGTTATGTTTCAAATTAAAGCGGCCACAAGATCTGAATTTTAGCAAAAATAAAATTATATGATGGAATAAAAAGGAGTGATTGTACTTGTGTTGTTGATCATTAGAAAGGACGTAGTATTACATGTTTTCAACATGACTGAAAACACTTCATCATGTACTTTTGGAGTTAATGATAATGGAAGGCCCTACAAGAAACTCATTGGCCAAATGGTTGTCCGGGAGGGAAATTATGTACATGAGAGATATAAGCAAAAGCAGCTCTGATAGACAATCAAACTATATTATTTTACTTGTGATTATTATTAATGTGCATGCTTGCCAAAACATATAGGCATAAAATATAAACACACATTTACTGCCTCTAATTACCATCTGACAGTACTCGTACATTTGTCAATTTATTGGAGCCGGCACGTATACGATTTGAGCACATCAAACTTAAGATCTGTAAGAATGTGATTTTCCAAGGAGAAACTTTGACTAATTGGTTAGCCAAACGCTAGAGTAAGTGGTAATGGAAAATAAGGGTTCAATCAATCCTAGAGCATGCAGTAATGAAAAAGAAAAGTTTAACCATGATGCTTTTATAATATTTTTTTAAAAAAATTAAACTTTGATTTGATTCATTCTATGCCATCATTTAACCTTCCGAAGCTTTCATTTATTGCCCTTGTGTCACTGGCTTTTTCAACATTTACGGTACCAGTTTGCAAATAATCAAAAGCATGATAGCAAAATCTAAAAACTAAAAACTAGTGAGAAAAACTACCTCTTAAGCTTCTCTTCTTTTGGTTGCCGATTTATGGAAGAGCTTATGATCGCGAGTGTTTAGGCTCGTATCTCTTTTGTACTTAGAAGATCTTAGATATTTATATAACATTAAGGAGTCCAAATAATATGTTCTTGACTAACTTTTTGAATGAGGTCCTGTATTGTAATAAATGGTATCATTATGAACCTAATCCATAACCTATGTAAATTAAAGAATACTAGAGATAAACTTTATATATTTATGATTGGATTTGGATGTAAATTTGGGTACAGACACTTAACCTAACGAGGATGCCAAGGTTTGAACGAAATGAATATGTAAGAACTCACGCTGGTGATTATTTAATCCTACATTGATTATGTACTGAAGAGATTTTAGGTATCATCAAAAAGTCCTAATAATACTTCTTGATCAATATTTTTATATAAGGTTCTTGGGTTGCAACACATATGGAGTTCCTTTTTTGTTTGATATAGCTTAATTTTTGATTTTGAGGCTCTCCTAATGCACCAAAAAAAGAAAAAAAAAAAAGAAAAAAGAAAAGAGAGAGGTGTTTTGTAACAGCAAGCTTTGTTCATACTTGATTAACTAAGTTACTCAAGATTTTCTATCCAAACTAGGCAATTTCATGTATATTATTATGCGACCTTTGTGTCCCTAATGTCAACTAGACGTAACAGGATGGTTTTAAGTACTTTGCCATGTCTAGAGTGCAGTAAACTTCGTATAGCACAAGAATAGTGGTTTAATATCGCCTTTTGAACAAAAGCAAACTTTATTAGATTTTAGACAAATGTTGGCAGCCACATGGGACCAATGACCGCATCAAATGGACGTGTACTATGAACACTTATTTTGCCCACTTGACAGGCCAATTAAGTCTTAAGACATCAGCTTATGAAAGAGACGGTAGAGACCACTTCCGTTGACTCATTTTTCATTCATTACTATGACGACAAAACGGACATTAGTTCTTTTTTGGGCAATTAAACTAAAACCCATAGAATAACTTCTAGGAAAGATTTTCCAAGATTGTATACCAATGGCCCAGTTGCATGAAGATGAGCAAGTGTGGTCAGCTCAAAATTTTGGCTTCCTAGCTCAGCATAAGCTGTGAATGAATATTGGCTAACAAAATTGAATTTTAGTAGCGTATGATGAGATTGTAGTTGAGTTTCTCGTCATAGTGAGTTGGAAACGGGTTTCAATTAGCTTAGTCAATGAGATCTTGCTAGCTACGATAGCTAAAGGAATTTCTTTCAGCTAGGGTTGCATGTGTATGCTTTTAAAAGAGTAAGCTTTATATAAAAATTGATGTGGGTTGACTTGGCTACCTACTTCTGTGCTGATATATGGTAAAATTGGTACCCATACAAAGAGAAAAGCTTTAATTAAAGAAAAAATAATAATAATTAAAAAAAAAAATAAAGAGGAAGAAGGGCCGAAAAGTTCTTCTTCCCTTCCCCAAAATTGGTGGTCGAGACCCCAAATCCAGCCGCTAGATTGCCACCGCATCATTGACACGTTACTGATCGACAACCCTCTTCATCTGCGGTAGCCCAAGCATGAGCATCGCTCTCAGCTGTCTCTTCCTCAAACCTCCAGTGAACCAAGTGAGCCTCGTCCATGGTCCAATGTCTGCCAAAATTATTTTATTTCCCCTCTGGTAGAGCTCATCCCCCTTTGCGTCTTAAGTCTTTCACCATCGTGGTCCCATTCGACAGCCGCATCAGCTGCCACAACCGACTATGATCGCCACCACGATAGTTAGGTTAAGCCAAAAGCTTGGTGAAATAGGGGCCTCGGACCTTCTTCTCCTCAAGTAGCATTGTCTTTTGCCAATTGACCTCTGACCAACGACCTCTAATCAGCCCCACCTCCTTGCTGGTAAATTGGCACAGGAGTGGAGCTCGAATCGGAGGGAAATTAGGTAGAAATCACTTGAGTTTGAAGCCATTGTATCCACCCTTCAACCAGTGCTTGGCCACCTTAGCACCAAAATTGTCACCTCATGCAAGATGAGGTTTTCTAATTGAGCTCTTTTACCAGTTGGTTGTGAAGATCAGAGACTAGAGCATGGCCTTCCACAACATCAGAGCATGGAAACCAAAGATTGTAGTGGAAGAGACGATCTTCGATTTCGATGCAAGAAAGCAGAGGTTGGCCTAGTGACCTTCTCGCTTCTCACCTCAACTTCACTATCAATGCTTGGAATCCTAATTGAAAGGTTGTCTTTCATTCATCTCTCTTCTCTACAAGCTGAAGGTTATAGGCGAACCGACCAATCAAAAACTCAACGGCATCTAGTTATTTGCTGGTGGGACGTTGTGCGGCTATGTAGAGGATTGACAGTTGCCTTTTTAGTGGGCGGCGACAACTAGAAGCTAAAAAGAGAAGAGGCAGGAGCAGCGACAGAATGATTGCTCAGCATGAAGAAGAAGAAGAAGAAGAAGAAGAAGAAAAAAAAAAGAGAAAGTAAAAAGAAAAAAAAAGAGGTTAATCTAACTTGAAATAAGTTGAGAATAAGATCGAAATAAATCTAGAATAGATGAAATAACTATTCTACTACTATTATATATGGACTATTTTTTGAGGTAGTAAAAATAGAGCCTCACCCTATAGAAGCTTTAGAACTTTACTTCATCAAAAAATTAAAGCCTTACTCCAAGAGTATAGCGGATTTCCCTATTTTTAAGGTAGCGTTGCTTCAGAGGGGCATATTGGCTAATCAAACTAAAGTTGCCTGTCTTGAAGAGTTAAGGCCAACCAAACTCGAGTTGGTTAATATAAAGAATCAAAGCCTACTAGACCAGCCATAGAGTACGTTCGAGATAGAGGCAAATTTACCCAAGCAGTTAAAAAATCAAGGCTAACATGACCAGAGTATGCTAATCTAAAGAAGCAAAGCTGACTAAAGTTTGTCAAGTTGAAGGTTCAAAAGGTGCTAATTTTGAACTAGAAACTTGGTGCTCAGAAAGACTACAACATCGGATTGAGCCAATGTTGAAGGAAATTAATTTCAAATTGAAAAGGCCTGTATTGAATGATAGAAGTGGTTTGACTTGAAGTCTATTGGCTAGAAAAGCTTGATGGTCGACCATTTCCACACACTTGGATTCTAATAATTTAAAGAGCTTGAAAGCTTCCACATGCTGCTTACATAAAACCAACCTCAAAGAAGATGTCAGCTCGACTGAGAGAGAAGATCTCAACTTAACAGAGAAAAGAAGATCTCAACTTGATGGAGAAAAGAAGACCTTAGCTTGATAGAGAATGGTCTAGTTCTATAAAACTAACCTCAAGGAGATCTTAGCTTGACTGAGAAAAGAAGACTTCATTTTGATTGAAAATGATCTAGTTACATAAAACTGACTTCAAAGACTACCTCAGCTTGATTGAGGAAAAGACGATTTTCTAAAACCGATCTAAGTTCTAACAATGTTAGGCGATACTCGACTTGATCACTTAGCTAGCATACACCAAAGATTTTGTTGAATAAAACTTGAATTGGCTTTGAATCTGATCGGTGCTTCTAGACTGATCCCCAAAGGGTAAATCAATTGAAGGCCAGGAGGCAGCCTTAAAAAATGAGGCCAATCAAATAAGACTAGAGCTTAGTTAATAAGGTATATCATAAAACAAAAGTCTTAGGCACTGATAGTGATATCCTTTGGAACCTACACTCTATACAAGAGGTCGACCTTTCTAAGAATGCATACAAAACAATGGGCCGACCTACTCAAAGACTGAAGTAGCTTCGAGCTAAGGATTGGGTTACCTCGGTCTAAGTACCTTGGCTCAATCAGCTCGATCTGAATGGTTTGATGATTCGAAAAGCTGTCCAGCCACTTCAATTTGGTTCAAGCCTAAAATTGAAATCAGATTGATGACAAGTCCTCCTTAACTTAGTTCTAACTTGGTAAATACATCTATACAATTTATGAATTAGGATGTGGCCAACTAGTCCTCTTAAGGATTGGAGCTTAGTTGCGCCTAAGTCGGCAATACCAACTAATGTCATTGATACTGAAAAGCAAATTCGAAGGTGAACTACTTGATAGCTTAGACAACACGACAGTATTTCATTAGCCATGAGAGTTTGCATGATTCAAACATACCAAAGTCGAGCTGCCTAGTAGCTAACTCTTTCACTTTCTTTTCTTTTTACTTAAGCCCTATCTTCTCTTCTAAGTGATCCAGGGCTCTTTATCACCTATGGTTATCTTGAGCATCAGAGGATTTTTTCTGAAAAAAACTCTAAGGCCTCTTAATGCTCTTCTTTGTGGTTGCATAGCTAAAAAAGTACCCCTATTGTATGAGGAAAAAAAGGATTTTTATCCGTTGGTTTGAAAGTCAAAAAAATGCATCAATAAAAATAATATGTTTTATAGGTCCAAAGTCTTCTTTACTTCATTATATGACAAAGGATTTGATAAGGGAACAAGAATAAATTTACTTTATTCACTAAAATAATATTCGCTTACAAAAATGAATTTGTTCTCGAGCAATTTTTGACAACAATGATAGAGATTTATTCTGTAGCTAGCAAATCAGTTTGCTTATTCATGAGCAATTGGTGAATCAGTATGCTTCTTGGCCATTTAAAAGCCTTTTTTTTTTTTTCTTTTCTTTTCTTTTTCCCACTAAAGAAGCTAGCCAAGCTAATTTATCCATTGGTATTCCTACCCCTTTAAGATATATGGTTGTTACTTCTATTACAAATGCAAAAAGAATTATAACAAACTCTTGTTTATCAAGATTCTCCTGAAATGAATTGATTCAATTTTCTATTCTTTTGTTTTTTCAAACGAAAGTCTTCAGCAAGCTACCAGTACATCTCTTAAAGCCCAAGCATGTTGTATGGAATAATTGACATATGCTGCATTCCAAAGAAAACTCAAAGTGGTAGGGCCTAGATGCTTTTTACAACGTGGGAGAACTCTTCAGAGTATCTTGGGTTGGATCTCGCCATCTAATCCTATTCCATCAGGGTGGCACCATGCAGCATGCCACCCCAACTTTTGACACAACCAGACCAAAGCACAGGAGATGCATGAAAAAGAGAGTTGCCGTATGGCGTATGCCCCCACAAAACATAAGTGGAGTGACACCAATCCACTTCCTTGTCCGTGAGACAAAGATCATCAGACCAATGTCTCGATGTCTCAAGGTGTTTTTTTTCACTGAGATGCTTGATCTCCCAGCTGTGATGTCTCCAAAGAATCGCAAGGCTGATCTCTTCAGTGCCTCATTGCAATGAATTTGGTGTCCTACGGTCCATAAGCTTTTCCCTCTCCTTGCTTGCACGACAAGGTGGAATCCCCTATCTCAGTTCCAGGGTGTACGTAGCTCTGCAGCAACCACACATGCCGACCCTTGAACTTTAAGCAGGAATACTGCAAAGCCTCTTGGTGATTGGACTAGTTGAGCCCCGCATGGGTCCTTTACCCTTTGGCAGAGTGTTTCTTCTCACACGGATGTCCAGACTACACAAGTCGCTGAGTTGACTTGGTTCTCAGTGGCATCCAGCATGGCCAAAATTATTAACACTAGACAGGCCTGCAACTCGTAAATAAGTTGGACTGGATTAGACCACATAACTCCTATATCATGTAAGAATAATTTAGTTAGGTACTTACTTATGTTTGGTCTACTCCATCTAAGGGAGTTTCATTAGTTTTTCTTCAGGCCCATGATGACTAAAAGGGTTCATCATTCTCTGATCGATGAACTCACATTTCATCACACTTCCAGAAATATAAGTAGGGATTAATCGTTGCTGTTCCATAATTCACTCACTGCATGCAGGGAAGATGTATTAGGGCCCATAAGTATTCTTTTTCCGAGCATTGTATGCCCTCTGGTACCACATCCTAAGGTGCGAACTCTCTCTCCAAAGTTGGAAAATCGTTAGGAGCTATTAGGTGGCACTAGCTTTTTCCAGGTCTAGCCTGCTGATTATAGAGACATTAATTCAAAGGGCTCAATTATCAAATGATCTTGAGCTAAAAAAAATGGCAGCCTGTGATTTTAATAGCTCATCCGATGTTCCCATGCCTCTTTATGACATAACAATCATTCATCGCCATGCCTCTTTTTACGTAACGTTTGAAGAAATACTTTGCTGCATGGCTCGTGCCAATATAGAGCAAGCACTTAACCTCCACCACAATCATTTACTGGAGCAGAGGCACTTGTTTTAAAAGAGATCTAATTAGGTTTTTGTAGCCTTCTTCTGAAAGAGAATAATTAGGGCAATTTTTGAGATTAAAAAAAAAAAAGGGAAATAAGCAACCTTTATACAGTTTAAGGGATTAAGGATCTAAGGATTATCGTCAATAGCAGATAAAATGTTGCAAATTTTATATATTTTTAGGTGACGAATTTCATTGCACGCACTAATTTTCTTGGTGCTGACAATTGACATTAGGGAAAAAACCGTAAATGGTTTAAAGAAATGAGCAAGGTAGCTCAGATGCTCGCGGCATACACAGGAAGCTTAAGGACTAGCTCGGCAAAAACGGAGCACAGACGTGTGAATGGAAGCCTTGTTCAAACTTTGGATTAGAACAGGGCCTCTCTGGAATTAAGAATAATCCGTAGTACTTCGTGACTGGAACATCGAAACCAAACATATGAAAATTCATACCAAGTCACGCTTTAACAGACATAAACGTTTTGAACCACATTACAAAATTTGCATGATTACTGGAAGAATCAGACGAAGGGGAGGAAAAATAAAAATTCAGCACAGATGCTGTCAATAACAAAACGACATATTTAAACCTAGCCTACTAAAATCATGATGCTTCTATCATCGAACAGAGTGCTGCAGCATGACTCAAATAATGCTCCCTTTAGCAGGGTAGCAGGCAGCAGAGGGAAAAAGACAGGAACTCAGTCCTTGTTCAAGACCCTGCTTGACGACAGCAAGAAGCAGCAGCAAGGTTACTGTTTGAAGAAGGAATCCTGATGCTGCTGGAAGAGGCCAGAAACTGCAGCCTGCAGGAGAGGCCATTTTTATGCCTGCGATTTGCGCCTTGGCGCGCTTTCACAGCTGTGAGCGCAAGGTGATCAGAATTGCAAACCCCTACCTTATTCCATCCCCATGTGATTCTGAATCCATGAACAGCCCTTCGAGTTTGAACCCTAAATGGGCACGAAGTCTAAGAACTCTCAACGAAAGGTTAAAACTGACCGCTTGTAAAAACCATCTCTAGTATATTTCTAACCAAATGAATTTCCCTTTCGTTATTTTCTTGCAAAATCATTATGAAAAATGAAAGAAAATTTAGGAACTCGGTAGATAAAATTTGAACCATTGCATCCTTACTAAGCTCTGCCAAAACTTGCAGTTCTCAAGCATTTTTCTTTATTGCACTGTAAAGACAACAATTTACTCTTAGCACGGCATTAATAACTTCATCGTGAAGGTAAAAAACCTGCATGCTGTATGAGGTATTATTAATTGGGTAAGAATAAATATGGAATTTGATGGTATTAACCATCTGTTCTGTGGTCAAAGATAACATCTCGAATGCATATTTCCTTCAATCCCCTCCAAGCCATGTCAGGATTTTTTTTTTTGCATTAGGATATAGTCAGCATCATACAAAAAGATTCCTGCATTAATGACTAAGCATGGGAAATAACAGTAAAGTTCTAGCCCAGCATAAAACATATATCCAAGAAGAGAAATTCTTTATGTACGCGAATGATTCGTTGCGAAAGGAACGAAAAAAATCAGTTATGCTCTCTTCTCCCATCCCTCTTCAGACATCGCGCTCCACGTGGACGAATCACCGCATGCAGTGCAAATTTTGCTGCACCGCACACGGTACACAAAGAATTAGCCATCCAAGAAATTTATAGCCATGAAATGTTAACAACTGTGGCAACCAATATCGCAATATATAAGACTCGATAAATGGGGTTCACCCGAAGAGAAATCATGGAAAGCCGGTGCAGAAATGCCAAGGTCAAGATGAAGCTAAGACAAATTTGCTGCAGAAATCCCATCTAATTATTTGAATATCGAAGTATTTGTTAGGGCAGAGCAGCAAAAAGAAATCTAGATTGCTAAATGGAAAAATATATTTGCATCTATCACCTTTACAGGAACAAGTTTGTATCATAGTATGCAAATATAAACCTCCCGAAAAACAAATCATGTGGCAATCAAATGGATCACCATATCTTTGCCTAATCTGACATACCATTATAAGCATCACCTTGGACTGCTCCAGAAGAAATGACCGCAAGAACAACAAATCCACCATGAAGTACAAGCAGCATACCCAAGGAATTGATTAAAAAAGCCTCATTTGAGTAGCGTGATATTACGCTGCTACTTTGAAGAAATGTAGCCTTCTCTAAAAGGCCAGTAACAGCAGTAGCAACAGCCAGGGCATATATATGCCCCAGAAAATACATGCCAAGGAAGTAAAATTGCTCTGCCATGTCTTGAGCCACCAGGATACCAGCAGGTCGCAAATTCAATCCCCCACTGCACAAAGATGATAGCTACTGTCACTTGGGAAACAAAATGCCTTCAAACATGAAATGGTTAGATGTTAATGGGACTCCAAAAGCACCTGAATGACATTTAGTAGGAGACATGCCAGACCCAACCAAGAGTGCAGGCTATAAAAGTTGTCAATTCCCTTGTCATTATGGAATTTTAAAGCAGCTCATGCACCGATTACAGCCAAACATAAGATGCACCGCCTGTTTGAAATTCTTTGTTCCTGAGATTGTCTTGTATGCTAACATAGCTGCAGTCACCCCCATTCCAGTCATTGATGCCGGAAGAATGAAGAGCAAAGTGAGACTAGAAATAAACATATAGCACTATTGCAGATTCTAACAAAGACATTCCAAAAAATGGAGGCACTCCATTTAAATTGATTTAGTGACTCTCCTAGAATATTTCAAGAAGAAACGCAGGGGATCTTTTAGCTTTCTTGAGTTCTCAAACACCCATATCAAGTTGAAATAGGAAGAGCTCTGGGTTCTGATTCATTTACTTAAACTAATACTTTCTCTTAATTTCAATAGAAGATCTCATTTCTTTCAATGGTTGAAATAATGCATGCAACTATCTGTGTAAATATGACCATGCATACAATACACGTGGTAATCATTTCTTGCATTATCCTTGCTTTCCCTCAAAAATTTATGGTCTATGGATGACAATGTAACTAGTGATTCAGTGAAAAAAAGAGGTTTTCATAATTGTTCAACAATGATAATATATAATGATCATAGTAGTGGTTATGATGATGATGATTGAGACAATACCAATAAGATCTTATCACCTCCCTATCATATCATCTTCCTACTTTTCTCTTCTGTAATATATGAAATCTGAATGAAATCAATTCAACAGTCCACATAGAGAAATGTTGCTGGCCTTTAACCCTCTCTAGTATCAGGATCCAAAAGTTCTAAAATATTTGGTTAGAGCATTTTTTTTCCTATGGTGGTTGCCAAAAATTATTAAAGAAAAATCAGACGAGACCGTGAGAGAATGGATCAGATCTTTTCTCGAAATTAGGTTGCTATTACCAGTTGTGTAATCCAAACACAAGTATATCTGTTGACTGATTCAAGTATAAATGGGAAAAATTTTAATAAGAAACAGATGGGAGAGGATATCAAAGATATCTGGGTATGAAGCTTGTTATTTATTTGATGCAGCAAATCAAATAGTTTGTGTCACATCTATGTTAACCTGGTAGTTTTTGTAAAACTTGCTGATGCATATTCTACGCATTCTGACCATGCGAACGTTTGCTCGATGATTCATTACTGTTCCAAGAAAACATGTATGGCCTCTGCTCCACCTCCTTGTTTATGTAGTAAAAAAGCTTTTAACCCAGAAAGTCAGGAATGCTGTTAAAACATCTCACCAACCACAGCTGCAGAAGGCCTATCAACTCACTGCATATATAGCAGACAATTATCTCTTTTGCATCAGACCTAATATAGCAAAAAATATAAGTAGGAGAAGCAGAATTTACGACCTAGACATAAAATATCAAAATCTATCTACCAGACAAGTTGCTGGACAATATTGCTAACCTCATCGGAAAACAATGCAATATATGTACTTTATAATTCTTAAGGTGGCATTGTCATATTTGCTCAAACCCATCAGTTTAATTTTTTAAAAAAGAAATGTTTAATTTTTAACATTTCACAGCATCAAATTCTTAGCATTAAACTCTACTCACTCAATCAAAAAATGAGAGAGATAACTATTTAGAATACCATAATAAAATTCAAAAGATTTAACATTTCATATCATCAAATTCTATGCACTTAAGTAAGAAATGAGTGAGATAACTATTTAGAACACCATAATAAAATTCAAATTCTTATGAATATAGCATTTGCATATTTTGGCGGAGAATTTAGTAAGATAAACCAAACGATCAGCTTCTATGAAGAATAATCTTTGTCAATATGATCAAGATATCTTTGTGAACCTTATGTTAAGTTAAAATATGGTATAAAGGCAGAATATTTTTTACCTTCACCATTCAAAAGAATGAATCCAATCACCATAAGTACAGGATGGACCTGCAAGGATGTGATTCCTTTTAACATTAGCATCAATGATCCAATATTTTATGAGTTTATCTAATGGAATACATAAAACCAAGCATGTTTTGCTCTGCATAAATTAAATTATGCAGGTATAAACTAAACATTGTTCAAACTGTCTAGAATAAGAGGTCCAGAGAACAATTAACATAGAAGTCAGCAACCAAATGACAGAAAAAAGTTACTTGGTCGGGGGGAGAAAAGACATCATATTTGAACAATCTGCAACAAAATGTCAACTCAAAATTGTTTATCTAATTAGACAAGAAAAAAAAATAATTTTGTAATTCTTGTTTATGTAGATGCACAGCTGAAAAGTTGTGTATTCAATTTTTCTTGCAGTTTCTTGTTTATGTAGATGCACAGCTGAAAAGTTGTGTATTCAATTTTTCTTGCAGTTTATGATGATGTCAATACACATTTGATTTACTGACTATAGTTTTTCTGTATGTCACAAAGAAAGGGCTCATGAAAACACCCACTAGCATCAGGAAAATTGACAAGCAGCTAAGAAAAGGTGTAGAGAAAGCACTATGTGCTATTATACCTACATGCCAAAGACTTAACTAAAGAACAAAAAATATCTAGCGAATAAATTTAGGGACTGATTAGTGTGATAGTCATGCATCTAGGACACAACCCATGTCTTAGATGGAGAAGGATGGAATAATCTGAACTCCTGCTGGTGTGGTGGCATACATGATTATATGCATAAGATTGAAACTAACTCCATCAGGGCATCGACCTAGACATGTGCAGGTAAAGTAGCACAGACCAAGATGACTGCACCCACAAATAGGAAGTGCACTTGTACAAACTCTTTACATGTACATGCTTATACAATGATAAAACAATTAACAAATATAGCAGGGGTACTCCAAATATTACCCTGCATATAGAAGCTTGTAGAAATTTCCACATATTTTTTCCCCCTGTTGCCTTGTAGCCGTGCAGTGTTGTGTGCGTAAGCAACCATTTTTGGTACTCTTTCTAGTGAAAGCCCCTATATTTCAAGAGGCAAATTGAATCCTATTTTGGAGGGTTTAGTTTTGTTAACCAATGTCATTTTTTAGCTGTACCATAAGGAGACACCTAACCCTAGTGGACCTTTTAAGAGACTAGGACAGCTGTGCCCCCCCCCCCCCCCCCCAACAAAAATAAAAAGAAAAAGAAAAAAGAAAGAAAAATATATGATTTTTTTTTTCTACAAAGATATATTTATACGTAATTTATAATTTTAAATATACACTACCAAAAGTTTGGCACTTCCAAAAAAATGTTTCAAGTTCCACTACTAGCATAAAAAGGCTATATTTTGGTGCCCCAACAGGACACCATAGTCAATCACTACCTACTTTCATTGGAGTGGATTAAATCTTTAGGATGTCACAACAAAGAATAAATCAGCATTGCTATAAATTAATATAATATCAATGTCATCATTTGAGCTGGGTATCCATAATCATTGGATAACCTAACAATAACTTTCAACCCTCTTCCCTCCAAGTTTGAAACTGACGTCAATAGCATTCATCAATCATATTCATACGACAAATGAGGAAAATTGTGCGACCAATGCCATGAGACTCATTTAAATATCATCCTTAATTCCAATAAATTTTTTATGAAAGATAAGAATCTACGCCTAATGTTCCCTAGGTCTTCTCTTACGATTCAACTATCTATAGCAATCCAAAATTAGCCAAAAAAAAAAAAAATCTACTCAAGCATCGATGGTGCCGACTATAGTCACCTGAAAGTTGAAGAATATATCACATTATGTTCCTTTTTGGAACACAAGTCATTGAGGAATGCATTTGTAAATAAAATAAATTCTATAGTAGAATTCAATGAATTCTCATGTTTGATCCATTATATATAAAATTGTGGAATTAAAACGAATTCTCATATTTGGAAGAAATAAAAATTGAATTCAATGTTCCATTTTCCTAAATTAACCTTATTTAATAATTAATTAAAAATAATGATTTGAGAATTGTTAATTTTAATTATATTTTCAAATTACATTTAATTATATTAATTATTATTATATTTAATGACTTTTAATTATAATTTAATATAATTATATTAAATTATAATTCACTAATTATAATAATCATTTAAATCATTCTAGGAATTATTATAATATAATAATAAATTATTATTCCATAATATTATGATTATATTTAATTATATTATTAAAACAACAATAGTATATTATTAACCATAATATAAATAATTATATTATTATAAATTATAATGTATTATAATAACGTTTTTATTATTTCTATATATTATAATATAATAATATCATAGTTTAATATTTAATAATAATATAATATTATAATATATTATATTATAATAATATAATATAATGAATATTATGATATTTAATATTTAATACGATATTCAATAATATTAATATTATATATTGATATAATAATAATATTATTATATTAGTTATTACATTATATAATTTATCATAATATTATAAATATATTATAACTAATATAGTATCAATATATATTATAATAATTATTAATGTAACAATAGTTTACCAGAGATAATTTTATCTTAAAGCTTTGTTTCTTTTATATCAGAATTTATTTTTAAATCCTATCAAAATTGATAGGATTTGCAAGGAGAATCAATTCCATCATTTGTTAGTTAGGATTTTAAATTCATGATTTATTGTATTGTCAAACATGGATTTGTAAATAAATTTTGCAAAAACTATGAAATTCATTTGTTCCAACCAGATTGTTAAACTACAAAATAAAGATGGAACATGCCATTGAATTGTCGCCGTTGGGACTTGAGAGACTTCTCTTGCGATATCATTAACACGTATTACTGACCCTGCGAAGCAGGATGGCTGGGCCGATACACTCGAAATCATAGCTACACAAGACAACGAGAGTCTAATAGTGAGGATATTTCTTTGCATTAGATGAAATCAATTAAACAATCGACAACTTCTCTCAGGGTAGTTTCAATTCATGATTATGTTGGGTATAAATAACTCATTTCTTGCCATCCAAAATTCAATCCAAACACAATTAGACAAGAACAATCTTGCCTTCGAGACAATAAGATGAACTTGTTATTTTGCTCATAAAAAAAATGTCTTGATTCTTTTCGTAGGATTTAATTTTGATGCATAAACATCATTAGATTTAAACTCTTAGAAGTATATAAATCTTACCTTTCTTCATTATAGGGTATTGAAACCTACTGCAGTTAAAAATAATTTTTTATTTTTAAAATATATTGAAAGGATCAACACACTACTTCTTTTAGGTAAGATCTTCAAACCACTTCTCTCATAAAGCTGATGAGTGCCTGTGTTGTGTATCATAACATAAAGCTATTTCTTATATCTCTGGGAGTGTAGTTTGAGAACCCAACCTTTTATAGAGGATTAGGGGACTAAAGATCTTTTCATCAAAGACGTTTAGTTCCTATGACCGTTGAAGGTTGAAGATTTTACAAGATCCTCAAGGATCATAAGAGTTACATTTGATATTAATATTTTGAAGGAGTGAAGAGACCAATGTAACTCATCATAATTTTATAATAACTGTAATGGGCTTTTTGATCTTCCAATAATTAGTGTAAAGTTGAATCACCTTCCAACTATTCTTGTAATCCCTCTCTACCACATAAATTAGTACATTCTAACGGAACTAACTCCTCAATCTGAATCGAGAGTCGCTAGAAAAAAATAATCGATGGTGATCCATAAAAAAGAAAAGGTTGAGAGATGGATGGAGAGGGTTTACATTGAAGATGAGATCCTTGTTGTTGGAGATGGGAGACATTCCACCCCCCCCCCCCCCCCCCCCCCCCGGAAATGCATCGCCCAAGTGATGACCAGAGCCGCAGCAGTGGCCCCCATCAGCCGGATTACCACCACGCTCGGAGATCGGACCGCTGGAGCCGCCGCCATTTTTCTTTTTTTTTTTTTTTTTTGGTGCTTTTCCCCTATCGCGCAGTGAAAGATGGGAGTAGGGGGAAGAGTTACAGAGGAGACGGAGATGAACCGATGGGCGCCTTCGGATTCACTGCCGCCGGAGAAAGCTGTGAGCTCATTTGGTCTTTTCCTTTGTTTCTTTTTTTCTTTTTTCTGGAATCCTGATCAGGATTGGAAAATAGAAGAAAAAAAAAAAAAAAAAAAAAGGAAAACCGCTTTGCTAAACCAGTGGGACGTGGAGGGTACTCCAAAGGGCTTGCTGGGACTTCGATGAGGGCTGGGACGTATCAACGAGCTGGCCCTGTTGCTTAAATGGCCTTGCTGGGTTCATCGGGTTCTTGTGGAACTATCTATAGGTTTCATCTGACCAAAGGGCTGGGTGATCTGATCTGAACCCAAAAGACACACACACCTCCCTCTCCCTGTTTTGGTTTGTAGGCTGAGCCTTTGATCAGGCTCTTCTACTTTGATTGGGTCATCATCGTGTGTCGCTCCTATTTCCCCTCTCAATTGCGGCCTCTTCTTTGATTCGGCCGCCGTGATCGGCGCTGACCCTTCCGATCGAAGCCGATCGGGAAGCCGTCGCTGCGATTGGAACCCGGGTCTCAGTGAGACCAAGAAGAGGATCGCGATCGGGAGGGGTAGAAGATCTTCTTCTTGGTTAACCAGTTGGCCGAGTTAATTAAACCCAAGCCCAATTCTAATAGACCCAATCTGAGTGAGTTTCAATAAATTGGCCCAGGCCCAGTTCGGTAGATCAAACCCAAATTCAGCCTAGATGAAGCAAACTAGGGCTGAACTCAAATCCAATTAAGACTAATTGGAGCCAGAGTTGACCAACCCAACCCAGATCAGATCAAATTGAACCAGATTGAGTCAATTGACCCAAATTGAACCTGGTTTAATCTGAATTAGTCTAATTGAAATTTAATTAAAAGGATTCTTGATTTAATTAGACCCTAATTAACTTAATTAAGCCTTAATTAGTCTAATTGAATCTTAATTAGAGGGGTAATTGACCTAATTGAACTCTAATTAGTTTAATTAAGCCTTAATTAGTGAAGTAGTAGCCTAATTAAGCCCTAATTGGGGGGAACCATAGCCTAATTAAGTTCTAATTAGAAAAATCTTAGCCTAAATAGACCCTAATTGAATTGACCTAAGTCTAAACTTAACCCTAATTACTTGACCTCAACCAAATTAGAATTTAATTAGAGTTCTGAAATGGTTGTAAACATATGATCTAAATGAATGATTAATAATGAAATTGAGATTAATCATTGCAAGTGATCACTCAATTGGGAGTGTGCAGTATTTTTAAAGCACGGATCGATACATTAATATTTGTACAAAGGTTTTTTGATTGATCGTATTTAGTCTTTTGAATTATGAATTGAGGTAAGAATCTTATTCATACTTCAGTGCATGTGTAAACCTTATATATATTTATGTGGATATGAAAAATTCTTTTTTATACTTTTATGAAATATAGATGGTTTTATTACATATGTTTTTACAGTATGCATCATGATTTTATGCCTATTATTTTATCAAATGTTTTGACTATACAAGAGCATAACTTATATTTTATTTATGATAGCATGATTTCAAATTATGTATAAATATGACAAATTTTATATTATGATAGCATGATTTGATGATGTGATATTAGGAATTATTTTGCATATCAAAATATTAAAAGATGTATTGAAATGCAATGAAAAAAGGTATATGGATTAATCATGGGGACATGGTGAGGTGGCACAAGTGACCGAGCCTATCATAATGACTCTTTGCTCACTAGTGACCGATTCGATGGTGATGATCATAAGCTCATTAGTGATCAAATATATGGTGGTAACTGTATGCTTACTAGTGTGGAATAGCCTAAGATGATAGCCAAACTAGGTTTCTGACACTTGACATATGTTGATTGATGATATGTGGCACTAGTTCTAACATGCTTGGGCCTATAGTGGTAGTTCATTCCAACTTAAACATGTGGCATCGGTGATTGGGCTCATTAGAATGCTTGTATGCTCACTAGTGATCGAGTGTATAGAGATGGTCACATGCTTACTAGTGACTAGATTTGTAGTAATGGTTGCATGCTCACAAGTGTAGAATTAGGTTTGGTTACTAGTGGTAATCAATTTAGGCTTATAACATTGACAATAGCATAAGAACCAATCTAAGCATAAGGTGATGGTCAAGCTAAGTTTATACATATGAAATACTGGTATGGCTGATTCGCTAGTATATATCATCAAAGTATATTGGTATAATCTTATATGTGGTATCAAGGTGATGTAAACTAATGCTGAAGATAATAAAAGCTATTAATAAAAATCTTTTTTGTATTTGACGTATGATTTTACATCATGATATTTACAATATGATTTATTTTGTAAGATGCATTATTTTATGTTTATCTAAATATTTGACTACATATCTATATTTGTATGTATAAGAATTCTTGCTGACCTATAGACTCATATTATATCTATTATTTTTTATCAAATATGATGATTTGGAGATGAAGCAAGGCTAGGAATGGAATGAGAGAGACTTTATAGATAGATCTGATTATATATTAGTATTTATACAAATAATTACATATTTTAAGGATAATAAATTATATGTTTATTTGGTATTATAATTTAAGTTATGCATATGCTAAGAATAATAAATAGAGCTTTCATATCTTTGGTTTTGGTGCTAAGGGTATATCGCCATATGTAATATCTCGCATTGGATAGGAGAAAAATGTGTTATGTGCTTATAACTCAAGTCCACTTGCTACCTATTAACTTCCACTCGAGTTTTTGTACCATGTGGTTTTGGCCCGCTAACGAAGTTAATTGAGTTAACATGTAGGCTTGGGGCATTAAAAATGGTATCAGAGCCGATTCGAGTGTGCGAAAGTTGATGGGCATGATGAAAGGGTTACCCATGGGACGGTGGTGGAGTCCCACCATGAGGTGGAGCCACCCTTGTAGCACCAACGATCCGACTCGGAGTAGATTCTGGCTAGCTTGTGGCATGCGACGAGGACGTCGCATTATAAGGTGGGGAGATTGTGATACCCCAAATTTAGTCCCATATTGGATAGGAGAGAAATATGCTATGTTCTTATAACTCACGTTCACTTGCTACCCATTAACTTTCACTCGAGTTTGTGTGCCACATGGTTTCGGCCCGCTAGAAGTTAATTGGGTTAGCGGGTGGGCTTGGAATGTTATAAATGGTATCAGAGCTGACCCGAGTGTGCGGAAGTTGATAGACATGAGGAAAGGGCTATCCATGGAACGGTGGTAGAGTTCTGCCATGGCGTGGAGCCACCCTTGCAGCACGCTAGCTTGTGGTGTACGACGAGAATGTCGCATTATAAGGTGGGGAGATTGTAATATCCTACATTGGATGGGAGAGAAATGTGCTATGTGCTTATAACTCAAGTCACCCTTGCAGCACGCTAGCCCTTGCACCTCGCTAGCTTATGGCGTACGACGAGGATGTCGCATTATAAGGTGGGGAGATTATAATATCCCACATTGGATGGGAGAGAAATGTGCTATGTGCTTATAACTTAAATCACCCTTGCAGCACGCTAGCTTAGGCGTACGATGAGGATATCGCATTATAAGGTGGGGAGATTGTAATATCTCACATTGGATAGGAGAGAAATGTGCTATGTGCTTATAACTCAAGTCCACTTGCTACCTATTAACTTTTACTCGATTTTTTAGACCTTATGGTTTCGATTCGCTAGAAGTTAATTGGGTCAGCGGGTGAACTTAGGGAGTTACACTATATCTGCAACCTTCGGCCAACTTGCGGGCTTGGAGCATGACACAACCAATACAATATAATTGTGTCATTTTTGAAAATTTAGTTCTTCTAGTGTGGCCTAAATCTTCCGTGCTTAAGGTTCTTCGTCAGGTCAATTCGCCAAATCTTTTGACCAACTTGAGATTGCCTGCTGTAGATCATCAGGAAAGCAGCCAAAATAACCAGGAAATATGCGTGCGGAAAGCAGGCTCAACCGAGGGAACAGCAATTTGGATTGATTAAATATGAACTCCACCTGCGTTGCACAGCGCAGCAAAGCTAATGCAAATTGCTCGTACCATCCAAATTCAGCAAAGAGGGACGCTGGTTTCATGCTCCATACATAAGGCATTGATTTTGCGTACAAAACGTCCCCACGGCCACTTGCTTTTTCGAAAGCTTTGGCCGTAGGGAAAGTCCTCCATCTGAGCATCCATACTGGAAGTCCAAAGAGTAATTGTCAAAATGATTTGCTCGCCCTGGTCTCTATCTTCTTGAGACAGCTGGGTGATGTTTTGGTTGGTATATGGCAAGAGGATACAGCATGCATGCATGCTGGGAGGCTCATCGTGCCAGCTACTTGCCGAACAGCAGAGGGAAAGATAACGTTAGAGCAAGGGGCTGCATGTACCTCCCAAAATATTCTACAGCTTTTGTGCATGGCTCAGGGCGGCCGGGTCGGAGAGAAATGAATAGAAGTAAGGTGCGATTTGGCAGGCATGGAAGCTCCGGCTTCTCTCTATCTCTCCTCCACATTTTTTACAGCCCTACGTCTCCATCTAAAATAAGGAGAAACCAAAGGTTCCATCTAAAATGGAACTCCATTAATGTACTAATGAAAAATTATTTAAATAGGTAAACCATACTCATGGTGAGTACCAGAGACCTGAGAATTCTCCAAAGCATTCAATTCCTTAAGGACGGTAGGCGGCACACTCTATAATGTCTTCACAACAGAAATCAACGAAAAAATTATGGAATATAAACAAAAATTATCGGCTAAGAAGGAATCCATTTTTCATTTGTTATATTATCATCATTGCTGTAACATTGCACGAACTTTATAGCATATAAACAAAAATTATCGCCTAAGAAGGAATCCATTTTCCATTCGCTATATTATCATCATCATTGTGGGATTGCACGAACATTATAGCCTTTTGATGACCATTAGAATAATAATAGCTGGACTTAATGGTAGCAGTGCTGCCATCCTTGCTGCTACGTCGCTTTGGAACGACGGCAGCGAGGACAACAAGGCCGCAGAGGACGGCGAGGGCGAGGCCGAGGGCGTTGACTAGCGCCGACTCCGGGGAGCGGCGGGGGAGACCACGGTTGATGTGGAGGAAGGTGAGCTTCTCGAGGAGGCCAGTCTCGGCGGTGGCGACGGCGAGACCGTAGGTGTAGAGCCCCACGAAGACATGCCAAGGCAGCAGCGCTGCCCGCGTCCGCCGCCCCTCCCCCCGGTGCCAGAAGCTCAGAAATCCCACCACCCACTGGATCATGTCAGCAGAATCGAGCGAAATTAAAACAAACAGAAGAATAGATGTTATTAGTCCCACTGCTTAATTTCTTTATTCTAAATTGAGCATTATTCTCTAGTGCGATGGTTTTAACATTTTAACATCCACCAACATTCCATGAATTTACTTAGGTCGAGAAGATAATTATTGTCCTAATTATCTCATTTTATTTTTTTCTTTTTGAACATAGAAGAGATTTACTCTTATGTTCAAAAACTATTCTGATTCCGCTGAACTTATAATCCCACCCCAGTTCCACTCCCCTTCTTTGCTCAAAAGAAACAAGTAGAGAAAAAGCACTCCCCTTCTTCAGAATAATCCACAATCTTGACTCGTTAATCCAAGTTAAACTTGTTAAACACGATAACCACTGCCACGAATTGAAAGTGCGAAACCTTTAGGATTCCATAACAGGTCAAAATTAGAGAAACATTGCAACGATTAAGTGGATTTCCCACCAACGTTCTTCCTTCAATTTATCGTTCGAACGAATTTGAGTTTCCAGTAACCACACTATGGAGTAAAATCTTTACCAATTGTTGCTACATGGTCAATACCCCACCTGTAGCTAGACGGCAATATGCCGGCGTCCAAAGAGAACAGAATTGGCCCATGCTTTGCGTCATCCAACCTAAATTGGACGGCCCTTATCATCCAATCTAACACCATGGACCATGGCGTTCGTTTTCTTGTCCCAGACAAAGTACGAGCCAGCCTAACCTTGCCTCGACTCAATCTACCGTCCTTGAAAAATCCACGGTTAATCATTTACCACCTTCCGATTTTATACCGACGGCTATGCATGTCGGCAATTCCTTTCCAAACTCCAGAATCCACAGCAAAGATCAAACGACAGCAATCAAATCATATTATTAATTCCTATTTATCGACGGTGAGATTTACGGACCATCAATAACAGAGAGAGAGAGAGAGAGAGAAGACGGGAGATCATCAGACGGACCTGGGCGGCGAAGAGGGCGACGCAGAGGAGGCCCATCCAAGAGTGGAGGCTATGGAAGTTGGCGAGGATTCCATCTTTGCCCTTGAACTTGGCCCAAATACCAAAAAGCCCGAAACCGAGGGCCGCCCCTTGGAGCGAGAGGTGCACCGACTTCCGCGTCCCCCGCGACCACCCGGAGAGCCACTTGTGCGCCAATATCGCTGCAACGAATCCCGTCACCCCGGTCAGCCTAGCTTATATTTACCTCCCGCAAATACGCTCACCGTCCGATCGTAATCGGACTCCAGTCAAAAAACGAGACAAAGAGGGTAAAAAAACATACCTTCGCCGCTGAGAAGGATGAAGCCGATGACCATTAGAAGGGGGTGGAGGACCTGAAAAGAAACAAAATGAAACAAAAGAAGGGGGTATTTTAGAAAACTTAAGAGGGAAGGAGGTGTATTTGGGGAAATGTGGGGAGATTTACAGAATAGAGGTGGTCGAGCTGGGAAGTGGCGGCGGCCGCGGCGGAGGTGGTGGAAATGGGGGGAAGAAAGGTGGTACGGAAGGAGAGGACCCACACGAGGACGAGGGCGGCGACCAGGAAACCTGAGAACCGGGCCAGAGCCAGGAGACCAGCCATTCCACCACCTTTAGTTACGGTCTCTCTGCGAGAGTGGACAAAGAGTGGAGGACTAGCTGAAGCTTTTTCTTGCAGCTTGGATCTATGCACGGTGGCTACCTTTGCTGCCCTTTTGGCTTGTTTCCCACTCACCTTCTGTTGGGCTGCATCTATGGCTGCCTTGAGATTCGAGCATTGGTGGTCATGGACGGCTGCATTATAATATCAACCTTCTGTTGAGATGGGCCGTCGGCTTTGCTTTTGGACGGATGATGGAAGCATACTGCAGCAAAGGGCCCATAATTATTCTCATCATTTTGTCCCAACCATGGACCCCGACTGTTTATAATCAGGCGCGTTCGTTCGTTTTCGATCATATAAGAGAGAAATATTTCTTTTCCGACTTGATTCCAAGGGCACATGCGGCGCACTCGACCAGGCGCAAACCAGAGTGACCGGACACCGAGACTGAGACGCATGGAAAGCTGGTAAAAATACGCTTCCTTTTTCTCTTTAACATGCCGAGTTAATATCGATTTTCTAATGTCGGTCATTAATCAAATTAACAGAAAAAAATGATGATCAAAGTGTGGATGCCGTCGTCGACGCATAGAGTGATGAGAGGAATAGTCTTCTTGAATGCTTGATTATCAGATGCCGAATCCTAACCGCAATCATGAACTGAAGTCTTTATCTTTATGTACAAGAGAACTGGCTAATAATATTCTAGACCTGGTCAGTTCAAACGGCCAGGTTAGCTAGCAGTTTAGACTGTTCTTAAAAAATAGATAAACCTCTGACCTAAATTATGGCTTTTTTTTTTTTTTTTTTTTTAAAGTTAGCATGTCATTTTATATTAGAGATGTAATAATAATAATTTTTTCATGTCAAGAGGGCTAATCTCCACTGTCACATCGTACTCACCTCATCCTTTTAACTATTGTCAAAATCGAACCTGCCCTCCTAGCCCGGCCGGCGAGGGATAAGCCCTTGAGCTCAATGCTGACATGTAAATATAATGATTAAATAAATATTTTTTATAATTTCTCATGATTTTTGAAAGCTTAAAACAGATAGGTAAGGTTTATATTCTTCTGTACATGTGTTAAAACATAAAATTGCTATATAGACTTAAGAATTTTTTTATGAAATTACCAAGCATATGATAGAAGAAATTACAATGAATCTCCTTAAGTTTATTCGGTTTATACATTTATCATATAAGATTTTTTTATTTTTTATTTTTTAGAAATTCTAAAACTTTCATTTTAATACTTCCGTTTGATACACAAAGAACAATTCCATCCATCTACCCTTTAACATAGTTAACTAAGTGGGTGAAAGATTGAATTTATACTTATAAAATTGTGGCAGTTTTGTTTTCGTTTGATGAAATTCGAAGCCCTTCAATCCTTAACGCTAATCTTCTGTTCTATTCCAATGAAATTCCACCCCTATCGAAGGTACTCTAAACTCCCTTTGCTACAAACGGCCTCATTAATGTCTAATGCCATATTTTTGGTTGTTCGTTGCTTCTCATCTTTTTAGTTTGGTCTTCATGGAAGAGAACGAAGCCAATCAAGAAGAATTGGTTCCACATCTCTCTATTTTGGCTACTTCCCTTTACCGTAAGATATAAACCTCCACTCGATTCTAGTTTTATAGAGATGAAAAGGCTTAGTTTAGGAATGTAGCAATTGCTGTGATCCATGGATACATGAATGAGTATGCCCCATTCTTTTAAATAAAAATTATAGTAGGGCTCTTTTACCTCTACCTCCAATTAGCGGTCTTTAGATTCTTAAGTTTTTTGAGTATAAGCATAATGTTGTGGGCACTGAAAATAAGGAAAGGTTATTTTCTTTTGGTGAACCATCAGTCTACAGAAAGTAGAGCCATGTTGTAATATATTAAGTAAGGCCCAGTTGCATGGCCCTTTGGAGTAGTGAAAAATTTTCTAACTAATAATCTCCGCAATAACTAGTAATTAAATAAGTTAATTGGTTGTATGCATCCTAGTTGCCTATGTTGTATTATTTATGCATTGTATTATGTGATCCTTGCTTAGATGAGTACTATATTTTAATTGCAGCATAGATTTAAATTTTTTTACATTGGAGATCAATTATAAGGGGTGCATTTGATTCACCCCCCTCAAGGCAATACATGGGTGGGAAAGTGGTCTACTTTGATAATGGTGATAGAGATGAGATGAGCCTAATAGAGATCAAGAACTTGATAATGGAGCTAAGTTACTAAAAAGTTTGAGTGGTTCTATTACTTGGTACTAGAGCATTCTTTTAAGGATGAACTAAAAACTTTGAGCAATGATATGGATGTCCTTGATATGGTGATTGCCACAAAGGAGGTGAACAATGTGGGAGTATATGTGAAGTATAGAATGGATGAGATTAAGATTGATGAAAATGAAATACCTCCGCACTCCCATACTCCTAGTAGCAAGATACTAAAAGACTTGCCAAGTGTGAAGGTAGGGAGGATGAGCTAGATTCTGCACAAGTTAAGCCTTCTTTGTATACTATAGAAAAGCCAAAAGAGGTAGAATTTGAGATGGCTGCTGAAGATGAGGTTGATGGTGAGAATTTAGATTTTACAGAAGATTTAGTTAGTGAGGATGATAATGATGTATTGACTGATTTTATGGAGATAGATGAGAATGATAACTTATTTATAGACTACATGAAAAATTTAGTGATGAAAGAAGGGTTATATAAAGAGGGGCCGAGGCACATCAATTTACTTCTGATAAGGATGAATTACTAAGGGAAGAGCCTGAATGGAGTGATAGTAATGAAACTAAAAGTATGAATAGCTCATCAAAGGATTCAAAATCAGATCATGAAAGTTTTTTGAGATCAATGAAAGCCATGATTTTAGCAAACCTATGAAGTTGAATCTTGGACGTTGTCTACCTTAGTGCATATCTTCAAGAGGGCTTTAAGGTAGTTCTATACTATGAAGGTTTTTATTATGTGTATAAGCACAATAAGAGCTCAAAGGGTGATAGCTATGCATGAAAAGAATTATGAGTGGAAGATTCGTATAACCTCTTTGCATAGGATAGACACATACCATATCAGACAGTTTAATCCCATCCATAATTGTGGCCAGCACTTTGAGTATCATAATGTTAACTCTAGATGGCTAGTTTAGACATATATGGAAGATATAAGGTCTGGCCATAATTGGAGTATGAAGAGTTTTGTAGAAATGGTAAAGATGGACCACAAGGTCCAGATTTCAAAGGCTTATTCTATAGAGAAAAGAGGAAGGCCTTAGATGCTATACATGGCTCTCAGAGAGTAGTATGGAAAGCTTTGGGAGTATTATGACATTATCAATTAGATCAATGTAAATAACACAATGCTTATGAGGACTCTACCTAGGAAGGGATAACTCTTTATTTTTCAAAAATTAACGTTTGTTTTGACATATGTAAAAGAGGATTCTTGTTTACTTATAGGCCCATAATTGGCTTGAATGGGTGTCATATGAAGGGTTCCTTGGGAGGATAGTTACGGGTAACAACTGGAAAGGACTCCATAAGTCACATTTCTCCGTAGCATGAGTAATGGTTGAGGCAAAATGCAAAAAGAGTTGGATATAATATTTGACAAATCTACTGATTGATATTGGACCAACTAAGAAGAGAGAATGGACATTCATGTCATACAAGCAGAAGGTTAGTATTCTTAATCATTTCTTTTAAGTTATTATAGGGTTAATAGATTTTAATGTAAGATATAACATTGATTTGCTTTTGTTTATTGTAAAGTAGGCATGAATTCATAAGGCTATGGTTATAGAAGCAAGAAACAAGCTAATAATTATGCTATTGAAATAGGAGGCAATAGGCAAAAGGAGAGGACATAATGAAATATGCAGGTGTAATATGTGTCATGATCTAGAATAAGGTAAAGTTATCTAAGTTATATGCCATGAACTGTCATATCATATGAGGATAGATATAGAATGTAGGACCTAATTAGGATTCTATGCTGTTATATATGTACTGTAATTATATTTTTAAGGAAGGATGTAAAGAATTATGTAAACCATTAATACTCCAAGGAGATATACATGAAAGTTTATGAAGGCCTTATTTATCCAGTGCCTGAGATGCATTTTTGGAAGCTTTCTTTCTTGGAGCTAGTGTTTGCATCATCACTGAAAAGACTTCCTAATAGTCTAAAAGAAAAGAAAAGAAAAGAAAAGAAGATGAAGTTTAGGACCCTCACAAAATCAAGAGAATTGAAACTTCTCTTAGGTACAACAATTTTTGGAATGAGGCTACAATTCTTGGACCTGTAAAGGTTTTAAGAAAGTATGACCTCTAAAGAGATTAGTTCTCGAAGAAGGTAAAGTATATCCAAGTAGAAAAGTAATTCAGTATTTGCTACAGATACTAAAAGTATGAGACTGAAAAAAAGATAAGGCTTTCTTCTTTGGATCCATTCTAGGTAGAAAAATGAACCAATGCCTACTCCTAAAAGCAAACTATGCTTTTATGTTTATATCTGAGATGATATAATCAGTGTTTTTGCTATTGATGGGTAGTGTTTTGAAGCTTTTGTTATTAGTGTTTATGTTAATAGATAGTGTTTATGTTGTTTTTGATGTTTATTGATAGTGTATGGGAGCTTCTTGTATGATAGACACTGTTGTTTATAGATAGTGTTTGTGGACAACGTGTATTTGGACTATGTTTATGATAGTGAATATATCAAATTTTGAATGTGGTTATTGTAGATTTCAAATATATCAAATTTTAGATATTTTGGGAAATATTGTGCATGTTTGAGATGTTTCATATTGTAAATTTGCACCGCTTATTATGCACGTTCAGGTTTATAATGACAACAAGTACAAAATTTTTAAATATTTTAGCTGTAATTGCTCTCATACCGTTGGGGTTTCGATATTTCATATATTTCAATTGCCATATTATAGATGTTTTAGATGGCAACGGATATTCCTGCTGGTCATTATGCACATTCAAGTTACAATGCGGCATTGTTCAAGTTTCAAATGTTCTAATGTTCTAATGTTCAAGTTTAAAATATTCAAGCCAGTTTTAAATGAACATAAAATGCAAATTTCCATGTTTTAAATGTTTCTATTTATTATATTGCATTGTTCAGGTTTAATATGTTCAAATATTCAGGTTTCAGATGTTCTAATTGGTTTCAAATGAAATTATGCTTTAAATATTTACAATGACAGCATATTTTAGGTTCCAAATGTTTTGGTTTTAGGTTATTGCAATCCTTTTCAAGTTACAATGATAGTAGATATTTCAACTCACTGCTAACACCAATCCAACAACAAAAATAAGATTCTAATATCAGAAATCAAAGTTCTTCATTAATTTAATAAAAACAAACCATAAACATAGGCTCCGAAAGCTTACATAATAAATATTTAACCCCAGAAATTTATATTAAAAACAACGAGATTCTAATACTTTAGGACATTGACAAAAATACTTTAAGTGTTTCGAAATTACTATAATCCTTCTCAGGTAACAATGGTTGTAGATGTTGCTAACACCAATCCGACAACCATACGGCAAGAGTTGATACATCAAAAGATCAAAACTCTTAATTAAATTGATAAAAATAAGTCATACATGTAGTCTTTAGAAGTTTACATGATACATATTTGAACCCCAAAAGTTATTGAAGCTTACATAATTCATATTTAAACCTTAAAAATTTATATTAGAAATATTGAGTTCTCAGTACCTTAAAGATAAAACTATAGATGATCGTAACTGCTACCAAATTATAACTACTTTAAAGATTGAAACTGTCATATATGCTCACCCGGGCATTCCAGTTGTTGCCACCCAACTTTAGCACCATCAAACCTTTTGTCACTTGTCACCATCCAAGATGCAAGCAGGTACTAAGCCATGTATTTTTTGCTTGATCCGTAGACCTTAACACTATTTTCCAATCTCTTATTTTTTTAGATCAGCTTGTTTAGAAGCTTTCTTATTAAACATCATTTTCCTAAAACTGGTGCTGATGGCATTTTCATTTTTCTCTTGAGTTTGAATTTTCCCAACCATTGTTTGCAAAGGAGATTAGATATTCTAAAATTTTAGAAAGAGATGCTGAAAGTATTAACATGCGTCACTGAAATAATCAGTGGCTTGGGTTGCAATCACCGATCAGAGTCCAACATGCAAGCCATGATTATAAATTATGCTATACAAATGATGGATATAATTTATGTTTAAATTTATAGAAAAATGTCATACATATGTTTACACCATCAGTTTTATTTTCCGTGCATATATTACAAAAAAGTAATGTCTAAAGATCTACTCAAATGAACTTCATGACATCTTTCTCTTCACCTGCTTGATGCAATGGAGGAATAGTTTCCGTCTTGAACTATTAGTGTTGCTGCTGCATCGTTGTTTACGGTGGCATTACTCTATTTTTTATGGCCACTTCCTGGCCTCATCTTCATTTAAAGATACCAATCTATGCTTGTAGTCAGTATGATAACTCATCAAATAAGTTGACGCTTCAGCGTCTTAATTTCCAAACCACTGGCATTGTTTTATATTGGCATTCTAGGTACAACGATAGCCTAACGCATCATAACTCTGCTGGCAGTATTTGTGCCAGGGAAATGAGTCGGCCGTCCATCCTGGAAGCACCAAAATGTTTATTGAACTGATAGCAGCTCGTTTTGATAATTATATAATCAACCAATCTCTCGTGCACAGCAACAAATACCTTCAAACTAATTCCCTACTGACTTGATAAGAAAACTAATTCCCTCGTAGCACTAGTCTTCCCCAAAGTAGGCTGAGATAATCTCAAGGACTAACCCATTCAGAACATCACTTTCTTCCGACTAATTCAAAGCTCGACACAAAATATGTTGGGGACTTGACCATGTTAGTTGGGTCACATATATAATTCCAAAGTTTGGTTACGTAGTAATGCACAATATAAACATATAATAACCAAATGGACATAGGCCGTGAGCCGTCCATCCATCTCAAGCCCCCCTAAACTATAATTCATTGATGTAATCTTCTGTTAACCCCTCTTTTGGAAATAGTGCTGCATCTGTAACCTGACAGTGGAGTACGCGTCACTTGCCGAATGGTTAATAGGATATATCCTGTTGGGGACCCGGCAGGAGCCGTTTCAAAATAAGACACAAGGGGAATCTCGAAAGGTTCGACCGGCGGTCCGTTCGGTCTGGAAACAGAAGCAATACGCAAGCCTATGAAATCCCTATATAAGCCCTCGTACTCGTCAGTCCATTGATAGAGAGAACAAGAAGAATACCATAAAGATTTCAAGGAATGGAGGCTCTGAGCAAAGACTTCAAGGTGGGGGAGTGCAAGGGCCAGAAGACCATAGATGGGGAACAGATGCCTCTGGTGCTGCACCCGGGCCAAGACGACCAGCAGGACCTGGGCTCGCTTGTGGCGGCTATCAGGGCCAACAAGGAGTGGTTTGAGGAGACGCTGCTTAAGAACAGCGCCATCCTCTTGAGGGGCTACGACGTGCGCAACGCCGAGGGCTTCAACGAGGTCGTGGAGGCGTTCGGGTGGGACGACATCCGGTACGTAGGCCCAGCGCCAAGGACCCATGTCCACAAGCGGGTGTGGACTGCCAACGAGGGACCGCTCTCGGAGTTCATATACTACCACCATGAGATGGTTCTGGTAAGTTGAATGAACGACATGTCGTAGTTTTGAAACAGAGGAATCGTTAAGCTCCAAGCCTTGCCCGAGATTGAGGTGAGCTCATTTTGCAGTCATGCTAATGTTTCACCCATAATTCGTGTGGACTTTCAAAAGGGAAAGGGCCAGGAAACCATTTGAAAGTGGTGAATCCATTGCGAAACACACCTATATGATCCAGCGTTGGCTTTTGACCTGGTTTTAGAATTACGGTTGGTTTGCAGGACATATGGATAGGTGTTGACGTGAACCTATTCGTGCACAAATTATGAAGAGCTTTTGCCTCCTGTATCATTCGCTCTCTTACTTCATGTGTTTGTTATTGATATGGATTATAGATCAAGGAATTTCCGAACATGGTGATACTCTTCTGCGAGGTGCCACCGCCGGAGGGTGGTCAGACTCCCTTCGTGCCAAGCTTTCGAGTCACAGAAAGGATGCTAGAAGAATTCCCCGAGAACGTTGAGGAAATGGAGGAGAAGGGATTGAGATACACGTTTACCGCCCTCAGCAAGAACGACACGGGTTCCATGAGAGGAAGAGGATGGGAGGATGCCTTCCTCACATCTGATCGGAGCGAAGCTGAGAAGAGGTATGATCGGCTTAACAATTTAACAGATGACCATACTAAAATGACAGAGGAGAACTCTGTTTTAACTTTGGATCCATTTAGTGCTTAAGCTTTCTTGCTAATGTTGAGTTGAGATTCACAAATAACGAAGCCTTCCAGTCTCTCTATCCATGAATCCCATATTCCAAATGAATCTCAGCTATCCCTGCATCCATCCAGAAGATTATTAATCTCTTGCATATAATTTCGATTGATGGAATCATAAGCATCTATTAAATTTTTCCCTTGTATGCAGCCCGTTGCTTAATTTTTTTTTGTCCTTTTTTCTCTTGTAGTCAGTAGAGCAAAACGTGTCTGATGCTTGTTTAGCAGTAGTCATCATGTTGCGATCCATTTTTCGATTTCCTTTAGTACTCTGGTCAGCGCAATTGTGATCACTTAATTGTAGGGCCAAGGCATTGGGAATGGACATGGAGTGGCTTCCAAATGGCGGGGCGAAGACAATATTGGGCCCTCGCCCACTAACCCGCGTGTTCCCAAAGAGAAAAGGGAGGAGGATGTGGTTCAACACCGTCGTGGGCATGCATGGGAAAGAGCACAGCTCGGCCACGATGGCTGACGGATCAGAGATACCAGCAAACGTCGTGAAGAGGTGCGAGGAGATCATCGAGCAAGAGAGCATCCAGTTCAATTGGGAGAAGGGGGACATACTCTTCTTGGACAACTTAGCCTTGCTTCATGGAAGGAGGCCCTCTTTGGCACCCAGGAGGGTCCTCGTTGCGACCTGCAAGTGAGCAGCGGCTTCTTACGATCATGCCATAACGTAAAACAGAAGGCATTTGAAGTTGTGTCGTTATTCTGAAATAATTTGCGAGTCCAAAATCGCATTAAGAAAGATGGTTAAGCTCTTTCTTTCGAGGACAAACATGAGGGAAGGATCGTTAATTCCCTCATGGCTTTTATTCAAATAAAGTGTGGTGTTAAGCTCTTTCTTTTGTTAAGCAAGAGTTGGGGATAAACATGAGGGAAGGATTGTTAGTTAATTCCCCATGGCTTTTATTCAAATAAAGTGTGGTGTTAAGCTCCTTCTTTTGGTAAGCAAAAGTATGTTTGTATTCATTTATAGGGTGGTATGGGAGACGGTCTAGAAACAAGCGAGCTTTCCTATGGGTGACTCGCCTCGCAAAGTAGCCTCCGCTCCTGGGCCGGTCACCGACGAGGGCCCCGGCGCGGCGCTCCCCGAACCCGCCTCCTCCTGAGGGACTAGCGACAGCTGGAACTGGTTTTCATGGCTCCACCAGCCCTTGATGGAGGCACCGTGGCCTACGACCTTTGTCCCCTGACCATCGATACCCCGGCCAGGGTAACAGCCGGTGGTGGTGGTGGTGGTGGTTGTAGAGGAGGAGGAAAATTTGGTAGAAGGAATGCAACCATGACGCGAAAAGAAAAGAGGAATAAAAAAATATAATACATATTAGACAAAGGATGATAATTTTAAAAATGATAATTTTCCACCTGTAGATGAATTATTAAAAATTCTGTGTTCAATATATAATATTTAAATTATAAATTTACTTGAACACTGAGCTGTCCGACTAATTTACGGAATCAGCTGATTGCATCTGAAAAATAAAATATAAAAATAAAAAAAAAAAATAGTAAGAGACCTGAAGAAAGTTTTATGTAATGCGGCACATGTTCAGCACGGAAGAAAGTTTTATGAAATACATTACATCCACAACACAGCATCTTGTGTGTGCAAGAACTTGTAAATAGATGGATTGTTCTTGTAATAATTATTAATAAATAGCAAAATATTTTTAAATATTTTAGATATTAAATAAAATCAAAAAAATTGGTGGTTGATCAAACAACAATCTTCTTAAAGTTAAATAAATAAATAATATAAAATAAAGTGCAAATGATAATAAGGATGAATAATGGGTTAGGATAGTCCAAGAGATTGATATCTTGTGATCTAATAAGCTTGGGTTGGTTTGGCTTAAAATATTAATAGGGTTGGTTTTAGGCCTACAACCTTAAAATTAGCCTACTTCAATTTGGTTCTTGGTGCTAGGTTTTAGAGATCATAAACATCTTATGAATTATCTATTATTTTTATTAAAAGGTCTTATATATTAGATTTATCAATAAATATTATGTATATCCCTTTTACAATTAAGAATGTGTTTGGTATGGGATTAAAAGGAGTAAAAAAATTATTTCTATAATTTTTCACTATCTTTTAAGGATATTTGGCATGGGGTTAAGTTTTTTTAGAGAAATAATTTTCGCCCTTTTACCTGTCAAATTGTTAATTCAAGAGGTAGGTTAATAGGATGAAAGGAAAAAGCTTTTCAGAAGGTAAAAAGAGATCGAAACACTAAAATTAATAAAATATTAAATAATTCCACCACATATATAATATTATAATATTATATATATTATATATGTATATATTATATATATATATAATATATATAATAATATATACTAATAATAGTATTATATACTACAATATACATAGTAATATAAAATATTTTATTTATGCATTATATTATTTATATTATATATATTAATATTTTTATCTCTTTTATATTAATCTTATCCAAACAAAGTTAATAATTATACTTGTAATATTTCACTTTCTTTCAAGAGATACAACTAAACACAATTACTAGAAAAATTTTTACACCACTAAAAGTTGCTCTATAACTTTTTTACCTTTTTTTTTTTAACCCCATATCAAAGGCATCTCAAGAGAAAAATTTATCTATTAGATATTCGATATGTATAATAACAATAACAAAGCCTTGATCCCAAACTATTTGGGATTAGCTGCATGAACCCTTTTTCTCTATTTAGCTTTATTTTAAGTCATATTTTTTTTGTAAGACGTAAAGATTCTAGATCTTTCTTTATCACTTCCTCCCATATAATTTTTAGTTTACCTCTACCACTTTTTCTTTCTACATGTATTAAGTCACTTCTTTGCACAGGTGCATTTTTAGGTCTATGTTGCACATGTCCAAACTATCTAAGTCATCCTTCCTTTAATTTATCCTTGATTGGAGCTATCTCTACCTTTTTACAAATAGCTTTATTTTTTATTCTATTTTTTTTATTACCATATATCCATCTTAACATTCTCATTTCCGTCGCATTCTTCTTATATATGTGTATTTTTTCTAATTATCTAATATTTCATACCATAAAGTATAGCTGGTCTTATGACTGTTCTATACAACTTTTTTTTCAACTTAGCAAGTACTCTACGATCACATAATATTGTAATTATACTTTTTTATTTTATCTAACATGCTTTAATTTTATGGACAATATCATTCTCAATCTCTCCTTCCTTATAAGTAATCAATCCTAATTATCAAAAATAATTATTTTTAGTAACTTCATAGTCTTCAATTTGTACTCTATATTCATCTTCATTTCTAAGTATACTAAAATTATATTACATGTATTTTATCTTCATCCTACTTAACCTAAAACCTTTAAATTCTAATACATTTTGTCATAATTTTAACTTACGATTAACTTCAGCTTTAGTTTTATCTACTAATACTATATCATTTGCAAATAACATGCACCATAAAATATTATTTTGAATATGCCTAGTAAACTTATCTATAACTAAAGCAAAAAGATAGGGACTACAAGCAGATTTCTGATGTAAGCCTATTGTAATATAAAATCATTAGTATTATTACCAATAGTTCTTACATTAGTAATTACCCCATCATACATATATTAATATCTAATAGATACTTATTTCTTTTTAGCACCCACCATAAGATTTTGCTAGTATCCTATCATACACTTTCTCTAAATTAATAAAAACCATATGAAAATTTTGTTTACTTTTTCTATACATCTCCATTTACCTCCTAAGAAGGAAAATAGCTTTTATGGTCATCCTTCCTGTCATAAAAATAAATTGATTCTCTGATATTTTTGTATTATATCTCAACCTATGTTCAATTACTCTCTTCCAAAGTTTCATTGTATAACTCATGAGTTTGATACCACGATAATTAGAGTAGTTTTGAATATCTCCTTTATGCTTATAAATTGGTACTATAATGCTCTTGCTTCATTCATTAGGCATCATTTTATTTTCTAAAATCTTATTAAATAAATTTATCACCTAACTTACTTTAACATCACCTAAACATTTCCATCTATAGAAATTTTATTAGGTCCCACAACTTTTTTCACTTTTATTTTTTTTATAACCTCATTTACTTTAAATGTTCTAATTCTATCAGTATACACTATAACTTTATTCTCAATAGAGCTAGCAGGGCATTCTAAATTATTTACATGATTTTTATTTAATAATTTATTAAAATAGCTTCTCCATCATTATTTGATCTCTTTCTCTTTAACCAAAACTTTTTGATCATCATCTTTAATGCATTTAACCTGAAACATATCTCTAGTTTTTTTGTTTTTTACTCTTGTAATTCTATATATATCTTTCTCTACATCTTTAGTTTCTATCTTGTAATATAATTCCTCATATGCCTTAATCTAATGTTTCATATCATCTTTTTAACTTCTTTTTTAACCATTTTATAATTTTCATATGTTTCTCTATTCTTATATTTAGATAGTTTTCTATACTACTCTCTTTTAGCTTTAACTATTAATTAAACTTTCTTATTCTACCTCCAAGTTTCCTTATTATATGATCCTTTTCCTTTTGGCTTTCTTAACACCTCTATAGCTATTTTTCTAATATTATTAGCCATCTCTTCCAATATGGTATTAATCTCTCCATCTACGCTTCATTTTTCTTTCTTCATTACTCTATCTTTAAAGATTATTTTTCAAATTTTACCATCTAATCCTTAGATTCTTATACCTTATAGCTTTTTTCTCTATTTTTGAATACATACATCAATAACCATTAATCTATGTTGTATAGTTAGACTCTTACCTAGTATAACCTAACAATCTTTACAAAACATAAGATCAATCTTTCTAATAAAAAAAAAAATCTATTTGACTAACATTATATCTACTTTTAAAAATTATCAAACGAGAGTCCCTCTTTTTAAAATATATATTAGCTAATACTAAATCATATGCCATCGCAAACTCTAAATGACATTTTTCTCATCATTTCTATCTCCAAATTCATAACCTCCATGCACTCTTTCAAAATCTATATTATACTTTCCTACATGTCTATTTAAATTTTCTCCAATAAATATTTTTTCTCTAATAAGAATCTCTTGAATTAGTTCATTCATATTCTCCCAAAAATTTATTTTGTCACACTATCTAAACCTATTTGAGGAGTATAAGTACTAATAATATTTATTAACTTCTCATCTATTACTAATTTAATTCAAATTATTCTATCTCCTATCCTCTTAATGTTTACAACTTCATCTTTTAAGCTTTTATTTATGATAATTCTTACTCCATTTTTATTCCTATCTTTACATGTATATCAAAGTTTAAAACTATTAACTTCTTTTGCTTTTTCACCTTGTCACTTAGTCTCTGCAAACAAGCTACGTTAATTCTTCTTCTAGTCATTATATATATTAGTTCCATTAACTTTCCTGTTAATAACCCTATATTCCAAGTTGCTAAATATATTTTATTTTATTTTATTTTATTTTTATTTTTATTTTCTTGGATTAACTTCTTTATCCATGTCCATCAATGAAGTTGTGAGAACCTTTGATTATTTTTTGTCACACTTGGATACCGATGTGATGCATCGGTTCCAAGGACCGTCCTATCGATCCTTGTCATTTCCACTACATCAGAGGTTCGATACAGCTCATTGCTTACAAGAAACATCCTAACTTTATTGATTTTATGTAATGGATTCATGTCATTATGACTTTAGTTTCAACCTACCACAATGAAACTGGTGTTATCATCCAATCAATTCAAAATCAAACTAATCTAATTAGGTTAGTTTTAGAATAGAACCGATCTGGTTTCGATTAAAAAATTCTAAAATTGATTGAGCCCCAAAATTATAGTAACCACTCATTGAAGCAATTATTCGAATTAGTGATGAAAGATTTAATATAACAATCTAATACTGGAGGTGATATTTATGCTCCTACACTATATAAATATCCACAACTCTTACATGCTCTTTTTCTTTAAGTCTTGATGTCCCATCATTATCTTTAATATATAAATATCTAAGACTCTTATATGCTTTCTTTCTTTTAAGTGTATGGGTTATCCCAAAAGAAGCCTGGCATGATATTATTTATATTAAATAAGATCGTATAAAAAAAAATATTTAAATTTTTTGATTCTATATAAATATTCAAAATCTATTCAATTGAAACTAAGCATACATCGATATGGATTAATGCATCTAGCATTCAAATCATCCTTATCAACTTAATTAAAAGTTTAAAAATCATATAGTCAAAAGAAAAAATCTATTACAAAATATTTCCACAGGTGGGGCAGCGTCCTTCGCCTGGATACCAAGGTTGCTGGAAGCTATCGTCCGTCCACCGAGCCCTTCTCCCACACGTACCTCGCCTCCTTCTGGATAAACTTCGCGGAAGATGTTTAAGATTCGCTTCCTAAAAGATCACGAGTACTGAGGAAAATATTTATCAAGAAGGGTGGTGAACGCTTGCACGTAAGCCATGCCTACGGCAAGTAGCATAGTGAATAGGATAATTAACCCACAGAAATCACTCGCCAATTCATTATTGGAGGTTCTGGATTTCCTAATGGAGCTAAATACACTCGCCGGCTTCTACTTTTGAATGCAAAATCAATGGACCTTATGAAACTCGATTTTCTTTTGAATACAAATCTAAAGTCTTCTCGAGTTTCATTGCTATTTTTTTTCTTCACAGCTATGATACCCTACACGTTCTATTTTTTCTTCACAGCTATGATACCCTACACGTTCCGAAGTTTAGAGTTAACCATTCGTCTTCGTTCAACCAAAATTAGTTGTACTTCACCTCATGTGTTAGTACCCTATATATATTTTTTCAAATAAAAAAAAAAAAGGGGTTATTACCGCCATGCTACATTCTCACATTGTAAACCCCAGAAATACCGAAGTATAATATCTTAATTCCAATCCCAAAACCTGATCCTCATCTTCTGACATTGCTGGCTATTTAATCTGCCGTTCTGTAAGCTTTCTCAATATTCACAACTTTGCATCTTCAAAACCTTCTAAAATTCAGCAGCAATCCCTAACCTAAGTTGCTAAATTGGAAGGCCTAAGTTGCTAAATTTGAAGGGATGGGCCCTCATCTCTTGGTGATGGATGAGCGAGATAATCATTTTCAAAAACCACACAATGATGGTGCTCGGACGAGGTATGGAGAGCATGACCTCGGACCCTAGCAGGCCTCCTCGTAGCATCAGTTAATATATAGAGAAACTTTGCATTTGCTTGCACGCATCGGCATAGCAGATGTAGATCTCTCCACACACCACCTCCTAACAGGGCTTTTAGTTCCCTATATAAAATATCCAATAACAGCCACAGGCTCTAATCAAACTCTTATAAAGTAATATCAAAATCGGTTTGAAACGTCTTTTACCAGCACCTCAATATCCAATAAGTCATCAGGTCAATAGCTTTTATCTAATCCTTCCTCTCAAAGAGGTCTGACAAGGTCTATCCCCGCTCACACCACCTCCTCATAGCTTATGACAAAACCAAGCATAGAAACAGCTGAAATTGGAATGAATAGGAAATACTTGTCAGGTGTCTCATTCACATAAAATTAACCGAGGTCAGGTTCTTCAACGAGTCTAAATGGTTTTCCTCTTGAATCAAATAGAAAAACAAAGTCTACACCTGACGATAGGAAGTATTGCTTCTTGGCCTTCCCAACATGAACCACAACGATCAACACCAAAGAAAAAGAAAAAAAGGGAAAATATTTGCTGCTACTTTTAAATATTATTAATGAGCCTGTCTCAAATTCAGACATTTTTCCACAGCATTCCAGAGCTGTGCACTACATAAGCACACTACTTTGGTGACCACTGATCTCCAGCTGATCTCCAGCCCGATCTTAAGGAGAATGAAAAACGGGAACCAAAGTAAAGCAGCATAAAACTAAAACTAAAACTAAAACATCCCCATATAAGGAAAAAAAGGCCTCAAACATGCCGCTTGCGTGATTGCAGGAGCTTCAACCAGCCCACATACCATCTAGGGTTTATTTTCACAGGACAGGAAACTTCCCTTTGTTTTCTCCTGAGCTTCTCTTTATTTTATTAAGCAATCACACAGGCAAGCAACCAACAATCTCTAGAAGCAAAATAAAAGACAGCCCTGTCAACATTAGCCATTTTCTATCTTAACCATGATCTTGCTAGCATATATCAAGTGCCGGTAGCATCTTTAAGATGCCCGGCTCCAGACAGTATGACCTCGGCCCCTTCCAGCATAGCCAGATCCTCGTCCATAGTATGAAGAACCCCTTGTACGCCTGCCGCGAAAGCCACGCCCACCACCTCGACTTGGCCGTTGCCTTGGAAAATCGCCAAACGTCTGCATAGAAAAGTTTATCTGTATAGCAGAATCTCTATAGAAGTGGTATACAGGTCAAGATCAAGAAAGTGTTCAGCTTACCTCTGCATCTATTTTCAACTGCTCAGAGAACTTAATTCTTCCATTCCTTGTACCATTGTCCAGTGTGTTGAAAGAGAGTGAATCAAAGAAGTCATCCTTGCAGTAAACAGGCTTTAGGAAGGAAAAATTTGTCAGTAGCTGGTTTTTGTGATAGAAAAGAAAATATTTAAACAGGGAAAAAAGTAGTGTTTGTTTCAGAAGAACATGCGATAAACAACTGGAAGAAAAGTTACGTTTATTTCAGAAGAGAATGCATGGTACCTTTATCTCCAATATTACGTGCTCTGGGTCATGATCTTCTGGAGTATCATCAGCATCATCTTCTTCTCCTTCCCTTTCCTTTGTCTGAGCCTTATTTCTACCAAGATGGCCCCACACTTCATCCTTCTTGAATTTTTCATTCATTGCTGTGAAATCAAAGTCTTCCGTGAATTTGGTGACAGGGCGAGGATGCTGCCAGACCAGAGACAACAGTCCATTTCATCAGATAAGTAAACTACATCAAGATAGGATACGTTCTGTAACTGCATAATTACATGGTGGCTAAATAAAAGTTCATGAAGGTGCACACGTGCATGAGCTAGCAATACATGCTGTAACTGCATAACATGGCAGGCAAAGAAAGGTTCCTGAAGGTGCAACACATGCATGAGCTGATAATCAAAAAATGAGGTAGGTTTTTCTAACTCAGGTTTATGTAATAGCTTAAATATGAAGTTTTGTCAGATATTCTCCTATGTCACCACAGCTCCTTACCTTATAAAAAATATCTGACAAAATATCATGAATGGAAACTTGCAGATTAAGAGAGAAACTATTGGTCCATTTCAATAATGAGGAAAACAGGACAATCATTTCCTTAATTTACTGCAAGGTGACATCAGTTGTGTGGGATCAGGAAGGATATCCTAAGTGAAGTCTTTCTTTATGTAAGAACTTCAGTAAATGTTGTGGAGCATTCAAAGCTTGCCATACTGTGCTGATATCCTTGGGAAAGGATTGCTAAAACATATCACAAATATTTCTGTTCAGGAAAGGCAGGTAGAACGACACCCACAAATAGATCCTAGTTACAAGACAAATTCATAAATGAAAATTATATTAAACATTTCAAGCTAATGCAATATTATATGGTATTCAAAATCTTGGGCACAAGTGTACAAGATCCATGGTAACATGGGAAATAATGGACATATCAATATATGTTCAGTCAGTAGCAGCATTAAAAATTCAAAAGACTATCCAAAAGATAGTTATAGTTGAATTTTAAAAAATGTTATGATTGGAAATTGATGTGAGATTTGAGTTTTATGTTTTCCACATTTCCTATGATCACTAGTTCAAATTCCATTCCTAATAAAGTGAGCCAGCAAGTTTCTCATGTTACAACTGTAAATAATCAGAAGAAATGGAAGATAATAGAAATGCAAGACCCCATTTCGTCTTCCTCTTCCACGCCCCCTGCTACCATGGTAAGTCTGCAGAGAAGCTCCATTTGGCTGCATAAACAATTTATATATCAAAACTCATATCACTTTGAAGAAAGAATTTCATTAAAAAAAAAAAGGAGAGAATATCTGATGTGAAGCAAGCAAATGTGTGACAGCAAAAAATCCCAAAAATAACTAACAATGAATTTAACATATTCATCCTCTCATTTAACCACTCTTTTCATCCTCCTAGTTTAGAAGACCCCCAAAAAAAGATAAGAGGAGACTACTTTAACACAAAAACAACAAGAATTTATTCAAAACAATAATACAAAAGCCATACTTTTGAACAGTATCACAAGTATCATGACAGTAAATCAGGGCAGCAGATGGCTTTTTGGTGTCCCAGATCAATTAAAAGCAAAGAAAGAAAATGTTTATTCTACTGTCTCCTTGGATGGCACAGCCATTTCCAGAAACTGTGTTATTCAAATTCCACTTCCAAACTTTCTAGCTAGCAAACCACACATCAATTCTAAGGTTGTTCCATTTAAACCAGTTTAAGCATTTAATTATTAAAATGATATCTCAGGTAGAACAGAAAAGTATTCCCATGTTTCTGAAATGTTTCAAGACTTATCATTACATGGGATCAAATTTCACTGATACTGCACCAGAATCCTCAACTATTATAACCCTCACTCCTTGCAAACCATAAATAAAATGGTCAAAGATTCACCTATGTCCATGTCAAAACAGGAATATACATGTGACCGCATCATCTTTAAGATCTTTTCTTCACATTTTCTAGAGCAAGTGTGAATATTATCAGTTTCAATAATCTCATTGAAATGCAATGCTTGAGGAAATGCTCAATAAATACCAGCATACCACCCACAAAAAAAAAAAAAAAGAAAAAAAAAAGAAAAAATCCAAAACCCAATACTTTCTGCCTCTCTCTCCCACTTCTCATTCCTTGTCCGTCTCTAGGCAAACCCAAATAGGGTTTCTAACAAGTCCTCCAAGCAGAATAACATTCTACTTTTCTACTTTTAATGTTCTAAAAGCTTAATTTCTTTGCTTTTGTTTGTGTCCACTTTCTTAAAAGATACTTATTTTTGTAACATGCATTGCAACTCTAGGGTTTGTGAGTTACTTTTTCAAATTTAAAGAATATATTATTTACCAAATTGAATAGAATAGCACCATAATCTGAGTCTAACTTTGATGTCAAAACTAAGCTTAATAACAGATCACAAAATGGCACATTCAACCATATTTCATGCATATGAGGTTCTGACCAAGTAATCTAAAATCATGCATTATAATGAGAAATGCTGCACATAATATCCATGGTTTCAAAATTTAGGCCGGATGGAACAGTGTCAAGACAGGATCGTCCCACAATCATCCTAGCATCCCAATAAGCACATTCTCGACATCCTCCATCCTAAACGTTGGGATGAGGCCGGATGGTGACCCATCCCATTCCATGAAAAAACTAGGATGACTCCATCCCACAAGATTTAAAACCTTACTTCAAATCATTATATTTCTTTTTTACAAAAGAAACTAAAAAACACCAATACTTCCACTCTAGATTCACTTGCATGGATACAAAGATCTTATTAAAAGTGTTTCAAATTTTAACCCTTCAGTATTACTTATTGTGCATAGACAATAATATTATAACCTCTCAATTCTGAATGCTAAAAGTTACAAACCTATCATTTCTCACAGTTATATCTACAACATTATCATGCATATTTCTTTCATATTAGCTTACCCTGCTAATACGCTTGTAATAAACTGGTGTTCTATGAGCATGCAAATATTGACTCGCCATTACATCCACTAGCTCACTGTTTGTTGATAGAGCATCAGCATTCTATGTGCTGTAAATGGTATATTCAACTTGCACAGAACAGCCTTTTCTGATTTCAGACAGATCAATGCATGGCAAAATTCTCGTCATGACAACTGGGCACCATTTCCACTCATCACTTTGAAGAGCCAGCCTTGCCAACAGACTCACCTTTATAAAAACAATGTTGTTATATATCAGTTACATGAAGTGCACTAGCTTACTAACATCCTATTTCTCAACACAATCAAGCTGGTGTTCCAAAATGGGGGGGCCCATTGCTGCCAATTATCGTTCATCTCTCACAAGGCTTGAGTTCTAAGGACATCAATGAGAATCAGATCAAGATTCATCTCATAAACTCAGCCCCTCTTTCTTATGACCTTGTGCATCAACACCTCCTACATGTGATGTTCACAATTAGGGGGAAAAATTGTTCAAATTTCACATTCTCAATAGATGTGAGCATAATTATCAAAATACAGGTGCAAGTAAAATGCCTGTATTAATGAAATATGATTAGTAACATGGCAAGATGTAAAAGAACTATAAACTTACAGAATACAGGTGGAAACAAAAAGAAATTTAAGGAGTTAACAAGCTCAAAAAACATAATATGGGAGTTAATAGATAACAAGCATTTCTCTGCCATACCTTCTGCTCCTTCTTCAGCTTGGTTGATTTTGGTAATTGCAATATAGGCTCCTTCTTCATTTCGGTTGATTTTGGTAATGGCAATATAGGCTCCTTCTTCTGCTCGGTTGATTTTGGTAATGGCAATATAGGCTCCTTCTTCTGCTCAGTCGATTTTGGTAATGGCAATATAGGCTCCTTACTTTCAGCTGGAGTCAATGCAGTTGGTTCAGGTAATAACAGTTTAGCCCTAGCTTCTGGTGGTTTAACCTCTACATCTTTGTTGCTCATTTGCGATGGCCCGGAGGAAATAGGGATGGAAGGCACAGGCTCCAACAGCTGACCTGGAGTTACCAATGGTAGTGATAATTCGACTTGGCTTGAACTGGATGAGACAATAATAGAGGGCATGGCCTGGGATACATTTTGAAGAGTCACACTGGGACTAGGAACTGTCCTGGGTTTGCTGCTAATGATGGATGACACATTCTGAGGGAGAGTTGGGACAGATTCAGGAGTTAATGGCGTTACAAATGGCAAATTAGTACCATGAGTTGCTGCAGGATGAGAAGTGATAAGAGGTTTGCTTGGCATCAGACTTGCTGATGTTTCTGGAGCTAATGTACTGGCATGGGCAGGTGCCATTGATGACGACATCGATGAGGTTAGACTAACGATGCTACTACCAGGTGGCAATAAAAGAGGAAACTCAGGCAAACTTGGAGATCCAGATGGTAATAAAGCATTGATTCCAGAATATTGCAATTGTTGTTGCATGGAAGGAGGAATTGGCAATCCTGGTGGCGGACGAAGCAAAGGTGGATGTTGCAAATGAGGAACTCCAGTTGAGGGTGTATAATATCCATGCCAATACATTGGAATTGGAAGCCCAGAACCATTTGCATCTGGCAAAGGTGGAGATGAGCCCCATGATGCTAAGCTTCCCCCAGGTTGATATGGAGGTAAGCTGCCTTGAAAAGCTGACCTTGGGAGCCCCAACTGAGCCGTATGGGAACTAAGATCAGGTGCAGTTCCACTCCCAACAGAAGGCAAGCTTGTAGTAGTTGATGCAGTTGCAGGACGAGAATAGTGTGACTACACAAAAATGACAACATTACTCAGACACAGACCATTAATTTAATTAAAGCTCTATTTTTTGCAAGGCCATCTTGCATTACCTGAATAATAGCAGGATCATTGTGTATAGGAGCAGTCTGAACAGGAGGTGAATACTTAACTTGTAAATCCTGAAATGCAAGAGAATAATTCAGATTCAGAAAAAACAAACATGCAGAGGGTATATTGAAGCCCTACCATACATCAGGTGAGAAATATTAATGTTGTTTTACAAGAATTCTGATGACAATATTTATGCACAGAAATGAACATTAATGATTAAGTGTCCCAACAAGTACACACCAACATAACAGAGATATTGATGGGCTGCATTCCTGACAATCAGTGGCCTTCACAGAGCATTGTTCACAACTTGAATCAGCAGATTAATAACATCCAAGCCAAAGATAGACAAAACTAAAAGCTAGACATCATTGTTGGGTGATTAGCAGCAAAGAAAAATGAGTTGGCTAAGTAACTAGATCACGTGGACCATCAATTCTTCAAATAGATGGCCAACATATGGGATAACAAAGACACATGATGACAACCGCTTGTGCATTAAAAACTGATGCAACTTACTCATCTCATGGTTCACATTCAATAGATTTAGCCAGTATCTAATAACAATATGAAAGCATGTAAAAAACTTGTACGTGATATGCAATAAGTTATATGCTCTTCACAAAAATATTAACCCAGACATGTGGAGATTCAGCAACATCTTAGAAGAATGACAAATCACAAATGCAACCACTTATAAGAAACCAAGTGGTAAGTTAATGAAAGAATGATGCAAGAGGCAATTCAAAATCGCAGCTTCATGCTTTCTGTTGTATGCTTATTGCTTCAAGTTCAAGGTACATCAAAGACAATTTCAAGACAAGGAAATAGATGGCACTTTAATCATGTTGATAACCAATCGATAATACTAAAAAGCTTTCATATTTTTAGATGAAAGACTGGGAAGCAGAGATGATCAATACTGATAAGAATGTTTCCAATAAACTCACAGATGGGTGGATGGTGTCAAGTCAGTTAGTGAAGTATTTTGTGTTTGAGGTAATTGCATAGCTATATGCTATCAAGGATTCTTAGAATTGTATCAATAGAAGAATCAGATTGTGATAGTTTCGTAAAGGAGGGGCCTAAAAACATTTCAATATAGAGGTGCAGCTGCAAAAAGCCAAAAAGCTTAAATAAGAGTTGCCAAGACCACACAGAGTTAGAAGCATTAGCAATGAAATTAATATGAAAAGCAACAATTGCATGACATACAAAAGCAAGCAAAGATAAACATAACAGTCCCACCAAAAGAAAGATGAATATAACAGATACTTCTAGATGATACACCAGGCACATGCGAACGATAAATCATTAACATAATAGCAGTAGGTACAACATTTACTCGGAAACCTTAAGCCTTGCAGTATCAGTTGACTTGTATTTTGGTATTTAACTTAAAGTTCGGGAAGAAGATAGATAAATGGCTCCAATGTGAACTTTGTATCTTTTTAGTTTCTCTGTCACAGTGAAGATATACTGTGCGTGTAGATTGTAAATACTAATGCATGTTCCATAATTGTTCTCACAATTCTGACTTATTCTTAAGATCTGAACAATAAAGTAAACTAATTCAGACATGTTTGCCTACCTTGATATCACTTCCACGAAAGACTATGTAATCATAGATTTTGTCACCAGCAGGAATCTGCAGACCATCCTTCTTTCGTCCTTCAGTTCCAAAAGATCGCACTACCAAGACAAAATAGGAGCCAACAATCAATGGAAGTTATTTCAGAAATACATAAAATCCTGCAGATAAGAGAAGTGACAGCTGTAAAATGATTTTGCAAGATTATAACCGACACATCTAATTTTGAAGACAGCTAATTGTAAGGAATTAATAGGGCAGACCTATTATGGAAATGCTGTAATTTTTTGTGGATGATAGTGGAAAGGAACTCCTGGTGTGCACATATGGCGACAATAGAGTGTTTTTGAGGAATGCAAAATTATAAAAAGTACTAATGAAGTAAGCTAAGCCTTGCAACTGTGGGCGATCTTTATAGAAATCCAAACAAACCATTGCAAGAACACGACACCATAAACATAATTTAAGATGACAAAAGCTGTTAATATGCCCAGTTCCAGACAGCTATAAAACATGCAACCTACATGTGTAAGCCAAAAAACAAGAGATCAGCATGAGTAGGAGTGTGATAGAAAGGTTGATGCATGGTTTTAAATCTTGACAGAATGTCCCATGACATGGAGATGGGCTATCATCCCAAGTATCAGGATGGAACCATTCTCTCGTCGTCCTAGTGTTCCGATCAATGCATTTTGGGACATCCCCCATCCCAAGTATTAGGATAACGGCACGTCCCATTTCAAGAAAAAATCAAGATGCCTGTCCCATAAGATTGAAAACATTGGGTAGATGGTTAGGACTTATGCAAATTTTCAGGCAATGACATAAAGATCAAGATTGAGTCATAAATCATAGACAGTGGTAAATCAAAGACAGTGTTAGATCAGATCACCGATCAAATTGTGGGTTATAGGAGAATTTTTTATGGTCTTCAAAATTTAAAAATATAGAGGAAATGTCTATTGACAAAAAAAAATGAGTCAATTATAAAGTGGATGAATGAAGAAAAAGGCCATAAATATAAGAAGTCTAGTTTCAGCATCATAAGCCCGTAAATAGATTGTCCAGTAAACGAGACATCATGTCTAGTTATTTGATATAAATATTACCTATAATTCGATTAACCTTCATGATAGAATATTTTAAAGCAATAAATCTTGTGATATAATGGGAAGCCTTGAGTCCAAAATGCAGGTTGGACTATGGGGCCTTTTGGTTAAGAATCCAGCATGCTGCGGGAATCTGAGGTGTTCCTATTTCATGGTTCCCAAGAGAAACGTTTCAAGAAAAGTAGAGATCATTGTCAAGCAAATGATGGGCCCACGTACACAAGGTTTCCTTTTCCGATGCTAGTCAGATTTTAATAAAATGTTGTAAAAAATAAAAAATTGTGTCTCTTGCTTTTAAATCCATGAACTCCAAAACTTTTTTTTTTTAAAACCTTTTTAAGTTAAAAGCTCTATGAGCTTGCTCACTTTAAATGCTTCAGGCCCGTCAGTGGTAAATAAGAAATTTAAAATATAGAAAATGAACTTCCATATATTTCTATATATAAATAGCATGATTAATATCTCATAATCCAAAGCAGTGCTTCAAGTCTTAGCAGGATGAGGGCCGAGACATCTTGTCCCCAAGAGATTCCATGACCGTACTTAGTCGTCCTGTCTCGATCATAATACATTATAGTATGAATTTTAAATAAATTTAATTTAATATAAAGATATAACTCTTAAAAGTTCAAATATGTTTAAAAATCAAATAAAATACTAAAACTTCATAAATATTTTTTTAAGAAAAAAGCATCTTAAGCAAGTACTGGGATGCTTGACTGGGTCGGAAATTTAAACGAGACAAGATAGGACGCGACGCATCTCATTTTGAAGAAAAAATAGAACACCTTTGTCCCACAAAATTTAAAGCCTTGATCCAAATTCCAAAGTAGTGAACTAGATCTTACGATCATAACCAATCCCGATAATAGGATGAGATTCAAATTGTCTAGTGCCTGATCTAGATCATAAACTCTCAATAACAATATTCTCAAGCACCATCTAACAAAAGAAATAGTTTCCAGTAACACATCTTTGGTAGGATTTATTTGGCAAGTGTTTGGTAAGGTTTTATTGCTGTCACCTCTTCTTATTGTAAGTCTAGGAGATAAGTATAGAAGTCATTATTCTGCTATGGAAAAAAGAATCAAGAAATGCTTCCATCTTTCTATATAATTAAGTTTCCCTTAATTTAGAGATTTTTCTCCAACCTTATCTACAGTGGAAAATTCATAATACTGGTTCCTTAACCTGGTAAAACCAAGTGCAATGATTGATATCATGCAGCTCAATACTGTAAAGACTTTCTGAATTAGAAGTAAAAACTTTCAACTATTATTTTGCACGTAAGAACATGAGCCTATGTTGCCACATCTTTATACCTTTTGCAATAAAATCATGGCATGCATAAATACAAGGTTTATGATTGATATGCTTAGCTTAAAGAGAATTTGCACAGATAACTATCAAAAATATTGATAAAGGGCAGCCTAGTGCTTAAGATTCTAGCCATTGTAAGGTCAGATGTGTGCATTCTTATCCTCAAGTATGAAAACAATGTCTCCACATTTTGAACTCATGCTCCAAATCACAATAAAGCAACCTTACTGTTGCGCCAAGCTCACCCTCGACTATTAGAAATATTTGATGAGCAAAAAAAAAAAAAGTTTCTGACTTTTCAATGTAATTTATACATACATTAAATTAGAAACAAAGATTCTAACATTTTAATTCAAAAGGAAAAGAGAAAATAATAGAGGACCAACAGCTATTAGTTCAAGTTCAACTAGTTGGGACCCTCTCCAAAGGGATTGGGAGAGTTCCAAGATCCAAACCCTGATGGTGGACAAATACTACCATATTGCTTAAAAAAAAAAAAAAACTCAATAGGGGTCCCAAAATTTTGCCAAATTATTGTTTTAAGTACAGACAAGGAAATCTCTATTTCTTTCCCCTCTCCCTAGTCCTCTCAATCACTCACCCTTCCCTACAAATAAGACCGAACCCACTGCCAATAAAGGACAATCAAAGTGTAATGCAGGTTCAAGGCAATAAAACTAGAAAAGAATGATTGCATAATTGGTGTCGATCAAGTTCGGAATAAGCAATGGCACTTGCTATATGGAAGCGAGTGGAGAGAAGTGAAAGTAGGAGGAGAAGAGAGAAAAAGGGGAAAGGGGGAGGGGAGATGGGGAATGGGGGACAATAGGAGAGGCATATAAGTTAGGTGCCATTACTTCACAATTATTAGGCAGGCTTAAGTATTTTAACAAAATTATATCCTATTTAGACTTCTAAGTGGGGGTGGCAAAGATTGGCTTTAGTTAGGATTGTATATGAGCAAAATTTTCAAACCCGGACTGTAAATGGGCTGAGTATGGGTCAAAGTTTTGACCCAACTCAAGTAGGGTTCCATTTGGGTCAAAAGAGATTAGATTTGGTTGAGTCACCATCTTGGATAAGAATTTTTTTTGTGTTTGGCCTTTTGCTTGACACTAGTTGTTTAAATAGTTTTGAAAATTAGCTAGAAAGAATATTAGGGTTGATAAGTTAGCTAGATTTATTAGGAATCAAATCTTGAAAAATAGATTAGGTTAGGTTCAAATTGGTGGCCCACGATGACTTGTGGGTGGATATCAGTTGAGAGGTCTTGACCCAATATTAGGTTGGGTCAAGCATAGATCAAAATTTTGTATATTACCATCCTTACTTGACTTGACTTAAACTGCACTTGACCCAATTCATTGCCACCCCTGCCTCCAAGCAAGTTTGGGTCATGCCAAGGACAAATCATATCTAATCTAAAACCATCTTCCAAGGTTTGCTATCTTAGTACCGAACTGTATATCAGTACCACACTAATATAATGTTCGTATGCCTAACATGGAGGTCAGTTCCACATAGCAAGACTCAGTACGCATCCCATACCGAGGCTCTGTTTAGTATTGGTACGTAAGGCACGCTTGATATGGGATGATACACACTGATAAAGTATACTATGCTATTTTTGGCATCAAAAAATAATCTAACACAATCAAAGCCTAGATTGCTTTGCCAAACTCAGCACAATCATAGCCTGGCCTGAGTTTGATTATCAGCCATAATTATCATTTTGATAATTTCTCCTGCAGAATGCCTCGGGTCTTACACTAGCTAGTACTGATGCCAATTTATCTAAGAATATTCAATTAAGTGTGATAATATTCTTCCAATGGAATATATTCCAACAACTCGAAAATTTATGTTTCAAAGTAGATACTCAGAAGGTTTACTACAATATATTTACCAATCACCAATGGGAATTTAATGCCCATCAATTGCCATCATGATTAAAGAACCAAAATGTTCCTTGAGGATGAATATATTTTGTTTTACCAAAACTACAAAAAGGAAAGTTTTATAGTAAAGGTAGCCAGCCACTTCTGCCAATAATTCTTTCCTGAACAAACCTCTCACTTGCATCCATTTGCAAACTTGCATCAGCCTCATTTATTTATCAATGGAAATTGAAAGTAAATGCCCCCTTTGCACCTAAAGTTTTGAAAGAAACATTTCCTTAGCATAGCCATTTGGCAACAGCTATGATCCAACAGTTGTTAAAGAAGTATACAGGAACTAAGCCATTGATCGAACATGGGGAATGATATACAGTTGCATGATAATCTTTGTTAACTTTGCATTAAGATCTTTTACTTCTTAAAAAAGGTTAAAGAATATTTTGCCTCTTTCTGGTCCATCTATTGTCAAACAATCACTCCACCAAAATGTAGAATGAGCTAGAGGCTATATGTGAATTCAGGAAACACAATAAACTTAGAGACTTAAAGCAAAGAGCAAAGCAGATAAAGTGGAGGTATTCTTTTCCAGTGTCATACAGTCAACAGTCTAGCTAAAGGTTAATATAAAAATTCTACAAGATAATAATGTAAGAAGGCCACCAAAGTTGCCACATCTAATGAAATGATTGAGCAAGTAAAACAGATCTTTCCACATATTGAGCATGCCTTATTTCCATCAACCACTTAAGCACCAAGTGCAATATTGAAAAGGTGGATGTGAAATCAGAAAAAGAATAGAGACCGATTAAATCCAGATGGTAACTGTTTATGCATCATTTTTTGGGTAAGAATACAAGAAGAGATTTATGCGCTTTAAAGAGCAAGGATAAATTGGTGGGTATAGTCTTCATTGATTTTATTTTTTTATTTTTAAATATGTTTCTTAATTCCTCGAATAATACTATAACTAGTTATTTCTTTTTATTCTTTTCTTTCTATCCCCAGTATGTTCCATCACACATATTCAGGCAAGGTTATAGTTTTCCTTTTCCATTGGCATTTCTTAAACATGTAATTTTATTTTTTTAATGGACACAAAGTTTCATCTTTGACAGGTCTACTTTCAGCGACCATAGAGATGGATAGACAAACATCTTGTATATAGAATTTTCCAATCCAAGGTTTAAAAAGGTAGACTCCTGCAATGTAACTGGAATAAAAAAAAAAAGAAGAGGAAACATAATAGCATTAACAACTCTAATATCAGTGAATGATCAAAAAGGACAAGTGATTCTAATAATGATGCTATTGCAAATTGATTTTAAAACTAGTCATGAAAAAAAAAAGGGAAATTTTGCTAATAAAAAAATTGCATAAGGACAAAATCAATAAAAGCATGGATTAAGATAAAAAAATGAGACTGAGTATGCACATTTTTACCTACTGTTCATTTGTTATTAATAGTTTGTTATGGCAAGAGTACAAGATCCACTGGAGGTATCTTGAACTAGAAAAGACCCAAACAGAACAAATATGAAAGAGGACAGGTGCATAACCAGACGTTACTTCTACATCCCTTAAGACCTGGTGACCCCAAAAGGCACATAACAGATTTGTTTGCATGAAGAATGGCGTAGCCAAGTACAAGACCAGAGTGTTTTGACTTGCTCTGGTGAGAGCGTAGTGAAGAAAATAAAATTAAAAAGTACCTTAGAAAAAGATCTAATACCATTCCAAATACAAATGTTATAGACATTTGGAGGTATGGAGCTTGAACTTGAATTGAAGAGGCGCCCTACTTTGCAACTTGGGCCTCTGTATGATACATTAATATGCAAAAAATATCCATATACCAAAATGCAATCTTGAGCACAATGCAGCGATTCAGATAACAAAAATATAGCCCAGCATCAAATACAAATCTTTCCGCAAAGAAAACTACACTCTTAAATGATGTGAATTATATGTAGATCTCATCAGAATTCCTTGCCACACAAACCTTTAAAAGGACTTTATGACATTATTAAGTAAAGGTGACATAAAAAGAGTTCCATCGTGAAGGAAATGCCGACCTAGCAAAATCTTGAGGGAAAAAGAAATACGTACACTAAATGAACAATTAGAAAAAACTCTATAGGGTTGAGAATTAAGATAAAATAAGAAAAAATTACCAACATATAAAGAATCGTCATCCCTGAAACCCATGAAGAGAGAAAAACTGAAAACAAGAAAAAGATTACCAACATATAAAGAATCGTCATCCCTGAAACCCATGAAGAAAGAAAAACTGAAAACCAACGTTAAGCAGAAAGCATAAAAATTGAACGACAAATGTGGGGGGAAAAAATTTGAAACAATGATCATCGATAAGAACAAAGTGCGAATTAACAAAAACAACAACTAAATCCTCTACGGATGAAAACAAAAGAATCAAGACATAACAACACTAACAACGTCCGCATCTCAGAAAACAATGAATAGAAACCAAGAGACCAAAACCCTCGAAGAAGGCCTCAAGAATCCTGCTTGAGACTTAAAGTGAAAAAAACCACAACCAACTCCATAAACCTTAAGGACATAGGCAAGAAAAAAGAGAGTCGCTACCGTTACGCAATCCAATGCTGGATTCCTCGGTGTTGATGTTGTTGAGGAAGCCTTCGTATCTGATCTCGCACTTGGAGGTCAGGCTGATGAGGCTCCCGATGTACGAGTCGACCGATGGCCCCGATCCCGAGCTCTCTGCAGCCATGGCCTTCGCCCTCGCGCGGCACCGAGGCGAGCCGCCGAGATTCGAGCGGTTTACGTACAGGGAGGGAGGGAGAGAGAGAGAGAGAGAGAGAGAGACGGCCCTAACGAGGAGCCGAGGAGAGGGTGAGTGAGGAGCCGAGGAGGATGGAGCAGGCGTTTAGCTTCCCCTCTTACCACTGCGACCGTGGTTTTGACCCCAACTGGTCCCCTCTATATATAGAGGGCCCGGAATGCATGTACGGGTTTCGCCTGGGAATTGCCAGGTATTTTACTTCTTAGTCTTCCTATTTGTACCTGGATTTGTTCACCGGTCCCCATCCTCTTTTTTTTTTAATAAAAAGAAAAAAAGACTCGCAATCTCCCTGCCATTGGTCTCCTCCCAGTTCGCAATCTCTAACTAGCATTTTTATTCGTAAAATTGTGGTTAAAGTTTGCGTTACAAGTGATCTGTAATTTTTCACTAGCGTGATTTGATAAAATTTAATTTTTTGTGTGTTTAAAAAATCGAGTTATATTTTACAATAATGATAATTGAAGCATGATTAAGAGGAAGAGATCAACGAGGCAAGTCAATTAAGCGACATGGTCTATATAACAATTTTTGCTCAACACGTTATATTTTTCTTTTGAAATATTTTGTTGCAACCAATAAATGCCAATGAAGAATCCTTCAACTTGCTTATGTTCGCTTGATGATTCAATATTCAACCAGGCTCTATGCATCAATTCTTGTGAATTCTCAAGATATGCGGGAGTACATTTCAAGCACACATAGAGAGCACCATGTAGAATTGCTTTTTTTTTTTTTTCAATTAATATAAATTGTGTTATTAAGAAATTTCTTCTTTCCCTCCTGGTTTTTCTTTACATTTGTTTTGGATTCTACCTTACTATTTTACATTTTTTTCAATTAATATCAATTCTTGATTATTGATATAAGAATCATATATCTAATTAAACTAATATGAGACTTAAATGGAAGGGTGTTGGCATTGGTGCAATGATAAGTTTGAGCGTTTGAAATATGAAATCATTCTTTTTTTAAAAAAAAATTTATTATAAATTTTATTAAAACCATTATTTAGAAATTATTTATTCACTTAAAAACTAAAGAAATAATGAAACTTACCTTCAAATCTTCCATTCTTTCTTATAAAATATTTTTTTTCTTAATTATTTATGACGAATACTATAATGCTTTTAAGTCTAGCTACCGATTTAATTAATTTGTTAGCAGGTTGAATCTATATAGCTTAAAAAAAATAAGTATAAGTTAATTAGCAGTAAGTATTTGATGTGAAATATTTTATAAGAAGATTGGATGCCATTGCTTGTTAACTTACAAACTTGTTACCAAGAACACTCAGCTGTTGGCCAAGAAGGCTCTACTAAACGGCCTCATTGCTGATTCTTAAAATCCATCAAAGCTCTGTATGCTCAAAAGAAAGTAAACTTCACTGATGTAAAAATAAGGGATGCTTAGGAGGTATTTACAGGCTTTAGACCCCTTATACTAATAGGGGAAGTAAAGTGCCTACAAAGTTCTAGGGGGGAAAAAAAATAATAGGGTCCTAAGACTACTAGAATATGTAGGGGCACTTTAGAAGCAAAATAGATTTAATGGGTAGTTTAACACCATCAAATATGTTGGACAAAATTATTAATTACCATCTAAACATTGGATGATTTTGCTATTACAGTTTAATTCTTAGTCTTAGATTACATGCTGCGTCTATATTTTGCTTATAACTTTCTCATTCAAGCTCCCATTGAGATAATTCAAGTGATGTTGAAAGCTTACTCAATACTTATTGTAATAGAAGTAAGCGTAACATCCTATCTATAATGACCATAATGAAGTTATCTTTTGGATTGATATACAATAGATTACACGTAATACTAGCGCTACAAGTTGATCTAATTTTACCAAAGAGTGAGTTCTTATATTGAAATAACTCAGCATCTCATCTAAAAAGAAAGCTAGCTAAAAAATTACTATTTGAACTTTTTGATCATATATAAACTTAAAATATTCTTAATACATAATCAATATAGAATTAAATACTCATCAACATAAGCTCTTACATATTTTTCGTTCAAGTCTTGACTCATCATTAGGCCAACGATTTATATACAAATTTATATTTAAATCCAATCTTAAACACATATAAAGTCCATCTACAATATTCTTTGGTTTAGATAGCCTCTGAACTGGGTTTATTCTCTATTTGCAACCACCCAAGTCTTTATTTAAAAAGGCTAAATAGAAAGTTCTTATTCAGATTCTATAATTTTTTCATAACTGATATGAGGCTAAATACTTATTATCATAAGTTCTTACATGGATATTTAAGAGCAAATATCACCTTATACTCTTTCCTTCTTTCTTATAAGGTTCATAGAAAGGTCGTTTAAGGATCATGTGACTGCAAGAGGTATGGTTTCAATTTACATTTCATTATCTTATAATAGCTATTAAAGGAGGCAATAAAAAATTATCACCGGGGATGAAAATAGTGAAGCAAAAATGAAAATAAAACCATCAAGCATAATTTAATAAAATTGGAGAGGATTATGATATTGCACTTGCTACTAATGGTTACAACCATGCTAGCTCCAAGATTTATTTATCTCCATTAACTTTAAATCCAAAAGATACATAACATGAACTCTAATATAAAGATTTCTATATTATCTCAGTTCTTGTTGTTCATGTAATTTGTATTTAAAAAAAAAAAATTCTGCTTCTCCATGTAACTTTGGAGAGAAGAGTTTGTGAGATATATATTTTATTCATAATTCTACTGTAAAAATGTGTGTCATGCACATGCAAAATTATAGGACTTCAAATATTTTTTAAAATTTTATAAAAAAATCTCTTAAAAAATCTTTTATAAAATTAATGATTATTTAAAGTATAATAAAAAATGATGTTGTTACCTATTAAGATAAATATTTTGTTGCACATAGATTAGAAATAAAGAAAAAAAAAAAAATAGTGCACTCACACAAGCATAAAGGCTTGCAACCATAAATCATCCGTGCATCGCAAGTTAAATGGCTTTTAAATCTTATAATTTAATAAGTGTAGAAATAGAGCATGAAATAATTATCAAAAAACTTAAGAAATTTCTTTGCGTGCAGGTCTAAAAGGCTGTGAACATAAGAGCTTTATTTTATTTTTTAAAATCTATATCATATTTTTGAAAGTGGTTTCCCATGTGTACCCATATCTTATAATTTATCCAATAAGTAACTATAAGCCAATTGAAGGATTTTATTTTATTTGAATTTTATCAACACTATTTTTTTTTTGAATTAAATATTCTAACTATTTTTAAAACTATATTTCCAACTTAATTAGACTTTCTAGAATAAAAAAATGTTTTTATCTAATAAATATATTTTATTTAACTTATGACTCTTTGAATTCGGGATGATTAAAAAATATATAATCTTAAAATTTAAATTTAATGATATAAAATAAAAAAATAAGTTTATATTTCTAACCTTATTTATTATTTTTAAAATTTAAATTACACCAATACACGGTTATGTACCTAGTAATAATAATATTATATTTTTTTTGACTGTAGGTAAGTAATAATAATAATCAAAAAAGCGGAAAGAAAAAAGGCTCGTCGTAATTTATCCCCATGTTTTACCAAAACGGCCATGAGGCTGCTGCCGTCGACACGAGAACGGAACGCCTGGAGCCGGGGCCCGACCAGGAGAACGAGGGTTTAAGCCCAGAGAGAGAAGAGGGGGAGAGGGAAGCTCCTCCCATGGCCTCTTCCTCCTCCTGCATCGCTTCCCTCTCGAGACGTCTCCTCTCTCGCGCTCTCCTCCCCCGCACTTTCCTCTCCTCCGCCCGCTTTTGTTCCACTCCCCTCGCCGGCGACAAGTCCGATGCCGACGATCTTCAGCCCGACGCTGACCAATCCACTCCTCACTCTTCGTCCTCCTTCCGCGCCCCAACCCCTCAGCAGCTCGGCCAATTCCAGCGCCCCCTTGAGAACGGCCTCGACCCTGGGGTCTACAATGTAAATCCGAAACCGAATGCAGCCCTTTTGCAACGCGAGTTAGCATTTTTATGAGGTTATCCTGATCGGGGGTTTTCTTCTGGGTGACTTGGAAGGCTATTCTGGTCGGCAAGGTCGGGCAGAGGCCGGTCCAGAAGCAGCTGAAGAGTGGGCGGGCCGCGGTGCTATTTTCCCTCGGGACGGGAGGGATTCGGAACAACCGGCGGCCGCTCGACAACGGGGAGCCAAGAGAGTATGCCGAGCGGTCCACCGTGCAGTGGCACCGGGTCAGCGTGTACCCGGAACGCCTAGGGAACCTCGCACTCAAGCACGTCAAGCCTGGGTGAGTGGCGGTCGTCTTCAACCCCATTTTGTTGGCATTATTTTACTTAAAAGTTTTCATTTAAAAGTTTTACAATTCTTTGCAAAGAGGAATTGTAAACCCTCTGCATGCAAACTTTTTTAATAATATACGCGGCGTGGGTGCACGACACGCGCGCACCAGTGCGTGCACGCTCAGGCGTGCGCACATGGGGCGCAGGAGAGGGCTCAGCCCTCCCCTCGCTAAAAGAGAAATGACAGGGGAGAGGATTGAAGCCCCCTCCCCCGTCTTCTTCTTTCCTCCTCTTCGCGAGCTCCTTCCCTCCTCCTCTTCGCGAGCTCCCATCACCGTGCCGCCTTCCGCTCGTCCCGACATCTCGCCGCCGTCCGGTAAGCCTCCCTTCACCGGCGAGGAGAGGGAGAGAGAGAGAGCATTGAGAGAGAGAGGGAGAGGGCTGCAGGAGGGCCCTCCCCTGACGCGGGAGCCAAGCGGGCTCCCATGCTTGGTTCGGGCTCGGCGGCGTGCCCGTTGGCTCGCTGGGACTGGTCCTCGGGCAGCAGCCCCCACCAGCGCCGGGGCGGCGTCCGGTGGGGGTCCGGGCCCGGCCGTGCCGCCGGCAAGAGAGAGGGGGGGAGGGCCGTTCCACGGCCCTCCCTTCATGGGTTCGGGGCCCGGCGGTGTGCCCGGCCCGCCGGCCCTAAGCCTTGGCCGGCGACCCCCGCCGGCGCGGGGCGGCGTCCGGCATGGCGGGCGGTGGCCGGCCGTGTCGCCGGCGAGGGAGGAATCGAGGGAGAGGGGCCGAATGGCCCTTCCTGTCGCGGAGACAAATCGGCTCCCGCGTTGGTCCCGGCCCGGCGGCGTGTCCGCCGGCTCGCCGGCTCGGGCTCGGCCGGCGGCCCTCACCGGCGCCGGGGCGGCGTCCGGTGAGGTTCGGCCGGCCAACAGTGGCCGGCCGTGCCGCCGGCACAGTGAGGAAGGAGGAGAAGAAAAGGAAGAAGAGGAAGAAAAAGAAGAAGAAAGAGAAGAGGGAGAGGCTGGCCGCCGCTGACGACCGACCCCAGGCCGGCCACCGCCGGCGGCCCTAGGCCGCCGGCCACTAGCCACCCCTGGTTCGGGTGAACCAGGGTGAAGCAGGGGAAAAGAAAGAAAAAAAAAAAAAAGGAAAAACTGGGACTGGGCCGGGTTCGGCCCAGTCCAGTTAGCCCCTTTGGGCTGAATTTTCGGACCCCAATTTGGGCTCGGTCCAATAAAAGAAAAATATGGTCGTGATTAGCATGGATCCTAATTTGTCGGGGAATTTTTATTTCCCCATTTGGGCTTCTATATTTGGAGATATTCAAGCCCCAAGTTGGGCCCAGGATTAGATTGGGTTAAGTGTAGGAGTCAGTTTGACATCCTAAAATTGAAATTTAAAAATCTGAAAAATTATGTTGTAGGTACCCAGAGATCCCTACAGCTAATTTACGCTTTTGGATTAGCATTGTGAGGTAAGTAAGCCAGTTATAATGATTTTTCTTAAATCATTATTAAATTATGCCATTATTGAAATAATGAAATTAATTTATAGTATTATTTGAAAAATGATAGTTGTGGTACCACATTTATGTAAATGAATATTTGACTTGATTATTGTTAATTTTGGTAAATTAAATTGGCATTTGATACATGCAACTGGTTATTATATGATTATGAAAAATTATCAGATTTTGGTAAAATATGAAAAGTAAATTGAACATATGTTTGCCATTATGCGAATAAATGTCATTTGTGATTGTGATATTATATGTCGTCACGGTCCACACTACATGTTACATGACTCCGGGACCCACCTCCACAGGGGGAATATGTGGAGAACACACATCCTAGGGATGTGCTGTGACAGGATATAGCATTAGATGCTAATTGACTCCGGCACCCTTTCTTCACTGGGGGCGTACATGGAGGTTACATCCTTGGGATGTTATTACGTGGACGTGGGACATTAGTATGAAATGAGATTTACAGTGATTTGAAATTGAAATGTTATTTTGAAATATTATTTCATATTAATTGCTTCTAATTTATTCGAATATGAGATTTGTACAATTCTATAATATGATGAAATATTTTTTTTTAAATTTGGAAGCATGACATGTATTTGACTTGATAAAAATTCTTATTTGGCTATATCATGTAATAGTAGGCTTACTGAGTGTAAACTCATTAAATCTTACAATATTTTTCCAGAGCCACAGAATTATCAGGGGCAACAACAGGGGTAATTGGGAGTTCTTGATGTAAATTGATTTTATTTTGTTATATGTAACCCCATTTGGATTTATTTTGGAACTTTGGTTTGTTGCCCAACATTACATAATTTGTATTATGAAGAATTAAACTTTGTATGTTATATAGTTGTTAACCCTCCTTGTTTATAAATGATATTGTACTGGATGCCTTGCATGCCTGGTATGCGACGGGCTGTCATCCTTGGGCGACCACCAGCTGGGTCCGGGGCGTGACAGGAATCGATCCCATTTTGTAGAGATGTAATTTCCACAAAATCTCAAATAAAATTGTGATAATTCTCACTGGATACTTATTTAATATAAGAATGTTCTAGACAATCATCTTAAAGTTGTTGTAGAACGTTTTCGTTAGTTTTAACCAATTGTGACCAAAATAAATTTTTAACTGAGAAAAATGCATCCTTACATTTAGCTGGCAACAATGATTCAAACCAGTTGTTACTCATTTAATTTATATTTAATAATATATTTGCAAAAATGATATTTGTTTTTATGTATTCTGAATATAACAATTGTAGCAGATACTGGCAAACTGAAAGATAAGTTTGTCTGTGGTGCTGTTAGTTAGCCATACTACGGAATTTTATCATTGTTTGGGCACCTCATAACAGTTTATTATTGAAACACCCAAAGTTTCATATATGAAAGGAAATGGATTGTTCTTCTATTTATTGAATCTCAATAATAAAGCTGTAAACTATTGATCAATACATATAAGTTAGTGGCCTGTTTCGCAGCATTTTATTTCTGTTATTTTTGTTTCTCAACAAATAAATTTTTACAAACCATTTTGTGTTTTTTATCTGCAAAACTTATTTTAGAATTTTTGAAAACATTGTTACTTGAAAATTTCTTTGCCTAAATTTTGTTTTTCTATTTGCATAGCTGCCCCAATTACTGCCCTCACTATCAGTACCCCTAATTATTGTTCATCTAGCAAATTTGTGTTCATCTTTTGGATGTGAACTTCGTTTTCCTTTTCGTTCATTTGGAATTTCAATAGATAATGGTTAATCAATTTTTGTATCTAACCAACTAATCTGTCTTATTTATTTGTTACATATAATAGAATCAAAGTTTGTCGTACCGATCTATATTGTCTGTACCATACCGTATCAAATTTCGATTTGATATAAACCGAATTGATCCGAACCAAATGAAACCATCTTGTACTACTTGGTATTGATTTGTACTGTTTGGTATTAAATAGTATTGTAGTTAAGGATGAAAAAGGAATTGACATCCTATCTCAGTATGGGGTGCATATTGTATCGAACTAGTAATATATAGGTACGATTATTGGTACAAATTTTGCAGAACTGGAATAGAATGTTTGCTTATAAGTCATGCTGGAAAATGTTGTATGGTTTGGCAGTTGAGGGGTTTTAGTTGTACAATTCTCCATGCTTCTCAACTTATATTCTTCGGTAGGTCTTTCAAACTCTCGTGGACTAGTTGGCATGCAGTGCACCGATGCTGCTTGTCCTCAAAGAATGCTTTGTTGGATTTCAGTATTCCTGGAAGCAGTGAAGATATGTTTCCTTTTCTTGTTGACACCATACTTCAGTAAATTGGATTGAATTAATTGTAATGGAGGCATATATCTATATTTTGTTGCTCAATTCTGCTGCTGCAAATGCTATTACCAATTAGGTTGTCTGTTAACTGTTTTTTAATGGTGGGAAACTGCCCATCCTTTTTTCTTTGAATTTTCTGCCTCTTCTTTTGAAATTTATTTTAAGTGGAATTTAAAATGATCTGCATTTCCTTTTCTTTTCTTTTCTTCTCTTTTCTTTCTTTCTTTCTTTTTTTTTTTAACATACTTCATTACCTTTGCTCACCATATACATGAGGTTGCTTCTTAAGACTACAGGGAATGAATTGAATATTTTAGGCTTAGTCAGAGTTGTATAATTTCATAGAATATACTAAATATTCTTTTACTTGCTTTTTAGTTTGTGATTGTTATTTTAGCTTGACTGAGTTGCATCCATTGGCATGCATAATATGTGCATAAACTGTATCCACTTCCTTAATCCAATTTAGTGGTTTGGATAGATGATGTCCCATTCCTTTGATTTGGCTTCTTGAAATTTTGTTGCTTGATATGAGATGCATTTAAACAATTTTTGTGTCTTAGTGCTGCCTTTTGTTCTTTTATGTAGTGTTGAGTATTCTCTAATCCAAATAATATCGGTGTACTTTTCTTTATCAGTTGTTTTTTTGTATTGCAGATCTATTTTATATTTAGAAGGCAACCTGGAGACCAAAGTGTTCAGTGATCCAATAACTGGACTTGTTAGGCACATAAGAGAAATTGCTATCCGCCAAGCTGGTATGGGACCCTCTTCCTGTGCTATTGAGGTCTCTAGGATTAAATAGTTCTAGTAAATCTACACAATGCAGCATGGTTATGGTCAGATTGTCATCATTTTTTCTCTCCTGCTGTTCCAGTTTGCTAATTAATAAATTGTGCTAGAGAGGTTGCTAAAAGTAATAAAAACTGATATCTGAAACTATTTTTTCCTGATACCTACATATCATGCATCATTTCAATGCAGTAGTTTGAACTTCTAAACTAAAAACATGGATGAACAAGACAGCCAGATTGTAGCCATGACTAAGTTCTATATCTCGAGTTAATAACACACCTGGCACCTTTTGTACCAAAAGAGTATTAAAAATAAAAAATAAAAATGCACCATTCGTACTTTCTGCATATGCCTCTCATATATGATTTATATGGATACTAATAATTCTCTATGAATAATGCCAATATTCTCTTTTGCTTCTTTGCAGAACCATCACTTCCACCATTGATTTCCTTTTGGTGGTTGCCACTTGGCACTAACAACCACTAAGCAATCAAGTCCTTCCTATCCCTCCTATCTACTTGCTTCTTCTGCCTCCACTCTTGCAGCCTTATTCTTCAACAAATCACCTCCTGTGAGACCCCACTCCAACAACTCCCCACCTCCCTGACACTTGCCATTGCTGCCCGAGGCATGATCTCCCACCTAAGCTGATCTGACCCATCTACAGGCATTACCCGAACTATGCATGGGTGAGTAAAACTATTGCGTCATAAAAAGTGGGGTTAGCATACATTGAGTTGAAGAAGACTCATCTCCAGCCACAGAGGAAGGCAAAGGAGAAGTGATGGTGCCACAAGTGAATGGGTTCTCTGTGATATAGGGGTGGTATTGAAATGCATGAAAGTTGGTTAGAAGTATTTACTCTGTATTTGCTCCAGTGCATATGCATATCATTTTGATTATTGATGGAGTTGGATCTTTTACCTTGTTATCTGTCTAAACAAGTAGTTTAATTCGTGTAATTGCATTGATGGAATTACTTAAATTATTGTAACTGCATTGCTAGCTTTGTATCATGTGTAAATTAATGGTTGATTTTTTCCTCCTACTTGCATTTTTTAGAAATCTGCCTTGATCTTAATCTTGTTATCCTGCATTATCACAGATTTTCTGCAAAATTAATTTTGGTAAGACATGCAACGACTAAATTTAGACAGAAAAGATGAAGAATGGCTAATAGATAGACTGAGTGCAAGAAAATACAGTTAGATACGTTGGCTTATGCATGCAAAATGTTAAGTAGAACCCTGACAAAATTAAGTTCATGAACAGGTCGTCTTGTCTTTCTTGGTGATGATGGTGATGCCGGCCAATCAGAGCAAGCAGAATTGAGAAGCGTGGGCTATTACTAAGGTGATGTTAAAGATGATCCTGGATAATACATTGTTGTAGAGATGAAAGCACAATTCTGCCTTTTTTTTTCCATATGTGAGAGTATTGTCATCATGTGACTTTTCCAGTTGCAGAATTTGGTAATCAACCATGCAACTCTATGCTTATATAGCTGGCCTTTGGCTGGGTCAGATAGTTCCAGCTGATGATTGTGATTGGCCATAAAAATGCAGGGTGTTATGAGTATTTTTATGGCACGAACATATGCTAAATTTGAGAATTCAATTGTCAAGCATATCGATTGGTCAAATTTACCATCTGGGGAGGTTTTTTTTAGTTTTTTTTATACTTACTTCCAATTCTGTCCAGACATTATCCACAATGCTTCTTATTCAAAGAATTTTGTCATGAATTCTTATGTATCTTCTCAATTTGCTTTATCCCCGTACAAATTCTATTGGAACATCTGATGGATTGGCATCTCTTTCTCTCTCTCTCTCTCTCTCTCTCTCTCATGTTTGACTTGTGCACGTTCTTGTGAATGTGGTGCATTTATAATCTACACTGGAAGCAAAAAAAGTGGGCTTGTACTTGCTATTAGATTTCACGGTGAAAATTTCTAAGTGAGTCTAAATGTTAAATGTGATGTTCAATGGGGTCTATAAAGTTAAAAATGTCTAAAATATAGACAAAGGAATTAAATTTATCTTTTAGAAACTCGTGGTCTATGTATATAACTTTCTGAATTAATGGTCACAATGCCATGGTATAGGTTGCTGATTTTTTTGGATCACATGATGTACAGGCAACAAGTCTCCTAAATATATAATTTTTGCTCATAAACATTTTAGACCTTGTAGATTGCATCCAATGATCTATATGCATTTCGTGTCATTGCATTCGGCAGTGCTGGTAAAATTTGTGACCATTGGGGTTTCGTGGGGGGTGGGGGGGTGGGCAATATTCTGCAAGGGATTCACATCATCTGATTCACTTTTTCTTCATGCTTGATAAACGATGTTGTGGTGCTTGTCGGTGACCTCTCAACGGTGGTCTCTTTGCGTCTGCTTCATTTTCACTGTAAATGCTTAACTGGTCTGAAAAGCGGGCGAATAGCCTAGGTTGGTGCCTGGTTAGCATGTGAAAGCTCGCATGCCATTATCTCGGTTACACCCATCAGAAGCGGTGTGCTAACCCTGTTCCCCAGAGCTTATCGGTGCGTCTTTATATTGGTCACGCTTAAGCAGTCGACCGAATCCTGACACCTGACATACAGATGGTGCTTCACAGTTGATGCTGCATTCTATTTCCGTAAGAGTGATTCGCGTTCGATTTCAATATGAACATATATGACAAATGGCCATATCTAAATTGCAATTTCCCACCTTCACGGCCAACCTCGATACGAGTGTATCACCCCCTCCGACATTGCCCACTCCAAACCCCCGCCGTTTTCCACTCTCTAACGAACCGCATTCAGGTCGCACCAGTATATGCTATCTAGTAACACCGCCACAAGAATATCCATCCATCATAAGAGGCAGTTGAAAAGAAATTATGCGAAAAAAAAATAGCATGCCTACTCTTAAAGAAATTCTACCATTATAATCATATGTAGCTTCCTTGGATAATGTCTGCAAAGGTGGCTCCATCTCTTGTAGATTTTTTTAATACTTTTCTTTTTTGCTCAAAGTCGTTTATAAATTCATACTGATTTAAGCAAAAATCCAGACGGTACAAGTTCATTGGATCTCCGTTAAGTTCAACCCATCCTGGTCCAAGGGACCGCACTGCATGATTTCCTGACCGCTACTTGACCCTGAGATTTAATTCTTCAATGCTAAATAAAAAAAAAAAGCTGCATAAATACGAATTCTAATAAAACAGAAAAATGATCAATTCAAGTACCTTTCACAATAAATTCCCTCATTCTACAAAATGCTCATTCCGCACCTGCATTCTCTATGCTTAGCAACGTAGCCAGGTTCATTATACAATAAAGGCAGCAGTTGGAAGAAAAAGACATTAAAACCCATGACTTCCTAAAGTCATGCAGATCACGATCACAGAATGGGGGGCTGTGCTTCTTTTCTTCACAAGATGGAAAATTTCATGCCAATCCATCGAGAACATTCGAACACCAAAACAAATCCATATCTCCTAGCATCACTTTCTCCTATCGTGCAAAAGCACTAAACAGAAACAGTGAGAATGTGCTGCGGTGCTTCTGTTTTTGTTCAGTATATAGTAAATTCATTCCAATTATCGATAACATTTTTACTCCCCTGTACAAGGGGATAGGAGGAACAAGCTTTGCAGATATCTCAGGTAAGCAATCATAGCTGATCATACTTTCCATCCTAGTAGGTCACATTTCATGCATGTGTTTGAAAATAAGCGCTTCAATCTTTGTAGCATTTACTGATTGCTCTTCAATCTTTTGGGTGGTGGAGACATAAAAAGCTTTCGGACGGAAACAATGGGATCATCCTCCTGCATCACATATGGTGCCAATCAACAGACCAGCTCCAGACGACAGAGAAGCAAACAGAATTCATTAAAAAAAATAAAGAAAAGAAAAGGAAATAGTACCTCATCGAGTGATGCTGATGGATTCTCCAAATTCAAGTGTCTAGGTGAATCTTTCACTTGATGAACTAAAGCTGAAAGCGTCAATTTCCACCCAGGCATGGTTTTTTCCTCATCAGGAGCGATCCAAGCGCAGAAGGGCCTGTGCTGCCTGATTGGATCAAACTCATTGATTTTACTGTGCAGCAGTTTCGGATTTTTTTCTGTATTCACCAATACAGATAAAAAAGGAAAAACACTAGTCAGCCACCTCTTACATGAGACACAAAGCATCACAAACAGTACAAAAGATTCTCCTATCTCCAATGCTTTAAGCAAGCCAGAGAAGAAAGAGAGAGATCAATTGAGGTTGCTGGCTAGCTCAGTAACTTCAGTTTCCATAGATCTAGACGGCTGAACATCATAAAAGAACCATGCCTACCCGAAAAGGAAGAGAGAGAGAGAGAGAGAGAGAGAGAGAGAGAGAACGCCAAAAAGGTCATGGTATAAGGTTAATGAGCAGGAGACAAGTTTTCATCACTGGATTCTCGCATGGTTGAATTCATCATCCTAATATCAAGTCCTCAACTTAATGAAATGAATTTAAAACAAGATGCAGGGGGACTTTGTAGTTACCATTACACTAATGCTTAAATTTGTCAAAATAAAAAAATAAAAAAACACAAGGTCTTGTTTGAATAACCATAACATATCGGGTATTGAAAATTATATAAGAGAATCAACGTTTGCATTCAGAAAACACGGCACCTGGATTTGAGCAACTGAAATTCATGGATAGTATTACTAGATTAAGATTAATCTAACAATGTATGATGGAAATAAAAAAAATTGTTTGCTTGAGGAAGAGGTACGCTAGAATTTAAGAACATGAATATTAGAGCAAAAATAACAAACACTTTAGGATTATGCTAGGAGAAACTAATGGTGCCAGAGTCCTGACCGAATAGCCACTTTTAAGAGGAGGAAAATATACCTTGTAATTATTTAGCTGTAAGAAAGATAAAATTGATGTATGGCAAACCCACAAAGTGATTTGCTACAAGCTTTGGTACCAAATATTTCATATTAGCTAATATGAAATACAAAACCCAAATACATATAAAATACATATTTCTGCAACAATTATATAGAGCACCGTTCAAGCAATTTCATGCATCTCTACCATTTCATTCTCCAGTTTCATGTGTTCAGAAGAGGACAATAATAAACAATAATACTCTGATAAAACCTCTTCATGCAGTTAATGATTGATGCAGCTGCATGCACACAACCACAAAGATAATGGCAATAGCATGCCGTAATTCTCCTCAATGATGTAGCTGCATGCACAACCAAAAAGATAATGGCAATAGCATGTTGTAATCCTCCTCAATGTGTGGATTCCTAAAAAAATAGAGAACCTGAGAAGATTCTCTTGAAGAGATATCAATAGTAAAATCATGTGGATTTGATAGTACCGATGAAGATTCACTATCCACAACATCTCAGGGACCTCCATTGAATTATATCCTTGATTGACTCCCACATTTTGTCACATCATTCTCATGGAGGTCTACAATAAAGATTGCACAATTCTTGCATGATGTTTTCATTGACCAAATAGATGCCGTGTGTTGGAAGATAAATGGGAAACTAAAAACCTTCAAGAAAGAATTGGTTCACAAGTATTTGAAGATCTATCTGACACAGGATGTTGTCTGGGCTAAAAAGGCAGAATTATTTATAAAAGAAACAAATTTTTACTTAAATAATTGATCTAGATAGTAATTTGTGGTACGGTGGTGAAAAGAGTTTGGAGCTTAAAGTGGAAGAGGATTTTGCCTCTGATTATAACAGACAACATAAGTATGATACTGAAATTGCATCAAGCTCATAATGATAGTCTACAACCATGCTTGGTGAAATTTTATGCACAAGTATGAACATTGGTATTCCCTGAAGTGTCTACAGTGGCAAGATGGTGAAGCCACTAGGATTATTTGCTCAGGAGTTCCTCATCCTTCTATTTCAAATTCTTTTTAATTTTTGAATTTTATTTCAATAGTCATTTAAATTATAAGCCACAATTCGGGTTGATGAAAATGGCCCACCATAAGATGAAAATCACCTAACATAACCATCTCTGAAATGCTTTATTTTTGTGATCCTACTATAATAGGATCAACAAATGGATGAAAAGTGAAAACAATGGCTTCTTCAAAAACCATCAGAACTCGGACACAAATGCACCTATCACATAAACCCAAATCAGTTCACAAAAAAATGAATTGAAACTCTTGGTTTTTATTTTTTATTTTTTAAAAAATAAGTAACAGATTGAGACAATGGAAGGAAACAAAAATCCATTAAACAATAGCAAAGGCAAGTTATATAACCATAAGTTGACTCTTAAGGTTCAATAAGCCTTATCTCCCAATATATGGCTTTGAAATAATGGATCAAGTTATGATCCATCGATGTTTTAGAATGCTTTTGCATTCAACTCTCAGCCTGGCATATCACAACACTTTACCAACAAATGACAAATTCCAAGGTAAGACAATTATGGGCAAAAGACCAACCTGCCATGAAAACTAGGAGGGCAAAGGCATGGATTTATATCAACTTGGCCACTTGGTCAAATAGCGCACAGGTCCTATATAGCTCTAGAACATTGTTTCACACAATATATAATCTATCCTCATTCAAGTTTGACATGAAATAAAACTTTTTGAAAAAGTTTGGTGCAATGTGCATGCGGATAACTGCACTCCGTAAAATAACCCAGTACATCATTTAGAACAATCAAAAAAAAAAAAAAAAAATCTATTGGTTATCTAGTGTAACAGACGACAATCACAACTAATATAAACTTGCTACCAATCGACCTATGAAAGGGCCTTCTTAGAGCAGGAGGGTACCACTAAATGTTCCCATTGTTGTAGGTAAGCCAGTACTAGATATTGTGTGAACTGTGAACACAAAAAGAACCTAAATGATGGGGAGAACAGGAGAGCTGATATTTTGCAAAGTTGTAGCTCATGTATCCAAGGGTCACAGTCTTGGTACTTGACCCTGCATAGGTACCAAATTGATACAGTGCTGGTAATGCCTGGCACAGGGATCGATTTGGTATATTAAGACTCGATACGTGCTCCATACTGAGTTTTGGTTTGATACTAGCATGGTATGTCCAATATAGGGATGGTATGCACCATTACAGCAATATCATACATGTATCACTATGAATGGAATAAGTTTATGGATATAATAATATAATAAAAGATCTGACAACCAATGAACTTCAACTGTGACCAGTATTATTTAAGATGGTTAAGAATCTGTTCTGTTGTCAAGAAATGCTGTACAGCAAATGGAAATGACTAATTTAAATGAATCCCCTCCTTAGAAGCTTAGCATTAGAAGACACTTGACCTTTAATTGGAAAAAGGATTAAAAGAATCCTTACCTGGTGCATGGTTTGCATCTGCTTTACTGTTGATAGATGATGGTACAATGTTCATTAATCCATTGGCCTTTTGAGTTTTTACATTTGCATCCTCAAAGTTTTGGAGATCAGAACTTTTGCCACCTATTCCTGAATTTATATTGTGGCTACTGGACAAAGCTGCCTTAGTAGATGAACAAGTTGCAATATTAGAAGTGTCATCATAATTGTTTTCAGAAGTTTCACCATAATGTATTGAATCTAATCTTGAAATGTCGTTGCAATGTTGGTTGCAGATATCTGCTGCTTCCATCACTAAGTTGTTCCCACAAGGTTCAGCATCCTCATGCGTTGTACCCAGGCCTTCGCCAATTTTAACACTATTATCAGCCTTGTTTTCTTCAGAAGGCACCTCTCTTTTCTCCTTACAATCGATATTGGTTTGTTGCAAAACTTCTGGTTTATGTTGAATGGCATCTTTCAGGTTTTCAACAATGCTATTTTTATGCAATAAGTGAGCTCCTTGCTCGCTGTACTTAACTTCAGAAGAGGTATTGCCACTAGGACTAGTGCTGCCCCCATGTAGCTCCCATTGAGGATGAGACTGAAAATCAGCATCACTGTTGAATTCATCTTCACTTCTTTTGCGCTTTAGTGAACTAGCACCTTCTGGAGTATCACCAGTGATATCTTTTTGATGCTGCAATAGATCGTCATTTTGAGAGGAATGCTGAGTATGTGTTTGACTCCCGCCCAAATCTTCAAATGATGCATGATCTCTGCTAAAACCGAGGTCAGCTCTTAAATGCCGGCTAACAATGGGGAAAGAAATTCTTGGTCTAAAATTTTGTTTGGTTGGTGGTGGACCACCTGCAATCGACAAATTTAAGCCCAAAGGTTTTTCTTTGGCTGCTGGAATACTATAACCAATATCCCTGATTCCTTTGCTTGAACTGTAAATTCCTGAGCCCAACTTTTCCACCCTTGGATCTTGTACTCTACTCACTAAATCTGCACCAAAAGTGGCTGGCTCATTTTGATTGCTCGAATCAGCAACCACGTTGAAAATTTCTAAAGGGCGTTGGGTGGTTTTGAAAGCCCATAATGCTACGCATGCTCCACAAAATCTGCAGTCTAAGACAACAGATGAAGGATCATATTGGTAATCACCAAAAGTAGGGTTGATGTGTTCTCTCCCCTCAGCTTCCTCCTGTCCATTTGACGAGTGAATTTTGATGCCTTCTTTTTGTTCACGAAGAATACGTTCTGATGATTCAGATGTAGAGGCACCTTTGCCAAAAGAACTTGATCTGTCCTCACTTTCAACAGCATAGGGAAGCAGACGGGGTTCCCATCCACATAAACTTATAATTTTCAGTGCCTACAATTTATACACCAATTGTTATCTTTGGAAGCATGTGAAACTAAAAAACAAGCAAAATGTGTCTCCAAAGCTTTATGTAAAGCTATACATGACATGACACAACACAATTACTGTTGAGAAAAGCCAGAAAATACTTGAAAGGCATATTTCTAGTCATTAATTGGTAGAAGAATAACAACATAAGCATGTATGAATAAACTAAATCTGCACTCAACAAGAATGACAACTAATGCAGATTGTGGTAATCTAGCCTTTAGGATTGCTCTGACCTAATGTTTTGCTTAATGAGAAATAGTAAGCATCCATGGTCATATATGTGCTCCATTAGATAACATCCCAGTATAACTTTATGTTCATCAACATATTATTGACAATGGATAGTCTATAATCCCCTTCATGCCAAACATGCTGGAGCTATGTGTGGGTACTGGTACAGCAAGGAACTGACATAAAAAAATCTGGCTATCATGAAGCACATCCTGTAAAAGGTTTTGCATAGAACACCATGAAAAATCTGATATTAGAATGGTGAAGAATATTATTCTCAATTCTTCAACCTCGAGGATAGACAATCTCAATGATCTAGACAAAGCTAGGAAGAAGTCAATTGTCAACAGCAAACAATATAAGGATTCTTTTGCTTGGGGCGAAAACAATTGTCAAAGTTCCAAGGGAGTACAAAAGCACAGAGATGCTTACTCAGCACCAGTGCCAAAAATGCCATGCGTCATACGCATGGTTCGAGGATTAACCAAGACAAGAATTTATTCTAATTATCTGACTCAACCTTAGGAAGGCTTCATTTCTTCTGAATCATCAGCAACAACCTTTAGGTGTGTCAATATGCCAATTTTGTTTCTTATATAATTTTGAAGGACTAGGATATTTGTAAAATGAGTAGCAAGCTTGGTCTGCAAAGAACTATCTGTTTCAAATCTCCAGGTCTATCAATTTCGAAATGGAGAACATATTAGGTATCTTACTTTGGTTGCACCCATACAGATGCACATGAACACGATTGATACCCTGAGCCCATGAAGCCTTGCAGTACCATTCACTTGTAGTTGGTTGTGCTGATGTGTAACGTGTAAAGGTTCTGTTTCATCACACCCAAACTTCAACTCATGAGCAATCTAAAGTGTGAGAACATGCAAAGTAGTCATACAAGATTTCTGCAGTCAATCAAAAGGTTCAAAGATCACTAAGTAGATGAAAGAAATTAAATAAGAAGGAAATGGAAAACATGATCAACAAGATGCTACTTTGATAGGATGTCCGTGGTAGTGGTAGCATGAGTAATTGACAACTTTCAATCTCATTTAAATTTGGTGTGCACTCCACAGACTTTGCCATCCTTGTGATGAATCTTATGGATTATTAAACAATGAGAAGGATATGTTCATATGCGAGTTTCTTGAATTTCTAAAGGAAGAAGATAAATCTTCTGACTATAATAAATAATTTTTCAACTCAAGCAGTTGTAGTTTATGGAAAATTTTCCATAAATTGAGCATAATATGCTCACATGAACATCACTACTCAGTTTGAGGAAACAAAATGTCATCTTAAACCAATAGTGATGTCATAATATACAACAACAACAACTACAACAAAGCCTTAATCTCAAACTAGTTGGGGTTAGCTACATGAATCATTTTTTTCCATTCAGCTCTATTCCGAGTCATATTTTTTGTAAGATGCAAAGAGTTTAAGTCTTTCTTTATCACTTTCTCTCATGTATTTTTTAATCTACCTCTACCTCTTTTTTTTTCTACATCTATTAAGTCACTTATTCACATAGGTGCATTCTAGGTCTACGTTGCACATATCCAAACCATCTAAGTCATCCTTCCCTTAATTTATCGTCCTTCCTTAATTTAATGGTGATGTCATAATATGAAGGTTAGAAATGAAATACTTGGCAACAGTTGAGTAATAATGATGGATGGCGTTGGTTTGGCAATCACAAAAGGGACTTCAAGATCAAATTGCTACATATCAATTTTCAAGAAGCTATAAAACTCCATTAAATTCAGGGATCCAATCATACTTGCTGGCAACAAAGAAACAGCCAGAAGTTTGGCTGATTGCTACAAAGTTCTAAATTTGTGTTTTCTTCCCATAAGATGCTCTCAGTCCTCCAACATTAAATACCACAAACGTCCTCTCAAAAGATGGTAGATTTGGTGAATAGACGAACATTAGAATCCAATGACATTCTTACAGTTAAATAGAAAGAGGTCTTTGAAGAAATTGATGAAGGATGGTAAGTAGTCTTGAATCCATCTCCTTCATATACCAAACCTAGATTCTTCATAACCAAAAGGACAAATAAACTACACAAAAAGAAGTATTAAGTGAAACACAATATGAAATGCTAATAAAGATAATAATACAATGCTATATGTGATGCAGGAGTGCAATGCACTAATGGCAACCTAGGTATAAGGCTTGCAACTCTTGCTGTGGAAAAGAGCATGAATAGATAACCATTAAAATATTCCAGTTAAAGGACAGGCACATGGTTAGTGAAGTGTGCAGTCTAGGGCCCAATTTGCCACATTGTCAGATTTCTTATTTTCTTAAAACAGGTTACAATTTTGTAATTTACGAGCCTACTTGGCATTGCTTTTATTTCTTATCTTTTATTCTTAAAAACAAAATCATAGAAACTAAGGCAAAAACATGTTTAGTGCTCTTATTGTTATTTTCTATTTTCAAATTATTTTCATTATTTCTAGAAATAAATTGAAAGTAGGAAATTCTTATCTTACCATTGCCGCCATCATGCCCACCACCAAACAAAATCATGGAAACTAATGCAAAAGCATGTTTAGTGCTTTTATTGTTATTTTCTATTTTCAAATTATTTTCATTATTTATAGAAAAAATGAAAGTAGGAAATTCTTACTTTTACTATTTTCAAAACTATTTTTTTCTCACCATTGCCGCCGCCATCTTCACCACCAACATCATAGATGCCCACCCATCGCTATGGCCTCTGCCTCCACCATCACCACCTTGGCCATGATCACATTTATGTTTTTAAAAGCAATTGACTATACAAAAGTATTTATATTTTAAAAATATTAAAAATAACATAGAAATAAAATTTCTTTTTTTTTTTTCTATTTCTGAAAATAGGAGAATGGAAGTGGTTCCAAGCAGCACCTAACTGTTTTGTATTTTCAGAAACCTAAATTAAGAAAACAGAATTGCTAGTTCTAGGAGTTTCGTGAGAAGAAAATTATAAAAAAAAGGAACAGAAAATTATCCTTCTGAAGAATTTTCTTTTTATTAGATAAAAAAAGGTTTACTAAACATCTTTTAGGCCTCATACAATTTCAGTTTCTAAAATCAGAAATTAGGAAATGAAAATGAAACGAAGTGGATCCCTAGCTATTGATAGTGGAAATATAAAGAATGTTTCTTGATACTTCATGTGCAAGTGTAAGATGGTTATATTGTTAAACTTGGTTCAGAAATAATAGTATCATCAGAGTTATGCCCTGATGTTTCATCAATAATTCAGCTAGAAGTGATATTTATGCTGTTGTATTTTGTATTATAGGTCAGATGGTTCCACAGTTACCATAAAGACATTAATGCATAGACCTAGAATTGCTCGAAATTCCAAATTCACTGATAATTGTGTATGCAAGAAGAGATGAATCGTGATTAAGTTACAATATTTCACACAAGGTTTTAACACGGTGTCAAATCTTAGTAGCTGTCCTGTGGTACACCGGAATGGTTATAATCCCAAATATTGGAATGGGACCATCTTACCATCATCTCGATGTCCCAATAAATGTGTCTTGGGGAGGACGAGACCATCTTAGTGTTTTCCATGAAACGGGATGCATCGCTGCCCCATCCTACTTGACACTTGAGACGGGGGATGTCCTAAGATACGTTACTTGGAATGTCAAGATGATAGTGGGACAGTACCATCTCCATATGTAGGACAATAATCCATATCAACATCCCATAGGACATCTTGCTGACATTTGAAACCATGATTTCACAAGAAAATTTTTCAAAATAACATTTTTATCTTTATTTTAATAAAAATCTTATGCATAAATGTTAAAGCTTCAACTCTGATTTTTGTTCCAAGAAGCAAGGAATAATACCCTGACCAATTCAAAGGGGGAAAAAAAAACCTTGATATGAAGAATAATAAAGTAATTGCCACTGTCTAACTGCATCCTTAGTTTCTAAAATACATAACTATAAAGTTCCTGAACAACCAAATATCTAACCAGACAAGTGGCATAATCCACTGAACCAGTAGTTGAGACCTAGCTCAGTCAAAATCTCTAAATATAATCACAAGTATCAAGATCTATCCCGTACATTTTGGAACAATTAAATTCCTAGATAACTAAAGTATCAAAATTTTAATAAATTTTATTTTCCTTCTGAGATCTTTGACCCCCAATCAAAACTTTTCTATTCCTCTATATCAAAATGCCTACCACACTCTTTACAGAATACACTTCCACAACAGTAGCATGATATGTCTGGCTAAGAAAGAAGAGGTTTCTAGTTTAAGCATAAATAGGGTTTAAAAAGAAAAAAGACAGAAAATTCCTTTGTTGTCAAGTGGTTATCACCATTTTAAGGCAATGCCATTCATTATGGCAACATTATGATCTCTATCATATATGGCCAGTTCACTGAATTTGGGTTTTGGTGGCAGGGTGCTGGGTTTAGTTGCAACAATCTTATTTATAAAAAAAAAAAAAAAAAATGCAAGACTTGCAGTTTATTTCCTCAACTAGCATGAGTATTTTTATGGATAATTTCAACCTACCAATTCTTATTTCGGTAGTAACACAGTAGCATAAGCATGTTATACCTGGTAATATAGATCAGCATTAGCAGCTTCCAAGGCACTCTCCCAATCGTTGCTTTTAGGACAAACTGTAAGCCTAATGCCATTGTTTAGAACAATTGATGCATAAGAAGGCTGTGTCAAGAATTCTTCTAGATGAGGGTTCTTCATCTTCATGTAATATATGGCTGAGGATGAAATTATAGGAAGGGCTGAGAGATGTAGGAGTGCAGAAGAACGTTCATTGTAACTCTCAACCAGAGCTGGAGGAGGCGTTGGAGGAAACAGAGCTAATGCTTCATCACATGCATTGTCAATCCATGGACAAAGCAGTTTATGTCCATTGTCAAGTTTTAAGCTGAATACAGCAGCAGCCTTTTCAACTGCAGTAAGAGAATATGGTTGCAAGGTAAGAATGACAAAGGTTTTAAAAAAATAATAAATAAGACACATGTTTAATAATAGGAACAGAATTTCATCGAAATCTACTAGTCACGACCAAGTATCAACTAACGGCATCTATAGCAGCCAATGTCTTTATGCTGATAATAACTAACAAGATACATCATAGACATCCAATTAACAAGATCAGTATATAACTCTTAAGATGAGCCATTGGCTATTGGTGAATCTTGAAAATGATTCTTGAGATGAGCCATTGGCTACTGGTGAAACTTGAAAATGACTTGGTTGCATTCAATTATGACAAAATTCAGCTAAAGCTCTTCCATGTGACAACTCGCTAATTTAAAGTTGACCAGAAATGCAGAATTTCTTGTAGTTACAGAGGCCTTGCTAGCATAATCCATGCAAGCATGCAATGATTGGGTCTTTCATATTTGTTCTTCAGGTAAAGATAGCATAGAATGCATAGCACACCTTGTTGTAGTGTCCAAGAAGATGGTGTAGAAAAAAGAAGTCGTGCTCCACATGCTTCACATGCTATGACATCCATCTCTACATTAGTCCAACCTCTCCTTGCACAGTTTACAGGACTGATCACCTGTGTACAATATAAAAATAAAGCAATCAAAACATTCACTCACAAAACCTTAAACAAGCATGTAAAGATTACTTTTTCAAATATGTGCATAAAAGATGAAATATATCTTGCAAAAATGGATGCTCTAGGCTTCTAGAGTACATTCGATCCAAGAATACAATGCCTGCATAACTGAATAAAAACTCAAAATTAAATTGCTTCCGTGTCCAAAAAATTTAAATCATTTATATCCATAGGATATTATTTACAAATTCAAGAAAAATACAGGCGGAGGTTTCAATAAATAAAAACATATGGAACATTGGAACTGCAACCCAGCTTCCGTTTGTAAAATCATCACATTCATGCTGGGATTAAAATGCCCAAGGAAGAAAAAAAAAAAAAAACCCTCAGAATTCAAACATGCTAATTCCATATCCGCTCACTGTTCTTAAACATGCAAGAAAAAACCACTGTATCACTGTTAGCGCGCCTTATACATAAAATATCCTCTTTTTCTCATGAAATTAACTCGCAAATGGCAATACTTGGACTCTGTCTGTTCCCAGAAACCCTCTTATTCCCTAACCCTACTGAATTGACAAACAATCATAAGACTCAGATGCCTGACCAGGAAAGAAAATCTCTGACATCAAAAGGCCTAAAACTATCCACTAAAATCCAAAAAAAATAGATCTTTTCCACCTTCCTCTACTTCTTCTAATGTATTGGGCAGCTAGAGAGAGAATCCGAACCTTGGGTTTTCCGAACCAGGTCATGGCCTTGAACGTAGCCAGCCTCCGGATTAAATCCCCTCGATCCCACGGCCGGCACGGAGGAGTTGGCCCGAGCATTCCCATCGAAGCCACGGTCGGAAGCCTCAGCCCCTTGTCAAGGCCCGCTCTCGGCCACGATTCTGCCCTTTTCCCTCTGTCCACCAAAGAGATCCCACTATCACATCAAAAATTAAAACGATTCAGCTAAAATCCATCCAGAACAAAGAAAACAAAGAAAAAAGACGATCAGAACCCTATATTTTTCTAGGGTTTCGGAGGAGGACCTGGAGGGAGACGGCTTCGGTCTGGGGGCATGGTAAAGCTTGTCCATGACCTTCTGGAGCCGCTTCTCGGAATCGCCCGCCATTCTTTTCCCTTGGAATCGTCTTCCCAATAATCGAGAGATCGATCGAGACGTGCGCCCGTTCGAGCTCGAGAGAACGGCGGATGGGAGCTCCTCTTGCTCGCCTTCAGGCTCTCCGAACCGCCGTTAGAGCTGCTAGACAGCTGCGCTTTTGGGTTGGATTGCTGGGCCCCGGCCTCCGCGTCCTTGGTCGAGTCACCGGCGGATCGTGTTTTAATCTACCGCGTTCGGCTTCGCGGCCAGCGAATGGGGGCGCCTGGAGCTTAACCTGATTGACTGCGGTTCCGGCACGACCCGGATGGGACCGGACTTCTTTTCAGGGCATGGTTTAAGATCGGAAACGATGACGTGATAACAGCTTCGGGCGGTCATCAGGTTCCGATATATCATGCGACCGCCGTCCATCTATCAACTTATTTTAGTGGTTAGATGCCGCAAAGCAAGAAAAATTATTAAAAATACATGTTAAACTTTACTTTATATCGTCGTCAAAAATGGTGATGGATTGGTGGTACTTAATTTGTCGCCCATGTATTCTTTTCTTTGAAGAGGAAGATGTATATAAATGGCAATATGATGGACAAATAGGATATATTATTGTTTAATATTTTTTTTTTACAAACCTTAATCCTGTTAAAAAAACCTTTTTTTTTTTTTTTAATGGTAATACCACAAAAATATTGTCCGAACACTAATAGATACTTTCTTTAAGTAAAGATTAACTAATTTTAAAATATAGAAATAAAAGGGTATAAACAATAAACAGAGGAGTACCGTAGGAAAAAAATTTTGCCATTAGCGCTGCAAACGGTTGCTTCTTAAAAATTAAAATCGAATAGAGACGTCAATATCCGTTGTAACGGCCTTTATAACGGGACACAGCTGGTTACTTACCATCTCTATTTTTTTAGTAAAATGGGCGGGCCGCCGGGGGTAAGGAAAACGAGAGAAAGAGAGAGAGAGAGAGAGAGAGAGAGAGGAGAGGAGGGAGAACGGGGAGGGAGAACGAAAGGGTTTGACCACGCGGAAGGGGTGTTCGAAGCGCCGCGAAGGAAGCGCCACCGAGGGGAGGGGAGGGGAGGGGAGGGGAGAGAAGAGGAAGGGATGGGGCCGGAAGGGAAGAGAAGAAGTAAAGGACGAGCGATATAAAGAGAGAAAAGTTCACGTAAGCCAATTACCGTCATGTATTCAATCAGCAAATTTTAGATTTTTTACGATAAAAATCAGTTATAATTTTTTAAAATTAAAAAATTAAAATGATATATTTTTTAAATTTAAGAGTGAAAAATATAATTTAATCATTATATTTTTCAATTGCATGAAGCTTAAAGCCGGTCGATGGTGCCGTTGCCTACGGATATAGCGCCCCTTACCGAGTTTTCACCCCGAATCATCACGTCCCTCCCATCCTCGACCGCTACTCTCCCGGCGATCGAGCCAAATTAATCAGCTACTGAGTTGGAAAAATGTGGCATCCTAAAATTTAAGAAAGATCAGATCATTCCACACACACAGTGTCAAGCAATTTTTCAGTGGCTTCACTCACAACCACACCCTGCATCTTCAATCGCCTTCGCATCCCTGGGCTGTTCTTCCCAGCAGCAGCATATGTCCTTAAATGAGGGCCTCAAATATCTCTGCCCCCAGATCCTTTGTCTACTTTCTGTAGAAGCTCAATGAATTTTTCAGCACATGAAACATCCTTCTTCTCCTCAAAGTATGCCATTATAGCTTGGATCACCTCATGAGGTGGGACCCAAATCCTCCCATGGCTTCTTCCCTTCTTAATTGCACGGTCAGCACACCAATGCACCATTTTCATATCACCTTTACTCGGATAATATTCCATGAAGATCTGCCATGTTTTGGCATTTAGTCTTGCACCTTGCATCTTCGCGTGCTTCTTCACAGCTTCAGCCTTGTCTAACATGCCATCTTTAGCATAAGCTCTAACCATCGCATTCGCCAACCGGATATCATATATTGAGCATTTGGATTCCCATTCCTTGAAACATGCTTCAGCACCTGGCAAGTCCTTCAAATTCACCAGCACCTGAATTATATTTAGGTAGCTTATGTTTACCATCTTTAGGATGTGCCAGCTTCAGAGAACGCCAGATACGGTGCACTTCTACTAGATTGCCAGTTCGGCCATACAATGTAATCAAGAATTGATAGGCTCCAAGATCTTGATCCATGTTTCTCTTCTCTAGTTCTTTGAGAGCTCCTTCTGGCTTCTGAAACATGCCAGCATCTACATAAATGGATGCTAGGTTACTATAAGTAGTCCAATCAGCAGTAACCCGCCCATCCCTTTTCATCTCCTCTATGACTCTTTCAACACCAGATATGTCGTTGATGGCAGCTAGAGCCCTCATCCAAACATTGTTAGTATAACAATCCGGCAAAACATCATTAGCCTTCATTTCTTGTATAACACTAGGAACCTTTTCTGGTTGGTTGGTTTTAGTGTAGAGGGTCATTAAGCTGTAATAGGCCATAGGACTTGAGACAAACTTCAGCTCCTTCATTTTTTTTTCCATGAGGACCTCAGCCTTGTCAGTCATTAATTCCTTGCAGTAGCAGTTCAGGAGCGCACCATATGTAAGGTGATTTTTAGCAGGTTCTGGCAGATTGATGAAGTACTCCTCGGCAGAAGCAATGCCTCTGGCTTTGGCTACAAGATCTAGACATATAGCTTGATCGCTGGTGGTTAAGTTCATCCCTCTTCTAGCCATGGTCTCTGAAAGCTGCAGCAAGAAAGATCATAAACATTTTGTGAACAAATGGGGGTCTTATACTACATAACGAACAAAATATTTTTACAGACTAGATGGGGCATGTTTTACAAACTTCTGAAACCAAGCATTCAGATAATGAGCCAATCAAAATGCAAAAAAGAATATAGTACCAAGAATAAATTAACAATGCACAACAGGGCAGAATAGCATTACTATCCTCGACCCTCTCCTCTGGGACAAAAGAATAAAAGATATCATACTCCTTTCATGCAATTGAAACTCTAAAATCCCAACTCTTTATTCTGCAACAAAGCTACCATCATACTTGTAGCTAAGAAAGAAAAAACTTAGAAAAAACCCTGAGAGTAGCAGACTAGCCTTGTGGAAAAACAAGACCCCTATATATGATTCCCTCCATTTTGAAGAATGTATTGCCCCAAAGACATAATGAAAAGTTTCTGGCCAGGTTTACTGCTTGGAATATTCAATAAAGTGCTAGGTCACGGTACATTTGGATGCAGAAGGTATAGATGTTGGAAATTTGGTAAATCCAAAGCATCACAATTGCAAATTGCATCCAGAGCAGAGACAGCACAGGCCATTTTTTCAAATAGTCTGTGGTAGGCTGGTTATATGCATGACATAAATATGGAATGTGGATATGAAAAAATACGGACATACTCATACAGCACATTTTGAAAAATTTAAGGGTCTAAATATGGCTAAGATATGACCATAGACAAATATATTTCTGTTTATATTTAAAACTGCATTATATATAACAAACATTATTTTTTTTAGATCATAAAAAAAATATAATTTCTAGAATTGTAGCTTATGATAATTAGCAATCACGTGAGTGTTCCAAATTATTTTTCTAGTTCACACCATGAGGGTCAAAACGTATATGCAATATGCTAAGTCAAGAAACAAGAAGAAAAAAGGCAAAAAGAGGGAAGTAGGAAAGGGAAAAAAGAGTTTTGCTATCCAGTCATTTTAATCTCTAGCCAAAAAATACCCACTGGAATATACAGCCATTTTCACCAACAGCTAACATACAAAAAAAAAAAAAAAAAAAAGTGAGGAATTTAAAGGAGCACATATCAAACTCAACTCAACTATACAGAAAGATCTATGGAACTTCTAATATTAAAACCTATTCATTGAAAAGAAAAAAACCACATAAATCTTACCTCAGAAGCATATGACAAGAGAAGAGACGATTACAGAATTCTTTGTAATGATTACCTTGAATTAGTCTGAGCTAACTTTCAATCGCATAACTTTGTCATGATTACCTTGAATTTAATCTCCAGCCAAAAGAGGAAAAAACCAACCGGAATATCTAATCATTTTCACAAACAGTTCACATACAAAAGAAGTGAGGAATTCAAAGTAGCATATCCCAAACTCAACTCAACTACGCAGCAAGATCTATGAAACTCTTACCATTAAAACTTGAGCGCTTCAAAGAAAAAACCGCATAAATTTGATCTCAGAAGCATAAGAACAGAAAAACAGAACGAGAAAAGGGAGGCAGAGGACGAAAGGAGGAGACTTTGAGGGCGGGGCGGAAGCGCTTGCGTTCGCGGACCTTGCGGATGGAGACGCCCACTTCCCACTTGAAGACGCGCTTGCGGCTCTTAAGGAAGTCATCAAGCTCCTGGCGGACGCTCGCCGGCGAGCTGCCCTTCGTGAAGAGCCTCTTGTACAGCGCCTTCTCCAGATACTTGTTCGACAGCTTCGCCACCAACTTCGTCCGCGTCGCCATCGCAAGCGCCTTCCTTTTGCTTCCTCCCCTCTCTCCGGCACCAAGGTTTTGTCAGTGAGAGCGCGAAAGGGTTCCGCCGGACGACGACGGTCCGGTTGGATGCGGCTCAGCTAAAGAAATAGCTGCGTGCGTGACTCGCACGCGAAAACAAGGCAAATCCAACGAGGAAGACCGAAGCCCACCTCATGACTTCAGTGGGGCACAGAGGGCCGTCCGGCGTCTGGACGTGCGGGAACGCGGAGCGAGCAAGGGGTGGTGGGGAACCAGCGGTTAAACTGGGGAAGAAATATATAGAAAGAAGGATCAACTTAATGAACGCTGATAATGGCACCAGCAGCCTCCCTCCCAGTTATTGGAACTCAAAAGGCATCTGAGAAGCACCATAACGAACATGTCGTCTTTCCCCCTTCTTTTTGTTTTTTGGAAGAAAAAAAAAAAAAAAAACATCTCCTTTTGCCTCTTGCCACCCTTTTAGTAATAAAAAATTCTTTGAAGCTACATCTAATTTTCTTGCCTATCTTTGATGTATCTGTGGATTTAGAGATCAATATAAACATGGTGCTGCTTAGAATGCGGCCCAGATTAATAATCTAGTAGTATTAAGCAATCCAATGACACCGTGTTGAAAGGACAACGTGACCTGAGGAACTTCGTCTAGTAACCTGGAATAATCAATGGGAGTCATGTGAAGTCCAAAATTTTGACTAAGCGATTAAACTCATTAAATTGGCTCTAGATGATTGTTTGTATCAACAGTTGATTAAGTGATTTAAGTTCAACTTGCTATGTGCTCTCTGAGAAAGAAAGCATGGAGTTGCTTTACATAAGCTTCTTCGAGTTAGTCTTGATGGAGGAATGCATTGTACATATGGAATTGATAAAATTTCTAGTTCATAAGTGCGGCAACTTGCTTTATGGAAACAGCAAAGCTCTTGGATTTTTCCCTCCTTTTTGTACCATCACAACTTCTCATTTGATAGCACAGGGTGACAACCTATCTCAATCACGGGTGCCTCAAAGCTCATGCAGTCCAAGACAACAGGCAACATGGTAGAAGTGAAGGGGTGTGTTTGCTTATCAGTTGCAGACTTGGACAAAGGGTTTTTGGCATGCATGATTTTTTTTTGCGCATCATTATAATTTCTTCAAGTGTTTCCATAAAGAAAAAACCGGTCTTTAGCATCAATACCATGGTAACCCATATCATGTGAAAGAACTGACAACATTGCAGAAGTGAAATGGTTTATTTGCTGCTCAATTTCAGACTGGAACTCTGGAGACAGGTAGGGTATTATGCACAGTTATTATTTCTTCACATGGAACCGCAGATGGAAGTATATTGCTCATCGTATTCATATGTTCGTATCTTTCCTGGAAGGTAAAGCTTTCTCCTAAACAAATTTATGGTTATCAGACCTTGAACTCCTGGTTGTTAAACCTTTTTTTTTTTTTTGTACTGAAACTTTTTTTGTTGTGTTATCTGCAGTTCTGGGAGATTTTTCTCACGGCATTCAATGATTCAACTAAAATTTGATGGATGTCAATGAACTGTTGCACCATTATCAGAAGCACCCCAAGGTCATGTTTGTTCCTCCTTGCTGCTGCAAGTTGCATGTACTGCTTATCAGTGTATCTGTTCAAATTGTACATTATATCATGAACTGGTACAATATCATCAACTATTAAATCATGATAGCAGGGGGTTACTACATCCTGTTCCAAAAGTTACTGTGAATGAGATCTGCCTGCTTGTAGATTCCACAGGAATAAATAATTCAGTGAAGAGAATAGAATATTATTGTGTCCATTCATCTAAAAAGAAAGAAATAACACTATTCTATGATGCTTTCCCCTTTTTTTATCAATTTAAGTTGTATGCAAATGGTTAAAATATATATACAGAAAGTCAAGCATCTTTACGCTTCGTGAGCATCAAACATCTCTAAATATTTTAATGGCTCATCGGTGACATTACAAGACGGAAGATCATAATTAGGAAATCATTTGATGGCAATATGCTATAAGGGTGCATTCATGAATTCAAAATCCATGTGGAACACTTGACACAAAATCTAAAACCATATCTGAAGATTGCAGGAAATATACGGTGCTTTATTGGCATGTTCAAGCATTTGTCTTAAAGTAGACAAATTCTTGGGGATGAGAAGACTCTTACCAGCAATTCTTATTCATCCATCTGTCCGGGGTCAATTTTGTGGTTAAATATTAGAGAGAGGTCCTCTTGAGAGCATATTAGTATTAGTATAATCTTTAATATTCCCCAGCCTTGGGCAGAATCTAGACAAAATGTGCACCATAAAACAATTCTCAAGTTGGGTTTAAAGCCTCATGATCCTACTGCATGTCCAACCATGGAGGTGCTCTCTAATGGAGAAGTTAAAAAAGAGGAGGTGCTTGTGCACAAAAACAGCAAGAAGCATTGTGGATGTAAATATCAGTCAATAGTTTCAGCTCCTCTTTACACACTGAAAAAGCTAAAGTGCCCAAACTGCTGCATCTGACTAGTTTGATACCATAAAAAACCTTTTTGAGGAAATATTATATAATATTCCTGATGTCATATATTATTTCTCTGGAAAATCAGCCAAATGGGATTGACATGAAATCTTTGACCATTATAATGTCATTATTAATTATTTATTGGTCTATCCTTTGGCAGCTTGACTGTTATATCTGAGAAAAGGGGATGGAAAACTAATAATATTCTATTGCATTGACCAATACTAACTTCACAGAACAAAAACAAATGACTTGAAAAGGGAATTGCAATGTCATTACTGTCATCATTCATCCCTTCTTACATATCATCAAAATTATCTCCTAATCAAGCTTAGTACAGTTTGAAGACAAAAGGTGAACCATCCTCAAGCTCAACCATTAATTTGTCATTATTATCTGAATTACCCTCACTCCTTCGACTTATAGCAATGCCATGCTAAAACTGATGCTGGCTAGAAATTAGAAGTAGAAACCACTTAAGTAGACCGTTGGTTGTCTTATTACTAGTTCTCTTAATCCAAAACCAGACATCTATATATTTGTCAGCCAGGTATGCTCTAACAAGATGGCATCTATCATATTTAACCCCATAAAAATTGGATTCAATGAATATATTTTTTTAGGTGGGGGGAAAATTATCTCCTCTCTTCACATTGTAAAATACTTTGATGATTTCAAGGAAAAAAGATCTAATCTTTGCACAGATATGCATGTTTTTATGCAATAAGATAGCACATTGGATAGAAATCATATATTACCAGAAATCATGACAAGAACAGCAGCCTTGATCAAACTGATGATATCGGTTTGGATCCTTCAGGATGATTTTTCTATCATAAATCATTGATATGAATTTGAAAGCTTCATGGCAATCTCTACAGACTCGAAGGTTCTTACCTATGCGGATCAGTCTTTCACCTTGGAAATGTACCAGTACAAAACCAAGAGCCAGCTTCTCTGTATGACCACATAAATCACCCACTTTTTCTTCCTCACTAATTTTATGACCTACGTTTGATGTATCTCGCACAAAACCAGCTTTCTCCATGATCAGGCCTAATGTCTCTAAGAACTCATAGATCTTTTCAGAATATTTCTTTAGGCGATCACCAACAGTAAATCTGTATATTTTGCCCCTCAATGCTACCCAACTACATGCAGTAGCCGGACTTAGTCCCATATCCTTCATGAGCGACCTGACCTTAGAAAAATCTTCCCACTGTCCTGCATCAGCATAGAGCCGGGACAATAGCACATAGTTACCAACATCATTTGGGTCTATCTCTAAGGCCTTCTTGGCTGCATACTCCCCCAACTCAAGATATTTGCGATTCCTGCATGAAGAAAGAAGTGATCCCCAAACAATCTTGGATGGTTCAACTGGCATTGTCTTTATAAAGTTATATGCTTCATGGAGAAGCCCCGCTCGTCCATATAGATCCACCATACAGACAAAATGTATCATCTCTGGTACAATATTATAATCTTGCTGCATTGAATGGTACAGTTGCTGACCTTCATCAACTAGCCCACCATGGCTGCAGGCTGACAGGATGGAAACAAAGGTGACTCCATCTGGCCTAATTCCTGATTTCTTCATGTCATCAAAGGTCTCTAGAGCTTTTCTACTCAATCCATGAGCACCATAACCAGCAATCATAATTGTCCAAGTTACCACATTTCTTTTTGCTGTTCTTCTGAAAAGTGATATGGCAGATTCCATATCTCCAGTCTTAACATACATGTCGATAATAGCATTATACAGCATCAAGCACTCTGGTTCGCTGCTGTTAGCAATGCATTTAAGAACATATCCGTGAGTCTCCTTCCCTTTCCAGAGGTCTGTTGTTAACCCACAGATATTCAGCACTGCAACAATGGTAGAAGACCGGGGATGCCACCAACCTTCTAAAAGCATGCCCTTGAACAGTGCAAGAGCAACCTCAAATGACCCATTTAAAAAGTAGGCATTGATAATTGAATTCCATAAAACCAAGTTTCTTTCACTCGTTCCATCAAACACTCTCTTAGCATAACACAAGTTTCCACATTTTGCATACATGTCCAACAAGGCAGTCTGGAGTATCACATCAGCCTTCGCAAGAAGACCACTTCTCAAAGAAGCCCCATGAAGAATCCTGCCTAAAGTATGCTCCTTCAGTCGTGAGCAAGCCGATAATGCACCAGTCATGGTGATGCTGTTGGGTTTCATCCCCTCTTCCAACATTTTAGAAAAGAAATACAAGGCTTCGCCCCCAAGCCCATTTTGTGAGAATCCACAAATCATGGCGGTAAACAAAACTACATCTCTTCTAGGAATTTCACCGAACAACTGACGGGGAGGATCAAATTGGCCATTCTTGAAGTACATCTCCAGTAAACTGGTACTGATGAAGAGGTCACTGATGTACCCAGATTTGATAGAAAAAACATGGATCTGCTCTCCATGGAGGAGAGGTTCTTCTAGCTCAAGAGAAAGTTTGAGAAGGGATGGGATAGTGAATTTATCCGGTCTAAGGCCCTGTCTCTGTGATTCTAAGAAATGTTTAAGTGCTTTTTCTGGTTGTCCTGAGCTGAGGTGAGACCTTAAGGTGGAATTGAGAGAGGAAGTGGTTTGCTGCCTAATGTTAACATATAAGTGAAAGCAAGATAGCAATTTGGAGAGATGGAAAACAGACCCCTTCCTTGTAAATATGCTGGGAATGAGATTTTGTTGGAGGAGTAATTTGCAGACTCTCTTCATACATAACAAAAATTAAATTTATTCTCTTGTTCTTCAACTTTTTATTTTTCTTATCCGATATAATTTCCTGTTTTTTGGTTGAATTTGATGTATCTATGATATAAATCCAATTGCAGTTGAGGAAATGACCCAGCACTCTTCCCATATTAAATCTGCAATCTCATGGCAATTCAGAGTGCTTTCATCCAAGAAAAAAAATAAAAAAAAATAAAATCCGCTTTTAAGTTTTATATGAAGGATATGAGGTGCAATGAATCAAAGGAAGAGCTTGAAAACAAGACATGCAACAACAACAACAAAAAAAAAAAAAAAAAAAAAGACTAAAACAACGGTTTTTGAGTAAGATTGTATGCAGATAATTTTAATTCCAGAACTTAAATTCCGAATTCATGCTTAGAATTCGTTTTGATATACCAGGAAAAGGGGGACAAGAAGATGATCCTATAATTATCGAATCAAAAACCAGATTAAAATACAGATAAAAAAAATAAAATTCGAATAAAATAAGATAAGAATACTAATGAAACTAAGGACCCTACGTACGATGGATTCGAGAACCTACAAGGAGGGGGAGGTGCTTCTATTTAGGGTTTGGATTCGTTCTGTGCCTTATGCCAGGGTTTGGCATGAGCTCGAGAGAGGGGAGATGAGGGGCGAGGCGCGAGGCGATGAAGGGTCGAATTGTGGGTCGGTCCGGGCGTTTCGAATCCGGTTGGGTCCGATCTAAACCGGCTTTGACAAGGTTTAGCGGATCGTTTAGAACCAACTTGATCCTTAATAAAATGTAACGCTTGGGAGGTGAATGAAATGGATGGCTTAGATGGTTGTAGTTGGAGATATTATTTCCATGCAATTGGAGCAACTCTGGCCGGGCCATGCCAAAGTGTCCACCCATTAGAGACCAAGGAATAAGACATGATAAACACAATTAGATTTTGAGAAGCATCCGAAACATTGCGCTGCACCGAGAGGATGCACTAGAGTCATGAGCCATGCACACCCCTAGAGACTAAAGATAGGACATGTTCTCTTGTAAAAATTAAAAAAAATGAAGTATATGCTTTGATATTTTTAAGGCAAACATATACTTTTGATCCTCAAAAACTTTCATTCAAGATTATTTATATTTTAAAAATATTATATTTTTGATATGATTAGTTAAAACCGGTGAAGTAATTAATCTCTCACGGAGAGAGCCTTCATACATCAATTTTAACTAAAATGTAATATTAAAATTTTTTTAAAAAAATTAACTATAACAATCAAAAATTTAAAGATCAAAAATATATTTTAGTATGTTTTCAAAAATTATAAAAAAAAAAAAAGGGCCCGGCATGAGTTATGGTACAGTAAACTAACTGGAGTCTAAAAATCACAACTCAGTTTAGCTTGATTGAGCTAAGATCTTAAATAAATTAAAAATTAAAAATATGATATAGCTGACCACCTTTATCTTGCCAATTCAATCAAGTCACGAAAGACTCGACAGGGTTTGGCCTGGTCTTAATATTACCTGAGCAAGCATGATTTTTGGCTCGGTAACATAAGATTTTGACTCGGCTCAGCCAGTGACACGTTGGCTCGCAGAGTTCTCTAAACTTGGGACGTAACATTACCATGTACTTCGGTGGAAGAACAGCATGCAAGCAACATTCTTCCCAGTATCTCCACCTTCGATACTCTACAAGTATAACACAAGGTGCACAAAGAAACAGAGAGCAAACAGTTTAACATTGCATGAATTCTAAGTTCCACCCAGAGAATAATTATTCACACCCGTCAATTTATCCCTGGTTCAAGAACTACTATAAAAACCGTAGCACACGATCGCAGCTCAAAGGGTATCATGGCTGCCTAGTGTCCTTTCTCCCACTTCGGAAGAATTTAACATAATAACCACACCACATTAGCGCCAAATTGGCTGAGCGCCGACAGAATAATTTAGTCCCATTGTATTTCACGGTGAGAAGTCCACTCAGAAGGGTTGAGGTTGGATGCTCCATCGGCAGCTGGAAGGTAATAAGGTGAATCCTCCCCAAACTCAGTTGGCAGGGACTTCCAGTGCAGCGAAGGCTCCCATTCAGCTTCTTTGAGGACCTGCAGTATCTCTGCCACTACTACCTTGCTTCCTTCGGCGGAGAAGTGAATGCCATCACTGAAAGAGTTTTTATCAGTACATCAATTTGAAATACTTCATTCATGATGCAAGTAATTAATCACTAATGCAAACCAGATGAAAGAATTCTAGAAATGAGAGAAAACAAGCAAATTTGTTGGAACTGAAACATTCATTGCAGGCACATATCGATTATCAGAAAAACGAAGCAAATGCAGCAGCTATGTAATATTGGTCTGTCCTGATGAGGAAATATCAAGCTATCATCAAGACCTGAAAGGGAAAATTGTGGTGACATGAGAAAGGAAAACACATAAATATGCCACTTCTTGTCGTAAACAAGAAAATGTGCAAGGAGAAAAGCCTCAAGGGTCCAGACTTCCAGTAAATTGAGCAGAATCTGATAGGTGATAACAAGGCATGAGGAGGCAGACTCACGTGAAGTAGATGGTAGCCCAGTCATCCCGCTTTTGCATGGCAGTCCAAAGATCAATAACCTTCAGGTCCATATCATTACAAAGTTGTATACAAGCTTCAGAATATTTTCGGCACAACTCATTTGTCCGCACCATCACCCTTAGAATGGGACTGGGTTGAAAACAAACAAAAGTAAGTCTTTAAAATAAGAAGAACAAATACAACAAATGTGTAGGCATGGTACCTCTGGCGAATCATTTCCTCATTGACAGGAGGGCAACTGAGGAAAATAATGCGTGTCATTTCAGATAAACTCTGAACATGAAGTAATATGTCATGTCAGTAAAATTCTTTAAAAATAATGTTTCAAATATTTTAGGCTCAGAATTACCTTAAGATGTTTCGCAATCCTGCTCATGTTTTCAATGTATTCTGGAAGTGGCACATGAGGGCCTAGGCCAGATGGGTGAGGTCCTACTGAGTCATTGCCACCAAAGTAGACTATTACTAATGAAGGTTGCACTGCTGCATCCTAAGACAAAATAAAGAGGTGCAAAGTAATTTGGTTAACTTGATATATGAAAAGTAACATTGAAACAAGTAACATGATATTATTATGTTACTACCATCGAATGCTTAAAGAAAACAAACTGAAGCAGGAAGGGTAAGAGATGGTGCAGTCTTGTTCTAAACAATAAAGTGAATGCAAGATCTGGAAAGGGTTGCAATAGCATTAGAGATCAGTGTTTTAAGACACATGCAGATTGACCAAGCTGACCATCCTTACCTGTCACCCATAACCTTTGTCAAGTCGGGTCAACTTGAAGCCTTTGTTGCCGGCATCTAACAACCAGAGCTCATCAGCCTAAGTTTTAAACCATTTTTGCCAATGTTGTAGGAAGGAAAAGGGTGGTATTTGGCACTCCTTTCCCTCAAATCTTGAAGACAATTTGAGTTGGTACGGTACACATCAGCTGTCCTCCTCCATACTCTTATTTGAACAGGCTGCTGGCATCAAGGACGACTTTAGCTACCAGCTGCTAGTAGCCAGTAGTCCATCGTCATTGATTGGGGGTGATCTCTATTTTGAGCACGTATAGTTGGTTCCCCCCTGCTTGGGAATGTATAAATCTAAATAATGTAGACCAGAAAATTGAGATTATTGCATGTTCTGTTCTTTAAGTAGTAACTGAACATTGAACAGCGTTTATACTCTTAATTCATAAAAAGGATTTTCAGATTTCATACTCTAGCTACTCTTTTTATAATATATATCTCTTGTATCATACTCTAATTTTTTATTAAGCTGAAATGTATTCTTTCTACATTGGAACTTTATAATTGATTCCCCCCGTACTTAAAAAAGCATCCTAAAGTACAAGGCTCCAACCACCACAGGATCTGGAGAGGGTTAGATACGTGTAAAATTGCTTTCATATTTAGAGAGGTTGTTTTCATGTTTCAAACCTGTAACATCCAAGTTACAATGAAGTAATTTTACTATTGCACGAACGCCCACCCTTGATCACCTATGTACTCAGCCATGAATATGCTCTTTTATATATGGAAAGGCTAAAAATCCGTGTCTTGTAGAAAATATGCTCTTTTAGTATATGGAAGGCCAAAGAAGTGCATTTTGGTTCAATGATAGGATGTGAATTAATTCATTCTTGTTACAAAACTGGAGAGTTATATAGGAGCAAAGAAGTTTCAACCTTATTTTATTGATTGTTAAGACAACAATCATGTTTCCATCAAATATTTGCTGTCGTACTAGTACATCTATTTAACATTTCTTTTTTTTTTTATTTGGATCACTTCTGTGATATGTATCCTAATGTGGATTTTTAAATATTTTTATAATTTTTATTTTTATCTTTATACTATTTTTGGAATTTTTTAACGATATATGTGTTAATCTTGTGGTCTGTAGTCAAACAGCAGTCAAATAGTCTGCTCATGACCTGGCCACTCAAACAGATCAGTCTACGACAATCGCCTAAGAATATTGCCAGACGTAGCACTTAAAAATAATCATTAGAGATAATAATTCCTGAAGTCAATCGAAGGGGGAAAGCTTAATGGTAACAAATTATGAAATCAAATACCATCAAAAGCATGAGTTCATATCCAGATGTCAAATTGGAACTAAATAGATGTTATCTGTCACCTACTATAGATCTTGGCACATGCAGATGCACTTGGTTTTTTTAAGGAATATTGGATGATTATATCCATCAATCAAGAATTTTCACAACAGTTCACAACAGCTTGATAGATATATTCCCCTTTTTGTTTCTATATGTTCAAAGGAGTAAGCAAGGCTTAGGAATCTTGAATGGGAGGATGGGCATGAAGCTCTCAGAATTTCAGATAGATGAGAGAATCAAAATGACTGAAGGACCTTTTCTTTTTCTAAAGATCAAGCAGCACTTATCCTTTGATATGATACATGGGTGAGGTCGGTAAAAGGAAGCATTCTGGGGGCTTCATGGTCCATGAGATGATGGCTTAAAGGTTTGCTTTATAAAGTGAAAATGTGGTTATGATGCTTTCCTAGAAGAGAGGTGTGGGTAGAACTGGTTAAAATGCTGTTGAGCTTGGACTTTTCAAGACCTAAATGAGGCCTTAACATTTTTTGTGAGCAAACACTTGTATTATCCAATCATGTTACCAAACTTTTTTTTTTTAATTACACCACTAGATACAGACAATTCAGAAATGTGGACTACATGAAGTGAACTATTTCTCTAACAGGACTCATGCATTTATAACAAATTTTCCATACAAACAACTCCCCAGTTGGATAAGTATAATAAGCATTCTGAATTGAACTGATGAATAACCTATCTAAGTGATTCAACAATTTGATGTTTGAAAAAAGCAAAATCTATACCTTGGGAAAGATTTTGTCGATAACTTGGAGAGCATGTCTTGAGTTCCAACCAGCATATCCTCTCAGCAAAATATCAGCCTATTCCGAATCACGGAGAAAACCATTAAAGTAGCCAAGTGATTATAGAAGTTGTACCTAAATTCAAATGCCATAAAAATATGTTGCAGTAAAAACTATCTGGACTTGAGGTTTCCAACGCTAGATACATGGACTTTTGGTTGCTTTGGAAATATTTTAGGAGATTATTGACATTTTGGTGTAGATTTTAGCCTAACCATGAAGCATCTTTTAGCATTCACCTCTATTAGCATTCACCTCTACCTTGTGGTTTAAATGAAATGTTCTCTTAGTCTTCCAAGGTTCCAAATTTTTAACAGCAATGAGATATTCATATATCCCTTGAGGAAAAAATAATCTCTGTCTTCGGATATTTTCATCCTTTTAGGCGTTGTTTGGTTGCTAGTTTTATGGAAACTGTTTTTAGAAAGTCAGAATTTTGTAAAACCATGTTTTAGTGTTTTAAATAGATTTGCTGTTTGGAGAGAAACTGATGTTAGGTAAAATTTAGAAAAATTTGGGAGAATCCATCTAAATATGGATTACTAAGACTTGGGGAAGATTGTTTTGAGAAAAATGTGGAACACAAGTCTTTCACAAAATCTATTTTTCTTATTATGCAGGATACCCAAATTTGTTAAAGCCATAAAAAAAATCTTTCCTAAACCATTAGTTTCATAAAAATCTAAAAAAATTTCTTTTAAAAGTAACAATCTTACTGAAACTGTCCAACCAAACAACACCTTAGAGTCTCATAGTTTCATCCAAACATTCAAATATTCGGACTTAACACTGCAAGTCAGTAAACATGTGATGCAGCAGACAGTGGTGAAAGTAAGGCCATTAGGAAAGTGCACCCCTTTTCCATATTTATTTGATTTCTTTCTAGTCTAATTTCTCAATTGACTCTTAAATCACAGATCCAAGTAGCATTTTAGCAGTAGTTTGTTTAATTGTTCCTATTGAGATCCAAAAGTAAACTTATCTAGTGTTTATCACAAAAAAAAAAAAAAAAAAAACAGAGGAACAATTGAGGTCATATGTGCTCCATGCGCGTCTTTTGAGGGTTGGGGGAAATTTGCAAGATAGTGATAAGATCCACAAGATAATTTTGGTTTATATAAATGTGCAACAAAGATGACCAAAGCATATAAAATGCGTGTAGCAAATACACAAAGACCTCAAAAAAGTAACTCTTTTTCCTTTTCCGTTTTTTTGGTACAGAGGTAGAGACTTCCCAACACCATTTCTATCCTCCTTTTTTTCTTTTCTTTTCTTTTCTTTTCTTTTTTCAGGTGTGTTACAACAAATCCAAGCATTTCCGATTCATTCAAGGTCCTCTTCCCTTGAAATGTGCCTTGAGAAGGATCCTGAGTCATACATTGGAGATCATAGAACCAAACGCCTATTGCAGGGTGAATGGGAGATCACTCGTTTGAGGAAAATAATTAAAATAGTCTCCACCAAAATTAAGTCCTTCTGATTCTCTTTCATTGATGTTATTAGTAATTGAACTGTCCTACTAAGCTTTATTCAAACAATATAAATAAATATTTAAATCCTCAGCATGTAGATTCTGTCAGCTTGACTTTTGCCAAGCAAAACTCTACAAAGCAGATTTTTTTTTTTTTTTTTTTTTTTAGAGAGCGAGAAACAATGGTGTTGGTGACGATATGTTGAGTATTGGCTCACCATATTGCATTTATTTTCCATTCAATAAAGCATGTTCTATTCTTTGGGTGAGGAGATTGAAAAAAACTCTTCCAATGGGATTGGGCAAATCCTCTAAGAAACAAGACCATCTGTATACATGTTGAATAGCATTTATTGCTGCATTACTACAATACATGGATTATTGAAAGATTTGTTGAAGAAAATCACATGTATAAATTATTTGAGATGGTCAGCACTAGGTATGTTATCTAATAAAACAATAAATTCCAAGTGATAATGCATAAATTTGACCCAAGTGACATGGCATACTTGCAGGGTCTCAAATAGCTGCTGCAACAAAGAAGATGACATTCTCCTAGGAATATCCAATCAAAGTGAGAGGCTGAAGCTAAATGACCATAAACACTTCAATTTAAGAAGCAACAAAAGGTGAAAACAGGAAACTCAAACAAACTGTCATAATATAAATATCATCTGATTTATTTAGTACATAGAACAGATCATAATACAGGAGATCTGCAAAGTGAATGCTCTCTGAAGGTCTAGCACTACATAGAGAATAAAGGTCCTACAAGTCAAAAAATAAAAAATAAAAATAAATAAAATAAAATAAAATAAATCATAGAAAGGAGTAGAGTTTTATCTACTACTCTTCAAAATATAACAGATCTGGACTGTTAATTTTGGCCTCCACTAGGAAGAGGGTGATTGGTCCTTGATGGTTGTGGTATGATTCTCACTAAGGGTTGGTGTTTGATGCGTTGCTGTTACATGTGCTGAAAAGAGAGAGATGAAGAGAGGGATCATGGAGACAAGAATCGAATTGGGTACTCCAACCGTGATTTTGTAGTTGTCGTGGATTTTTTTCGTGAAAAAACGAATGCTTCGTTGACAAAACTGCCGCAAAAGAACCGGCTCGTACTCTATTAGCTAGATTGGGATCTTTTTGACACTCTTGAGATGACTACTTAGAATTCACGACGACAACGTAACGTGGTTTTTTAAATGGGACGGTCAGACAACACTTGCCGATCTCATGCTCGTCATAATGACAATCCTTGATATCTAATATTAAAATAATTTTAACCTACGTGATATATTGGCTGGTCTACTTACTGTCGGACCATCTTCTCAAGAAGTTCCTCTGTTCAATTCACGCCATTAATCCGTCTTTTTGAACATAAATCATCGTCATATATCTTCAGATGCGGAAATTTTATTGGAGCCAACATGTAAGCATTCGAATTATGAACAAACATCGGCTTATCCGGATGTGGATCCAGAATCCCAATTAGAATTCTATGAAATGGGAGATAAATAAGAGGAAGAAGAGGATTTGGTGCGTAGCAGGTACCTTGCGGGCGTAGATGTCGGCGAGGATAGCCCCCCATCCCTCGTTGCTGAAGCTGAATTGGATGATGGAGGAACCGAAGAGAACGAACGACGGCCTCTCCGGACCTACCATTCCTCTTCCTCCTCCTCCTCCTCCTCCCCCCGATCGCACCTTCCCTACTCTTCTTCCCTCCCTCTAAAACCTCCGTTCCCCGCACCTAATCAAATACCAGTGATTGGACACACGCAAGTCTAATCAAATACCAGTGATGCCAACGTAAGTATTTAATAAAATAATTTTGGCTAAAATATTCTTTTGGCCCTCAAACTTTAACCTAATTTTTAATTTGTTAGTAAATTTCGGCCCCGCGTCGTTTCTGAATGTCGCCTTTCGCAACGCCTTCTTACCATAAGTCCGTGAAGCCCAGGATAAAGGAAAGTAAAAGAATGGAGATGTTGAATGGATCCTTTTTCACATGCATGGTATTGAAGTTTCGGTTCAAAAAATATATATACTAAAAAATAGTTTAACTGAACACTTCATTTCTAACATCTATCGCATGATATGTCATCCTATTGGTCAGTTAATATGTTTAAATAATTATATTTTATCAATTTTTAAATGACTTCACATGGACAAATGCAACATTCCTAAAATATCAAGATTAAACTATAACAACCAAAATTTTAAAGAATAAAATTAATTCTAAGTGAAAGTTTGAAGGCTAAAATATATTTTCATCAATAATTATATAAAGGACTTCAAATCAAACCAAGAAAGATAATGAAGTAGAAAAATTTAATTCTCATAAAATAATCGTCACAATAAAGGTAAGTTTGAAGAGGTTAAATAGGGATGAAGAGTATTTTTAAAAATCTCATAAATTTGAAATCAAGGATGAGAACTGAGGCTTTAGCCTTTGAGTCTATCCCTTAAACATAATCATTTCTTTTCGAATATAAAATCATCTTTATATAGTAAATATATTTGTAATAAGATAAATGTTGTATTGAATTTATATATTAAAATTAAATTACATTATATTTGATTATATACATGATAATAATAAGTGCAATCATGTAAATTTAAGCATTTTATTATACTTTAAACATTTCGTTTAGGTTCTTAAATTTAAGTTCTTGATGTATTTTAAATATTTATTAATTTATAATAGATTTTAAATTTTAAATTAATTTTTTTTAATAATAAAATTGGATTCAAAGTTAATAATTAAATTTTTTTTTTTTACAAGAAGAAAAAGTTAGGAATTTCTCACGAAGAAATGGAATAAAGATGAAGATGAAGATAAAAATAATTCTTCATTTGAAGATGAATTCAAAGTTAACAAAAAAATTTAAATAAAATAAAAGTTAGAGATTTCTTTCGAGAAAATGAGAACAGTAAAGATTGAAAAAAAAAGTAATTCTTCATCCACACATATGAGGGTAGGACCAGAAGCTGGATAAAAAATATATCGTTCATCCTAAATTCGTCCTAATTAACAAATCATGCCTTTCAAGTTAACTTCTACATGGCTTTGGAAATTGTTCCTCAAATTTGTCAGGAATATTATTTCCAGCATCAAAAATTATGTCGGCAACGAAAGTAATCCCAACATTGGCTTGATCCTTGGATAATTAAAAACTCTCTCCCTCATTCTCTCTCTATAATCAAGAGGACAGCTCCTCCCATGGTCAGCAAGCGCTTAGCGAACTACAAAACGACGTCCAATAGCTCCAGAAGCGGAGCTGTGCATTGCGGTGGGCTCCAAGATTATAAAAGCCTATTTAGTGGTAAGTAAAGTTTTTTTTTTTTCCTTAAAGTTAAACTTCCACAAGAAAAAATAGTTTTATATTTAATCAAAATTTATGTATTATATAAATTTATTATTTAATTTAATATAATATTTAGTTTTTTTTTTTCCTTAAAGTTAAACTTCCACAAGAAAAAATAGTTTTATATTTAATCAAAATTTATGTATTATATAAATTTATTATTTAATTTAATATAATATTTTTTGATTGATTTTTTTTAATTTATACAATATCTTAGTAATACGTTGATAAAAATATAGCTTCAGCATTTAAAAAAAAATTAATAGAACTAATTCTTATATCTCTTTAAAAAAAAAAATTATAGTATAATTTGATCCTTTAACCGAAAATTTCTGCTTTAGCCGTTGAAAGCTCCAAAAACCGATGATTGCTCGACTAAATATCTTTTCGTGGGTAGCTTTCAGCAATCCATTCCCGATCAATTCCTGATATAGTTTCCTCAGTACCGATGGTTGATGCTGAAATTGGGCAAAAGAAATATGGCCCAATTAATCCGTTAGCGGGCTAAAATCGTTGTAGCTGGATAAAAAAAAAAAATGACCCAATTAATTCATTAGCGAATCAAAATTACGTGGTTCAAAAATAATAATAAGTGATTGAGTTATAAGCACATGATTCAACGTAACCTATCACACCTTATAACGAAAATAGGTAATAAGTGAAAGCATATAATTCATTTCTCTCTCATTCAATATGAAATTAAATTTAGGTATCACAGCCAAGATGGCTTGCACCTCGTGTTTGTCTCACGTATGACTTTGTGCAGCAACCACGGATTCCACTGCTTGCCGGCATTTTAGTCTTAATGGACGTCCATCATGCAGTTCCTTCACAACTGTAATACAGTTGAAGGTCGCCGTAACCACTTAATTTTGGGTACTCTAGAAAGAACATAGTAACAGAATCTTCGATTACGTTCGATTGCCCAGGAGATCCAACGATTCCTTTGAACCTCCCCTGCTCTGAAGTAATTCACAGGGCTCGTAAATCCGATTCATATGAAGCATTCATTCACCTTTAATAACGTCGAAGCATTTGTTTCCCTTGGCCACCATCACTCATCTGCAGCCATAATAAGATGGATTCCAGTCCACGCGAGCTTCTTGAAAGCACTACCCCACACCTTCGATTAGGAGACGCAAGTACTATAGTTTACGAGGAGGATTCGATCGTAAGGAGAAAATCCGGGCATTCATTCTCGCCATGAATGACCTGCATGTGCCTCTCATTTGTGAAGCCGTGCACTAAAAAGGATAGGCTAGTTGGATCCAGATATCAGAGCCGATGATACGTCACGCCAGAACCACTTTGCTTTATCGTATATATTAATGTGGACCCAATCTTCTCGTCGTGACATAATGCTATTTAAAAGAGAGAGAGAGAGAGAGAGAGAGAGAGAGAGAGAGAGAAATAGTCATCTATGTATTTGGTTCTGGCCTAAGAGACTACTGCTACGGAGTCCAAGATCAGTATGTTGTTGCACCACATAGCATTGCACCTATACCCAAAATTTCTCGTTTAATATCGGCATGATGCAGGCCCCAGAAAAGATTGCATAAATTTAGCTCTTCTGGCATGTGATGGGGTATAAATGTAGGTTTAAACCACCTACACATGCCTTGAATCTCATGAAATGCCCTGCTTGATTCTAAGGCTCACATACTTCAGTAGAGCCTGGCAGCTAGGACTCTCTAAAACAGTGGTAGTAGAAAATTCTTACGAGTACGTACGTGGCAGTTCTTTGTCGACCCAGCAATAGTTGGCAGACTTAAATGAATCTTAATTTCTCAGCTTGTAGAAAATTCCCACAAATTAGCAAGATTGCAGAGCACAACAGTGCATGTATGTGCCATGGTACATCTCAAAGGGCAATAAATCTTCATAATTGGATTGCTTTCTTTGTGACAAGTTACCAGTCCATTGGTTAAGAAAAAATGCTATGGGCTACCAGGCGGTCGCACCAAAAGTTTTAGTGGTGCAAGTCATGAAATCTCCTTTTGCCACAGAGCAGAGGGATAACTTTTGTGACTGAATGGGCACTCCCTAGCATCACTCGTTGGTTAATGTTCCTTGTCCAACCAAAGCGGATTTCCCCTCCACCACCAGCAACCAACCTTGCCCGTAGCCAAAGTTTGAACTTTAGAATTAGTACACGGTACCTCGTCCAACAATGGCGAGCTGTCCTTATCAATAGCCTTTATTAGTCGACAATCTCAATCTATGTTACAGTTCGTGTGGATCTCCTCCTTCCATTACCACCACCCCCCTCTCTTCATTCATTCTCGTGCGCTAATACTCGCATGTATAAGAACTCATTGCACCACTCCAACAGTCGGTAGTAATCTTAACCTCACTTCACATTCTCAAATGGGTCTTCTTCCATCATCTCATACCCCATATTTTGTCCTCCTTCTGCTCCTTCTTCCACTCGTCCATGGGATGTCTGATGGATATGAACTCCAGAGTAGGACCACAGGGTGCGTGTCGAAAGGCCGAGGCCAATCCAAGCTCCATCGCCAAAGACTTCTCGTGGATTTTAGCTCCCGAAAATGGTCGTTCAGCTTCTTCCACAGAAGGGCTCCGGTACCACCTTCGGGCCCGTCGGAAAGGCACAACTCCATGCTTCCCTCTGCAGCGCCTGACCGAAGTCTCTTTCCATGAGACGCTTTCGCTATCGGGCCTTATATTTGAACTCTTTCTTTTCTTTTTTTTTTTTCCCTTCTTGTGTCCTTTGATGCCATTTAGGATTGAATTGTGACGTTATTAAATAAATCCAAATGCGAATTTATGTTATAGTTTTCTTTTCTGTTCTTTTGGTAAGAGATGCTGTTAGTTTTCGTTCAAAAAAGATGAGGATTGGTGTAAGCGAATCCTCGAGCAAGTATTTGAGGTTGCCTAAGCTATGGCATGTTGGATTGAATAGTGAGATTATTAAATAAATCTAGACGCTAACTTATAGTTTTCTTTTCTTTCTTTGCTCTTTTTTTTTTTTTTTTTTTTCTCTGGTAAGAGATTTATAGTTTTCTTTAAGAAGATGCAAATTGGTGTAAGCTCGTCCTTGAGAAAGTGTTCGAAAGAATGCCAGTTGTTCAGGGCCTCTAAACAGGACAGGATTGCGGCTATTGGAATGGGAAGCTCCCACTCTGAAAGAACTGCTTATTTTTCTTTCACGCTGGCTTCTGTGTCGCTTGATCTACGCTGTCGTTTTCTGGAGCTGCCTTCATTTTTTGATAAATGAGTTCGTCCAGAGCTTCTTGGTCTGGGTTCAGGGCTTTGGATCGTAACTGAACTTTTACTCCATTTTTTCTTAAGTCAGATATTTTGCTGATGAAATTTGAATACCCTGGTCTAGGTTTTGGCCCCAAATTCAATTAAACATCCAGAGATTATATTTAGTTTGGCTGATGACTGAGCCCCACTCTCTCTGATATGTGTGTGAGAGAGAGATTTCCATTTGTCACTATAAGATATTAATGCATGCGGTACTAGATATTGATACATGCGATGCACTTAAGAGGGCATTAAACAATATGATTAAAGAGGAGAGAGAGAGTAGACATAGAAGAGATAAGTAGTTGAGATTAAGAAAGAATCGACCGAGATAGAGTTTGAGAGTCCGGGCCCAGAAATTCTGATTTTTTGGAATTTGTGAGGCAATGACTTGGCATTTACATTTCATAGAATAGTTTTCGTTCTCCTTTTAATACCTATTAAACGTCTCTAGGAGAGTAAGGTCAAAAAAAACTATTTATTGATGTTTGATCTTAATACACTACTATTATATGAATTAGCCTACAAAATCGATCGTGCATATGCGCATTTGTGTGTGTATATATATATATATATATATATATATATATATATATATATATATATATATATATATATATATATATATATATATATATATATATATATATAGTTAGATTTGACTATATTTGAATGTAATTAAATTTAAAATTTAATTATTTTTTTTATTCTTAAATTTACACGAATTTCAAAATCATCTAATCTTTTTTATTTTTTTCATCTTTAGAATTTATGAACTGTATGGATTTAAGGATGAAAAAGATAACCACATTTAAATTTGGCTACATTATGCTTGGATCTATATGGATCCTATAACCACTCAATCTTTTTTTATTTTTTCCATTTTGAAGATTTATGAATTGTGTGAATCTAAGGATAAGGAAGGTGATCAGATTTACACTTGATTACATTCGAATATAGCCGTCTATATTATATATATACATATATATACACTACAAACTTAGATGAGCAAATCATATGAACACAGGTCTCCATTATGTGGTTCTTAAAGAAACTTACAAGACCCATCTTCATAGTTTTTATAGTAACATAATATATCATAATTAATATCTAAAGCTAAGAAGTTCTACAAATATAAAATATCCTTCATTTATATCCTTCAATTACAATATTCTTCATTTAGTTTGCGTGTGTATATGTAATGATTGTTCGTCGATATTTAACAATGGCCATCCTTAAGTCTATGATAGGCAAAGCTTAATAATTCTTAATAAATCTTTAATAATCTTCAATATGTCTCGATAGTAAGAATATCCATACTTCACATACCTACTCAGGAAGGCAGTTCACACTTTACGTAGCTGCCCATGATAATAAACCTTAATACTATACATCAACCCATGGCAAGATTATTCGTAGTTTCCACATACTTGATTGTGGCAGCAATTCACGTTTCTTTTATACTTCCTTATTGTATATACCTATTTGCGACAGCCATTTATGATTCCACATAGTTGCCCCTGACAGCAATCCATCATTCCATATACCCATTTGTGGTGACAATTCATAGTTTTACGTATTTGTATACAATGGCAATCCATAATTCATGACCATTCCAAATATATCAAATTTAACCAAATAACTGGGCACCGAGTTGACTTGGTTGAGTCAACTTAGTTTTCTTCCATTCTTTCTTTCTGTCTCCTAACCTTACTCGAAAAAGACTATGTCTTACAAGATGCATATTGTAGTAATCTATAATGAGTCTTACAAGATGCATATTGCAGTGATCTATAATAAACCATGTGCCATCTTCATTCAATGCATCATGATGCAAAAGCAGCTAATGATTTATTCATATGGAATCCCAACGTTTGCCATGTATCATGGTCTACAAAGTAAAAACATCTTACATAATCTACTCAAATTAAGGACGTTTTGTTTCCATTTCAGTGAACAAGGTGGTACTAGAGCAAGTCCCCCAACCACCCGCCACGCCCCGCACCCCCTCCGCCCCCCCCCCCCCCCCCCCCCAAACCCAACCAAAACATAAAAACCAAAAATTAAAAGGTTGGCCACAACACATTACTTATTTGGTCTTGGTCAATTGATTGACACTCTCCCCTTTCAATTCTATGAAACATGTTAAAGTGAATTGTGCATTTTATTGTAAATGTGCTGTCACTAGTGTTGTAGGGGACATAAGACCAGCTTGATTATTAACCACTACCAAATTCAATGCAAAATAAACTAGAAGATAAAAAAAAATCATAAATGAAAATTGTATGCTTTTAAAGTTCTCTTTGTCTGTACATGGAATAATTTCAAATCAATAGTGTATCACAATATCTTTTTGAGTTGAGCTGTAATACTATTTTAAGGTTTATTTTTTGAGAAAGTAACCTCCAATCCCACCATTTAAAACCTCATCCAGAGACTTCAGCCTCTAATACCACTCTCTTATAACTTGGATTCCATGTAAATAAATTATGGCACCACTCAACTACAGCAAAAGCCTATCTCCCTGTGAAAATATGATGGCATAATAAGAAATATTCTAAACACAGGCCTCAAATTTCTCTTTGAAAAGATTGTGCCCTGATGCCAGCCAAGGGCCACCAATAAAACCTTTGATCAATTCATGTCCGTCAACCCATTAACGTAGTAGGTGGCCTGGTCCCAACTTTTTATTGGTTAGATGGCCCAGCTAACGTTTGTCCACCCAGCCCATTGCCGTCAGAACAACGGTAGTATCTTGTACACCAGCCTAAGGCCAGGAGTATCAGGTCATTACGCTCTCTTTAATTATTGGGGTTCGCTGTGGCAAAATATATTATTTTAAAAAGAAGATTTTGAAACGCCTCGACCGTTAGGTCCTGACACCCAGCTTCGACCGTTACAACCTTGTCGAAAATTTCAAACCTCTCTCCCGCCCCTTCTACGAGCCGTCCGTTCCCACCCCAGTCGACGCCCCAGATTGATCCGTAAAGATCTCCCCCAAATCCACCCGCTCCCCAAAAACTCTCCTCCCAGCTGCTGGTAAAGAAAAAATACCCATCCATTTCCCTGCGTCTCCACACAAAAATTTGAATCCTCCCTCGAAAATAAAAAAAAAAGATCGGATCTTGGTTTTAGGGCATTCAGGAATTCTTCGATCCCATGCCCGAATAGTCCAATCGTTCCAATTCCCCTTCTTGTCTGTGGGTAAAGAGCATGCCGGTCTCCACCCGGTCGCAGATCTCCGTCAGCCGCGATGAAACAATCTCGGCGGACCACTGGTCGCGGCAGCCTCCGCCGCCGCCGCCGCCGTCCCATCAAGAACCGCTGCTGCACCCGGCTCATGATTCGGCCCTTCTCCGGAACCCGCACCATGGACTTAAAGAGAAGATGAGAGCCCTCACCCTCTTCTACGAGCAGCACAAGCAGCAATTAGCCTCCTCGAAGGACCAACCCGCCCGATCCGAGTCCCGGGCTGTAGTGACCCACCACCCGAGCGTGGAGCTCATCGACTCCAAACGCAAGAAGAGGGAGGAAGAACAAGAAGGTGAAGAGAAGCGGAAGAAGGAAGCTGATGGAGGTGTAGATTTGGTGATGAGGGAGAACATTATGATGCCGAGCCAACCGAAGACCACGAATAATTTAGTTATCTTCCCAAGGATCGACGCCAAAGAAAACCAAGAAGTCGACGGCTGCGACCGTATCACCGCATACTCCTGCCCCAAGAAGGCATCTGCGACGACGACGGTGGCCAGGAAGCTCTCAATGGGGGGTTTTGGTACCCAGTCCGAAGGGAGGTTTGGGAAGAGCAAGGCTGGTGGAGATCTGGGGGTGATCTCTGAGAATAGCCAGTCGGGGAGCCGGATACTAGTGTTTGTAAGGCTCCGGCCGATGGCGAAGAAGGAGAAGGAGGCCGGATCACGCTGCTGCGTCAAGATCGTTAACAGAAAGGAAGTATACCTCACGGAGTTTGCGTCGGAAACTGACTATCTTCGGTTGAAGAGGCTTCGAGGGCGTCATTTTTGCTTTGATGCCTCATTTCCTGATTTTACCACACAGCAAGAAGTTTATACTACCACGTAAGATTTTTGGTCTCAATGGTTCTTATAATAGATTTTACGATGCCTCAGTTTTATTCTCCTCGCCTTGTTTTTTCGATGGCAATGGATCTCGTCATTAGATTTTGTCCAAAAAAGGCTGTCTCTTGTTATCAAAACCATAAATTTCCAAATTAATCATAAATATTTTTTTAAAAAATATTAGTAAATATTAGTTTTTAACTCAAATCTGACCACTAAGGTTGTTTAAAAAATGTGTTTTTTTGGATCTAAATGCAGTGAAATCCAGGACATTTCTTAACATTAGTTAATTATTAGTCTCGATTATGAATGACTGAATTCCTTTTGGGAGGGTTTTATGTTTTTCCCTTATCATTCTTATCATGCCCATATTACTATGCAAATGATTAGTCTTTCCTAACATCCACATCAAATGAATCTATTAAAATAACGTGACATTTCTTTACATCCTTTTGATTGTTTTTGATTTGTTTAAAGTCTCATGCTTATTTTTATTGTAATTCAATTAAAATGCACTATCATACAACACACTGTATTAATCTCCTCTAAGTTTTCATGGTCGCTCTGTCTGTGCTTATATATATTTGCAGAACAGCAGATCTTGTAGAGGGCGTGCTACAAGGAAGGAATGGGTCAGTGTTCTGCTACGGGGCAACAGGAGCCGGGAAAACATACACAATGTTGGGCACAGTAGAGAATCCGGGGGTAATGGTGTTGGCTATCAAGGACCTCTTCTCTAAGATTAGGCAAAGGAGCTATGATGGAAACCACTCAGTCCAGCTTTCTTATCTTGAGGTCTACAATGAGACTGTTAGAGACTTGTTGTCCCCTGGTCGACCTCTTGTCCTCAGAGAAGATAAACAAGTAAGCTTCAACTGCTTACTTCCTCGACTTGTGCAATTTTCTTGGAATAAGCATGTAAAAGAGAAGTGTAGCCTCAGAATTCATCCACCATCTTATGGAACCTAGATATTTTATAGTTTCAGTGATTCTTGTGGTGAAGGTCTATATAAATTCTTCATTCCGCTCATATTTTGTTAGTTTTGTTGAAGCTTGATCCTTTCCCAGCACGTCCTTAGCACATCACGTGACTAGTTGAACTTACCTGACTAAGAAGGCACCATACCAATCATTTTGAACATATATGTATGGAACTGGAATCTAATTGTATGTAGTTTAGTCCATCTCTTTTGTTCCTTACCATCTAATAAATGTAATGGAAAATAGTTATGCATTTTCTTTGATAGTCTCATGCTTGAGTGAGAAAAGATTCATCAAAAAGCATTTCTGAGTTTTAAAAAAATGGAAAAAGTTTTTGACCTAATTACAATGATAACAATCAGTATTATTTTGTCCGGATCTTGAATGAAGATTTTGACTTTTTGCCCCCTGAAAGATATTTGTTTCTGTTATCGTGCTGTTTGTTTTAACTATGGAGAGAGTATTTTCTCTATTTCATTTTTGTAACTGCAAACATTTGTTGTTGAAAATTTGCTTCCAAAATAGCAGGTCCATGATTCAAAAATTTAACTTGCTCTCATCAGAAAGATTTTTTTCTTTTCTTTCAAAGCCATCTTTCATGTTCTTGCTTCTTTTTTTCCCCCTTTTTAATGTTCAGATGGAATTTTTGTTCCTGCTATATGGTTTATTTGACTAAATATAAGACACAGAATGCTGAAATTTCTTGTTCAACATGGCTTCCTGTATATTGATGTGATCTCATATAAAAGGGAATATACAATACTAGGTAGGCCATTTTATGGAATAAATCCACATACTTTGATACATTTTCATCTAATAAGCTTAGGTGGTACATTATGTTCCCTATCTTTTATTATTAGTTCATGAACTAAAAGAGAGAAACATCTGGTGTGCAAATATTTCAGGGAATCATTGCTGCTGGTCTTACTCAATATAGAGCTTACTCAACAGATGAAGTAATCTTCTTCTTCAGTATTCTAATTTCTCAGTAGCTAACTTGCTTATAACAAAGCTCACAGAAGAAGGTGCTGTTTATCTCTCCTATAGGTTATGGCATTGCTTCAGCAAGGCAATCAAAATAGAACCACCGAACCTACTCGGGTAAACGAGACCTCTTCCAGGTCCCATGCAATACTGCAGGTATTCCTTTGTTGCAATTCTCTGTTTTTCATTTGCTAGAGTTCCTCAAATATCACATAAAACATTGTTTACGTTAATTGATCTTTTACCCATCGTAGGTTGTTGCTGAATATAGAGTCAAAGAGCCAGGTATCATTGTATCCCGAGTGGGGAAGCTCTCACTCATTGATCTAGCTGGATCAGAGAGAGCTCTAGCAACTGATCAACGTACTCTGAGATCACTTGAGGGAGCTAACATTAATCGCTCACTCCTTGCTTTAAGCAGTTGCATCAATGCTCTTGTGGAGGGAAAGAAGCACATCCCCTATCGCAATTCCAAGCTCACCCAGCTGCTCAAGGACTCACTAGGAGGGTCGTGCAACACTGTTATGATTGCAAACATAAGCCCAAGCAATCTGTCATTCGGTGAGACACAAAACACCCTTCACTGGGCAGACCGTGCCAAGGAGATAAAGACAAAGGTTTGCTACTTTGAATTCTTTGACTAAGAACCTGAACAATCGGTCACAAGTCATTTTGAAATAACTTATAGACACCATCCTAGTTCATCAAAGTACGAATTGTTTGATACTTGAAAAAGTGGAATCAACTGGAATCATAAAATGTAGACTCTTGATATAGTTCAAGTATTGTGAGAAATTATATGAACACTTTAAACTGCAACAGAGAGATACAATTCATTAAATTGTCTAATGCTATACCTTTCCACATAAGTATCTAGTGAAATTGTAGAATTATCTTTTCTTCCAATGTGCTAATAAGTTATTTAACATGAACAGATGCCAACATGACAAGCAATATATGTAATTTAGCAGCTCTATTCAATTCTATTTAACCATAACTATAATTTCTTGCTATTGCCAACTAATTGATCGAGATGTTATTAAGAACATCATGCTACAGTAACTTGTTAAATGTTTTAGCTTCATTTTAGATGAAAGGAATTTTTGGTTTGCAAAATGTTGAAAACAAAATGGGCAAGCTACATCTTTTTTGATCAAATTATGTTTTCTCATATGTTTGCATCTCGCTGAAAGCCACCATTATTTACTATCTGCATGATAACTGCAGTCACATTTGAACAATTTCTTATCCTATCCTTTATTTCTTTTTTACAAAGTCTTAAAACCTTAGAGGACACGAAGAATTTGCTGAATCATTAGAAATTTAGCTCTCTCATCCTAAGTCAACAGAAGACGGAACTCATACTGATTTTTTTTTTTAAAAAAAAAATATATATTTTCAGGCTTGCAGTGCAAATGAGGAAGTAACACAAGTGCCAGAATCTGAAACAGAACAAGCAAAACTACTGTTGGAGTTACACAAGGAGAATAGTGAGCTGAGGCAGCAGTTGGTGCGCCACCAACAAAAGCTACTCACTGTACAGGCTCAATCACTGGCAGCAAACTCCTCACCAGCACCCCCTGCCACTTCCTCCCCTCTTCTCTCTCCGCCATGTTCGACCCAACGAAAAGTCAAGCGCTCCATCTTATCTGGGAACTGCTTTAGCACTCCTGAGTCGAAGAAGAACTCAACCACCAATGATGCAGTAGTCCGGGAACTACAGAAAACAGTGAAGATTCTGGAGGCTGAGATTGAGAGGCTCAAAAAGAAGCACATGCTGGAGATCAAGCAGAAGGATGATTTCATCCGTGAACTGATAACTAAAAATGGTTTAAAGCCCTTTGAAGAAGAAGGGGAGAAGAGGATCCTCACGAGAGCTAGCTTGCGTAAGGGATTGAGGGCGGCAACAGCAGAAGGGGAGTTGAAGAGCCCAAGTCACCGGTTTGTATCACCTGTGCCGGCTCCTAAGAAGCGGAGCTTCTGGGATATAACAACTGGCAACAGCCCATCGGTTCTTGCGGCTAATAGCAGAAAGACTAGAAGCCATGTTGCTGCTGAAACCCCTCCAGCAGCTCCATCCATGCTACTTCAGGTATAGATTTCAGTGCTTGGTAGACACGTCTCTTAGTATAAGGAGAGAAGTAGGGGCTCGCAGTTTGTATAATACATCAGATGCCCATGTATACAGTAACTGCTGTCAATATAATGGCTGTTGGTATACATGGAGAATCTTTTGTATTTTACACCAACTGTTTGAATTCTCCTTGAGTTTGGAGGCTGCCCACTCTCCTTATCTTATTTACTTCTGTATGTGAGTATTCTCTTACTGATGCAGCTTGCATATCAATGTTTCTGGTTTGTGTTCTTGTTGGGGCCTCATATTGCAAATCACTTCCTTTCAGCCGGGCTTTGCTCGTCGGAGACCTGATCCTTCCAAGCATTGATGCATTAAGGAGGAGAAAGATGCAGGAAGAAAGAGAGGTCCATTCTTTTATTATTCGTCACGCAATCCATGTAGTTTGTCAGGGGCCCACACCACATCTGAACCTTGTTTCTTATTGTTCTTGGTTTTTCAGTGTATCTGACCCTAGATTCTTCAAGATGTAATGAAATCATTTCATCAGGAAAGGCTCAAAATTCTTTCGGCATGATTGCACTTTGTTCATTTATTTAATTATTTATTTTTCTCGAAGAGATGCACAGGTCAAGTGAGTGTGGGAGCAAAAGAGACAATCTCAATCTCTGTCATCTGTTGCTGTCCAGAGAAAAGTACATTAATTTATTGGAGTTTTCCACTTTTATGATTACAATTATATATATATTCTCAATTGTCATGAATATTTTTTATGACAATTTCATGCTTTCTCTATCCTGCTAAAATAGTGTGCTTTACCTTCTCTCGTGTGAAAGGTAAGACATTTTGGGTAATAAGCCATAATGTTACAGTTATACTATGTTTATATCAGAATCTCCAGAATGTAATGAGTTTCTATCTCATGAAAAGTAACCAAAATTCTAATTTTCAATGATCCTTCATTTCCATTTTCAATGATCATTAACTTAAAATTTTATAATGTACTGTATTGCTGTCAGCTTTCTAGATGAACTTAATGCTGATGCAACGGAATTATCTATACTCAAAGTTTAAAAATTGTCTCAAAGATAGTCTCAACGAAATTAAGGTATTGGTATCTTGTAGTGCACGAGCTCCTACAGCTATTTTGTATCAAAATAAGAGGACTCAGACATGGTTACAAAGAGTTTAGATCCTCTCTAGTTCTTGGACTGCTGCCATTCTGCCAACCACTGTAACCGATACATAATAATCCTTACATTATCGCTGCCACATGAAACTTTGCCATCACATTCCAAGCCGGCTTTTGTGCCTTCACGTCCCTCATTTTTTTCAACTTAGGTTTCATAGATTTTCCTTTCAGCTAATTCTCACACCCTTTAACATTGTGACACCACTCTTTCTTCTTCAAGTTCTTAATTTTGTGATTTATGGTAATAAAATTTACATCAGTTGGAGGAAAAAGAGCTTGGTCAAACAAGTGCATCCTTAGGTGGGCAGTCCAGAACACAAAGAAGTTAGAATTCTTCTGTACCCATGTTTTCCAAGCTAAGTAGTCAGAATTCTCTTTGGCGGTTCAAATGTCAATTGTGACACTAATTCCCTGTCAAACTAATAGTGGACCCTGACCAGTCCTTTTAAGGACAGGCATGCATGCAATTTATCTTGAATCACTTACATGTGCATTATTTGTCATAACTTGTGGCCCTCAAATGACCAACAGACTAGAGAGCCTGTGAGACCAAGGTCTGTAGGAAGATTCATTTATTCTGCTTCATTATTTGATCGTCTTTGTTTCTTCAAATTCACCATCTAAAAAAAAAAAAAAATTGTCAGAGTTCATTTTCTGTTGGATTTGTTTCCACGTGGTTGGGAACATAAATAATTATTTTCTTAACACCACATCATTTCTAGGTTACTAAGAGCATTGCAGTGCTGGAGGCTGCAGGGATTGGTGTCCGTTGGACTCATCTAAAGACTATTTACTGGCCACAGCAGTAGGAATAATGGAATTATTGGGTGACTAGGGGGTGATTGCAGGCAGCATTGTTTGTCCAACTGACCAAATCCATTACCAAACTTGCATTCAACTTGCAAGCTGACATCTTGGGATTTGGCTCATCTGACAAGTTGAATGTCTGGAATCTTTTTGTAGCCAGAAACAGAGAATGTCTGGAATCTTCTTTTTCCCCGTGGGTAATGGAGTGTCTGGAATCTTGATATAGGTAGAGAGCATGATAATGGGCAACCCAAATTATATGATCTTTGCGAAAGTAACAGTATATATGTACTGTTTTTTGCTCCATTGCTGCAGTCCATCTAATTTACCAAAACAGCTGGGCTTAGTGCATGAAGATTTCTTGGGACCTCCCACATAAAGATTTTTTTATCAATACTCTCAACTGTATGAATTTAAAGCCTTCTAGTGCTACATCATTATAAAGTTCAATTAAGCCACTTAAAAGACTCTCTGAGTCCTTCCTCTCCATTGAATCTTGGCTCTTTATTTTTCCTAGACAAGAACATTGAATCCTGGTATTAATATTCATTTAATAATCACTCAGGTCATGTGTAATTCTTGTGTTTCAATGACTGTGTCACATGTAATACCTTTATCAGGAATTCAATATGATTTAATATGGGTTATTAAGCTCCTAAAATGAAGAGTTCCTCATCAGTTAACCGAGCTTTGCAACAACCTGGTTCGTAATAGAGAAACTTAGGAGTAGAAACCAATTCGGTGTTTCTAGACTATGTTACATAAGAATCCAATACAGTGTTACTGTTGTGGTGTTAAACTCTCTTTGTAAGTTGTAATCCTTCTTCTGTTTTACGTTTTAGCCTCATTTAACCTTGAGTAGACCACAAAGACTCCACCATTAAAGACGCAATTGCAAGCTATAATTTTCATATTTTCAAGAACTTGATGTTAAATTGGTTGCCTCTTTCTTTTTTCTTCACCATTTTTCTGAGTGAAAATGTGGCAGGGTGCCATATTTAGTGGTGGCTTGCAACAAGTGGTCCATAAGTTGGAACAAGCAGTACCAAGGTACAAAACTTCTGTTTGAATTAACTTATCTGAAGCATTTAGGGTTCTTCTTCTTCTTCTTCTTCTTCTTTTTTCTTTCAAGGATTTATGCTTGAATTGCACTTAATTTTGGAGTCAAACCGAGAACCCAACCCCAATTTCACACTAGGGCCAGTCACTTGGCTGAGCCTAGAGCATTATTTCTCTCTGCAAATGTTCCTATTCCATATTTTCCTTTGAATTTTATTAGCATTCATTATTTGATCTTAAATATGTTGTTTGGTCTAACTTTGACTTTATATATGAGTTGATTCAGCTTGATGTTATGACGAGGCCAATTTGAAAAAGATTTTTTTTAAAAAAAACAATGAAAATATACTACTTTTAATCCCTAAACTGTTTCATCTTGGTTTTTAATTTTTCAATTATTACAATTTAATTCTTTATATTTTAAGAATGCTGCATTCCTAACATCTCGTTATAAGGGGTAGTTAAAATTGATAATATAGTTGAAGTATGATCATCATATGAACATGTAACTTATTGCTTATCTTATGATAAGTTAGTATTCAACTTACATTATTTTATAAGTATTTGCATCAGAATGACATATTAGTTATTCCTTTAATTTTAGTTGGCTTTATGTAACTAGATATTAAAAATACATTGTTCTTAAAACATGAGAGACTAAATTATAGCAATGAAAATTTAAGAATTAAAATGAATTTAGGGTTAAAGTTTTAGGACCAAAAGTATATTTTACCCAAAAAAAATATATGATTATTTAAAAAATTCTACTCCTTCAGCAAAAGAAAGAAGAATTCTAAATTAATTATTGACATGACATGAATTAGACTCACCGGCAATGTTGCTTTATTTTAAACACAAGGACTGATGTTTAAGGCTTGAAGTGGTTTGATTTTGCCAATTTTCTGTTTCCAAAGTTATATCACACACAAGATTGAACCTGCACTCAGTTTGGGAACATATATTCATCCTTGGTGGTGTATCTAATAACTCTAGCATCATCAGGCTTGGAAGTGTAATGCATGTATGAGGATTTTGAGAGCTTAAGTGTAGCTTGATGGCTTGAGCATGGTCCATTTATGTTCGCTTGAACAAAGACTAAGCTAAAATTGGAATGAACTTAACCTAGAATATCACGTGGATGGAGTTGTAGACCACTCAACTTGGAACTATAGCAACTGAGGGTCTGCACGGGTTGGTTTATATATTTTAAAATTAAATCGATTTGATTTAATTTTTTTAAATTAAAAGAATCGAACAGACTATTCTAATAAATCGTACAAAAAAAATTATTTGGTTTCAATCCAATTTATCGGATTGCTTGTACTTGCTTTAAATGATCGTAAGATTAATTTTCATAGCAAATCTTATATAGTTGAATGGTAATTTAGTAATTCATAATGAAAAAATAAAGCTTTTTCATAACTCAATTATTCACACATACTTATAGCATCTTAATTTTAAATAAAAGCATATATAATGTATAGAAATAATTTGTTTTGATTTATATTGATTTTTTAAAAATTCAAATGGATACCAAACCGATTTTTTTAAAAAAAATAATTTGAGACTAAATTGAGAGAAAAGAGTTTCAAAATAAACCAAAATTATGAATCAGATTGATTTTATAGTTTAGAAGATTTACTTCCCCATGCTAAGAGCAATAGACTTATTAGTGAATTCTATAATTTCTATTTTAATTCGAAAGGAAGTCAGAAACTTTTGCTTCATATAAAACTCCCTTGGCTTAACAGCAGAGATAACGAATAACCTTGTGATGACACATAGCAGCATTCAAGATTTTTGTTGAAAGTATCAAGACTAACAATATATATTTTTAAATTTGTACGTTATTGCAGCATTGCTTATCATCGTACATAAATAAATCATGCTAATTATACAAATAAAAATATAGCTTTCAAGGTTGAAACCTTGGAGGGTTTTTCATATAGTGAGGCACGGTAGAGACAGCAGGTTCTGATTAGAATACAAAAGATTTTATATGCTTTTTTTTTTTTTTTGGTAAGAATTTTATGAGTTCCCTCCAGGATATAGGACAGTCCGCTGGAAGTTCGCTGGTGTGTTAACCCATCAGCTAACTAAAGCACTCTGAGACTATAAACCTCATCCTGCCCCCTTAGCTTCACTCTGGTCAGAATTAGGATTTGAGAACTTATGGAATCCTTTACAGAACTCGTGCCTGTATTTTATCGTTATATGAGGTACGCGGCCATGATAGCTCCGATAATAACGATAATAATAAACTGATGATGGGCCAACGTAGCAAAAGCAGCAAAAGGCTCCAAAGTGGTTCCATCCTCCAAACTTTAGCTTTGAGCCCTTTGAACCACAGTATGAATCAATCCTTTATCTGATAATTCCCATGGCTCCTTAAACGAGGTCCCAATCCGTCTAGATTTTCATGTCGCAACTGTAACCTACACGCTCTGAAATCTCTCTCTCTCTCTCTCTCTTTCTTTCCCTCTCTCTGTGCTTTTTCTTTGCATGCCTTGGGATGGCAACTCTGACCAGCAGTCCAAATTCCCAAAGACCAAATTTCAACACATCTTTCCCTCTCACTCTCTCTCTCTCTCTCTCTCTCTCTTTCTCTCTACATAGGGCCTGTTGCCTTTCAAAATGACGAGCGTCCCCACAAATGTCGGGCTTAGCGTGCCCACCACCGTCCCGCAAGTGGCTGGAAATCCCCTTCAAAAGCTCCATGGATGGGGCTTGCACCGTCCCCGTTCGAATTGATCCGTCACATCCATGGTGATGTGAGGCTGTGGGGGCTTAGTGGGGGAGAACTTCATAATTTTGAGAAAATTGAAATTGTTCCAACATGAATGAGGCGTCAATTGATGAAAATGCCGGTCAAGCCAAGTTTTAGATAATTTGATATGATTTAGTCCCGCTAGATTGATTTAATTTAGTATAATGAAGGTAAGATCACAATGGCTTTTAATGACTTATTCCTAAGATAGGTAGCCCTCTTTTGCTAAATTAGCATGATGTATTCACGATTTTCAACACGGCAAGATTCTATAGTTATCAACGAGCGCAAATTTTTTATGATGCAAGCTTTGTACCATAAAAGATATTGCAAATTAAAATACTATCATAGGTTATATTTCAAACATGACGGCTATGATATATTTAAAAAACAAAAAATTATTGACTAAATGCTATAGGCAATGAATTATGGATGAAAGATGGTCATCTGTATCCGAAATGAAAAATATGATGGCTTGTAATGCAAAATTTACATTGTAAAAAATTCTGTTTTAAAATTAGCATGAGGACAATATAGATAGATACATAAAGATTCGCACCACATATATAGGGGTCAGCTGCCAACACTATTTTAAAGCCTAAGTATTAAGCGCCAGATAAAGCATGCTAGCACAAAGCCAAGGGTCTTCGCATATAATTCTCAAGGCTTAGTTACCTAAAGAAAGTCTTCACATATAATCCTCCGGGTAAAGGTAAATCTACTTCTAGATTTCATCCTCTTAAAATGGTAATAAACAATATCATAACATGTGGGCTAAAGTATCCATCACCTTGAAGAACCGAAGATTTCTTATTTCTATTTTAATATCTTCGAATTTGACAATTGCCATTATATCATACATGTTGATCTATTTTATTAAAATGATACATATCTATCTATATTACTGATTACACAACCAAAAGAGAACCTAGTTGGACCTCTCACTACCCACTATCCCCACCATCGCACCGGCCGGGAGACTTTTGCAACGCCGCATATTGCTCATATCCCGGATGACATCGGAATCATTCATAATAGACTGGGACAATGCCTTCGTATGGTGGCCGATGGCTAAAGTTTTTCCACGGCAGAAAGCACAAACACTGCACGAATTGTTCTTATAATATTAGTTTACACATTATTGAGCTATCCTTGGCCTACATGGAGTAGGTTGTCTATTCTTCATCATGCGCCAAACCACCCTCAAAAAACGCAAAGCAAGTGCACCAAAACCCATCTTTTCCATGGTTTGTCCGGTTTGAATATAAAAAAAATACAACACATCATTTCCAAGTTCCATCCACAGACAATCGAATTAAATTATTCAGTACCTCCACCCACTATCACTTCACCCGTTGCAGGACATTGACCACTGGAAATGACAATACACGACCATCTCACGGTCTGACTATGTTTAGGCATTTATATGTCCCTCTGTATTTAAATTCCTACTGTTGGACAAAGGACATTTCGTCAAATGGTTAGCAGAAATTAAGATAAAAAAAAGTTGGAAAACGTCGAAAATATAACCCCATTCACCTTGTTTATCGGACAAGAAAATAGTCTCGGGGAAAAAAAAAATTATGGTTAGACATTATCCATCCAGAAGCTTGAGATAAAAGGAAATTACCTCTGAAACATCCATTCAGGAATATTTATCCACTAAATAACAACATGGAGGGTTCATTACCTTGTATCCTCCTATTGTCCGAATTGAAATTATAACAAAGCTATACATACATAGCCAACTAGAATATATATATATATATATATATATACTCCCAACCTATGCAATGTTGCAATGCTTTAACATACCTCCAAGCCAACCACTGCTTTTAAGCATTACCAGTAGACAGACAAATATACTGCTATGGAACATCTTATCCACTAAATCTAACAAAACAATCCCCCAAGAACAAAACAAGCTTATTACCAGTGGAATGGAAGGGGAAAGAAGAAGAAAAAAGAGAGGAAGAAGGGCAAAAACAGAACCAACCACCCAAAATACCATACTTACCGGAAAGAACCGAAATCATTTCCCAAGGGCAAGGAGAGAATAGGATCAAAATCCTTTGAATCAAACTCTAAGCAAGTAGATACTGAGCTCAGGGCCACCATTGTTATCAGGATTCATCATGTAGAAGGCCTCAGAGTCCTTAGATCCCACAACCCGCTCGAACTTGGCCCTCATGTACATCATCTCACCGTCAGAGCTGCCATCCCCCGGCAGCACCCCTGCGCCCATCGACACCGGCTCGACCGCCCGCAGCACTCGCCAATCCGCCGGCCCGCACTCGCGGCGCACCGCGTAGCCGCACTTCTTTCCATTGCAGTACGCCCGCCACAGAGGCTCCTCCACCAGCTTCCCCGCCGCCTTCCCGCCCCTCCGCTCGCACTCGAGGGCAATTCGCACCAGCCCCGATGCCATCTCCCTCACCAGCGTGCTCGTCGGCGTCGCGAGCTCGATGAGCACCGCCGGGCACGACCGGGGGTCCACCTGAAACGCGAAGTGGACGTGGCCCCGGCGGTGCCCGAACAGGGTGCCCGTGACGCGCGGACCGAGGCCTGCCGGCCGATGCCTCCCGGCGATTGCCGCCGTCAGCACCGACCGGAACCTCGAGACGGCCACGGCAGCAGAGGAAACTCCCCTCTTCCTTGCAGCCGGCGGAGCGGCCGCCCCGGCCTCGTCATCGCAAGCGTTTGATGAGGAGTTGGAGGAAGCTAGAAACTCTTCCTCTCCCTCCCCGTCTGCATGCTTCCTCTCTTCCACCCCACCTCCCTTTCCGATGATCCATTGGAAGTGCCTCTTGGAGAAGGAGAAGGATGACTCATGCGGGCTTCTCGCCATGATGGTCCTCATTTGCAGGGAGGTAAAGACAACAGGAGCAAAAGAAACAGGAAGGAGGGGAGAAAAGAGCGGAGGGTGCCGAGTGACCAAGGACTAAAGACAACAAGGGAGATTAGAGATTCCCTTCTTGTGTCTCCTTTTGGGCTTGGGGCTCATTTATTCCATGCTTCTAGTCCTTTTTGTCAGCCACTGGGTCAGTCCTCCACTGGGGATGGCTGGGGGATACTGACAGCAGGAGAGGGAGGTGACCAGACCCACCAAACTGTTTATGAGAAATAAAGACAATAAAAGACCAAAAATAAAAGGGCAAATCAAGCGCTAATTGCATAAGAGAGAGAGAGAGAGAGAGAGAGATAGAGAGAGCGAGAGATCGAAAGCGAGATGAGACCGTTGGTGTGCAAACCTTGGGATGGGGGAGGTGGGCCCAAAGACGAGGGGAAAGTAAAAGGGCAGCTTTGACTGGGTGGGGTGCATGGGAAACAGTTTTAAGTTGCAGGTGAGGACACAACAACCGTACCAACCTAAGGGAGACAAACACCACAGCCGCTGTCTTCCCTGCACTGTTCTCTGATTTGATCGCCTTCGGCCGATGGTCCTGCGGTTTTAAGGGAGTATCATCAGGAGGGCCAACACTGGCACATGATACATGAGATGTACCCATATATAGAATCCTTTCTCGCTGATGGAGCTCTAAATTTTTCCAGACTTCTCTGGTTTAAGGTTTGGTGTTGAATTTGGAATAGATTGCAGTACCACCAGCCACGCATTTAGACGTAGAAGTCGCGATCTTTTGCATCTTTGTGCATGCTATGCGATGCATGGCATGATTAGTTTTCTCATCGGCGTACTGTATTTAAAAGGAGATTTGGATGACCTAACCAGAATCTCCAGTTGACAATGACCCGAGTCAAAAACAAGGGGCTGTAAGGAAGGAAGCAGGGGAGGGAGGCCTCAACCTCGGATGCTTCTGATGCTGGTGTAGCAATTCCCTGCCAGCCGTCTGATGGAAGTCAATGGCCATCACCGTGAAAAGATCTGCCGCGATGGGAAAGAAGGATGGAGGATTAATCGTTCCTTGATGGAAATAAGCAAGCTTAAGTGGCACAAAAAAGGAGCCTGGCATCCGAGTACCCATCTCTGAGAGTTTTTTTCTTTTTTCTCTTAGAATCCCTGAGAGGCTTTCATTATGGCAAGACGGATTATTACCAACGGATTGATGAATATAAGCTCATTCACTCGCCTTCACTTTTTGTGATTTCACTGGTATTAGCCTTGGGTTACACGGAGTGGAACCTTGCAGGTCCAACGCTTGCTACCGGTCTATGGTATCAAGGCGATGATAGGAAGCCATGCTACAGAAGTATGGATGGGGACCGTGTCAGAGAAATCATTTGAAATTTCATGAGCGATGGGCTTCATCTTCTAATGAAGATGACCCCACCAAACTCGGAGCTAGTAGAATCTACTTGTGATTGCAAAAGTTAATTTTATCGATTAGCTGATATGGAGGAAGTGATCACATACTCTTTGGCTAGAAAGCCATCACTGCTCAAGCCGTGAACAAGCAGTGATCTTGGCAGTTAGCAACTAATTCGAGATTGGAATGTTTCTAGCAGACAAAGGTACATTGCTCCATGGAAACTCAATTATCCTCTCTGCTGGTGGTTCCAGCACGCTCTGTTCATTGATTTTAGCCCACCATTTGACGTATCTAAAATGATCTTGCACTTCATAAATAAGGATTTAAAGAAAAAGTATACCTTGAGATACATAATATAAGAAATCAGAGTTGAGAGAATGAGATACATTGAGATACATTGGCATATCTAAGGTTGATAGACTGATTCAGACATTGCACAGATATCCAACGGTACATTACGGGCAGTCTGAGTTTGAAATCAAAATATGAGATGGCCTTTAAATGATCTAGCAGAGCCGCTGTTAGAGAAATAGAATAAAAAAAACTACCTTTTATTCCAAAAGCTCACAAAACCGTTTTCCCAGAACTAAATTGATCATTAAGCAGTGAACAACCCAGTTCATTGCAGCAGCGTACAGAAGTTGTTCAGCCAGGTGTGAACAATGACAGCATCATGATGCAAGAAACTTATAAAAGCCAAACAGTACGTAAAATAAAAATTTCGAACCACTGGCATGTTTCGATAATTGGACTGAAGCCAAGAGCAGGAAAGTTGATAGGCTTGTCTGATCTGGTCCGAGTGTAGTTGCTCCCCAGACACACAGTCAGCAAGATGTCCTTAATGTTGCGATAATAATTTGAAAGACATAGTAAGACAATGGTACGAAATGGACAAGATCATAGTCAGAGAAATATGTTGGGAAAATGATGCAGATTCTTGAACCTACAAGTGAAGATGGGCCTTCAGACCTAGTGCGGACTATTGACTGATATTTACATCCACAATACTTCTTGCTGTTTTTGTGCAGAAAGCAACTACTCCTTTTTAGCTTCTCCATTAGAGAAAACACCTCCATGGTTGGACATGCAGTAGGATCACTGGGCTTTAAAGCCCAACTTGAGAATTACTTCATGGTGCACATTTTGTCCAGATTCTACCCAAGTTTAGGGAATAGAAACTTGCACCTCAGTTGCATGAGCACAAATGATGACCAATAATGTCAGTCTTCCTAACTGTCAACCAACCTTCTAGGTTCATCATACGCCTTCTTTCAACTGAAGTTGCTCTGGTCTGGATGCTGACACCAGATTTTAGAAGGTTGATGGGTTGATGTCAGGCTGACCACTTAAATTGAGAATCAGCCAAGCCGTTTCGAGGACCCTCTGATAAACATTGTTATAAGAGCTCGTACTGATGACTGCCTACTACGTTTTAAATTTGTGGATATAGGAAAGAAGAAAAGGAAATGCATGTACAATGCTGCTGTGAAATTGGATTTATATGTAAGTTACAGTAGAATTTTATACTAGATAAGATAATTGCATGCATTCATGAACATAATTATGCCTAAACTGAGTTCAGGTATCATTGATCCACCGCCGGCTTTCTAGGTCTCTTTCATGTGAATTTATTTGCTCCCTCAAATCTCATGGTTGAACAGAAAACTGGATGACAAAGGTCTGCATGGAATTGATACAGAGAAAAGAAGAAAACAAGATAACAACGGCATGATTCATATTGGACCTACTGCAATTCTATTGTGCTCAAGTCATGATTTTCATTAGTAAGGTTGATGATAACATTGTTGTCAAAATGCCAGAGATCTTCTCAACTGACTTAAGATTTGAAATCAATATGTGCTGATCCTGGCTATGACACGCCCTTTTTGATACACTAGCAGTGCTTGTGGTACAGCATTTAGTGGAAAATTCTCCTGCATTCCACAACCTCTCAAAAAGCCAAAACAGTGGCTTGAGCAGTGGATTCATTATCAAATCAGTACAGAAGGCAGTGCCGTGCAGCAAGGTTCAGATGTTGTCAAACCAAATTTAAAAAATGAATAACCATGGTGGGCAAGACAAGGGGGATCAAAAGATAAAATAACATTTTGGAAGCAAATGATATTTCGGACATTGGAAAAGAATTCATGACCGAGTGTTGGAGCTCTCTTAATGCGTTTTAAAAGTAGCTGTCTCCTTCGGTCTACATCATCAGCATGATATAAAAAAGGTTTTCCAAAGTATAGGGAGAGCTATATTTACGAAGGAAAGTCCAGCAATGGGAGAGAGTAATCAGAACAGATATTAAGCACACAAAATCCCTTCATACATCTAATTGGGGGTTAGAGAAAAGACATTATATGTTACGGATATGTCAACTGAAACGTGAAAACAGACCTCCAAACAGACCTTAAATATTATTGTATGTATTGTTTTAGCTGTTTCCAGAAAATACACCCTAACTTTGTTGGACATTTTAGAGATATATGTGTATGAACATATACATATGTGTTAATGCTAATATACTCTTGAGAAGATAGCTGAGAATATTCTCTCGCCTTCAAAATCAATAATAGACCACCAAACTACAATCTAAACAGTTGAACATGATCCAGACTATAAAAAAAATAAATAAAAGGAAATCAAAATTTATATATTTTGATGGTTTCTAGCCTTTGCATCAAATCAGTATAAACACTAAAGCGGTAAAATACATGATAGAACACATAAATTGAAAATTTACTTTATAATCATGATTTACATATATTAAAATATGTCTACACTTAAATTCATTAGGCTCTAATGATCTAAACATAGTAAAATATAATATCATACTGTTAAAGTCATTCATTCTAACACCGTTTAGATGCATAAGTTAGAGACTAGCATAATATATAAGTTTTAGTCTTTAAGTACTTTTTTTTATAGTTTAGATCATATTCAATAATTTAGATGTTAAATTTGAATGACTTATCATTTATTTGAAGGTGGCAAAAAAACCTAGGCTAGTACATTAGCATTACTCCATATATACTAACACTAATATACTATCCAGAGGACACATACATGCTCTATCTAATATTTAGCCACAAAATTGACCCCAAACAGATAGATGGATAAGAATTGCTGGTAAGAAAGTTCTCATCCCCAAAAATTTGTCTGACTTATACATAAGACAAATGCTTCTAAGATTGAACATGCCAATAAAGCACCTTATATTTCCTACAATCTTCAACTATGGTTTTAAATTTTATTTCAAGTGCTCCAAACGGATTTTGAGTTCATGAACGCACCCTTATATCATATTGCCATCAAATGATTTCCCAAGATCTCCCCTCTCTTGTAATTTCACTAACGAGCCATTAAAATATTTAGAGATGTTTGATGCTCAAGAAGCATAAGGATGCTTAGCTTTCTGTGTATATATTTTAACCATTCATATACAACTTAAATTGATAAAAAGAAGGGAAAGCAACATAGAATTGCATTCTTTCTTTCTTTTTAGATGAATAGGCACAATAATATTCTATCCTCTTCACCAAATTTTTTGTTCCTGTGGAAAGTCTACAAGCAGACAGATCTCACTCACGGTAACTTTTTGAACAGGATCCAGTAACCCACTGCTCTCATGATTTAATAGTTGACGGAATTGTACCAGTTCACGATATAATGTACAATTTGAACAGATACACTGATAACCAGTACATGCAACTTGCAGCAGCAAGAAGGAACAAGCCTGACCTTGGGGTGCTTCTGATACTGGTGCAACAGTTCATTGACATCCATCAAATTTTAGTTGAAAGCCGTCACAAAAATGTCCCAGAGCTGCAGATAATACAACACTAAAAGTTTCAGCGCCGAAAAAAAAAAAAAAAAAAAAAAAAAGGGTTTAACAAACAGGAGTCCAGGTTTAATAACCATAAATTTGTTCAGGAGAAAGCCTTACCTTTGAGGGCAGATACGAACAATATGAATATGACGAGCGATATACTTCCATTTGCAGCTCCATGTGAAGGAATAACAACTGTGCATAATACCCTTCCTGTCTCCATATTTCCAGTCTGAAATTGAGCAGCAAATAAATCATTTCATTTCTGTAATGTTGTCAGTTCTTTCACAAGATATGGTTACCATGGTATTGATGCTAAGACTGGCTGTTGGTCTATGGAAGCACTTGGAGAAATTATAATGATGCACAGAAAAAATGTCATGCATGCCAAAACCCTTCGTCCAAATCTGCAACCGATAAGCAAACACACCTCTTCACTTCTAATATGCTGTCTATCGTCTTGGACTGCATGAGCTTCTGAGGCACCCGTGCTTGAGACGGTATCACCCTGTGCCATCAAATGAGAAGTTGTGATGGTACAAGGAGGAGGGAAAAATCCAAATGCCTTGCTGTTTCCATAAAGCAAGTTGCTGCACATAAGAAATAGCAATTTTATCAATTCCATGTGTGGTATGCGTTCCTCCATCGAACCTAACTTGAAGAAGCTTATATAGAGCAACTCTGTGTTCTCTTTCTCAGAGAGCACATAACAAGTTGAACTTAATCACTTAGTTAGCCGTAGATACAAGCATTCATCTAAAGCCAATTTAATGAGTTTAATAACTTAATCAAAATTCTGGACTTCACATGACTTGCATTGATTATTCCAGGTTATTGGATGAAGTTCCTCAAGTCACATTGTCCTTGTGAATTATTTGGATGATATTGTAGTTTGCTAGAAGCAACATGAGAATGTATTCATATTAGAGACATTTTTAGCTAAGAAATATGCTGGGTAACTTTAGAACCTACTAATTCAGCAAAAAAGGAAAAAAAAAACGTTATATAGATTACCTAATACATAAGACTAATTGGCAAGTTGACTTAACTGATGTCAACTGAATAAGGCACCAATTAATAGAAGATAAATTATAGCACAGGTTGAGATGGCAACGAAGTGGAGTGGAGCGGGGCGGGGCTCAAGACTTTGGTACTTATCTTCGTTCTTGCTAAAAAAAATAATCCCAGTCTTCGCATCATCTCTTAAATGGAAATTTTTTTTCATTCCTATCTTTGTCCCATAAGGAAAAATAAATCTCCATTCCTATCTCACCCCTCTTCTAATAATATATTTAAATTTTTAGTAAAAATAATGAGGATAATTTTATAGATATGAAATATAATAGTCCTACATGGGACCAATAAAGTAGGGATGGAAGAGGGGGCCAAAGCAGGGTGAGGATATGCTTAATCTCTATCCCTATCCTTACAAAAGATAGAAAATCTCCGTATCAAATAAGGCATGGGTAGATTCATGCATTATGAGTTAAAATTATTATCCCTAAGTAAACAGCCATGCTTCTTATTACAAAATATTTTGTAATAAGAAATAAAATTTCTTACAAGTTCAAGGGCTTTAAAAGCAAACAGCCATGCTTCTTATTAAAGAAACATTTAACAAAATAAAACTTTAAAACAAGATATAAGCATGTTGGCTCAACATGTATGCATACCAAGGAACTTCAAGAAAGAGAGTCATGCACTCCATAAGACAGACTAGTTATTTTATCCGCAAACCAAATCTAAGATATTATGCAAGAAAGCATGAAAAATGGGACAGATTTAAAATTTTCACAAACACAAGCACGAGATGGTACGGAACTTTGTTGGTTAGATAATTCAGAACGCATGTTCAAAATCCGAAAATTAGATCTCTTTTGTGTGTGTCCCTAAAATTGTAGTTGCTTGGGTCATTCAGCAGTTCCTGTTACCAAAATTCATTAACACGCCTAGAGGGAATTGGGGCACAAAATTAGACATGCAGCAATTAGAAACAGATTAAAAAGGGAAGCTAAAAAAAAAAAAGAGCATTGAAGAATTTTTCAAAGAGTTATGAAGGAGTAGAAATAAGTTCTAAGGATTTAATCCTTAATGACAGTAATTTTCTTTAAATCCATGAGTATTCATCCATCTTCGCTTCCTTTAAAGCGGGTATGAATCTCAAAGGCGAGTATGAATCTCAAAAATTGAGTATTGGTATGGACATAGGAATACGCAGTAATATTCATCTCGCCCTACTCTCATTACATTCGTTTGTAAAATTAATTACTTAAGTATCTTTATTTATAATTTTTAGCAAAAAAAATTATCTTTATTTAATAAAGACCAATATGGGCTATATATCATATTGTTTGGAGACCTAATCCATTTGATTAGTTTAGGATTGGAGAAGGAAAAAAAAAAAAAAAAAACAGCTTACAATTGTTATAAGATTGGTGCATTTTAGAATAAAATTGAAATTTAAAGAAAAAATATATTGAAACTCATAGATAAAAATTAATTAAATTTATTTAATTGAAAAAAATTAAAAGAAAAAATAATAGGTACCATATGGATTAGGATATTGCATAATTCTGATGAATATATATCTGTAATGAATAGGTATAAATTTATTATTATTATTATTATTTTTATGAGCGGAGAGGTGAGTACCCATCCTGCCCCGCAGCCATCTCTATTGGTCCTTCATTCGGATAGGAGGAATTGGGTTCGGAAGCACTTCCTCCGCGTCCGACGAGCTCGACGCCATGGAGGCAGCGACGATAGAGAGGAGTTTGGGGGTTTTCAACGTAAAACAATTCTCCCGCCATTCTCCGGGAGAAAGAAATAAAAGTAACAAAAATCATATAAAGTCCAGAATAGCGAGTTCTAAACGCCGGGCGGCATTGGGAGGGGAGCATTCATTGTTTTCTCTCGACGGAGGAAGCCCGTCCTTGCTTTTAATTTTTCTTTTGCCTCTTTAGAATTAATCTGTAAATTAATAAGTAGGATGATAATTTTATTTGCCGTGGCCACTGACATGCAATTTATTAGGATAAATAAAAGGATCTCAGATGGGCTCTACAAAGTCAGTTAATTGGATTATTGGATGATATCATGTTAAAACAAAATCAACAAAAAAAAAAAAAAAAAAAATCATGACCTGCGACTTGTTACACGTTAGGTTGGGTCAGGATCGACCGGTTCCAGGCTTGGCCCCTCTTCCCATTATAAACGGCAAGATGGATTGGCAACGCAAGGCCGTGACAAAGCTTACTACTAATCGAGACCTTCTCCAACTGAGATAAGCAAAGGAGAGTGAATACAATATGGGGAAAACACTCACTTGGATACGCTCTGCATTCATATGTCACATGGATGGCAAAGGAAGATGAATACCAAATTTGAAAATTTAAAAATTTGAAAAGTTAGATGCACACAAAAGGTGTTGAAAAGTTATTCTTATAATATTTTTTTGCTCATTTTGAAAGTATTTGGTATGACATTATTATTTTTTTTCTCTCTATTATCTTCCAAATTATTAACTTAGTCGATATGTTAATAAGGAATTAAAGAAAAAATTTATTTGAAATAAAAGATATTTGAAAAGCAATAAAATATTAAATAATCCTATTATCTACTATTCACAGACATGATCAAACACATATAATTAAAAAAAAAAAAATTTACGTCTTTAAAATTTGCATTAAAAAAATTGTTTCTCTCATAACTTGTTATCTTTACTTTTTTAACCTTTTAACTATATCTTCTTCCTGTATGTAAGAAGTTTACTAATGGGAGGCCATTCCCGTGGAAAGAAAAAGGAATTTCAAATACAACTTTATTGCCACCAATCAAGCTCTGAGGTAGAAATCCCCCAAAGCTTAGAACTACCACGATTGTTACAACAAGAGCTGCACCGAAAATTCAACCTCAAAAACAGAGGAACAAAAAAAGGCACCTATATATATAAGTAAAATGGTTTTGGGTTATACATCTTTGTATTAATTGTATATTTTGAGTAAACTGAAGATACAATGAAGATGAACTTATAGTCATTTGATCAATAAACATGTTTCAGACATAAGTTTTGCACCTAGAGACTAACACTGATAAAAAAAAAAAAAAAAAAAAGAACGCATCAAAGCAACACCTGATTTGATTAAATCTTTTTCACTATTTCCTAAGCGACTAGGTCTGGGTCCTTAATCCAACCAAAATAATAAAGCAAGCGATCAAAGTAAAATATAAATTTAGGAGTCGCTGAATACAAAACAGGTTGTATCGATCAAACATACATGAAAAGTTTCAGTCAGTTTCCCATTTCGGTTGGTTGAAGACGTCCTCCTCTTTAACCACATTCTCCTCCAACCCCTCATCACCTGCATAGGTTCCATCACAAGCTCACGGCCTCTGGAATGCACATTACCATGATTCCCATGTTCGATGAACACTGGATTCATGAATTCTCTCGACTCCTCTGTGAAATCTGATGACCCCTCCCCAGAATCCCCTCCAGGTGTAATAATCCTGCTTAAAGACCCAGCTTCCACCACTCCTTTAGCTTTTGTTGCTGATTTCATTTCTCCTTAGCTCTGCCAATGCTCCTCTTTCCTGCTACCACTGTTACTACCACTGTCGCACTGTCACTGCCACTGCTGCTTCTTTCCACTGAGGTAGAAGTGTCGCCAATTATGTTGAATGGATTGAGTGGATCTTGGTCTTCCGGTCATATAATGGTAATAAAGATCCTCGCTGTGAACCAATCCTGTCCCTACCCAAACTATAAGATGTAGCCGGTTTTCTCTCTACTCCTTCCTTGGCTCTAATTATTTCTCCCAATTGCTCTGAAGCTTCCTTGGTCGTGGCATCCTCTGCTGCATTGTGCTCTAGCTCTGAGATCATCTTGCCTAACATTTTCCTCTTGCCGTTAAAAGATTGCTGCGACTGGGGTGGGGGATGGGGGCAAAAAATTGAAACACATTAAAAGAACACAAGGAATCTCCCAAGGCCATGATGATCTTGAAGCTTCTTCTTCCTCCAAACGATGCAACAAAACCAGACAAATCCAACTAATGTTAGTATAATCGCAAACTGGAAGAACAGGAACAGCAGAATTGCTCTTTCGTTGCCTGACATGAATAGAAATTATAAGAAGGTGATAGCACAGCATCAAGGAAAAAGCAAATTCAGGAATAATTTACCAATATCCATGCTGACAAACTTTGGTTTTGCCTGTGAGCAGGTCCAGGCAAGTTTTTGACCCGGGCGAACAAAAAATAAAGCATCAAATGCAAATGAAAGTATTGGACCAAAAAGTCTAGTTATCTTTATGATGGGAAGGATGATAGTTACCTGTGGCGTAGCATGGTAGTCTATTCCCAGTCCTGCATGAATTTACATGAGCAATTTTAAAGAATACCATTCTATAAGAGCAGTTAACCGTGAAATCTGTGGTTAGAAGGTGTCTAACACTGCTGTCTTCTCAAATATAAGATTCGTTCCAAAACTAGTAGACAAGAAGAAGCTTCTAAATTAGATCGATGGTCAACATAAGGAGACTATTTTTGAATATTTTGCACAGCAATGCACTTATTTTCACATAATTTTAAGAGATATTTGGTATAGGATGATCCATCGACGATCACTAGTAATCCAGGTGAAAGTAATGGGGTCACCATGTTTGGTTATACCTTGATGATCCTACGTAGCGGTGATTCCATATAACCCAAACATGTAGAATCACTAATCAATCCAGTGATTCGATACTCATCCATGATGTTAGGTATCCAAAATAATTCACAAGTAGTGAGCTTGATTTGAGATTTAGGAACCAAAATACCTTTCATTCATATTTAAAAAATGCTTAATATTATTTTCATATTTATATAATATAATTTAATATTATATAATTATATTATAATAATATAATATTATAATATAATATTATAACATAAGATAATTATTATCATACTATAATATCATAATTTTATTATAAAATAATATATAATATAAAGAGAGGTTAACCAATTAACGTCATTTTGATATTTCATGATCAGTGATTTAGGATGGTATATCAAACGTGATGATCTTAGATCATTAAAGATCAAATTATCCTCCTATAAGGATCATCAATGGTCTAAAATCGTTGTGTTGATCCTCTTTGAGTTACCAAATACTTCCTCAGAGAAGATAACATGTGGTTGGGTGAGTGTGAGGGTTCCATATAAATTTTATAAGGTTAATCTTAGTTTATTGCTTATTGCTAAGTGCAAAGCCTCAAATAAAGACTTTGAATCGTTCTCAAATAAAAATGGTATCGTTTTCTTCTTCTACAAGGAGAAAGACTAGTGGATGCTGAATGAGGCATTATCTATAAGATAGTCACAAAGATGAAATTGATCCCCATGACATTTTAAGGCTTTGTATTACAATATCGGTCTATTGCTAATTACATGTTAAATTATTTTTTGTGGTAATCTTCAATGACAAACTATTGGATTAAAACAAATAAAATAAAATAAAAACCATGATGTCTCTTAGAGTTCATATCTTGGTTGCAACTCAAGTGGGTTGGGTTGGGTTGAGGGCAAACCCTAACCCAACACAACCTTTAAATTCCTTAGTCTTTGGTTAGGATTTCTCTAACCCAACACAAACAAATCCTATCTTAAACTAAACTCAGGTTAACTAGGTTAGGTTAGGTTAGGTTAAGTTAGGTTGAGTTGAGCTATGCGAGGTTAACTAAATTAAATTGAATTGGGTAGGAATTTTAAGATAGAAAAAATGTTTGGAACATTTTCTTGGATTAATAATTGTTGAATTGAAACTACAATCATTCATAACTTTTAATTGTACACTAACAAATAATTTAACAATATCAAACATATAATTATACAAACACATAACTAATTTATATGAAATATAAATATAAAGTATTTATTTATTCACATATTTGATTGGGTTGAGTTTGGGTTAGGTTGAAGCTCAAATCTAATATAACCTTGCTGGAGGTCAAGTTGGGATTTCTGAGCTCAAGTCCAATCTATATTTGTAAAATTGGTTGGTTCGAGTTATGTTACCCAATGTGAAGGCGAGATTGGCAGGTTTGGATCGAGCTAAATCTAAGTAACATCTATATTACATATCACCTTATATAACTAGCATAATCTTCATTACAAATCATCTATAAACAAATAAAGTACCTTTATCCAAATGAAAAATAAAAGAACATACGGTGTATTGAAAGAAAAAAACAAAACTTTAAATTTTTTAAACAAGCACAATCTATTAAATTTTGTTGTGTCACAACATGTTCTTCACCATGCATACAATTAGGTTGTAGATGGATGCTTAGCATCATTGAGCATCATCCATTTGAAACCACGCTTTTGATGGAGGATACATCAGTACTATTTTTGTTTAACAAACAACTAAACTGAACAATGGAATAGATAAAATTCGTAACTCTCTTGGCTGGGTTACTCCACAAATATCTATGTAGAAATCAAACCTTAGAATTCGAGCGACATTAAAGTCAAGAAGTACCCAAAACCCCAGAACAGATTACAAACGAAAGAAACCCAGAAAAAGGGAGAAAGAGCCAGTGATCGCCCTTCGGAGGGCGATGTCGAGCTCGCTGCGGGTGATGTTGGCGGCGGCGGCGGTGGTGAGGGGGATGCCGTTCCGGAACTGGTACGGGTGGACGTTCTTCGGGATGTACTTCGTGAACTGCACCCAGCCATCCACCATCAGAGCCGTCGATTGAGGTATCAAGGGACAAGATCGAGACAAAGATGTTCAGGTAGGAGGAGGGGAGGAAAGAGAGGAACGAACCAGTCGTCGCCCAGGAGCTTGTGGGAGTCGAGGATCATGACCTTGTCCTCATTGGATTTGTAGACCAGGATTGAGGGCGCGGCGGATGTGTCCGCCGCGATCAAGGCGAAGCCGTCGCCGACGAGCCCAAACACGCACTTGATCGCCGTGAGCCGAGCAGTGCATGGAGAGATTCGGAGTCCTGTACCCTGGGCCTTGGTGGGCCTCGTTGGTTCGCTGCCCTCGTTGTTTTATCCAAAGCCTAGGCTTTCCCACTCGTTCCAGCCACGGAACGAAGAAAACCGTTCACCCCATGTCTCCAGTGGGTTACGGAGGGTCTTCCGGCGTGTGGACGTGCAGCCGGGCGGAGAGGGTAAGGGGTGGTGGGGGGAACCAGCGGTTACGCCGGGGAAGAAATATAGAGTGAGAGAAGGATCAACTTTACGAACGCCGAGGTATCAAATACAACTCCACGAGCTACTTGGACTCTCTCTCTCTCTCTCTGTTACTTTATTCTGGTTTTCACTCTTTTCATATTTCTCCAATGCTAGTACAGTGCCTTCTTTTGTTGCTGATGACGGCACCAGCAGCCTCCCAGTCATTGGAACTCAACAAGCACATGAGAAGTGCCATAACCAGTATGTTGTCTTCCCTTTTTTTTTTCCCCAAAAAAAATAAAAAACATCTCCATTCGTTTGTTGACACCCTTTTGGTAATATGGAAAAATTCTCTGAGGCTACATCTATTGTTCTTGTCCATATTTGTAGTATCTGTGGATTTAGAGATCAATATGAACATGGTGATATTTAGAATGCGGCCCAGATTAATCATCTAATAGTATTAACTTTTAAGAAATCCAATGACACAGCATTGTAAGGGAACAATGTATAAGTTGGTCAAGACTGTATAATATCTATGAATTAGAAATCAGTGCCACATGTCAGCTTGAGTGCTGTGATTCTGCATCTTTCAATTCTCACGGAGTTGGAATGGGGAGAACGATTAATTGTTGGAGATAAATAAGATTGTAGGCGCATGAGGCATTCCGACATCTCACAGTGGACTGGGTGTATTGGTTGGGTGAACTGGGTGCATAATCTATGGGGTAAGGTAATGGCCATAACCAACGAGACTTTGGTCCATCAGTGGCGCACCTTTCTCTGCAGTTTTTGAGCTAGGGAAGGTTCCAAGTTTGATCTAGAAGGTGGTTCTCCCACCATTATTCTTCTAACAAGGGAAGAACAAAGAAAAGATGGGGGCTGTATGCCTATGTATTAGCTCGGTTGGCTATAGGTCAGGTTGAACTTACAAATTCACAATCCATTAAAAAATGGACCATTCAAAATGCTAGTTTAGTAATTGTAGTTTTTGCTTGAATTGCAAAATTGTTTCATTGGACTCCAAATAGTTTTGAAGTGTCAAGGATATGAAGCCTAAAACCCTGCTGGGTAAGTTTAGAACTCTGTTTGGTTTTAATTCTCTTTTTAGGTCTCGGTTATGAAGAAGAATGGAAAAGAGTTTATTAGGGTGTGTTTGGTTTTTGAGAACAATCTTATTTTTGGTTTTCTTTTTCATAAAAAACAGAAAATATTAGTGAAAGTGTGTTTAGTGAGTGAACATGAAAACAGTTTTTTAGAAAATATAACTCCAAAATAGCAAGGAACAAACAAGAATTTAAATATGTTTTCAATGTTTCTCATCAAAATAAAGAAGAGAATAGAAAACATAAGTTAGAAAACTTGAAAACATAGAAGTGAATGGTATTTCCTTTAATTTGAAAATATAGAAGTGAATGGTATTCCCTTTAATTTTTTTTGCTTATCATTTTAAAAGGCATCATTCATAATGAAAATAAAAAATAGAAAATAATTTTTATTTTCATATATCAAATGTATTTTCTAGAGATCAAAAAGCAGAAAATGAAAACAAAAAATATTCTTAAAAATCAAACACAGCCTTGACTTCTCTCTGTAGTTATTTGGGTTTGTTGATCTCTTTTCCACCTCCTTTCTTGCACTTTTATCCAACTTTTTGGTTGCCAGTTTTAGTGACTTACTTTTGTAACGTTCTTTTCCTCTTACTTTCAATGTACAAGTTCCATTCAATTAATGAATTATATAACACGATTTTGTTTAATTAAATCTTGTTATCCTTTATAGTTGATTGAGTTACACTAACTAATACATAGAAGAAGATGTTGAACCTATTGTTCTTTTTGATGTGTTGTATAGGTGGTTACACCTATTTTGCTCAAAGGGCAGAGCTGTGGGATTTTTTTTGTGTGTTTTTTCCATTATAATGTTATCCAAAGTAGTACAATAGCTAAAAACTTATTAACCCCTCCCTTTATACAGTTTCCAAAATAAAGAAATACTGAAAAGGTATTTTTCACCACTTCTGAAATCCCAAAGTATTCTTCATTATTGAAATCCCAAAGTATTCTTCATTATTAGGGTCCAGATGGCAAAGAGTTCATTGTCTGAATAAACCTGAATAGAGTTGAAAAAGTGGATTCTATTCAGGTTTTCTGGGAAACAGATAGGGCCCAAAAGTGGAGGGCCCAAGTTAGAGTAACGTCAAAAAACAGGAAAAATGGGGGAGGGGGATGCACATTGGGATCAGATGAAGAGGGGAAATTTAGGTTGGAAAATAAAATGGATTGCAGAAACCTTGGATCTCATGACCCACTTGGGTCTGCCTAGGCTCAACCTTTGGTCATATACTAAATTCATGTTGAAAAGGACCTATTATTGGGAAAGGAAGGAAAATAGGATCAGAATTAACTTTCTGCTTAAGGCACAATGCACACAAAAGAGATACCAATGCACCTAAATCTAGAACTAGTGTAGATACAAGTTAAACTAATGCACATAAAACTTGAAGTTAGAACCATGGAAATATATTTTTTCTATGTATGTGAGAACAAAAGGGACACAAATCAAAGCAGAGATAACAACAATGATGCTGTAATTGGAAAAGGAGCCAATGAATTTTAGCTTAGGTAAAAACCATGGGATGTGGTTCAGCTAAACCATCCACGACTCCAAAAACAATAGACTTATAATGTTGGTTTTCTTTTGTAGACCATACTACAGATAGCAACTTTATGATAATGACTCTTTTGGAGGCATCCTTTTCTAGGTTAATCTAGATAATGCCAACATCACGAGACAAACCCATCTTGGCTAAAAATGCAGATCTCATCACCATTTAAAGGCTGATTTCAACTTATAACACAAAAAATAGAGCCATATGTGAATTGATATGTTGCAAACCACAGACCCTAAGTTTTTGACGAGGTATTATAAATCTGCTGGCAATATCCTTCTTGCCTTATTTAATAAAGGAAGCTTTTCCTGGGCTAGTGGAGCTACTAGTGATTTCTTCTCCAAAACAACTCCCTCTTAAGAAGAGTTGTCTTCCAAAGAGGAGAAACAGCTGCCTTACTTTTTTGCCCTTTTCTTTTCCAAGAATGTATTCCAAATATGGGGAAAAAGGTGGAAGAGTAGCATGTTAACCACATGGCTTTAGTTTTGGTCCTCTTCACTCCACTTTTTCCATTTCCATAAGAAGTGCATCTCATCTCCTTGTAACAAGGGATAACCTTGTCTGTGGCTTTCAACATGCTAGAGAAAACACAATATCTGAACTAAGGATAAAATGGTAGAATGAAATGATATTGTATAGGCATATGCAACAAAGATGTGATAAAGATCACCGAGAAGATAAAATTGGTGTTTTCTATTTGAATGGAATATTTAAAGAAGTAAGACCATAAATGTCATAAACTGAAGCTGTGATAATAAACGTGGAAAAGTTGATAAAGAATGTAGCCTTAACAGGTAGAGGGAGAAGCAACACATTAAATTGACCTCAAACACTTAGGAAATAAGGCTTGTTTATTGGGGTGAAGATGGAAGGCCATTTCTTTCTTAAACCTTTCCTTTTTTTTAACTTAAAGACGCAATATTTGATGTCAAACATCAAATGCATATCCTAATAATTTTCTATGTAAAATACAACTTATTGGTACAATAAAGTAAAAACATGGTACACTGATATGAAAAAGCAACTTTATGTACATCAAGGTCTGCCGTCTCGATCAATACCAATCGTATTGATAAGATACCGGTATGGTACTGAGATTCAATTCGGTATAAACCAAATTGGTTCAAACCAAGCGAAAATGTCCCACACTACTTGATACTGACTCGTATCGTCAAGTATTGAGTGGCACTATAATTGGGAGTGAAAAATTGTATTAGCTTCCTATCTCGGTATGGGGGTACGTATTGTACCGTACCAAATTGATAATATAACGTTATGGTTCTTGATATCAATTTTGCAAACCTTGATGTACATCGCGAGTTTTTGTGATAGAATGGTTGTGGTGTATGAATTAATTATCTTGTGCGATGCTTCTGCACATAGTACCTTCTTAATTAGTCATTCTTACAGACCATTATTATTTGAACACTCAAAAATGCATTACACTACAATGATGGATTATACTATGGTTTTTTCCCCAGCTGAAATGGCTTCTCTGAAGACTGAAAATAAGCTTTTAAATCCTCTTATCAGAAATGATGGAAGTTTTGTTGCTTGTTCTCGAAAGAATCTTTTTGCATTTGAAAAGAACGGTACAGTTGCTTGGGTTATTCCTCTTCATTATGAATGCAGAACAGATATCACCCCAGTTGCTGATAAAAGAGGGAAGGTAAACTCTTTGGTGATATTTGAAAATGAATCCTTTGGATAAAGATATGTAAGTAGAGATTAAAATGCATTTGGAAGTATATTTCTTTTCTCTTTATGCTTCATAGAATTAGTGTTATTTGAAATGGGGTTAGTGATGTAGCCTGTTTTGTGAAGTAATGACTATTTTAATGTGTAAACTGTAAAAAAAGGTATGCATTTTGTAACTTCCACATTTAAGATCTTTATTTCTTGTTTTTACTTTTAGTCACTTATAAAACTCAAGCTTGGAAATTATACCATTCTTCGAGAAGCAAATATACCTGCCATCACAAGATGTAGTTTCAAATACATGATGCTCAATATACTAAGTATCCATCTACAACCTAATTGTATGCATGGTTGAGAACAAGTTGTGACACATCAAAATTTAATGGATCATGCTTGGTCCATCATAGATAGGTTAAGGCTTGTTTAGAAAATTCAAGGTTTATGTGTTTTGTTATGATACATCGTATATCCTTTTACTTTTCATCGGACAAGGGTACTTCTTTTGTTTTTGAATGATTTATAATGAAGATTATGCCAGTTATGTAGGGTGATATGTGAATATAGGTGTTACTTAGGTTTGGCCAATCCGGCCTGCTCATTGGGCAGACGGATTTAGGTTGGGCTTGGGCTCGGGCTCAGAAATCCCAACCCGACCTGTAGTAGGGTTATGTTAGGGTTGAGCTTCAACATAACCCAAACTCAACCCGATCATATATGTGAATAAATAAATGCTTCATATTTATATTTCACATAAATTACTTGTATGTTTGTATAATTATATCTTTGATGTTGTTAATTATGTGTTAGTGTACCATTGAAAATTATGAATGATTGAGGTTTCAATTCAACAAATATTGATCCAATAAAATGTCCCAAACATTTTTCCTATCTTAAATTTCCTACTCAACTCCATCTAATCCAGTTAACATGGCACAGCTCAACTCAACCTAACTTAGCTTGACCTAACCTGACCTAACCTGAATTCAGCTTAAGATGGGGTTTGGTTGGGTTGGGTTAGAGAGAAATCCCAACCAGAGATCTAGTTGGGTTGGGGTAAGGCCAAGGGATTTAGAGGTTGTGTTGGGTTAGGGTTTGCCCTCAACCCAACCCAAATTGCCTGAACTGTAGCCTGAGATGTGAACTCTAAGAAACATCATTTTTTTATTTTATTTTATTTTATTTTAAGTCTAATGGTTTATCATTTAAGATTACCAAAAATATAGTTTAACATGTAAATTGGCAATAAACTGGTATCGTAATACGAAGCCTTGAAATGTCATGGAGATTGATTTCATCTTTGTGACTATCTTCTAGATAATGCCTCATTCAACATCCACTAGCCTTTCCCCTTGTAGAAGAAGAGAACGACACAGTTTTTATTTGAGATTAATTATCAGTTTATGTTTATCTGTTTTGGAACAAGATGACTATCCAGACACACCTATAAAGAGGTTAGAAAGAGCCTTATCTAGGAATCACTTGTTGAAATTGATATGTTACGCATTCTGGTTTAATAATGTGGAAATTCTATGATGATTATTTTTTCGCACATCAGATCATGTCGGTTATGAAAAGTCATAAGAAACACAGTGTAGAGATCATGCCTAGGGATAAGTGTTTTGTTTGAGTATCTGTCTGCAATACAAGGAGGGAGCATGAGCATATGAACTTCCATATGTGCAAGGATGAAAATGTTAGCCTTGATCAACATCATTTTTTACTTGGACTTCATATAAGTGATCCTACTTTCATGTGCTTGGCATGTATATCCAAGAATTCCTAGCAAAGATTTCCTTTATCTCTATTATTATGACAAGGATGATGGTTTGTTTTAGTTTCAAGACCTAGGCTTTGTGAATAAGTAGCGTCGTGGCTTGTTCCACTTTTTGTCATCTATATGTATGTCCAAAAGTCAGTATGTTATTTAACTGTCTCCTTTATATATTTGTAGTTATTATGTTTATTATCTCAATAAATTTTTGTAGATAATGATTCTGACAGAGTACAAACCTGGCAGATATACTTGATTGCAGAAAATAGGATTCTGCAAGTAATACCCTCAAATATTGGAACTTCTGAATCGAGGGTCAAAATTTTCTTTGGTCAGAATTCGACTATTGGGGGATCAGGGCAAATTATTGGACTTTCAATTAGTATTCTGTATTCCTGTCTGTTCGTTACTGTAAAGAATCGTGGACTCTTTGCAATACTGCTACGTGAGGAACTTCTATGGAGTGTTGGACCCATACTTTACCGGTTTGGCTACCGTCAGGGCTGTAAGAAAAATATAACAGATTGCTATTTTAGTTCAGCTCCTATTGTTGATCAATGTGAGGGGGCCCTTTATGTAAGATCTCATTCCAACTTATTTTCTTTGTTGGATAAACTTCTTGGATTAAGGTTATAAATACTCTATTTAATTCTACAAGCTTCCTAATCTCACAAATATTGTTCATCATGATGATCTTTCTCATCTTCTTATCTTTTTTCTTTCTTTCTTTCTTTTTTTTTTTCCATTTGAGAATTGGGAACATACCTTTTACTTTTCTTTTTCTTTTCCTTTCTTTGAGATTGAGGACATAATTTTCTAGAATTTTAATACATTTCCAAGTTACTAAGTCAAGCAAGTTATAATTCAACTTCAGCAAATATTTAATGCACCTGTGTTCTCAAATTAAAGTGTAAGGTGTAAAGTGTGATGTCTTTCTTAGGAAATTATTGAGAAATATTTCACTAGCTGTATCACAAAGTTGCCTATCTCAGATGTGAAGCTAAACATAGAAGCTCTTTGAATTCATAAGCCAGGTAAATTTGACTATCTACATCCTTAAGAGTAGCTTGTTATCATAAGTTCCTGACCTGGAAAAAGCACTAAGTGAGTCATGATGAACCAAAGAGAACATGCTGTTGCAAAGCTAAAAGGAACATTGCTGTACCAAATAATTAAACTTTCATTAAGTAGAAATTAAAGAGAAGATACATGAAGAGAAATGACATTATAAAGGTTGATTTACAATAAGATATTTAATTCGGTGATTTGAACAGGTGGTCACCACTACATGAGAGGTATACACTCCATGGCTAGAAAAGAGCATGGACTGCATGTGAAGAGCCATATATTTTGTGTCAAGAAGTGGGATATGATGGGCTGTTTGGTATCATTTTTCTGAGAGAAAGGGAAGGAGGCCTACCTGCCAACAGGTCCAAGTTATTGAGGATGCAATACCCAGGAGTCAAACCCAGAACATAAGCAGAGCGACATGACCACTAGGACGAGCCCCATTTCATGAATCTGCTTGGTATCATCAACTTTCAATATTATAATTTAATATCCATTTAGCAAAAGAAATAGAAATAATCAACTTGATTCTTGTATCTTACAGGACTTGATTTGTAGGGTACATACATACAAGCATATTGTAAAACCGATGGATCTGTTTTAAGCTCATAGCTTTTCAGCAATTCAGACACTGCTGATTAATGGTAGGCAAAATTTTTATATTCAAATGTAGAATTCAGCATGAAAAAGGGGAGAGTCTTGTCTCCTCCAAGCGCTCTGCCTTAGATCATTCCATTTGAGCGAGTTTCTTGAGTATACCTCTTGGTGGCCTTTTCTGGAATGTTTTCTGGGTGCACCTCTGGGATGTCATCATAACTCCATCCATTGTGTGATTCTCTTGGTTTATAGAAGTAAATTTTCTCACAAATTTACAAAAAGCATTTATCCTTTACAGCTGCAAGTGTACCCATGCAAATTATTATGTGTATCAGGCACTTTTTTCCTTTAAACAATTTTCCTTTAATTTATCTTTCACAATGCACACAGCCATTGAGGGCTCTATGGATCATAAATTTGATGCAATGCAACCATACATAAGAATGTGGTCAGCTGAAACAGAGCCTTGCACAATGTTTTCATTCTTCTATTCTCTTTCAATTATTTAACCACATGGAAACAATGCATTACCTTTCTTGTATCCTACCAATAGATGCCCTTCCAAAATATAAACACAGGAATGGTGGCATGGTAGGCTATCCTGGGGCATAAATTCCATCAGAGGAGACAATTGCATGGGGAGAGGCTTGGGTTGTCATCTAGGAAATAAAGAATAGTAGCGCACCTAAAGACTTAGAAGTTGGACAAGATTGACCTAGGATTTAACCTGGCTTTGTGGAGTTTCAAAGAATAGTTTCCAAGCTGAACGCACAGTGATATATTTATCACTAAAATGAAGCGTGCCATTTTATTTATAGCATGTCTCTGATCTGGGTTCATCATTGGCATTGATATCCACATTTCTGGACCTGATAGAAATGTTCTTCAGCAATAATTAATATGATAGGATGATATATTAACTGATCATAGGTATGTTAAAACAGTAAAATGTTACCAGCGATTTTCTAGATGGAATAGTTCACCTTAAATTTCAAGAACTTATGTTTTTTGCATGCTTGCGGAGTTTTGATGGTTTCTGGCAATTGCAGATTGCAAATACTGAAGGACAACTTTATTCATTATATATACGCAGTCCACACTTTAGATGGATCCAAGATTTTAGCTCAGTCGACAAGTTGCTGACAATTACAGCCGGAAATAATGGACATTTGTATGTCATTTTTCCCAAGAAGGCTTTAGTGATGGCACTTGATGTTTCTACTGGAAATGTTTTGTGGCAAAATAATGTTGGTCCCTTAAGTACAGAAAACTGCTCGCCTATTGTGGATTCCAATGGTAAACAGCCATGCATAGCATCTATAAACTCAATTGGTGTAAATTCAAACATGTACTCTTTTTTCAAGAATGCTTCCATTGATGTAAATCTCTCTCTCTCTCTCTCTCTCTCTCTCTCACACACACACACACATTTTTGGTATATTAATCAAAGCATACTTCTGAAAGCTTGCTAATTTAACTAATAAACAAGGTTGGATATCTATTGGCTCATTGGATGGATTTCTATATTCATTCTCTCCAAATGGGAATCCGAAGAAGTTTCTTGAGACAACTGCAACTGACTCAGTGATTCAAGTTAGTCCAGTTGCAGACTGCTCGGGATTTGCAATTTACATATCTCAGACAGTAATGGAGGCAAAATTGACCCGAACTACTGGCAATTATACCTACATATCTGCAATGAAGCCGAAAAACATTGTATTTAGTTTGTTGGCTCCTGCTACTGGAACTGTTTATTGGATGGGAAAGTATCCTGGTAAATATTAGCTGTTTATTACATTAATAATATTGATATATTATCCTTCTACTTAGCTCCATTGCATGAATACCTCAGTGGTAATGAGCATTATTTGTTTCTAAACTGTGTATATATGTGTCAGGGGAATTGGCATCTTTATTGTCCAAGAGCCATCTACGCTACTTTGTGCTAGATGAGAGGATTCTTCTTGCATTTCTTTCTGCAGGGAGTGAGTTGCTTTTCATGTTACACTGATTTCATGTTCTGTGCACACATTTATCTAAGATCTTTGTTCTTAATGAAAAGTAATCCAGATGGCAGGTTTACCACACAAAAATTTGAAAATTATTGGCATGACACTTTAGCCTCTCTGAATAAGTCAATCATAAGAAATTGCCTAGTTAGGATGATATAATTAAGCAGGTTAAGTTATTTCTAGGTTTCCCGAACTTTCATAGTCATGTTTTCATTTTTTCTCCCCTTAATTAGCACTGTGATGAATCTTTTCAGTCTAAATATGGTTTTGTAGCTTTAAAACACAAAAGGGTTAGGATGCTTTTGAACCAAGATTAACCTTGTACAATTTACATGGAACCCTCACACTCACCCAACCACATGTTATGCATACTCTAAAATTAGTAGAAATCAGTGTATTGCTATGCAAAATATTCAAAAATACTCTCCTTCTGTTAACCATCCATCTAATTTAGAAATTTCTTCTTACATACTAGTTTGGGAATGAATCTTATATTTGAGAAGAAAATAGTGTTAGACACCTTCTAACCACAGATTTCACTGTCAACTCCACTTATAGAATGGTATTATTGAAAATTGCTCATGTATGTTGATGCAGGAATTGGGAATAGACTACCATGCTACACCTCAGGTAACTATCATTCTTCCCATTGTATAGATAATTAGATTATTTGGTCCAATTCTTTCATGTGCATTTGATGCTTTACTCTTTGTTTGCGCAGGTGAAAAACTTGCCTGGACCTGCTCACAGGCAAAACCAAAGTTTGTCAGCATGGATACTGGTAAATTATTCCTGAATTTCTTTTTCCTTGATACTTGAAACTGTGCTATCACCTTCTTATCCTTTCTATTCATGTCAGGCAATGAAAGAGTAATTCTGCTGTTCCTATTCTTCCAGTTGGTGGTTATAGTAACATTAGCTGGATTTGTCCGGTTTTGTTGCATCTTTTGGAGGAAGAAGAAGCTTCAAGATTATGGCCTTGGGAGATTCCTTGAAAAGAGGGTAAATTCATGAACACCACTTTTTTTTCCCCATATTTTTGTGTTTTTTAAATGTTTCACTTTTTTGCCCCCACCCCCCACCCCAATCGCAGCAATCTCTTAACAGCAAGAGGAAAATGTTGAGCAAGATGATCTCAGAGCTAGAGCAAAAGGCAGCAGAGGATGCCACGACCAATGAAGCTTTGGAGCAATTGGGAGAAATAGTCAGAGTCAAGGAAGGAGTAGAGAGAAAGCTGGCAACATCTTATAGCTTGGGTAGGGACAGGGTTGGTTCACAGCAAGGATCTATATTGCCATTATATGACGGGAAGACCAAGAGCCACTCATTCCACAGCTCTAGGAATGAGAGTGTAACTATCTTCAACACAATTAGCGACACTTCTACATCAGTGGAAAGAAGCAGCAGTGACAGTGGCAGCAACAGTGGTAGTAACAGTGGTAGCAGGAAAGAGGAGCATTGGCAGAGCTGTGGAGAAATGAAATCAGCAACAAAAGCTAAAGCAGTGGTGGAAGCCGGGTCTTCAAGCAGAATTTTTACACCTGGAGGGGATTGTGGGGAGGGGTCATCGGATTTCACAGAGGAGTCGAGAGTATTCATGAATCCAGTGTTTATGGAACATGGAAATGACCGTAATGTGTATTCAAGAGGTGAGGAGCTTGTGATGGAACCTATGCAGGTGGTGATGGGTACGAGGAGAATGTGGTTAAAGAGGAGGAGGACGTTGTCTTCAACCAACTGAAATGGGAAACTAACTGAAAATTTTCATGTATGATGGATCGATGCAACTTGTTTTGTATCCAGTGTCTTCAAAATTTATATTTTACTTTGATCATTTGCTTTACTGCTTTGGTTAGATCGAGGACCCAGACCTACTTGCTCAGGAAATAGTGAAACCGATTTAATCAAATCAGGTGTTGCTTTGATGTGTTCTATTTTTATCAGCATTGGTCTCTAGGTGCAAAACTTATGTCTGAAACATGTTTATTTATCTAATGACTATAAGTTTATCTTCATTGTATCTCCAAAAATTCTCAATTTACTCAAAATATACTATTGATACCAAGATGTATAATCCAAAACCATTTTACTTATTACATATGATATAGGAACCATTTTTCTCTGTTTTTGAAGTTGAATTTTCGGTGCATCTCTTCTTGTAAGAGTTGTGGTAGTTCTAGGGTTTGGGAATTTCTACCTCAGAGCTTGATTGGTGGGCAATAAGGATATATCTGAAATTCCTTTTTCTTTTCGCAGGTGCGGCCTCTCACTGGAAAACTTGTTACATACCGGAAGAAAATACAGTTACGGGTGTGTTTAATATCTGTTCTGGTTACTCATTGCTGGACTTTACTTTGTAAATATATCTCTCCCTATACTTTGGAACCTTTTTGATATCATGCTGATGATGTAGACTGAAGGAGACAGCTACTGTTAAATGTTATTTCTGAATTCTGAATTCCATCCTGAATTCCATCCTGAATTCTTTTCCAATTTCTGAAATATCATTTGCTTCCAAAATGTTATTTTATCTTTTGATCCCCCTTGTCTTGCGCATCATGGTTATTCATTTTCTAAATTTGGTTTGACAACATCTGAACCTTGCTGCATGGCACTGCCTTCTGTACTGATTTGATGATGAATCCACTGCTCAAGCCACTGTTTTGACTTTTTTGAGGGGTTGTGGAATGTGGGCGAATTTTCTACTAAATGATCTACCACAAGCACTGTCAGTGTAACAACAAGGCCATGTCATAGCCAGGATCAGCACATATTGATTTCAAATCTCTAGTTAGTTGAGAAGATCTCTGCTATTTTGACAACAATGTCATCACCGACCTTATAATGAAAATCATAACTTAGCACAATAGAATTGCAGTATCTCCAATATGAATCAAGCCTCTGTGATCTTGTTTTTCTTCTTTTCTCAGTATTAATTCCATGCAGACCTTAATCGTCCAGTTTTGTGTTCAAGCATGAGATTTGAGGAGCAAATAAATTCACATGAAAGAGATCTAGAAAGCCTGTGGTCAATCAATGATACCTGAACTCACTTTAGGCATAATTATGTTCATGAACGCATGTGATTATCTTATCTAGTATAGAGTTCTACGACAACTTACATATAAATCCAAATTCACTGTAATGTTCTACATGCATTTCCTTTTCTTCTTTCCTACATCCACAAATTTAAAACGTAGTAGGCGGTCATCAATACAAGCTCATGCGACAATGTTAATCAGAGGGTTCTTGAAACGGCTCCGCTGATTCTCATTTAAGTGGTCAAGCTGACATCAACCTTCTAAAATTTGGTGTCAGTATTCAGACCAAAGCAGCTTCAGACAAAAGAAGGCTTATGATGAACCTCGATGGTTGGTTGACAGTTAGGAAGACTGACATTATTGGTCATAATCCGTGCTCATGCAACTGAGGTACAAGTGTAACTTTTAGCAGTGATTCAAGCGGCTGGGATGGCTGTTTGAGATTTCGGAGCTGATCTCAGCTATCCCATCCCATCTCATCTTATCTCGATCATGGTACAGTATTAATTTTAAATATATTTAATTTATTATAAAAAATATAATTTTTAAAATTTAAATATGTTTAAAATTGAATAAAATAAAGCTTCATAAATAACTTTTTTTAAAAGAAAAAGTATCCCAAGCATGGAAGAGTTAACCGAATCAGCTATAAGATGTCTCATTCTATGAAAAACCGGAACATCTCTATCACTCAAAATTTAAAATCATAACTTTTAATATTTTTTTAAACTTATAGGTAGAATCTAGGCAAAATATGTACCATAAAGTCATTTTTAACTTGGGCTTTGAAGCCTAATAATCTTACTGCATGTCCAATCATGGAAGTGTTATCTCAAATGGAGAAGTTAAAAAGGAGGTCCCACAAAAACAGCAAGAAGCATTGTGAATGTAAATATCAATCAATAATCTGCACTAGGTCTAAAGTTCTATATTAAGATTAAGAAAAAAATATTAATATATATAAAGGTAATTTTATATAAATAAAAATAAATAAGAATACTATAGTAGTTAAATATAGAACAACGAGATAGAAGTAGGGCAAGGCAAAAGTATGCTTATTTCTATCTTCATCAGCAAGAAAAAAAAAAAATCTTTATTCCTATTTCCATTCTATAAATAGCAGGAAATCTCTGCCCCAAATGGAGCAGGATGAATTTTCACTTTATAGATTGAAATTGCTATCTTTAAGGCTAATCTAATACAGTTTTGCTTATTAACCCAATAAGTAAGCTTCAGTCTATGCACCTGAATGTATAGTTGAACATGTGATGTACAAATTCACTAAGAAAAAATAAATTGAAAACCTAATACATGGATAACATGTCATGAACCAAATAGTTACAAATTAATTAATTTTCTTCTAGTTTAAATGAGTGTTCATCTCAACATGCTTGAAAAAGTATTAAGAAAACAAAAACATCAATTATTTTAGAGAGAAATGATAAAATAAAATTACATAGGTATATTTTTGGTGGCTCTGCACTTAAACAAACAAAAAATTATTTTTTGAAGTGCCATATCTGGTAACCTAAATTCCTATAAAAATTCATGCTCAAGGATAAACTTGCATCAATAACTCTATATGCATGAAGAGTTCTTTTAAAGCTCAATATCACAAATGCGTCCTTGTGATGGCTGAGAAACCAGAGAACAGAGATCTGAGAAGCTATAAAATTCTTGCTGGACTTTGAAAAAGCTAGCACTGATTTTGGTAATTTTAAAGCTCCCAAGTTACTATTCAAAAAAGAAAAAAGATTTGACACTTATAAATCTATGCAAAATCATAGATGATAAAGATGAAAAATCCTCACTTAAGAACATTACATGCATCATTTAGGACTGTATAAAAAGGCAAGTTGTCAACAGCTCAAGAACACAAAATTTCTGGTCTATGTCATGGCTCTTAAGTGCATAGTACTACCTCACTTTGAAATCATTGATCTTTAGCAGAGAACAGACTGAAACAAGTTGCTTTTATTGAACAAAAGGACAAATCCAAGAGTTTGTACATGAAGGTGACTTAATCTTTAGAGGAAACAAGTACTTGGCTACCATTGAGACAGCACTAGTCCCATGGAAAATCATGGACCTAATTTGATTTTCCTTGTCAGTCTCTCCATTTGCCTGTTATTTGCTTCTACATAAGAGACAATCTTGATAAGAAATTTTGAAGTCTCATATTGATGTGGTCTCCTGCCAAGCCAATAAAAGGGATAGTTAATTTAGCTGGAGCTTTTTCAGACTCCAAATTATAATTCCCGTGGAACACCAGCTCAGAACTCAGTATGAAAGCTTGCTATGGTTCCCCATTACCATGGAAATGCCACAATTCTTAATCCTTTCACTAGCTCCAGGATTTGCCTACTTCTCATTGCAACATCAGGCTTTTTGGTCAAAAGCTTGCCTGCCGTATTTATACTCCCTGTTTTGCACACCAACAAGAAGGCAAGCATAGCGTGTAACTATCTCGATTTTGTTACTTCTTGCATTACCTCTAGCATGTATTATACTTAACAGTTTCAGCCATGAGGCCATCATCCGCGTTGGGCTCACTCAATAACAAGCTAATACTTGGTAAAAGTCAAAACTATTGAAATGCTCAGGGATGCTTGCCATGCTCCCTAGAATGACATATGATTGGACTTGTTTGATATATGGTGATATCATGCATGAAGGAGTAATCAATGCAGAAATCCATAACTCCAAATTATTGCAATAAAGAAATATTTGAGACTTCAAAACATGCAAGTCATATCCGGCCTCCAATATCAATGTTGGGATTGTAAATTGACAGTCCCTTCAGGTCCTTTAATCCCTGGAAGCATCAATTGATGTAGTCAGAACATGGCAGTGGATGCATTTCCAAACAATGTGATTCGAGAGAAGCATCCTTTTATAAATGTTTCAAAGAAATGAAAGAAACTTAATGGGCCTCTAAGCTTAACAAAGAGGAAGATGAAAGGTGCTCATTTGCCACAAGTAGAGGAAGGGAGACCCCGAGAGGTGGATCAGTCTTTAGGAGCTCAAGCCCCTTCTGCATTATGAGATTCAGCATTGCAGCTTGAGCCATTCGGTCCAGCACTAGGCACAATGTTATCACGTCTCTAATTGTTGATCTATTGTCCAAAAGCACACAACAAAGATTTTTTTTAAAAAAGAAGTAAAAAGAAAATGGAAATATTTTCTCTGCTTAATATGATTTAATTTACAGACTTTGATCTTCAGGCTGCAATGTATTTTGTCCAAAAAGCCATCTCTTTCTCGCAAGACAATAAAATCAAATATATTAAGATGCAAATATAAATTTGCAGGTGCTTTGCATATACTATCAGTGGTCATCACTGAGTGATCCTGCATTATTTGAATATTAAAAATCGGGACAAACTATGTAAACCTCACAATTATATAAGCAGGGGAATGTAACTATCCGAAAGAGAATATGAAATTGACAATCTGATGGATATAGCTGGTTCAAAACTAAAGTGCATCGACTTAAAGAACATAAAACTGATGACATGGGCACTAACTGGCTTGAATTCAATTGGGAAAAATGGTTCAATGAGACTCTCAGATGTAAAAACGTTTGGTGGTATACTACAATTATCTCCTGAAAGTCACCTGAAACCTACGTTACAGGCTGCTCAAATAATAGAAGTATCACATCACAATTCAAGTGGATGGAAAATTAGCCATTTAACCAAGTCTTTGCCTAGAGGGAATATTTTCCAACTATTTTAACATAGAACACATTGAAAAATTAAATCCTTATAGTCTCGCGTATGATCAAAAATGACTTTCAGATTACTATTCATGCAACATTACTGGCCATATTCTTTCCTTTCCTGTTCTTTTCTTTATGTTTGTGTGGAGGGTTGTGGAATACCACTTGCAATCTTAGCTAAAATTTTTTGGCACCTGAATCTTTTCCTTGAAAATGTTGTATTCTGAGCCCAGTTAATAAATTTTGGGATGTGTCTCACTTCCTCCGTTATTCCTGAAAAAAATGTTATAATCTGGACCAACACATGTCATATAATAGATAAACAAATGCTTTAGCTCCTCTAGACCAGATAAAATTAGCCTCATTCAAACACGTTACTTTAAAAAAAGGTATCAAAGCCAAAATAAAGAGTGGTATCAGCTATTCATTTGTTTATTATCTGATTGCTTATGCTGCTTTCTACATATGATTTCAGATGTTTATGTTGTTGCCACTTAATTTCGCCATGATCAGTGAATCATGCACTATTAATTTAGCATTATTTTTTTATTATCTTCTTTTTTTATTAATATTTTATTTTTTAAATTTTTTTATCTTATTTTGGATTCATGTTCACAGGATGTAACTATAATTTTACGCTGACCGTTAATCTACTGCAATCCTTCTCCTCTAAAATTTTGAGGTAAAGTATTATATAACAATGTACTTGCAACCTTATTTAGATAATAGTTTCATCAGATAAATCTACTAATTAATTTATGGATAGCTTACATCCAAATCAGGATTTCAAAACCAAATCCTCGCTACAAAAAGAAAATGACAGATTTTAAGGGAAAAAAAGAGAAGTTTATTAAGGAGAGATCACTTGACAAAGAAATTGATTACCTTACAAGATTCATAGCTAAATGAATGTCGGTGGAAAAAACAAAGGTAAAGAAAAGCAGAGAGAGAAAAGCTCAAACTCTTTTATCACTTTTTCGAGGAGCACTTCAAGAAGAGAGATTCTTAGGTAAACATAATCTACCATATGATAGGTAGGTCAGGCTGATCAACGAGAATACATTGATGGCCCTACCTACATACTATTATCGCCCTTGCTAATGTGTACTTATTGATTCGTATGGTCTATCATGTAATAGGCCAGGTCTATCAAAAAATCTCCCCTTCAAGAATAACACAAGTTCTTATCATATGAATACTCTCTCTCTTTCTCGTCCAATTGGTTGCTTGCTTTTTGAAATTTAAATTGGGGACCAATCGAAAAGTAGGAAAACCTATAAGAGCAATGGAAGGTCATATATTTTTTGTGAGAAGAGAAATAAAGTACATCTAAGCCCAATCTAAGAGTTGTTTACTTCCAATATGTTATGGTGAATCAAAAATTAAGATTTATACATATACTTTCAGTTACTTTTGCAAAATTTTTTGTAATTTTGTAATTATTTATTTTTTAATTTTCTTTCCTTTTTTTTTCAATCTCTATTGAAAATTCTCTTTCAGTCCCAAAACAATAAAACACAACATCATATTTAAATCAAAATTTTCTAAACCAATTTCAATACCCATTATGATAGTCAATAAATACACCCTATATTAAATTTCGATATGCTACATCCTTTCACTTGGTACCTACAAGCATGGTATGTCATACTAATCGATACAATACCATACCAGACATATCATATGTATTGATACTATATTGATATTGATACGAAAGATGTACCAACATTTGGTATGCCTTGTATCGAGTGTATTAGACATATCAACATTGTGTTAGAAACTCATTGGTACACTTTTTGATATTGAAACGGTGAATTATGCTTAGAAATGTATAGGATACTTATTCATGATACATCCTGCAGAGTTTGAAAGGATTTTTTTTTTCCTATTTCTTTTAAGAGTATGATAACTAAAGTCTGCAAAATTATAATTGAGATATGTATTGGTATATTATTGATTCGATAAGGTATGGTACGTATATTGTACTAAAATAGGGTGCTATTTTTTTCTCTTAATCACTTGATATTAAATGGTATGGATCGGTACCAGATGGCACAGATTAATTTAAGTCAATTTGGCTCATAACAAATCAAAACTCAAAACTATACAAATATTTTATCAGCATGGTATGTTATAATTAGTGCAAACCAATAGGGCAGACCTCAATGGTGATTGTGTCGCCAACGTTTCACTAAAAGATTTCAAAGGAGACGCCTAACAAAAAAATATATAAAGAAGCAAACAGTAGGAGTAGCAGGAGGAATAAGGGAAGCGAGACGTCCAAGCAAAAGAAACAAAACCCAGAAATATGAGTACAAAAGCTTATAGAGAATGATCATTTTTGAATAACTCAACGGCCAAAACATGCTTGAAAAAAGCAGCAAAAGCTTATATTCTTTGTGGGGCCAAAATTTTAGGTAACCGAATAAGGTGCATAAAGCAACCGATCATCAGCATCGACAACAAAATCTGCATCCATGAATCCTTTTTTGCATTGCTAGCTGACTTCTGACCATACTCAACCTTATACTGAGATAAGCTTCTAGTGCTCAATGCATCTGATTCCATGCAAAAGTCTCCAATAGTTGGTCTTTATTCCATTCCCTCATGCTACAATTATTCAAGCCAACTTTGTTCTTGGATTTTGAATCTAATTCTATGCTCTGCAGTACCAAGCATTTGCTATAAATGCCATCCCCTTTGGGCAAATGCCAAAGTACCCGAGTCAATTGCCACTTCTAAGCCCCTCTTAGCCTTCTGCTGTGTGAGAAGACACCGTCGAGAAGAATGGCATCCTTGAAGGCTACGAAACCAGCAGAGCTCATGGCACACGATGGTGCACCCAAGGCTCCAGCCTCAAAGAAGGCCCCCAAGAAGGCGGAGAAAAAGCCCCGTGAGCCCAAGAAGAAGGTAGACAGGATTTTTGATCCAAAATAAGGTTTTGAGAACACAATCTCGTTGGATTGCTGAAGTCTATTTAGAGAAGGCAACTCCATGACATATTTAAATCTTCCTACTCTTCAGCAAAGTTTTAAAGGAATTATTGTTTCACCTAATGTTTAGAATTAGATAAAGGCCGGTGGGTGGAAATAGGAAAGCTGGAGTTCTAATCATTTTGATTTTATTCTCAAGCAGGCTAAGAGTAGCAAGCCGGCAGCTAAGAAATAGTGGCGGCAACTAAGAAGTTGGTACATCCCATATGGACTCAAGATATATTAAGACTGTTATTTCTTTTCTTTTTATATATGTTTTCTTTTTCATTTTTTATGGTTATCTTACTCTTATACCGATCTTTGTATCATGAACTCTAGGCTTGGATGTATGTTGGATGTTTGGATTGTCCTGGTGATAGTAAGGCATCGATGATGAGCAAAACAAAGACAGAATGGTGGTGCTTGTGTAACATGCTATGATCAAATAAAATGATACAAAGTCATACACAGCTATGTCATCTTGATATTTAAAATGGATGTTGAACCAAAGTGTATTACAATCCACGCAGCATCAGACAAAAATGATTTTTATAGAACCTTTTCTGCATAAAATATTGCAGAAGTCAAATCAAATACCCTCAGGCTTTGGCGCACTATTATCGTTCATGCTGACCCAAAATTGTGATCAAATATTTAGCACTTAACATCAACTGCTGATCTTTTACTTTCACGTTCATGCATCGTTTCACACAGCGTTTAAAGCAAATTTTGAGAGATAGTTGCGTTTCAGCTCAGGTCCTGTCTTCCATTTAATCCCGCAGATGAGATGAAACTGATCAACAGGCAACCTCTGGCGTTAACCTGGAATAAATATATGAGGAATTCATAGTTAGCGTCCAATGTCATGATGGTCCATTCAAATTACAAAAGGCTCCCTCAGTTTTGTCGCATCAATAACAGTGCTAGTAGTTTTGAAACCAGTTGCTTTTTCACATTTTCGGCTCAAAACATTGGAAAAAAAAAAAAATAATAATGCCTATATTATCATGCTTATAGTAAGTTTACAAACAAATGCCACTCGTATGTACATAACTAGAATTTGCCTAGAGAAATCTAACTTGCATTGTTCACAGATAGATGTCTGCTCATCAGAAAACCTCAAGCATTCATACAAGAACAAGACATGAGAAACAAAACAGGAATACTCAATTGTTCAATTAGTGTGATATGCATATTTGGTGATATATGTGCAGTCTGTAACTAATGATATAAATAACAGTAACATCCTCTACCAAAAATCACTCAATTAGACGTTTTAGCTTTCAAAAAAAAATCAATAGTTGAGTGATTTTGGGAAGAGGATTTTAGAGGGTTTTTTCTTAATGCGTGCACTCTTATGCACATTGTAACAGGTAGAAAGATTACATGTCCAGTTCATACTTTTCCATTTAAGAGCAAAAAAAAAAAAAAAAAAGAAAGAAAATCATCAAATTATCTTATGTGCAAACAACATAGCAAATGCCCATATCTGGAGACAGTCTAATGGTTATAATGTATACACTCTAATCCATAATGATAAATTTTTAGTAGATAATGCAAAGTAAAACAAATAAACAGCCATTCCAATTTTTATTTTTTATTTTTTAAAAAAGCAAAAGGAGCAGACCTATGTGGAGGCACTAAAATTAGACATTATGAAGATGTGGTGCCTCGTCAGAAGTGGAAGCACACCACACTCCACAAGGTATATGATGAAAATCCTTGATCTATGTAAGTCATGATGTGGCTATCTAATATACATTGTTCATGCAAAAATGAATCCTAAATATCAAGAGTCAAATTTTCTTAAACTTGTAAAATTTGCCACCGAGCGTTTTATGTCATGGCTATTTTGACAAGAAGATGCTAGCACTAAACTGATTGCACACCATAAAAGCTAATACAAGAGAGTTGGACTACCTTAAGTGGACATCTCTAACAGAACATACACAAGCCCTAAAGTAAATTTGCTCCATGGTGCAGATAGTCAAAGCTGTAGATAGAGTACTGCAAGTTAAATTTTAGGAGCTCCCAAACAAGAAGGCAAAATGGAAATAACATTTTGGAAAGAAGACGAAGAAAACTCCATCAAAAGAACAAGAAATCTGTGTAATTTTTTGCCTTTGCACATTAGTTGGATGATTCTCTTATTAATAAAGCATCCAAATCTTTTGAAATTGTTGTCAATTAACTAGGCAATATCCTCATTAGCTTAAATAGTTAAGTATTGAGAAAGTTTTGGATTCTGATAGTTGGCTATCCTTGAAGAGGTGGGAATCTAGTAAATATAGGAATAACCCCAAAAGCAGAAGATAAGGCTGATGGGGGAGCTGAATGACCTTGTCACACAGAACACACTATGCTATGCGATGAGCCTGGTATGAGATTCAACATTCAAAAAAATCCTATAAACCAAGAATTTAAGTCTTGGTGGGATGGCGGAGCATTACATTGGCCCAAGTGTTGGGACAGTGAACCTTCTCAAGTGTTAAGGCGGGACGTAGACTGGACAAGAACTAAGATGGGATGAGACATCTACCATCCCAAGTGCTGCGATGGTAACATATCCTATTTCACAAACCGGGATGGTCTCATCTGACAGGATTTAAATCTTTGCTACAAATAGGAGACATGAAAGGCCTCACCCTTCTAGCAACCCAAGAATCCCGTTAAAAGTAAATATACATGACAAGAAACTCATTTACTCATAAAAATGTTATCTACTAAATGGTCAAACCAACAGACAAGCTGCAACCATGGCACCCATCAAATTATACCAGTATGTCAGAAGTTCCCCACTATCTGAGTGTGCCTAAAACTTCCATTGCTATGAACTCAACATCAGCTCTTGGAGGCTTGATTTCACAATTGTAGCCAGCTGTAAAGAATTGTCCGGTCCTTCCATGAGTCTTCTCAATCTTAGAGACCCCCATTTTAATTGGAAAAGTCTCAGAAGATTATGATGATGAATTGATGATAGATTGTCTTCTCAATTCAAGATTAAATTCTATATTTAATACCTGAAAGTTTTCTCTTTTTTACCTACTAAAATAATATGAAACAAAAAATAAATAAAGTATCTTAATTATCCAACAGCTTAACAATTTAAGAGTTAAGGGAAAAATAAGGACTTTAGTTCCTCATATTATGTATGTCCATAATGTATTAAAATTTACCATTAAATATGAAAATTAATGAATCCACCCATCCATGCGTGCACATATCATTCCTCACAAGAATTTCACAAACGATAGAAAAAATTCACAAACAAAAAGGAGGAGGATGAGGACCAAAAACAAAATAGCAGCAACAGTGATAGGACTGATATATGGATATAGCTACAATGGCTGGAGGACCATTTCACCTTGGGATCACTCCTGAGCACTCAGAAGGGACTTATTTGGCGAGCCAACTTCAGTTGCCACTCCATAACCAGTCGTCGTGCTCGAGGTGCTACAGCATCTTTGGCAAGTGCAGTTGCATCACCGGCATGGATAACTGCTACTATATCTTCAAGTAGTTCATCTCTACCACCTCTGAGAGGATCCTACAAATGCCCATCAATGAATTTTCTGTTAGACAAAACACTAGATAACCGAACAAGTTCAAGAAAGCATAAATACTCATTAGTAATTGGTCATGTTTCCTCCATTTTGCCAGAAGTGAAAGGGAAAGCATTGTCCAAAGGGTATAAAAAATTTCAAAGCAACCTATACAGCAGACTCAGTTTGCACTCAGCAATAACTAGAGATCATTCTAATTAGATAGGGTTGGCTTTTCTGGGTTGTACTTTTCCATTTGATCTATCCAAGATCAAGTCCATCGAAGCAGGAAGTAAGCTCAAGTCATTCCCTGCTATTTCTTTACAAGTATTAAGCTTTCTCTTCTCTATTCTAACGAACTTAAATTATTGATCTGCTCCTCATTGGAGTTGTCTTCAGCCAATGTTTCACATGTCCAAACTATCTCAAACCATTTTTCTTACATCATTCCTAAAGGTTTTCTTTATAAACTGAGACATGCTACTTCTGAATTTCCTTTTAGCTAATAAGTTCTCTTTGTTCTTCCTTAGTTGTTTGGAGCTGTGTCACACTTGCCTCAACCAACTCAAAGCATTTTTCATAATACTAGGATAGCAAAAAAGATCATATGATGAGAAACTATAGTCAATCATTTCTAACTTCTTCCTACTTCTGCCCACCTAAACTAGCATCCTTATTGATTCCAACTTAACAGTTCAACCATTCTCTCTTCCAAATTCATCCAAGTACCTTGTGATGCGCAAAAAAGCAGCCATGAAGGGGCATCTACACCCTGATTTTGAGCAGTTAGCGCATCGGTAATTATTGCAAAATAGTAAGGAAAGAGGACACTCCATCATGCTATTAGTCTACCTTTATTATAACATAGTATGTGTCATATCTCACTTGGTGTAGAGTAGCAATTTTGTCTTGATGGAGTTTGCACTTGTGTGAGCTGAAGTTAAACATGGGACTCTCTTTCAAGAGAGATGAAAGCAGCTCCCTGTATCAAACCATGTTATCTTCTCTATTGGCTTAGGTTTTCTTCAAGTTTGGAGAAATGTTGAAGGGTTGCTTCACAAATACATGAACATTTATTTTAAAGAATAGAACAGGTCTCTGTGCTCCAAAAATCTGCACAGCAGGTTCCTATAAGGCCTATTGCATAAATTTGACTATTACATAAATTTGGTATCGATTTAGAGGGTTGCTGACAGTGGTCAAGTAGTCACAGATATATACAGCCCTATCAATTTAGTAAGAGCCAATAACCGATGTGAATGGCCTCGATGATGATGATGACAACAGCTCTCCATTCGACTTCTTAACAAATCTGGAATTTTTATCAAGATAATAAATTCCAAGTTTCCAACCCAGCCACCTCACTTCTTCCTCCTGACACTGTTATCCCACACAATGTCATTATTACACCTACTTGCTCATGAAACTAATAACACGCCAGATACTTCACCACCACCACCAACAACAACAATATCATAATTGCAGATCCTCAATAAGGACTCTTCCATATATGTGCAATCTTATGGGTTCTGCAAGAAGCCCCTTTCTATATTTTGAAGCTTGTACACTTGAATGTTTCTGATCACAGGCATGTTAGCTATATTATCTCACTTCTCTTGTACTATTAGTGTTTTTACTAAGATCTATTATTTTTCTACATCTTTGAGATTGTTGTATATCTTTTTCCAGTGCTAAGTCTCATGTTAATGATGCCTCAACACAAAAGGAGACTATTCATAGGCCCTAGGAAGCTTATGTGAAAAATTGTGATTCACAACCAGCTGATGCACACACATCAGAGATCATGTCTAAGAAATGTAATGTCATAATAAGGACAAAAATGAAAACAAATCAAGTCTGCATCTACATGAATATTTTTTTAAAAAAAAAAGTTCAGTGACTATCAACGAAAGGACCAAGAAGCCAACAGTATTCTAAAATGAAAATTATCAAATCTGAACTCATCTGCCATTAAGCATGCATGTAATGTCTCTTGCAAAGAATATAATTATGCATGTAAAATACTGTTCATATGAAATATCACCCAGAGCAAAAGTATATAGAAGTAAACTACAATCTCATAGTTATAGAACAATAAAATGGCTCTTGTGAAAAAAATACCTGTAAAAATAAATCAGTGTGTGTTTTGCCTTCATATAAGACTAATTTAGCTTTAGCACCAACCCTCTGAAGGGCATCCACAAAATCTTTGCTGTATACAGAATCAGGTGAGTAACCAGTTAGTGCCAACAACTAGACTTTGCTTGGGAGGGGAAAGCTACATGCATGAATTATATACAAGATGATGAATAAGATTCCCAATAATAAGGAAGAGAGAAACAAAGGACATTCAGAATCTAGAGGAGGAGGAAGAGGAGGAAAAAGATAAGAAAAAATAGGGCAAGTGGCTAGACTGTCTGCTGCTAATAACATAACTCATAAAAGTTTTGCCATATTGATCATTATTAATTATGCATAAACAATCAACTTTCTCATAGGTGCCTCAAAGATGAATTGTAAGTATCAGAAATTTTGTTAATTGTGCAGTACAATATGCAGATTAGAAAAACACTTCACTCAAAGCAGATCTGAACAAGCCTTTACCAATCAATAAATATCATATCCAGATCAGTGGCATTGGAAAAGTATTGAAATAAGCTTGGTTTTGTGTGGGAGCTTCATTGGTGAGTTTCCAGAACTTGTACCCTCACAAATGCCTTGATAAACAGAATATGCAAGGGTATGTTCAGATGTGGTTTGCACAAAGGATTACAATCCACACAAAAAACAGTTCATACTAAACTGGCCTAAGCAATAATATACAACATCAAAATCCACAAGATAGCATCACAACTTTTATTGCTAGAACTTAGAAGAAGATATCGAAATTTAAAGAAGAAATATTATAAAAATATAAACGGGCCATGAAAGACAAAAGTTAGAAAAGGGAAAGGAAGAAGTGGCAAACAGCAAAAACCTAGAAGATTTAATGGTGAGGATTCAAGTGCTAGTGTTGGCCATGCTAGCCACAAGGAGAAGGAGAAAACATTTTTCAGTTCTCTGTCAAGCACTATTAAGCCATATAGGCCCCTGCCAAATCGAGACAGATTGATTCAAACCAAGAAAAGTCAGTATCCTGCCATCACAGCAGACATGCATGTCCAATGCTGGCACCAGCCTGACATGGCAAAGCATCCTCACCATGTAGTAGCACCTGAATCCTTGACTAATAGAATCAGCAGATGTAGCCATTAATAGATATAAATAATTAACGAGGATTTATAGAGTTGAAACAAGTTGTTGAGATATGGATTCATGGTCTATTTAAGATCTGCCACTAGAAATTTAGGATAGAATAAAAATGAAGGTTTCAAGTGCCAGCTCGTGCCAGGGCAGTACCAGACTACCAGCATTGGCTCAAGGTCAGCAAAGCAACCATTAAATCATTCTTTCTGAAAACATAACAAAGTTTCCTAAATTTTTTAACTTTTCAATATTTTTGTTTCTGCATGGCTTGGCACGTGCATCTGCAATGCATTACAAGGTATGTATTGTGCTAGCTAGTGGCTGATACTGTCACCAGCACCAAAAGCCAAAACCTTAAAATGAATTGAATGTTGCACTTCAGGAGAACATAGGAAACCCAAATTTAACAATGGTCAGGTATATAACAGAAACCATTAATAGACATGATGCTGCTATTTCCCCGATACTTATATACCAAATGTCATGTTCAATGGTTGTCAGATACATCATAATGATTTTGAAAAAAGTATTTTTTTCCTAAGGATACCTATTTCAGCCAAGTAAATTTTGTATCCCTTGTTCATTTAAAGACGGTGCTTACTCCAACATGCTGATTTTCTAGTGAGACCAACCTGGCAGAAGATGGTATAGAATAGTCGCCTGTTCCATGGAAAAGAATGATAGAAGGAAGCAGAGGAATTGCTTGTCTGGCACTTGAGTCCTGTACAAAAACTTCTGGAGAAAAGCGTCCCAAGGATTCCTCCCCTTCCATAATGCTGACATAAAATTTAATATAATTTTCTTTAGTTCAATCTTATAAGGCAAATGGACCCCAAAAAAGAAATGCATCATAAGAAACTTAACAGGGCAGAGGAATATGCACCTGAGAAAGATGCTGCGATACAGACCACGTTTATGGAAGTGATCAACGAGGTTCAGTATGTTGTATCTGTTAAAGGAGCTACTCAGTCAGCCTCAAGCATGCTGGTTGAGTTGCATAAAGAATGGCCCAAACTAAAAATAAAATAAAAAAGGTATATGCAAAATTTGTAGAGCAATAAAATAGCAACAAGTCCAGCTGTTTCCACTTGGGCAACAATGCAGGATATCAGACTAAGGAAGAGTCCCGGTAAGGAAAATCCTGGCTTGTATATGCAATACAAGTCAGTGAAATGGATATTAAACATAAGCTGAATTAGGGATGCAATTACATCAATTTATTGTTTGTCAAATAGTTCCACTGCTTCAAACTTATCATATGCTGATTTATCATACTTCTATTGCTACATTGACATAATAAAGTATCAATTTCACCAAAAATCATAAGAAGCAAGACATTGCACACAATAAAACTAATTACAGGGTAAAATTTCACAACTGGTGTTCCAGATAGAAATGGTACAGATAAATATCAGCTGACTAGGTCACTGCACAATATTCTCGCTATAACCATATGAAAATGTACCCACCTAAATATACATAAATGCAAAAAAGTTAAAAGCTGCGAAACAATGCTTGGTGTAAACATTTTCAAGTGTACTATTCACCAAGAAGAAATATAACACTATTTTGATATTACTGATAATTTTCTAAAGCAGCATAAACCTCAATTCCTAAGGAAATATAAATTACACATAGAGTGAGATAAATTCATGTGTGCTAGAAATGGAGGTGACAAGCACTATCTTAGCAGTAGCCAAACCATCCTGAATCGAGCATTTTGGACCAAACTGAACCAACTTAAAATCAGGATGGTTTGGTCCCAATTCAATAGGAAGGCGAACTACCCCGAATTATCCATACCACTCCTATATTGGTGTACCAAACTGTCCAGTCAGCCCGATATAGTGCCAAGCATGGGTGAGACCTTCCGATCCACTTAATCGATATGCCACCAATTCAGTATAGTGCGCACCAAACCAAACTATACCAACTCAATATCGGTATTTGGTACGACATACCTTACTTAACAGAATCCTCTTGGATATGTTGGAAAAGGAAAACTTGATAAATGAGCTCTATATTCTTGAGTTGCCTAGAATCTAGTAAAAATCTTATTGCTCCATAAGGCAGACCTGTTCACTCCAATACTTAAAAAGGAATAATGTTTTTCAAAAAATCAAGCCCAATCAAAGTTATTTTCAGATTACTAATTAAGGTTGATGTAAGATTATTCAAGTAAAAAAAAGGAACTTTCTAAATTGTCTTAGCTTGTGAAAGTTACAAGGTGCACCTTTCAAAATCTAGGCTGAAAGGTCCTATGCTCTCACAATTTAAGGATCCTTTTCCTTGCTCCCTTTTGATAGCGAGAGGGTTGAGTCCACCTTAGTCGAATTACATGGCTCGTTACAGAGAGATGATGGGCCATTTTGGAAGGAGGCAAGATGAACAACTCCATAACTTGTTTCTTATTGATAATTTTCATGAAATGATGGCAATCCACAATAATGACTCATAGAAAGTCCCATGAAAAGAATATTGAGTACAACTGATCAATCAAGAAATAAGTGTAGAAGAGGCATTTAAGTTGAATAGGAGAGAATGGAGAAAATTGCATGCTAATAGTGAAATTTCCAAGGAGTAATCCATGAATTTTAATTATAGTCACAGCATCCAGATATGGGTCTTTCACATGACAACAGAGGAAAAAGACCCTACACTGGATGCCTGTGCTTATGAGTTGACACCCATAACATGTTTCATTAGTCTTATAAATAGGGGCCAGATATGTGGATCTCTTACACAGCAAAGTTAAAAATTAAAAAAAAAAAAAAGCAAAAAAGAAGCCTGTATAGCAAAATAAAGGGCTAAACACTTGAAAAAAGGTTGATAAAGATAAAAAGAAAGTCCAATAATAGTTCAGCAAGGACTATGATTATAGCCTATGAAGAGTGCATATGACCAAGAATTACATAGGTAGAGGAAACACCTCAAAATGATAACAGGGAAAGAAAAGGAAAGAGCACCGGAGCTCAAAAGTGCTCCTTGAGTGGTAAGGACAACTTGATTTTAACTCTCTAGATCAGGAAGAAAAATTGGCAACTGGAGGAGAGAAACAAGACTATGCTAGTAGCAGGCCTTAGATACTTTGAAGATGACCAAGGGGCAAATAGGTCTATGCAAGCTTTGCAGGGAAGGACAATACTATAAAGTCAGGGAAGGAAAGAGAAAGGTCCCCAACATGTCCACCCAGAGAACCTTTGGAGTTCTGATGTTTTACATCTTTTACATCTGCAGTCTGCCTAGTGATAAAAAACCAGCAATGAATTCTGTCTAAAGATCTTGCTGAAAGCCTCAGAAATTTCTTGATTTCATATCCAATTTGTTGTTGGTTGACGGTTGCCAAAATTAGGCAATTACTCAGCAGAAAGCAGGGACATGACATCCTCATGTAACAACAGTTTCAACTTTCAACCAAATTAAAAGCTGAAATTAATGATGATCAAGCCTTTCAGATGGTTCCCTGAAGCTTCAAGATGATATTGTGAAGATAGTTTGGTGACTTTGATGGCATGAAATTTGATGAGCAAATGTAATGAATTGAATTACCTTATGAGGGTTTATATCTACAACAACAACCAAACTAGTTGGGTTCGGCTACTTATGAGGGCATATATCTAATATACCCAAAAGCAAGACTTATCCCCGACCGACCTGACAATCCACTAAGTTTGTGGTTAGACGAACTCCCAACATATAATCCACATAAAGATTAACTAAAAAAAAATAAAAATGGATCGGGGTTAATAAGACCTTTAACACAATTAAATTGCAGCTATTTGGATGCCAACATGATGAGCTACAACTAGTCAAGTCACCTCAATTTCTGAAGATAGGTAGCAATTTAGCTGATGCATAGGCTGTAAGAAATCCTTTAGTTCATAGCTTACTCAGATAATAAATCTGGAGATCTGCCGATTTGAACATATGAGCTTTCATGTCGGCCTTTGTGACAGCTTGTCTAAGAAATTGGTTACTAACATGCATCTCCCAATAATGTGTAGCACAGAGTAGAATGTCATACTCCAATACTACTGATTGCCATTAGTTGCTCAAACAGGCACGAAAAGTAAGTATGGCAGTCATGAAAACAATATTTATCTCAGCAGTGGGTTTTACTTTGATCTTATGATTTGAAATTCAAACGTGGTAAACAACTCTGCTGAAATGCAACATGAATGCTGGCTTGTGTGTGTGTGCGCACATTTGCAAGGGGTTGATTTCTGCAGGAAATCAAATTTACTCAACAGTATTGCAAAAGTTTCATCAGATAAAGAGAGAAAGTTCTAAAATTTTGAAAACCTACCCGCCAGATAAACCAAAGTATGCTTTTATCTGAGAGACACTCCAAGTAATGCTCTCTCCTGCAGATTCTTTAACTGCCTGATCCAAGAGGGTGCAAGCAGCAATATGTGCACCTGCTGATTGTCCCATCAAATATATCCTACATAATTAATCAGGGAAAGTCAAGGATATGCAAGTGTGGTGGAAAATTTGCTCACTCAAGAATGCAGAAACTGAGACTCCTAGAACAAGTTGCATTCTAGAATGCCAGAAGACTCTTCACAAGCCGATCAATAAAACTAAGATCATTAGGTTTGTCTTTTTTATACAAGTTTGCATGAAATAACTAGTGAGATCAAATCCATTAGCTTTTGTAATTCACACCCATCAACTGAACTTTGCCATTGACATTAGATATGGGTTAACCACTTGGGACTTGATTTCCACTCTGGTGTATCCAAACATAGATTCATTTCAATCAAACACCTTTTTAAACTACTGTTCTTTAGGAAAAATAATTACAATATGCAAAAAGGGTTAAGTCCTAGGCTTTAAGAATCAAATAAGGGCCATCAAACTGACAAATCCACCAGGTAATGACCTAGCTTGTATGCCAGAGGATCATTTAACCCACAGGCTAAATCAGTTCATGGCTTGGCTTGACTGTTTGAAAGATAGATTGACCATTTTGGAAGATGCTTGATTGGGTTTGCCCCTAGCTCAACTTATTCAGAGTACGAATGGTCTCCACAGCTTCCTTCAGAAAAATACTTCTCTCTCTCTCTCTCTCTCTCTCTCTCTCATGCACTCGCACGTGCGCACATTTGGATAACATGGAACTAAACAGTTCAATTAAGATTATATAACTATTCCATAAGCTTCTTCAACTGGTGTGCTTTTTCCGCTTCCTACATGCATGCATTTATTCTCTCAAGCTTCCTAAAAGCATGTACTCTATTAAATATTCTGAGCTTCCCCTTTACTACAAGTAAGTGATGAGATCCTCCATGGATTAGCCAACCTGAGATAATCCATTGAGAAGACAGTAAAAAGGTTCTTACCTTTTCAAAGTATTCAACATATCTTTTTGACTTGCTTGTTTTCTTTTTGAGGTTGAGTCTGGATAAATAAATTAATAATGGTCTCAAGTAGTTAATTGAACCTGAGTTTTAACCAGAACTAATTTGAATTAAGATCTGGATCATTGACTCCTTAGATTTAATTCTTCCTCACTTTAGGATCCAAAACTAAGTTGAGGAAGAGCCAAATCAGATCTTATCTGCTGCCACCTCTATGATAATGTTGAAAAATCACAATTGCCAAAGCCTCCAAAATGAAACTTGATATGACTGCCAATTTGCATGACTACTTGCAGCATCTCTAATTAAGGGTCAAAAAAACTTTTAATAAATTCTACGAAACCCAGTTATGCACATATATCACAAATAATTTTCATTCTCCATAACCCCTAGATAGCTTATATAATACTACTAAACTAAAGATCCATACCGGTCAGGGTCACCTCCATAGCTAGCAATGTTATTGCAGACAAATGAGATTCCTTCAGAAGCGTCTCTTACCATATCGCTTATGGTCCCTTGAGGGAAGTTTCTGCAAAAATACATCATGCATAAGAAACAATAAAACAAAAAAAAAAAGACCCCATTTCTAACCCATAGAAGTACAGATGTACATATATAATTGTATTCTAACATCATAATGACTCCAAAAAAAAAAACACCTGTAATCAATGCATGCAACTATAATATCTCTTTCTGCCAACCGCCTCCCTAGAAGAGCACCCCATGCTTTGTAACTGAACCCAAAAAAAAAAATCAAAAGATTGAAAAAGGTACATTATGATTTCTTGCATGATTTCCTAGAATATACCACGTGACACAAGGAATAATTCCACTCACCCAATAATCCAGGCCCCACCAGTTACAAATGCCACAACTGGCTTTGGTTCATTGCTACCTATTGGTAGATATAGGTCCAACCTGCAAAAAGAAAATTACAGTCTACTGTGACTCATAGAGCAATAATAGAAGTATATGCGCTTGCACAACTAAATCTAAAGCATGAATGCACAAAGTGTACAGCATTCAGACTTACGACTTACCGATTTCTGGGCCGTTCACCATAGACTATACTTCTACGGACCTGGGTTGAAAAAAAATAGTAATATCCAACTGTAATGTATGAAAATGTTAGCTAAATAGATAATGATATATGAAATAAAAGATAGTTATCTAGAAAAGCTAATTCCAAGAAAATCTGTTGGATAAAGTTTTCAATTGGAAGTTTTTGTTAAGAAAAGGAAACAATGATTAGTTACAAGCCACACATATATTGAGAAGATCGCAGAAAACATTTTTGATGAAATTGCATAAAAGCATTTTTAACCAAATCAAATACCTTGTAGGAAACCGGGCATGAGTAAGATAGCGTAACAAGCCAGGGCAAGAAATTTTGTCATCCACCGGTAGCCTATCCTGAAAAAAGTCAGATATGAGAAAGTATGTAAAACTTAGTAAAGTTACAGATATAAAATTTTGAATTTATGGTAATATACGTTGGAAGCAAAGATAGATAATATATCCACAAGTTGACACTTCAAGCAATTTGAAAATGTGAGCTATCAATTTAGGAGATAAGAAAGAACATTTATCAAGTTTTACACAATATTTGCATGGCCTTATGAAATCCTGCTTTAACAATCTATCCAATTAAGGACTATGTCTATCATGACTGTAGGCTATCCCAATTCCTTAATGATCTCTTCTGTTCATATATATTTTTCACTTCCCCATATCTTTCTTGAACTTAAACATGAGCTTTGGAAATTATTTTAGCCTAAGTGACCTTAGATCTATGTAGCATATTTCCACAGCATATGAGCCAATCATTCACCACTTTGTCCTCAGTAGTTTTAACAGCTATGGTTCCTGCAGTATAATCTTTTCTTTAGCATTGATCTATCTTCCACGCTCATCTTCTAAGTCTAGAAATTGTTTGTTACCTAATATATTTGAAACATACATAATCATGATTCTAATTGCCAACTTTAAAACCTTTTTCCTTGTTTTCCAAAGGTGCATGTAAAAGAAAGGCATGTCTATCAATTTTTTCACCCTCTATTGTCTATAGTAGTGAAATAGCCATCTTAGCCATAAATTTCATGGAGAAGCTGGATCAAGCAGAAATAGCTATCTTAGCCATAAATTTCATGGAGAAGCTGGATCAAGCAAAAAGAGGCAATAGCCAACCCAATTGGCAGCTAGGATAAATGACTCTACACAACTTCTGCTAGGATATAACTTTCAGTCCAGTCATTAAAATTGCACATATAACCACTTTCCTGGTTCAACATTCCAAGGCCAACATTCTTGCTGACCAATCAAGGTCCATTGTCCCTAGATTTTATGATCAAATTCCATCATTTTGGGGTCAACAGGGTCCAGAAGTAGAAACTTTTTCCATTTTAGAAAAATTCTTTTCCTAAAGTCTGGATTGCCTTAAGATTTTGTGGGAATATCCCATGCCAATCGGATTCCTCTCTTTCTCCCACAGCATGTTTAGCCAACATCAAAGTGGACGACAGCTTCAATAATCAAAGCAGTGCATCCATAACCAAGTAGATCATGGTGGATGCTAATGCACATGATTATTCTCACAATATACTTGAGAAGTTGTTTGGATGATTTTGATCATCCAATCTGACAAAAATTTTATCTTACCTCCCTCCACCCCCCCCCTTCCCCTCCTCCCAAGGGTCAGTTTGAATCTTTGGAGGGGAAGGAAGGGGAGGGTGAAGGAAGAGGAAGGAAGGGAAGGAAAAGAGAGAGTAAAAAAGGAATGTTATCCTCTCCTTATTTAGAAAGAAAGGAAAAAAAAAAAAAAGAAGAAGAATAATTTTCATCTATCTTATCTAGACAAAAGGAGAGAAGTAGATAGGAAAAAAGTTAGGCTATGTTTAGTTTTCGACAACATTTTCTATTTTTATTTTTTATTTTTATTTTTTGAAAATAGTTTTTATTTTGTTTTCTGATATTTAAAAAATGCATTTGATAAAAGAAAATGAAAATTATTTTCTATTTCTTATTTTAATTATAAATAGTATCTTTCAAAAGAGTAACTAAAAAATTTAAATAGAATATATAATATTATAATATATTATAATAATATTTAATACAATAATATAATATATAATATAATATTATACAATAACACATATTGTAATATATAATATAATATATATTATTATAATAACACTATAATATATTATATATAGATTACATATTATAAATAAATTAATAATATTATTCTAAAATTATAAATATATATAATATATTTATATTCTATATATTATATATTGTATATTATATTATACATTATATTAAACTATAATAATACTTAATATTATAATATATCATATATTGTATATCATTAATATAATATTATATATTATATAATATTATAAAACACAATATATATTATATTATATTATATTATAATAGTATATATTTTTATATAATAAATAAAATAATAATTTAATATTAATAATATATTTTATTATTTTTTCAAAAAGTTATGTTAGGTTTCCAAAAATGTTACTTTAAATAAAAAGTAAAACTTTTATAACCAAACATATTATTTTACCATGAATTTTATGTTTTATTTTTAAAAAATAAAAGTAATACAAAACAAATCTTTTATTTTCACTTTCTTCTTTCTATGGAAAAGAGTGAAAATATTCATAGCTATTTTTTTATTTTTCTTACAAATAAAAATAAAACAGAAAATTATTCTCGGAAATCAAAAGTACCTTTAATTTTAGAAATCACAAAAATACTCTTTATCATAAGAAGAAACTAAAAAAAAATTAAGAAATAAAAGTAAAAAAGATGGAAAAAATATGAAATATTCTTCTTCCCCTCTTTACCATCTAAATTCGAGGAATAAAAAAAATTTAGGCTGTTGAGTGGGGATGGAGGAACAAGCAACCACCATTCCCCTCCCTTTTTGTTCCACCTCTTGGAAGAGCTTTATTATCTTTCTCCTTCTTTGACCTCCCCTCCCTCCATTCTCCCCCATCCTAAGCCGTAATTGAAGCACGCAGACTATACTTATTTAATAACGGATCAGCAGCATTTTTTTCTGCTCTCTTTTTTTATAAGAATTCCACATCTGTCATGCCCGCGGAGAGGAAGAGTCATGGAGACGGATTGGTAGCCGTCGAGTTTAGTGTTAGAATGATCCACAGTATTATTACTTGAAAACAGATTCTAACAAATAGATTCATTATCTCAAACAAAAAGCAAAAGGAAATCGAAATGGGGATCAAAAGAAAACCCAAATATCTTATTTTGGAAGTGTGGTGTAAAAATCCAAGTACCCAAGGTATCGCAGGAGAGTGAGAGCGAGGCGAGTAACGAGATAAGTCTCGGCGGCGGCGTGGCTGACGTCCCGGCTGAAAGAGCGGCGGCGCGAGGGCGAGGAGAGCGTGACGCAGAGGTCGCCGGAGGCCCTTCTCCACCTGTTGCTAGAGTGGCTCCGGCGGAGGAAGGGCTTCTCAAGATTCACGTCCTCCACGGTGGCCGGCCCGCAATCGCCGCCGGCTTCGCCCATGGCACGACGAGGGAGGGAGCTTCGATGGAATCGAGGCTCTAGAGAGAGATATAGAGAGAGATGGAGAGAGGTAGAAAGTTTCTCTCTTGCCCGGGTATTTGGCTTTGGGTTTGAAGTTAGGAAGGAAGGGAAAGGAGGAGAACGGAAAGCATTGCTGGACCACCCACGCGGACACCTGCGTTCCATTCCACGCGGACATCTGCTTTCCGTTTCTGGATCTCTTTGGAGGGAACGAAGAGCTGACCGTTTCTGTTTCTTGCGGAATGCTACAATCCGTATGCATCCAAATATATTTCTATGCGGACTGGAAGCCAGCAATTTGAATAAGTGCACTGTTATTTATTCCCTTAAAAAATAAAATAGAGAAAAAGACAAGCATCATTTATGGATTATTATGCCTAATTTAAGAGACTTTGTGAATTACAAAATGATGATCTATTTTTTTACTCATTTATGTTAAAAAAAAAAAAGTACATAAAGATTTTAATATTTTATTTTTAGTAAAGTAATTTTTTATATAATCTTTAAGCGCAATTGCTGAAATTTTTCTTAGACCCCAAACTTTTAATTATGGTTACAACTTATAACAAGTGCTATAACGTTGGTTAAAGCTAAGGCGGGTAAATGACCAATAATATATTTGCTAATCTGAAGGCTGTGATGACAAGATTGCTCGGGTGGCGACACATGGATCCTTGCTCATCCAAAGCTCGCATAGACTTCCCTGTGCGCCCAGAGCCTGGAGAGGTCGGTTTCCAAAATAAAAGGGTATCGTATTTGAGTGTTTTCTTCACTAACTTACAAGCTTTTACGCCAGCCTCAAATCTGGCAGCAGGTTGGCATTTTGCATCCAAAAAAAAGCAACGGCCACCGCTTGGATCATGAAAACCGAGAGAGGGCCAAACTAGAGAGGAGGATGTCAGCCGGAACCACCCAAAAGAGAACCTAAGGGAATAGCCACGAGGAGGGGATTCCATGCAAGATTACCAGAGCATCGTAGGTCGCTTGTGGTCTCCTGAGAAATAACCAATTTAATTTAAGCTTTCCATTTTTAAGTTAGCACAAGTTCATGGAAGAAGCATACAAGACAACGAAACGCAGCTCTTGGAATGATCCAATATTACCCGATATGCATTAAGAAAGATTGTATATATGATCCAATATCGAATGAGGTGGCTAATACTCAGTTGATAACGATTCAACTTGGACAATTTGTTTAAGTTACGCAACTACGCGCGCATGCGCTGTATACAACCCAATATCGAACGAGAGAAATGGTTCAATCTGGGACGACTTGTTTAAGCTACGCAGCTAGGACACGCGTTTAAGCAACTAACACAAGACTCTTGATAAGTGTCGCATTGTTGGCGCTTCAACTGGAGAACCGAAAGGTCACGGGCTCACGGCTACTTTAATATCGTGAACGGTTTTGGAGCGGTTAGGCGTGAGCAATTCCGATCCGTATATGCTATAACGAGGCGAGCGTTTGGCATGAAGTTAAAAATATGAGGATGAAAAATTAGAAAAATAACATTTTCTTACATAAATTTTTAGGATGTAAACTTTTTTATGTTAAATAAAATATTATAAATGTAAACGTTAATTAAATTTAAAATAAAATTAATGTAAAAGAGTTGAAAATAAAATTAATATTTTGTTAATGTCATTGTATTGCTACATTGGGCCCGGTCCATCAAACACAGTAGGTGTACTAACTGCCGGCCCAGAGGTTTGCCTTCGGGCCGTTCTCCCTCATCGTTCGCCGGCTTGGGTCGGCGAGGCGGTGCCGGTGCGATGGTCATTTTGCCGGGCCGGGCTCGGCTTAAACCGAACCATCTTATGCCCCTCCTGTGGATATATTCTATGGGCCGAACTGTTCCCTTCTCCGCGGGCAATGAGTCTCTGGAGCTGGTGCACCGTCCCTGGAGCTCCTCCTCTCTCCCAAACCCTGGAGAAATCCAGGGTTAGGGTTTTTCCCGCCTTCCTCTCCGCAATCCCCAAGCCATACCTTCGCCTATTCGCGTCTTTGCGGTCCTTGCCGCGAGCTCCGCCCCCCATGGCTGCTCTCCCTCCTCATGCCGCTGGAGAAAATAATTCTCGCATCGCCACCCTTGATTCATGTAACTCCTCTTCAAGCTGTTGTTCTTGAGCTTCTGTTCCCAAAAAAATGACAATTTTTTTTGAATTTTTAGTGCCTTGGTAAAGATATCTTCTTTGAATGTTTGGGATGGTATTAGGTTCTGTTTCTCTGCTCTCTTTTGTTGTAGTAGGTTTTTAATTCATTTCTATTAAAATATTGATCTATTGGGCGAGTAGTGTTTGGTGCTTGCAATCAAACTTATTATATAATTTGTAATCGATTCTCTAAGTTCGATTTATGGTATCCTTTCTATTAAATAAGTTTATGCTGTTATTTATGTTCGTAATCAGACCAAATTTAGTATTTTGTCTCTCTTTATTTAAAAATATAATTTTTTAACTTTTGCGTGCATTTCTTCTTCTTCTTCTTTGTAAAAGTGTTTTCTTTTGAAATGCTTGGATGTAATTTGGGTTCCTCTATTTTTGTGGTCTCATTCTTAAAATGGATTTGTTATTACCTTATTGGTCAAAAGTGGCCTTGAGATCACAGTGAGATAAAATACATGACTATCATTAGTTGTATTTTTATGCTGAAACAGACGTTGCTGTGCCGTTATTGTCCTTTTTCATTTTAGTTTCGTGTTGGCAGCATCTCGAGTTGGAGAGGTCAAAAGGGTAACAAAGGAGACTAATGTGCATGTGAAATTGAACTTGGATGGCTCAGGAGTTGCTGAGTGTAGTACAGGGATTCCATTCCTAGATCACATGCTGGATGTAAGTAGTTTATGACTGCCTCTTCCAAAGTCTTATTTTCATGTAATTAGTTTTCTGAGATGCAAATCAGTGAATGGTGATAGAATTGTATTTATCGTGTAGGCTAAGTTTGTCTTGTCCAAACTTAGCACAAATGCTTGTAGTAAAGGGGTAAAATAAAATTAAGTTTTCAATTGAATATCTATAACAAAATGAATAAGTAGGTATATTTGTGCTGGCTAAGATTTTTGTGCGGCTTCCATGGTTTATATAAGCAGGCAGATGTCACAGAGCTGTAGGGCATTATATATTTATTATAAACATAATCTTTGGACATAAAGAAATCCGACTAGGAAAAGTTTACTGTAGAAGAATTGGCTTTAACTTATGACTTATGTTGTTTCAATATATCATAGTACATTACAATTTGGTTAGTTCAAGGTATGAGCAGATTGAGGCACTCCATGCTTTTATTCAACTATCAACCTCCAACAAACAATGAGCAGTAATTTAAGGAAGTTGATCAGAGTAATTCTTGATTGATGGAATATTTATTGGTGTAAGCGGGTCCTTAGAAGGTCTCAACTTTAACAATAAAAAGTAGGTTGGTTAATGAATTTCTTTGATTTTTGTCCTTTTCTACAGTGACCTTAAACATGTTAAGCCTTCAGAGGGTCATCGTTTTGCCAACTTCAGGTCTATGAGCGGTTCTTCTGTTGTTTGTTCTGTATTTCGGAGGCCTCGGTTTATTGGTTCCTTTTCTATTATAAAAATGCTATTTCTACTGAGAAAGAGAAAGGTAGAATGTTGATTATGGAAGTAGTTTAGTGACCTCAAACTTGGACTTGGCAGCAACTGGCATCACATGGACTGTTTGATCTGCATGTGAAGGCATGTGGTGACACCCATATTGATGATCATCATACAAATGAAGATGTTGCTCTTGCAATTGGCACGGTGAGTCCTATTTAACATTTTGTTTCAACTTTAATTTGTTTCCATTATACTTTGTAGGGTTTTTTTCCCACTTTTAGGGGGTTTAATATTTTCTTGCGATTCCAGGCACTACTTCAGGCACTTGGAGATAGAAAAGGAATCCACCGGTTTGGACACTTTTCAGCTCCTCTTGATGAAGCTGCTATCGAAGTTATACTGGTATAGTGATACATGTCAACTAGGTGGATTCTACTTGTTAAAATAAATAATTACTTATGTACTTCTACAATATATTATGCAATATTATGCGTTTGCTTTTGAAGCTGTTGCATCTGTGTTAATGTAGTTTTTCTGGTAAAGTGTGGTCTTATATCATTTGTTCTTAAAAAAAAAAAAAAAGAAAATGCAAATACGATGATTTGTCATATCTATATTTCATGTCAACAAAAGTAGCCTTCTTGTCTCATCAAACAACAAAGCCCTTGTCAGTCTAAGTTGTGGCATTTGCCTTTGATAAAACTATTCTTTCTCATATGAGCACTATCTTTTTCTTAAAGCTTTTTGTATTATCTGCTCCGCCTTGGCATTTCATCTCTCTCGTTCATGCTCCATGAAAGAACATAATCATTGAACCAGCCACCACTTCTCTTCCTCACTTATTCTCTCTCTGGTGTCTCTTGTCTGATCTCATGCATGCAATAAGGCTGTAACCATCAATGGATGCCCTTATTATCTAGTTTCACAACTATTGCTATCCTTCTCTTTCTTGGATCACTTTCAATGCATTCCATGTATTCATATTAATTATACATATGGTTGACAATGTGCCTAATAGGCTGTCAGTAACAGTCACTTGTATAGTGTATTCAATTTCTGAAAAGAAAATCTAGTATTGAATTGAAAATAAGAACAGCTGAGTTTCTGTCCTCCTTTTAATTGTGGCGGCAATTTGCCTACTTGAATATATATTACGATTGTTATGAAAATTGGCTCTTTATTTTTTTTTAAGGAACACCTTTTATACTAAGTTCCATCCCTCATTACTATTAATTATTCATTCGTTGCCATTCTGATGGATAGTAGGAGCTGTTGTAGAAGTTACACTTGTATTATGTCAGGGTTTTATTTTTCAATGCTATATCCAGTTAAGCACTACTTTCACTTTCTTATCTGAATATTCTTGTTGTTAAAAACATTCTTAATTCAGGATCTATCTGGCCGTCCTCACTTGAGTTATGATTTAAGCATCCCAACTGAAAGGGTTGGGACATATGACACACAGGTAGTTTCAATCCATACTAATTGATAGCATTTGTTTACTTTTCCATATGTTGTTGTATTGTACTGAAGCATTGTTCCCCCTCATTTCCTTTATCTTAATAACTTTGCTATTTTCTTTGTGCATGTAGTGTGTAAATATTGGTGGATCTCCATTTTCTTTATTATCATCAAAACTGTAGGTAGTATCTCGGGATTGATGTTTTCTTTGTGCACGTTATTAGGTAGCATCTCTTTCTTTATTAGTGGATTACCACTTTCTTTATTAGGTAGTATTTCTTTGTCCTGCACTCCCCTCTTTTTCTAAGATTTGCTATCCTGACTGTTTGATAGTTTACGCACTGCTGCATCTCCACCCTTGTGAAACCAGAGGAGCTTGGCTGACCTTTAACACCATTCCATCTTCATGATCATCCAAAGGTTTTACCTTTATGCTCCTTGCAACAATTATTGATCACCATTTATCAAATCGATGGCATAGAACCCCCTAAACTTCATTGCGCTGCTCCAGGTAAAGGACTCAGAATTAGAATAGTGTTTCAAAAGATGGAACATGAAAAACTGAACAAAAGAAAAGAAGAACAACATTTCCCAAGAATTTCTTACAGATTGTGTAAAAATGCTCTTCAGATCTATATATATTTTTTTGAAATATATTTTCAAATGAACCATCTAAATCAATAATTCATGTTATGTTTAGGCTTCATAACCTTATTCATAACACAATACAATCTTTTTCAATATGAATTGCTCAAAATTTTAACTTGCATAATCAACTAACCTATCAACTTTTGAGAAAATTGAATAGTGGAGGAAAACCAATCTAACAAACTCAGAACCTGTTAGACATTTTTTTTTCCTAATCTGATCTGTAACACTGCACTGAAACCTTGAACCACTTTTATACATTTCCCATGTTCAAAAATTTTCAGCTTCATATATGAAAAGCAAACCTATCAAATAGGCTCCTGAAGCCCTATTTTTCATAATACCCATGATTTAGAACTTTTATCTTTTGGGTTAGGTCTATTTTAGTTTTAGGCATGTGCATCGTGCATGTGATCATTTAGTTTGTCAGGTGCATGGTGGTTAGAACTTGATTGGTAGTGTTTTTTTGTGCATGACTATATATCTGAGTGTAGGGTTTAAATGCACAAATCCTTTTTTAACTAATATTATACTTAGGATTTCATGCAATTAACGTTGTAATTCAAGTTACATGCAGCAACTGTTTTAAAAGATGGCCACTTTGGCCACCTAGATAGCCTGCTTAGGCAATGTGCCCTAGGACCCCTACCTTAGAATTTATGTCATGTTTGAGCATGTAAGATGAGATCAATTTATAAATAAGCATCAGACATTGCCAAATTGATATCTAGCATTGTCTTACTACATCTTATTTGATGTTTTATGTTTGGTTTGTTAGACTATGTTTTGTAATGACCTAGGCCTTTACCCAAAAAGGCATATTGTGCTATTTAGTTTCCTTGGTCCTATATTAGGTACCTCCCAAAATCTACTTAAAGCACAACACCTTTCGGCTAACCTTTTTAGGTGAGGTCCTGAGTTGTTACAATATTGTTTAGGTTTGTTCTTGTATTTTTTATGATTCATTATTTTTGGGTTGCCTTATCCTCTAGTCTCCAATTTAGCGCCCCTTGACTGCCACATATACCACTTACAGATTTCTGAAAGATGCATGTGATAACCCATGTGGCTGGGGAGGTGAAAACTAACTAATCTGCATCATCAGGTCTCAAGGGATATTGTTATATCTTCTATCATCAAAATATAATTAAATAAAAGTAGTTTCTCTATTCAAGTGCTGAAAATAAAAAGTTGAAAGCCATTGTTTCGAAGTGTTAATTGCTTTTGCACTTTTTTCTCATCACATGACCTGAACCTTCGAGATAATAATCATCTTTTTTTAATCCATTTTCCAAGTCTTTATTCCTTGACTTTGATGGGAACTGTGCTATGCAACTACTGCTTTTACTTTCTTCTTTCTTTTCTTTTTCAATCTTTTGCTATAAGCTGAACTTATACATGTTTGAAACTATGTCTAGCTAGTGGAACATTTCTTTCAGTCTCTAGTGAATACATCTGGGATGACTCTTCATATTCGTCAGGTAAATGTTCAATTTTTTTCTGCTCCAGTTTCAATATTCTCTTAGCTATTGTTATCTTTGAATTAAAATTTTCTTCTCCAGTCCTGTATGATCATTAATCATCATTTCAGTTCTACAAAGTTGGTTTAAAAATGATAATGATGCACCAAGAAAAATTGAACTTGTTAATCATTAACTTGAATCATATTTTCAATATGTAAGCATATTTTCTCCTTACTGAAAAAGTTAAGAATATGGATCAAGGGACTCATTTTGTCTGGTTTTGTAGCTTGCTGGTAAAAATTCACACCATATAATTGAGGCAACTTTCAAGGCCTTCGCAAGAGCCCTTCGACAAGCAACAGAATATGACTTACGTCGTCATGGGACTGTGCCCAGGTTTGTTTGTGATGTTTACTCAACTCTTTAAGCATTGTGGCAACATTTTTCCCTGAGATGCTCTTTTGTTGATTTCAGTTCTTTTGATTTCTTGACAACCTTGATCTTAACATAATCTAACTAGCTCTTTGACTTTTAGAAGCCAAGAAAATGAATGATAAAATGAAATTCAAGCAGTCAATATTGTCACATATTTATGATTTGCTTTAATTCTTAAAAGTTAAAACAAATCTCATAGATTTTTTGTAAGTCTGGACATTATTCATGAAGAATAAATAATAGTTTAATCAGATGAAACATAAGCAAAGTATCAGCCCACTCTTTGACACTTTACAAAGCCATTTCCTTGCTTATTGGCTGTTATCTGTATGGACTTAATTACAAGTCTCTCATGCGAGTGAATTAACTGCAGCCCAAACATATTAGTCCTCTCTAAAACCATTTCAACAAGGATGTTGCTCTGCTTGCTGGGATATGGCCCAGGGGGTTGCGCCCTCCCATTGGCTCTGGTTCAAACCTTGATAAGTACTTCCCAAGAGTTTGTCCTCAGCTATTCAAAAAGAAAAAAGGGGAAGAGGGGGGAGCTTTGGTGTTGATCAAGAATGCTGAGCATATTCTTTATATCAAGCTATAGGATCCACTATGTGCCCAAATATAACACTTGCCAATTTATTGGTCAGCATTTGGCAAGCCTAGCACTTCACGTAACCTATGCCATTCTTTGGAGCAACCCATGTAAACCAAATAAACTATGTAATGCTTGATCAAACAATCAAAATCAATATACAATATTTTACATACATCAACATGATCGTTTGCCTTATCTTTGAGAAATCCTCTGCAACAAGAAAGAAAAACAAGTTGCTATGTAGTTGATCTGAGGAATCCAATTAATATGTTGGTTGTTAAAGAACCTCCCTAGGATGGCCTTGGCACGTTAGTTATAATCATGGCTAAGAGAAATTCTATCATAACAAGCATATGCTTGCTTCTTGTTATGCATGGAGATGGAGTTTTGTGAATTTTCTGTTGTTTGCTCAACATTGAAGTTCTTCATAAAGCTCCCATAGAAACCTTTGTAACATGAATGCTTATTCAATCAGGATACTATTGGATGAATGGTTACCCTTTAACCTTGAAGACCGAACCTTTACAATATCTGTCTACCATGCGTAAACACAGTCAATAAAATAACCATCGCCATCACTAATCCCATCTGTTAGTTCCCATCAGGTTAGATTTATGAAGCTTTGTCATGACCTGTATGCGCTATTGTCATCCTTTCACTTTAAGAGCTTTTTTCAAAGATATGTTGAGGATATAACTTGTTTTGATGTGAGCAGATACAACTTTCAATAGAATGCCATGTAAATCACTTAGATTGAGAATATACTTGTCTTTCTTCGTCTCAAAGTTAAGCATAATTTTGTGTAAAAGGCTAAGCAATGCAGTAACTCAATTCTTTTGCAACTTCTGAAAAATGCAGCTCAAAAGGGGTTCTTTCACGTTCCTAGAGGTCGCAAAATGAATGTTTGAGGAATACAATAGATTCGTTAACATTTATTGTGGCCTGCCATTGGTGCATTTGGGTTTTGATTAAAGAGGGAAGACTTGCAGGCTGTCTGTTTCAGTTGGTATGAGCCTCTCCTGCAATTGGTGCCAATTTTGTTCTTCAGGGAAGCAAAACGAATAGGTTTGGCATCCAGGGGAATGAGGAGTGAGAACATGAAGTTATAAGAGGCCCAAATCTGTTATTAATAAATGGATATGTTATGGCACAATGTATGCGTTAATTATGTTGCAGAGCCCTGTTGTATAACATTGTCATCAAATGCCTGGAATTCGTGTAAATCTTAATATAGGCACTCTGCTAATTATATCTGAGAATATAAAGATGTTTCGTGAGGTTTTTGTATCATTCAAAGTTCTGTGGCAATGGATAAGTGAAGCCATCTCTTCCTTGATAAAGGGTAAGAGCTAGGCCAAGTTGCCAGCTATTATATAGTATGCAAAATTCCACATAGCTATCTGCATTGAGGCCTTGTTTAGCCGCCAGATAAATTCTTCTTGACAGGAATCCATTTTTTCTGAAGGGTGGCGATTCAGCTGCTCGGATCTCTTTGTCAAACGTACTTTAAAATTGAGGTGCTGCCAAGATGATTTTCTCAGTCTGATAAGATTTTCCTGCATCCAAACAGCACTTTAAACCTTTCATCCTTGTTCTTCTCCACCACCAGCCTTCACAAAGTTTATACATCACCGTGCAACCACAGGTGGCTGGCGATCCTTGCATATAGCACGCTTACAGCTGTTAATGCTCCCAGTCTAAGATGAAACAAGGAGTCTCAGAGCCAAAAATTAATGGTGATGGTTGCTGTTATTTTCCCATGGTACTGAATATATAGCGTTGAAATCCCACATTTTTTTTTATCACACACTTTATATTTCTGCACTTTTTGGCTACGCAAACTATTTTCAGCGTTTCCAACAATTCAATCTCTCCTTAATAACAAAAATAATATGATTATATGGAATTTAAATTTATTCTAATATGACTAAACTCCTTTGTCTTGTACCCATCTGGTTTTGCTTGCCCACTTATTTTCACCTAGAAGCTCAAAAAAAAAAAAAAAAAAAAATCTAAATCATATGCATTACATTTCATGAATTCTTATTCTTCACGGTCCTTTACTTTCGTCCTTCCCATGGTTGGTTAAAACTCTTGATCTGGGGTTTGCATTTGAAAAGTAACTGGTATGTGGATTGGACGGTAGTCCTATTGATTTGGGTTATATCACTTTTGACTGCTCCACACCGTTCAGAGCTGTATCTCGCTTTCCGCAGCTCTGCCATAACAACTTTAATTTTTTTCCTTTTTCTTTCGACTGTTTATTCGTTTGTGTGTCCCTTTGCTTGCCTGCTTGCGATGCCTAACATGCGTTTTGGCTCCGGAAAGAGGCAGTATGCATTATATACTACACAAAATGAGGTGATTGGTACCACAATTAAAAACTTTATTTACTTACAAATATGTACAATTTTTATTGTTATATATAAAGCAAGAATACAGTGTGCATATTTGACTGTACAATAGTTAAACAGCTTTGAATTTGAAACCATGTCCAAGATGACAACATTTGGTTGAGCTACAGGGCTGCACATGAATGAGATAGGAAAGGAAGTAAGACACAACGAAGTTGCATGAACAATGCAATCTAGGAATATTATGGGACTGTTAAGAATAAATATAATAAATTTCATATCGATCGCCCTTAAAATTAAAGCGGTCCAAGTATTGAGAAAAGAGAAGATATAAAAGGCTAATATCAGATGAATGTTGCAAAGCTTTCCCAGTTCAAGAAAGACGTTACTGTTTGCATTCAAATACTGCACCTGGAACTAATTCAGGTGGAGTACATAAGACCAACACCAGGACGGCCTGTACAATCTTGGATGATTGCATTTTATCGGCTATCTGTTGATTTAACTCATTGTAATATCATCTAAGGGATCATTTGGAGGTCATAGCCTGTCTATCATATGTTTGTATCAATTATGTTGTATAAAAACATCACTCACGGCAGGATATCAATAAAAAGAAGATTTAAGGTTCTTCGGTTTGCAGTAGGAATCTTCTGATATAGGAATTGAAATCACTGTTTTTTATTCTAAGTATTTGTTTGGAAAGGATTAAAATTTAATTTCAATTTTATTAGGAATCTGAACCATGTATTGGAGATATTTGAAATCTAAACTTCTTATACAAGATTGCAAATTTATTTTGGCTGTCTACAAGTTAACACAATCTCCTTCCATCTTCTTCTCATTAGATATCTTTCTTTCTCTCTCTTTTTTCACATGACCCCACCCTCTCAATCCACTGCCCTCCTCATGTAGCTTTTCAATCACACTACTACTGATAGAGATGAGCCGGTCCTCATGTGGCTTTTCAATCACACTACTGATAGAAATGAGCCAGTCCCTATATTGCTATCTTTGACTACTTTTTACTAAATTTTGATGAATTGTGATATAATTTAATTTATTTTTTTATATAATCAGTTTGATTTTGTAGATATCCTTTGCAATTTTTTTTTGCATTTTTAGTATATTCGTCTGAAAATTTGATTTACCCAAACCTTTTAATTCTGATTCTAGAAGAATTTGGTTTTGATTTCGATTTTGATTTAGGTTTTGCTTTTGATTTGCTTCTGATGCTGGATCAAACGATCCTTACTTAAAACACTGGTGGGTTTCAAAGTACTACAGAGAAAAATAAAATTTTCTATAAGGTATTTCATTGATTCAAAAATGATTTTACTCTAATATTTTTTTTTTAAGTAGCGACTATGAACTAAATTTCCTAAAAGATTGGTCCTATCCGGCCTTCAACCCATTGGATATCTCTTAGATTAAGGGATGGTAATTCATATTGCCATGTAGATTTCATATCATACCAAAGCTTAGGTATAATACTATATGCATCGATATGAACATGACATGATTAATTAATAATGTTAAAAATTCAAACACGAATATGACTCAATTATTAAACTAATAACATAGTACAATATGTATAATCCATTTAATAAATAAATCATATTAGATTAATATGATATGACTCACTTAACATGAATAAACATGATTTGCTTAACACTCACTTTAACATAAATAAATATAATTCATTTAAAAAGATAAAAAAGTAACCTTGCCTTTTTTTATAATTATATACTAAATCCTCTTTATATAAAAAATAAAATGAGAACATTAAAAATGTCATTAATTAAATAGATTCTAATTATGTCATTTCTAGGTTAGTGAATCAACACGTGACACAACATGATTATTTCATGTCATAATTGTATGTATTGATACGATTACAATATAAACCTACCTAAGATTAGTTTAAAACTATTTATTTTATATTAAATTCGAGTTATGTTTATGTATCGTGTCCTATTTTACTGCTGCTACTTGGATTCAATGCAAGCGAGGCCTCCTTGATAAAGATTAAAAGCCCTCTTATTGGTGCCAACCCACCAAGATGCCAACATGCAATTAGTGGGGAAACCATTATGATATTAAAATGTCTGAATTAAAGGTGTGCAGATAGCCATTTTGTTGGATAAGCATCTAATGCATGATATAATGGACAGCTTCCAGCATGTACGAATCAATAATAAAGTAGAGCAAAATGTCTTAATTTTAAATTATAAAATATTTATAATTAAGGATCTGTTTGAATTAATGGTTGATCACAGTTGTTGATCAATAACTATCTGATATAGTTGTTAACCAACAACCACTTAGGCTTTATTTCTAAAAAAATACTTTTTCTATGAAAAGAAATCAAAGAGCCGTTGTTTGGTTGCCAATTTCAATATGATCAAAAATAAATTTTTTTTCAAAAAAATGTAATCTTTCTGCAATCGTACAGAAAGTCATATCGCATGAATAGGATGGAAAGGCACTTCCTCCGTAAATGAAAATTCCTAGGAACAATCTTATGGTTTGCCAAGTGAGGCCTTAATGGTATCCTAACAATTAATCTAAACAAACATGAGAGAACACATGATTTCTCCGTATGATCACCTAAAGGGACTTCCTCATTTACCTAAAATTTGACAACAAAGCACATAATTTAGTGGCCATTTGATATATTATTTTTAAAATATATATATATAAGGAGAAAAATTAACTAGAATGAACAACATATGATAGAACACTTTTATTTATTGAAATTGTTCGTAAAACCTTTAGAGATTTTTCAAGCAAAGATTTATTGTTTTCATAAGAAAAAAAGAATAAAAGCAAAGAATAATAGAAGTTTTATATGAATGCTATCATAAACATCAATCTCAATTTAGTATTTCACTAACTTGTTAAGAAACAAAAGTGTAAAAACAATGACAACCAGGCTTGGAGTTATCCATGTAAGCAAATAGCATCAAATTATGTATTACTAGTGTTAAACCTTTATACACTTTTCATATCTGGTATAATCTCATAATTTCCTTTATTGCTATTTGTAGAGTCCTTCTTGGACGTTACAAATTGAGTTACAAAATTATCCATACTAGAAAATTTTTTTACATGTGATTGGCTTGCTTCCTTCAATTAAACTGGACTTCTGTTTATTGGCAGCCTCATTTGTAGGATCAATGGAGGTATTTAAAAAAAAGACTTATACCATCTTTCAAGAGATTGGTTTTTTCACCTCCTACATAAAATAACTAACTAGCCACAGTTTCTTATGCTGATTCATGCAAACTTAAATATCAAATTCAATACCCACATCCAAAAGTTATGGCCTTCACTTTTCGATACAATGCCATTGAATATGATAGCTTTTTTAGTTTTTCAAATCCAGCTTATCAATTATGAGGTAATTTCTTTAATAAAAACATGACTTTTTAATTTCATCACCAATGTGGAAAACGTAAGATGGCTTTTCAGTTTTCAATGCAACCTTGTGAAATATGAAATAATAAATTCTTTAATAAATGCCTTATTAAAACCATTAGTCTAACAATCCAAGTTAGCTGATGCTCGTTTTGTCATGTTTTGTTCGTGGAACCTAGCTCAGAAGGGATAGGTGCCAATTGCTTAGTAATTGTCTTGATGGTGTGTCATAGAGGAGTGGAACAAGAAGTTGGAAAATATTGATGCCGATACAATGTGAGAGGATTAAGTCGGTCTTTAGACAACCTAATCAAGAAGCTAACTAGCAAATAGTATTCATTCTATGAACCTATCTATCACCAATACACTCTAAGAGCATTAAGACTGCCCATGTCTATAGGCAAGCTAATAAAGCAACTAACAAGAAAATAATCTTTTATTATAAATTGACTTAGCCAACTTAAAAACTACTTTCAGAGCACGAAATTAAAAAATAACACTTCTTGTAGTAGATAATAATTTTTAAATGAAATAATTTTTGAGACAATAATAAGAATATAAATATTGAGCTATTAACTTAGTAGCAATTCATACTGCTAATGTTGTAAGGTTTGCAATTCATACTGCTAATGTTGTAAGGTTTGCAATTCATACTGCTAGTGTTGTAAGGTTTGCAATCTTTGAAGCTCCTTCTTCAAAAGCTTTAAACATTGAGACCTGTAAGTGTTCAAAATGATTTTAAGACAATCACATTGGGGTAACTATATTATGGCCATAAAACTTCCAATAGCAAGAGTAGCTCCTTAAACATCCAAGGTAAAAATGGTTTGAATGATGCTTATCTAGATTCATTTTTATATCTAAATCTATCCAAAGTTTAATATAAAATTTGAGCATCTAATTAATATTAATATCTATGTATCTATATCCACTAAAAAATAGTAGATATGGATATAGATACACAATTGTCCAATCCAATATCTAATATCTAATTTTGTTCAATATCTCAATATCTAATTTTGTTTGCAATCTTATTAAGTCTTATATAGCTCTTGTTTAACTTATAAAAAAAATAAATAAAAGACCACATTAACTTGTCTTTAACTTAATTTATTTTCCATAGAATGATGTCCCTGATTTGATTGTTCATAAAATTTAATTATCCAATTTGTATCCACAGTCGATATTTGATTTGTATCAATATCCATTGAAAACAAATATTAATATAAATATTAGTATTTCATTAATATATATTTTCATGTTTGAATTCATCAATTAAACAAAGATAAAAATATGGATATACTGATGCCGATTTGTATCTTGTCCGCCTTCAACCCACCTTGAATTTGACAGAACAATAAATATGAGGGAATAGTCAATGTAAAAGTTTGCCTAGAAGCAGACACCCTTAAAAGAACATGTAATAGCTTACTGTTCGAGAGCACAAAGCTAAGTGATCTACTGAAATTGTGGGATGTAAAAATGCATCAGTAAGAAACATTCTACCTTAGAGGGAAGCTCCCATGCAGTAGGTTGATGTTGATGGTTGCTGTTGTAAACAAATGAAAGGCATCTTGTAAACAAATCAGCATCTTGTAAACAAATCTATTAGGTGCGGCTTTTTGATGAATGAGAGATTCTATAAAATGAAAAACAAAGCAGCATCTTGTCTGCCGTGTGAAGCAAAACTGCCTTTATTCTTTGAGTTTTTTTTGCCAACAAAAGAGTTCGATGTTGATGCACCTTCTCCATCAATCCAACCCATGTTTGAAGCGATCATGCTATGTACTTTAATGGACAATTTGGCAAACAATTTCACAAGAAGGTTATTTACTAATTTAGATTTTTTTTTTGATAAAAAAAAGAGAGATTTTACACCAAGGAAGTTTTGTTTGTGCTTTGTTCAATGAGATATCTTAGTGGTTGCTCAAAGAAGATGAGATATAAGCTGAAGACAGATAGAGGCAGAAGAAGGAACGCAAGCCATGGACCAAAAAATGGTGCTTGGGCTTGTGGTCTGAAACGTTTGAGCTCCTTGCGCAAATCATCATGGTTCTGAAACAGCAGCACAAGCTGCAAAAGAAAACAAAGACAGGATGTGACTGCAATTTAAGCATGCAAAAATCTAGTTGCATGGAGAGAACCATATTCAGTGTACCTGTTGGTAGATTTCTGGGGAGATGTGCTCCTGACCTAAAATGTCAAATAATGACAAGTACAAACGATAATCACGAGCCTGCAAGACCCAATGCAAGTTGAAAGAAAAAAAAAAAAAGGCAGCTTGAGATCCCATCATTCAACAAAAGGAAGAAATGATATTACAAGCATAAATATATTTCTACCATTCTTTGGAAGGTATATGTAATTTATAGTTTTTGGTCAACATTACTGAAACAAAAAAGGAGGAAAGCAAAAGATGATGAAGAAAAGAATGACCACAAAACCAACTTTTTGTATATGTGAAGTCAAAGAGTTGATCTGACCTTCTAATTTGAGAGTGAGTGTTGGGGCATACAGAATTCTGATTTGAGTCCCCTTTTACCATCTACTAATTAAGGAGGAAAGAAAGAGAAAAAAGATCACACTTGATTGTCATTAAAATCTCACAGCTACTGTCTCCACATACATGATAACTCTAAGAGATATATGTCCATAGTGACAAACAGCTAACTGGTCCTTCTTGGTCCGCGAGGATAGAGGAAAGGTCTAACCCAATTAGACAATATTTGTAAGCATGGAATCTGTCACTTTTGTAAGTCATGTTAATTTAATCTAGGTTTGTGTTCCACCCAAAAAAATAGCATAGGATAGTTATGAGTACACATTTTGATTTTATCTTTCACAGGCTCATTAACATTTTAAGTTCAATTCATGCTAATACCAACATGGCCTGATAGCTGATTGAATCCTTTAAACTGACCATACAGGTGGATTTATGTGCAGTTTTGGCAGTTTTCTTAGGTTAAGTTACTTATTTTGGATGGAGTTTTATGAGAAAAAATGGAGTAAAAGTGATGACAAACCTTGATTTTAAAAGACCAAGCTCATATTGTTTACATATGATTGACAATTAGGATACTAAAATTTCACGGTTCATTACGAAGCAGTAAGCAAAATGTACAAGTTCCAGCAAAGAACCAACCAGGACAAACAAGAGGTTAAATTATGGGTTTCATTGTAGTAAAGATGCCATTTAAGATGATCAAGTTCATTAAAAGCTAAAAATGTATCATCTGTGCAGGTCAAACATGTAATTTAATAACCTTGCAGCCCCTGAGTCTGAGGAGATTAAGCTAAACCCGACACAAAGAACACAACAAAACAAATATGAAATTTGTTTACTTGATTAATGGTGCTGGATATTTCCGTATAAGAGAAGCAAGAAACTAATAAAAACAAATAGATATTTGGTTCTTGGTATTTCACCAAGATACATTTAAGTAACAACTAGTGCCATATTTAACTGGAGCCAAATTTCTAACAATCTGGATGTTGTACCTGTTCAACCAAACCTTATAATGCACTATTCAAAATTCAGTTCTCCTTTCAGTTCTTCATCTAATTTAGTACGCAAGTTCCGAAAGGATGATAATATGTTCTCTCAAATATCATTTTCATGATGAACTAACTATTGTCATGCATTGTGATTGAAATATAGGTGGGGTTCATGATGAACTAACAGAAAGGATGCTAATGGTTGTTGGTGCAAGCAATGGTGAACAATATATGACACCAAAACAGGCCAGCCAAATTGGCAACACTTTCATCATTTACTTTGACCAGGCAACAATGCATTGCAGAAAAAACTGCTACCAATGCTTTCATAAAGGAAATTAGAAAAGTGCAATTAGGTACTCTTAATCACCAACCTGAGCAGTTGTTTTGTTTTCTCTTTTTCTGATATGATCCCTCATTAGTTTAAATTTCTTTAAACTCAGCAGAAATAAGCATAGACTGCTCAGAAGGAGATTTTATTTCTAGTGCTTCTTACCTTTACTTTTCTTACAAATTTAAGAGATTCCTCAAATGTGACAGGCTTCCACCAAGACATGAAGGGATTGTAGTCCAAAATAAGAGTTGAATGTTGTCTAAATAACAACTTTGCCCTTGACAGAACCTTGCCAACAGTCATGCTGCATACATAATGATATAGAGGTAAGGAAAAAATTTTTGACTTTTTGAGAATGAAATTTAGAAATTAATTATAATTATATAACTAAAATCCTTGGCTTCATAATCTTCAAGTACTTGATGAATCTATGCCCTTTCGCCTGAAAACATGCCCTTTATGGGCTATAACATCAATCATTATCCATTGATATCTCCTAAAAACAGAATAGGCAGTGAATATTTGCTCAGGTTTTGATAATTAGACATAAAGAAAGAATTGGAGCATCCAGTTTCCAATTAAATCAGATCAAATTGTATATTTCTATTTCAGAAGGAAGCATTATATGAAGAGATCGCATCATGAGTAGTAAATCTCTTTCTGTTCTATATAATGTGATAGCCTGGAATGTATGGGTAAAACTGCTGCTAAACCCAAGTCATGAACTATTCATAAATACACTGTTTGGTCCTATTACTCACATCGTTTACATTGTCAAAAGTAGAAGTAAATTTATCAAAACACATAGGGTGAAACAGTGGCACAAGTCTAATCCTTTTTCCATTGGTTTATGAACAAAAGCCATCACAGACTAATCCTTCCTCTTGTATCAGTTACGTGTATAACATGAGCTATATAATAAGCATAAATAAGGGCAAAAACAGAATCTGAAATATTTCAATGATTGATGGGATCACAAATACTCAACTAATTTTCCTTCCATCTAATCAATCTTATCCATCACATGTGATTGGATCACAACTGCTGACCAAAAGCATAAATCCCAGATATTTCATTGTCTAATGGGATCACAGCCATCCATCACAAGCTCCTTCATGTTCAATTGATCATATGTATCCTATGGCCCAAATGATAGTTTAGTGAAGAAAAGATAATTGTCTATGGTGGTTGAAGGGATATCAGTTTCTTGACAATTCCCCTTGTTGGCCCACAAAATATAGCAGAAATATTAACATTCAAACAGAAAAGATCAAAGAGTCTGCGCTTTCCTCTTAAACTTTGGAACAAAAAAGTTAACTGAATAAAAAAGTATACAACTTTTCAAATGAGAAAGTCCATAGTTTTACTAAGAACTCTCTAAAGACCATACATTATGATTTGGAATGTAAGAGTGTATCCCTAAAGCAGCAGAAAAATGGCAAGACTCATCATAATAGGAAGTGAAATTCTATGGCTGAGTCACAATTTAGTTGGAAAAATATGCAAATAAGTTTCTTAGTGTCTCAGCGAGGAGATATGATAAAAATACTAAAAGACCATTGAAAAGCGGACTGTTTTGAGGCAGTTAATATTGCTCCAGAAAAACAAGTGACCTGCTTGCTTTTGCTTGCAGGATGAATTGAAGATTCTTTAGATCTAATGCAACTTATTTGTGGGGAGGGGAAAAAAGAAGAAGACAAGTTAGTAGGTGTTCAGAAGTTTGGGTTCTCCATAATTGATAGCTTTCTGTAAGATATTCTCAGGGTTTGCAAATTCTGATAACATATTGGGTCAAATGTACTTTTCAGATCCTTCCTTTCAAGAGATTTTAGTATTGCTTGTTGGTGCTGTGTCCTTTTTGTAAGAGGAGGAAGGACTCGATATTGGACAAAGATATAGAAGAAAGCATTTTTATCCATCAGTTTTTCATTTTCCGCTTCATTTCTTCCATTTTTCTCTTTCTTGAGAAATTGTTCTAATGTCATTTGATCCCATCATATTGGTTCCATGCATTTATAAGTTACATGCCTTTATCACGAATGTTCATGGTATAATTAGTATATTTAACCAAATTTAGATGGTTTGTAAGAATTCTTATAAAGCTTTCCGAAATTAGATTTACTGGTACCTACTTCTCATAATATGCAAGAGGAAAAAGGAATAAAGGAGCAATTTAAGAATAACATGCCCGAAAAGAATTTCTGTGAAGAATTCAAGGTTGTATCAGATAGCTCAATCTTATCTCTCATTTCACAAAAACAACGATTCAAGCCCTTCTCAAGATAAACATCTGGCCATTGTTCCCTCCAGATTGTCATGAATTTCTTTAATGATGCAATGGTGGGGAGGAAGGAAAAAGCCCCCAGCTTTTATTATGGGAATAAAAAGCATTCAGAATACAAAGATCGTCATGAATTTATTCCAATTTCATTCCAAAAGATAATAAAATCAACCTTCTTGAAGAGATTGACGATAACAAGTAAAGAAAAAAAAAAAAAAATCAACTACCTATTTTCTCGCACTTCTTCATTCCCCTAAACAAAAACTTTATAATACCAGCGAACAAACCCAAAAAAACCCTAGTGATTCCCTACAGAACAAAAAAAATGTAATAAAACCCTTCCTGCAGACAAATAAAATCCAGCAATGTAAATCTTCAGAAGAAGGAATCAAGTTCCACAAGGTGTTGGGCCAAAAGAACAATAATTTTGTTTATGATCATCGGAATTCTATCGCAGAACGCACAAAGATCGCGCCTTTCTTTCAATCCATTGATTATTATGGAATTAAAGTAAAAAGAAAAGAGACAACAGATGGGAAAGGAATATGCTTACGGATTAGGCGGTGGGGCTAAAAGATGCCCGGGTACGGAGAGAGAGGGCTTCTCCCACGACGAAGCAAACGAGACTGTTCTACGGCCAGGGGTTTTATAGCTTCGCATTTGAGCAGAGCTGGCATCCAATCATTTTCTGGTAAGGTTACCGCGAAGCCCGACCGTCGTCGCGGTCCAGTGAAAGCGGTGTCGGTTGGACCGGCTGAGTTCCGGATCGGTTGTGCACGGTTCGGTCCCTCTGCAACCAAAGAGGGAGCTGGCAACTTTCATCCATTTATTGATCCTTGGCCTGATTTATATTTATCCTTTTATATTTATATTTACCAAAAAATATTTATATCTGTATTCACTGTAAATATAAAATTTTTTATCATTCTTAAATTATTAAATTATATAATATCTATTATGCAACCCCATTTGTTTTAGACTAAAATAATTGTAGGTTCCTTTTTTTTTTTTTCCTTTAATTCCAAATTCAAATAAATTATATGCTACTTAAAAAAAAATTTTATTAAAAATTTATAACTATATTAATAAATATGAATAATTAACTAAATTTACATATGAATATAATGGGTATGAAATAGAGTGGAATGGAGGAGGAATAATCGGAATGGGTATTACGATGTATCCATATGCTTGTATCTATTTTTTTATTTTTTTTAACCTTTAGATTCGCTTCATATGAAGTGAAAGCAGGCAAATATTTATGACTTTAGAAAAAATTGTTAATAATAATTTTATATGTTACATATATTCATTTTGAATTTTTTATTGCAATACAGTTTCTCATACATGACTGCCACTCCACTTTTTTTTTTTATATGATCCATCATGAAATAATTACAAGCATTGGCTTTAATAAACAGAACATTAACATTTTCTGGATTCATTTGAAAATTTTAGCATAAAGATTTGGAATCAAATTCCTACTAGGGATCAAAATCTCTATCTTCTTTCTATAGATAATTTTTTTAAGTTTGCTTCTTTTTTTTTTTTTCCCTTGTCTAAAATGCATTAATTTGGATTTTAATGTTCAGAGAATTACAAGAAAGTTCTTTTTAAGAGAGGAAAAGCAAAAACTTTTCAAGACCGTTAAAATTATAAGCCTGCACGTTCTCACGAATTAAACTTCCTAATAATTTAAAAGAGGAAGTGTTGGATGCTTTAGTGGATTAATCGAGAAAAATGAGAAATTTGATAGGATCTAAAATAAGAGATTCTTTGTGCCAATTTAAAACGGCTGAGACTTCTGTAGAAATCCAAGCTCGGTGAAAATTTTACTCAAGCAACAAGATGGTGGCCTAGCCTTTTTCTCATGCATATATTATAAATAAATAGCTAGAAATCAAATGACCACCATTTTAGATAACAACAATTAATTTACTGGGAATGGGCATATGAGATGCAAATTACCAAATTTAAGAGAAAGATTATTTGATGGGTAGCGAGAAATAACACCACAAAACAGTATGCACAAAAGCAGAGAGAAAAATTATCAAGAAAAGAGCTTGGCGTAGCACAAAGTAGGATTCAGGTGGATGAAGCATAGAGCTAACCTTTCCTTGCTGTGCGCATCAAAATTTAAATTCACATCAAAATTTCCTTTTTTTTTTTTAAGAAAAAAAAACTCAAGATCTTTTCTTTCTTATAAAATTTAAAACTATCAAAGATTTCAGCCAAGAAAACACTTCCTGACATCCAATCATGGAAAAAGTAAGAAAAAAAAAATGCTGACTTGGACTTCAAAAAATCAAAAAAAAAAAAGAAAAAGAAAATAGAGAATGTGATGCAAAGGAAGAGATTACAAGAAGCGGAAGGATCAAGGCATCTAGAAAAACGTATCAGAACGGTTTGCTATGGAATCTATTCCTCTCCTCTCCTCTCCTCTCCTGATCTCATTTGGGACTATCAAGGATAAACGAGGGATTCAAACATCGACAACAATTGATCTTCCAGACTTCAAGGTGTGGGTTTCAAGCGTAAAAAAGAAGATGAAAGGTAGAAGCAAATGCAATCATTTATTAAGGAACGCAATACAGTGTGTTAATGGCAGCTCCTTCTCCAGATCCTAAGGAGTAATCTCAACAGGTGAATGCATTTTTTATTTTTTTTTTTCAGCATTAAAAGCTACCCATCATGATAGTCCAAATGGCATAATACAAAACCGAGGTAGAGAAAGCGTCAATCCTCCTACTTTAGATCCCAAGGAACACAAAAACAAATGCTCTTATTTTTTCCAGCATTAAAAGCTATTCATTATAGCAGTCCACATAGCAGGTCGCGAATAGACGCTCCTGCGATGCACAGATGTGGGTTTGATTTTAATTTTGAAAATAAAAATAACAAAATTTCTAAATATTATTTACAGGGGAGAAGTTCCTCACCAGCTAGACTAATGAGGGAATACTTGAGGTTTCAATAGGGGGCATCCATTTCTTTAGCCATTTCAGCCATGCATTTTCCAGCAATAGTGTCATGTTAATGATTCAAGGAGATGGCATGTTGCAAATTTTATTCTGAGTAGTTGGTATGGCTTAATGTGAGCAATGGATGTGAGCTGCAATCACTTCTGAAAATGCCCCTGTTCTTTCTGCACTTCAAACAGAGTGAAATGAAAGTTATGGTGTTGGATGGATGGAGGTAAAGAGCATCTTTTAGATGCTATGTTTCGCTGGATGTACTTAAAAAGAAGAAGCAAACCAAAAGGCATGTTGAATGGTGTCACAAAACAAAAACTTTTACTTTTATTTCCCTTGTTTCCTGCAACAGTGTATTTAGAGATGGTGGACAGAGGAAGCTGGCAGAGACATCCATTTAAAACAGGCTTTGAGAGATCCAAAAATATCTGTGGGATTTTATTCTGCATCTCGCGTAATTAAATTTGCTGCTGAAGATGAAACTAGTTTGCATGAATGGATCCTGGTGTTGTCTTGCATTTCTCCTTTCAGTCCAGAAAAGAGGAGATGTTTGATTGCTAGTAATTATAATGAGAGATGATCAATGATTAAAATTTAAAATACTAACTCGAAGCATGACATATGTTGATTAGAATTTAAAATACTAACTTGAAGTATGACGTGGTAGCATGTTTTTATTGATTGCATCCGTCTCAGCTTTGACCGTTTTTTAATTTTTGGTAAATTTAACATAAGACGCAGGATTGAATGGCCTATGCTTGAAGTATTTAGCGGCTCTACCATACATACATAGCTATATTAGTCTTACTAAAGAATTAAAAACTTTTATTTGATAGGTATGACAAAAAAAATTATTCTACCTTATAGGATAGATTCTAATTAACTTATGACATACAACGAGAACCTTGGAGGAAAGATTATTATTCTTCTATATTTAAAAAAAAAAATTAAATTTATTTTGATCTTTTCAAATGTTATTCACCATTGCACAGGTCCTTCTTAGTTTTATTTGGTATAATTTAATTTTTATATATATTAAAAAATAATATTTTTTTTGTTAATTTTTCAATCTTTAATGCGATACAAAGAAAGTTGTCATGTAATTAGCCAGCGTTGTTGTTGGCTTTAATGACTTATTAATATTTTTTTATTTTTATTTTTTTAATTGTTATATTTTTTATAGCATTTTTTTTACATCTAAAAATTAGCATTAATAGTTGGTTCAAAATTTTCGTTAAAATTAAAAATCCCTCATCTTTTTTCTTAATGATGGGGATGGTGGGCACTTGTCATGTAGCTTGCAAGGGAATCGAAAGGTAACGTATTGGCATGCGATACTCCTATTAGACCAAGAAAAATTAAAAAAAAGATCAAATTTATCTATTTTAAAAATTATAAAAATAAAATTATTTAAAACATCTAAGAGATATTTGTGTAATTGTGAATAAATTTTTGGAGGGTAAAAACGAATTTAAGCCTTAAGAAATTAGTAAAATCAGATTATACCAATCTGGTCTTCCTCGCATGCATGATGCGTCTCAATCATTCTTGTTTCTTGAAACAAAAATTTATCATGTAAGATAAAAACAAAAAAAACAAAAAACGAAAAAACAAAAACAAAAACAAAAAACCGGGTGAATAGCTTCTTGGCGGGCCTGGAGGCAATGGGCTCCGAAAGAATCCTTGGTTGGAAGAATCCAAACCAGATCCCTCATACAAAGAGCCACGTGTGGATATCACCCAGCTTCCTGCGGCTTCTACTTGGGTCAAATTACATCCATCCAGCCTCGTTGGCGTCTCGTCACCGGCCACGGTGGGGCGAGAGATGGGAAGCGTGAAGAGTGCGGTCTCCCGGAGCTGTTGCTATGCTCACCGAGGCTTCTTCCAGCGCCGGCCCTCCCCTCCTTCTCTCCTCTTCTTTGTCCCCGCTTGCAAATCCAAGGCCTCGATCCCCAGGTTTGCTTCCCTTCTCCTTTATATCTTTGTCTCTCTTCGTTCTTCCACCTTCCTTGCGTCCTTTCTTCTTCATAATTATCTGGGGCTATTGTTCGTTCTTTTGGAAAAATAGGTGTTTCGTCTTTCTTCTATCATATTCTCCTTGGAGTTCTTTTGATATGTCCGTGAATTTGTTAGATTTACCAGAAACTTGGACAAATTCCATTGCTTATCGATTCTCTAGCACTAAGGGTTGTAAAATGTGCGAGTCTTTTTCAGGTTGCGGATTTCTAAAGGACAAAGAGCAATCGGACATGTTATCTGTTTGAGTGGAACAAATTCCTCTGAAAATTATGCGCCGGACGATAGCACATCTTCATCTAAGGTTGTTTGCTTTGCCAATCCACGCTTTCTTCCAAAATTGGTCGATATTATTTCCTTTTCGGATTATAGTTTGTTTTATTCTTGTTCGATTTCTCCGTCCCCACACCCCCTCCCTTTTTAACTAAGTGATGTCTGTGATGTGAGATGTGAGAAATCATGCCTTTCTTCCTGCTCTTCTTTCCTATGATGCTTTTAAAGTTGGAACTGTTGGCAATGAACCCATTGTTTAGATTGTGTTTTGCATTGGTCATGAAAATGGTGATAAGAATACTATTAGTCATTCTTTTTCTTTATCCTAATTTTTGGATAGTTACTTGAGATAAGATTCTGACTCAAGATTGGGTTCCTTGGTAATTAGAAGTGCAGACGTTTTCAGAACGATTTTAGATCTAGTTTGGATTTCTATGTTTTTCCATTATTATTAACTATAAGTTATGAAGATGTATTATTTAGTTTTCCATAGGGAATTAGGAATAAGAAATTGCAGGTCGTTTCTGTTTTTATTTCTTGTTTTTGTTAGAGAGCTTCTTTGTGTAAGGGCTATCAATCTTGTTTTAAGTTTGCAGTAGCATTTGCTTGTGCACTAGATCTGTAAGGGACTCAATAGGCTATACTTCAATGTGGTACATGCTTTCATTCTATTATTGATCCTGGCATTTTGGTGGTGTGACTACTTATTTAATCCCTCCTTATCGTCTGTTTGTTTTGTTTATAATCTTCTTTTTCTTATTAACCATTCAAAAATTTTGAAACTTTTTCTTATATGTGACCCTAGCCTATTGTAATTCACCCTGTTAATTATTATTTTCCTTCTGTTTTCTTCCCTTAAAATGTCAAGAAGATCAAATTAAAATCCATTTTTTGTAAAATTTCTGAGACATAGTCTTACCTTATCCATCAATTGATTCCATTATGTATTCATCTTTCAAGTTCTTTTATCTTATTCCAGGTTTCATCTAAAATTTCGCCGGCTATGCTTTTCATCTTTTGCTATCCAAAGCCCTTTTGAGCTCCAAAGATCTGTCCCATTCTTTCCTACATTTGTTAGTAGATCTTTTTATTCTATTTGTATTGCATCAGGGTAAGATCCAGATTTGATGATTAGGATTTGAATCCTATTAACTGTTTCAAAATATTTTTTTGAGTAAAAAATAGTTATTCTTTTCATTGGCATCAGGCTGAACACAATCCAGATTGCTGATCATCATGTGAGTTGGGATGTGTGCCTTACTATGTGCAATTTATGTGCCTTGAAAGCAGTTTTAAATGGAAACAGACTTGACAATCAGCATCCAACATATATCCAACTGTCTAACTTGTAAGGAGAAAAATGTAGAGACGTGGAGGAGGATATTTTGTTTTAGTTGAATTGTATATTTCCTATTTTTAAATGTTTTTATTAGAAAATATTATTAGTTAAGGTTTTTTGATATATTTGTTCCTAATCCAATATATATTAGCTTAAGGATTCAAGAAATGTGGCATATCCTAAACCTATTTCAATATCTATATCTTTAACTAAGCTAATATAATGACGCCGAGTTCTGCTACCATTTTGGTTATTTGATATCATTGCTGGAAAGGTCCATAGATCTCTAAAAGAATTTGATAAATATCTAAGTTTGAAATGCATATCTGACTTATGGATATGTGTTCCAATATGTATTCTTCGAGGTGAACAAGTGAGTCTAGGTAACTCCTTGAAAGTTTAAAGTTGTACACAACTTTACGCATTGTTTTACTTTGCTTGCAACCTATGAAAGTTTATAACACTGTAGAATTCAGTTGGTGATAGCCATCTTTATGGTCACCTTTTGAGAAGTGAGTAGTTACTTTTTCTGAGAGCATGCACTTTCTCTTTTTACAAACTCAAAATTATTTGTATGGTTTGAGATCAAGTTGTTGAGGAGGGTGGATTGGGTGATATAGTGATTGTTAAGATGGACATGTAGTGGGCCACTAGGAGCCTATGTAGTCATGAGAATGAAATGGCATCTGATAACTAAATCTCTAGTTTTGAGAGAGAACTGATAAATATTATGTGATTCTTAGAGAGAAAAAAGGGAAAAAGGTATGTGAAAATAGAGGGGTAGAAAAGGGAGAAGAAATACAAGAAAGAGACCGAAAATACAGTCATAACATAACAATACTTATATATCCTTACATAGTCATAGAGGACATGTTATATTATATAGGATTTTGAAGGCTATTATTCCAGATTGTTTTGGACGCATTGACATGTGCACCACATGTGCCGATAACTTGCTTGGAGATAAACACAAATAGCATGTTAGATGCTCCATTATACTTCTTTGTCAGATAATCTTGCTGAGTAGAAAGAAAATTATCTTTAGAAGAAATCTTCCATCTCTGGGATTTTCAAGGTTTCTAGGACATGATGCACATATAGTATGAGACTACTAAATTGTGAAATGCCTTGTTCTTTGAAGATGGATGAATGTGTTCAGACCTGTGTGCTGGGAACTCTTTCTCGACTTTTGCATAAACATTTTTGTACATGTAACATTTTTGTTAGCAACTCGCATATTTCCCACTACTGGATTGTTGCATGAATTGGATAAATATATTAGAATGATAAAATATTTCTATGTAATGATTACAGTTAAAACACATGGATACCTAAAAAGATATGGTGTTCCTGAAAATTGAAGGGGCTGTAGAGGTGCTAGTGGATTTTATTGCATAGTGCTTGAATTTAATGTCACATGTAGTCGAAAATGATTTGGATACATAAGGACTGTGACATTGATAAAACTATTTAATTATTACTTTTGGGTTATACATGTAAGCCTAACAGTTTCTATTCAATCCCTTTGAGCATCCGATAGATAGCATGAGATTTCATGAAAATGTTAATGCTTAGCTATGCCTAACCCTTTAGAGTTGCTTATAAAATTGAGTCTAGACTTCTGCTTTCTGACCTGGAGTCCTTTGAATTTGGCTCTCTGTCTGGTCCCCAGATCCTGATCAACTTTTTTTAGGAGGCAAGATGCTCAGTCTATGAATGCAACGGGACAATAGTGAAGAGAGTATCCAATAGAAGAGAGAACGGATATTCATAATATTATTGGAAGTTTAGAATGTGAGACTGATAGTTTTCCAACAGACTCATCCTCTGGGTGGATGGATGGTGGGCATGTGCTTTGAACCCTGCTAAAATCCTCTTTGCTGGCCTTGGCGATAATACTTGAGAAAGGCAGTACAATTCTGGCCTAGCTATTTGTCCTCCATACTATAAGATTATGGCTTAGTTGAAACTTAGGATGGTAGAACATTCTTGTTCAAAAGTTGCCTATGCAAAATGGATAATGGTATTATAATTGATGAATCAGCCGATTCAGGAACTTAAAAGTTGCTTCAGAGAATCATTGTGTAGATGCAATATGGATGAATTTAATACACATACACATGCACATGCACACCACGTCCTCTGTGAGCTGTCATAGCCTGGTGTGAAAGTTACTTCATAGTGCAGTTCTGATCCGGAGTTAAATTAAATGCAGATTTCTTTCCGTTATTGCTGTGCTCTCCTTTCGTTGTTGCTTTAAGTGACACAATCTTTTTGATTTCGTCATTATAAAGGACTCAGCTCTTGATATAGAGCTTCCCAGGAGAAGTTTGATGGTGCAGTTCACATGTGATGCCTGTGGTGAAAGAACTCAGCGTCTTATCAATAGATTAGCCTATGAGCGTGGGACTGTTTTTTTACAGGTGCATTTCATATCTAAGTCTTCCTCAAGTCTGTCTTGTTTAGCAAATCCTGATTACTGATGTTTAGAATGGTAATACTGATTTGTTTTCTCTCTTAAGTTTTTCCATATCATAATTATATGTATGTCTGAAAAGTTTGCATTTAAATCAACCATATGAAAAGCAAACAGTAAAATTCCACAACAAATGGCTGAATAAATTTGCATTCTTCGAGTAGCTATTTTATACTTATATAATTAGGTTGGTCCATGACTTTTATGTGTTGAAATTTCCCTTCAAGAATGATAAAGTACTCGCGGTTTCTTCACTGCTTTTTATCTAATGTTATATTCTTTTAGTTCTATTAGGAGTTCCTCAGTGTAACTGACAAAGAAAAATGTCGAGTGGTTAATAGTACAAAAATCCATCTTTATCATATGGATTGTGTTATCATTTGATGGTGCAAGACACCACTGCATCATAATGACATTTTGGTCCTAAGGGATCTTATGAGAAATATTTCCTCTCTTCACTAACAGTGCAATCTAAACAGTGTGCAGGTTGCCTTGTGTATCACAAATTTGTCGACAATCTTGGTCTTGTAGTTGAGTATGACCTGCGGGAGGAACTACATGGAGATTCTTATGGTAGTAAGTAGATATGGCGTTGACAAACTGTTATGTGATTATTTACATGATGCTTACCTCAGTAAATCCGGAAATATTTAGTTGCAGAGGCTGGAGCTTCGAATTCTGAAAGCTAAAATATGTCATTAAGTGACGCCCGACTGACTGTTCCTGGAAGCTCCACGGTCCAAAACTTGACTTAGGCAAGGGCTAGGCATCAGGGGAAGCCATCTGGTATGCCTAGTTGAGTTGGCCTTCTGTTCTGCCTTTTCAAATCCTCTATAGCCTTTTGACTTAACAGACATCAAAGCGAGCCAATGGTGCTTTTCTCATTGTGAAGGTTATCGATATGAATAATAATTTGCCATTACTCATGATGGTTTTGAAGGCAAAAATTTTCCTCTTGTATCTATTTTAATTTACAAAGTGCCTGATATATGAAATTTTCATGGATGTTACCTTAATGTTTTCTATGACATAAGCTATTTGTGAGAGAATTACTTTCTATAGTTGTATTACTAAACTGGTGGTGAATTCAATTCAGATGTTTCCATAAATCTGAAATGATGGACGCTTAGATGTAAGCATGAAAAAGTACTCTGTAAGCAATGCTTTTTTGGAGGAGCCCTAGTGGCATGGTATCTAAGGGCTAACCAGAGGGGGAAAAATGGTTACCTATAGGATTCTTTACCCAAAATAAAAATAAAAATAAAAATAAAAAATAAAAATATGATTTGCCGTGGATAGAGCTGCAAGGGGTGGGTCAACTTGGGAACCGACTTGGTTCCAACTTTAGTAGGCTTGACCTAACATGAATTTTTAGACCCATGAGTCCCCTCTAGTTTGGGAGGGGACCTGTTAGAAAATCAGAGCTGGGTTGCGTCATGCATTCTCTTGCCTATCATGACTTATATATTAATCAGGTCACTGGACCTAACCTGACTTGGCTTAGCTCAATCTGATTCGAACTCCTTGATTTTAGAAATACCTAAACCCTCTAAGCCCTCTATCATGCCCTATTGCCATATTTTGGTTCGTAGATATCTAAATTTCACTCCCTTTTCTTTTTTCCTCTTTAGAACCCTTTTGATACATGTCATTATTCACCTGACTTTTGTGGAGTAGATGGCTTTTTCTTTTTTTTCCTCAATCATTCATTGGAACCTAGCCCCTGCCTATCTTGAACTCATGGTTAGTGGGTTGGGTACGGTCATGCTTGAACCAACACAATCTAAATGACTTGATCAAGTTTTTAAAAAGAAAAAAGAAATCCTGAACCCAACCTGACCTGACCTGACCTGACCTACTTGGTCAAGGGGTCGAGGTTGGGTTCATGACTTGAAAGCAAGAGTGGTGCTTGCCTGGGTCCTGACATAGCTTGGTTGCAGGCATAGGCATAAATGGTGTCCTTTTGGTCTACATGATAAAATTGGTTCCATTCATCATATCAATGGAAATTATTTTACTCACAATGTATTGCAATTGACATGGTATATGATATCGGAACAAGCTGCCTAACTCAGTTGATATTGGACCACGTATCATACCAACTGCAAATTGAGATTGAATAGTATTTGAATTGTTCAATTCTAGACCTTGTTGAGCTGAACCGCTCATAACCAAGTTATTTTGGATGGTTTAGCCCGGTAAGACCTTTGTTTGGGCTTGCTTGACGCATCCTCCTCAATAATTGAGGAGGGTTCAATCTGGTATGGATCAATGTGGTACAAAACTGGTGTCATATCATACACGTCAACCAGCGGTACATAGTCCAGTACCAAAACTGTGAACCTGTGCAACCACAGTATATAAATAAACTAATGATGGATTGGGTGACAAGGTTTAGATCCCACCATGTTTGGGTTAAACTATGGACTTGGTGCCGTGCCAAACACTGCAGGTCTTTGGATCAACATCCAGACTCCATATCATCCGTTCATAATGGTTTTGCAGTCACAATATATTTCAACCTAGTATTATCCCCAAAGGAATGGCATCGTAGCTGCCTTGTATGGTATCTACAATTTTGTCATCACAATGTTCTATGAAGTATTGAAATAATAACATGTGATCACCTGAATTATTTTTTCAGCATTCAAACTATTTAACAATTCGACTATTCCAATTTTTAATGAACTAATTGCATGTTATTCTTGAAATAGTTCACTGCTTATTTTTTATGGGAAAAAATTCATGACTTGTTCATGAAATGCTTGTATAATATTGATAAAAAAAAATTGTTTTGCTGTTGTTGCCTTTCACTTGTTTGTTTTCACATACAATGGCTTTTTTAGACATTATATTTTTAGATCTCCCTTCAGTCTTCATATATCCTATTTCACACTCCCTTGATTCTTCCTGGACTTTTTGGTCCTTCTGTTTTCCCCTCGTTGACCCCTAGTCAAATTATTGCAGGGAACCAAACAAGTTTCCACTGTTTCTTTCATGACTGAAAAATCTTTTAAAGAAGATCTCTGCTTGGGAGCCTGAGATCGTAAATGTTCCCAACAATGGTGCAGCTAGACTGCAAGTCAGCAAGAAACAATTATGTTTTCCCCCAAAAGTTCTCTTGCCTTTCTGATAAACCTAAATGATCTGCCAAACCTTGTTAGAGGACTGCCTTTCTAACATGCTCGTGAACAATCTTGAGAGATGCAAACAGAGGTTATTCTTAAAAAGATGACTAGGGTGGCTGAACATCAGGTGGTCTTTGTATATTTGTTGCCTGTCTCTGATTGTTTTATAATAAGCAGGCGACTAGACCAAGTCATGATCAACAGCTAAATAATATTTGCTAGGTACTGTTTTCGGGAAAACATCACATGGCTTTCTAGGAGATGATGGCCAGGCCGGTGGCTTCTTTGTGAGAAGCTGTAAGAAAAGTTGCATGTGATGTTTGGCTTCACATGCAGACAGCATTATTGACTCGCTGCAGACAGCAGGCAAAGCTTGTTGAGCTGTTTGGCTTCAGGATTAACATAGACCTTGTGCTCATCCTTTTCTGCCTTTAGTGATTTAATTACGGACAAACCCAAAAAAAAAAGAGAAAAGAGAAGGAAAAACTATGGTGATTCTCCCCAGTTTCAGTCAAAAAAAAAAAAAAAAGAAATGTAGATGGAAATTTTTTTCAGATTTAGAAGACTTTGTGATTGTGTAAAGCATTTGACAAGGAGTCAAAAATTCTAGGGGGGAAAACTCTGCAAGAATTTTTAGTTGTATTATGATGACATGCATCGGCAGCCAAATCGCAACTGGTCCAAGAGACATGTTGGATGCTCAGCCATTTGATAGGGTTCTAGAGTCAATTTTAAAGCATGCTCCCAGTGGTTGATTCTGTTTGGAATTCTTAGACTCGATTCCTATTGAGGTGTTCTTGAATATATTTGAAATATTACGGGTGCAAAGACATTAGAGGCATTTATGACTGCTTTGCATTTAAAGATAAAGCTTGATTATTGATTGGATCTCGCGCTAGCTGTAAACAATGGTCTTCAAGGCTCAGCTAGCCTGAAAGCTCAGTTGAAGAGGCGATTGTTTTATAGAGTGGTTGGAGCACGCGCGTGTTAACCCAATCAGACTATTGTTCAGATGTTTTAGCGGCGACCTGGTGGACATCTGAGTCAAAAGTTTCTAGAGGCGGACACGATCTGAGTCAAAATTTTCATGCGCTTGTTGTTGTGCGAGGTTCAAGTCCAAGACGTTGGCGTCATCCGCATGACTCTCAGTAAACCATGGAATCTTGCAGCATGAAATAAAATTGTTGCCCATTTTTCATATCATCAGTAGCTAGCAATGGGAAAATTGTAAGCCGAGAGGCACAAAAATGGCCATTTCCTTCTCTTTTGAAAAAGAAGCCCATCTCATTTGTTTAAATTATACATCTAACAACTACTATTCTAGATTGAGCTTATAAATATTAAATCTTTGCGTGCCTTATCACCCCCCTTCCTTTAATCTTAGAAAGGAAAAAAAAAAAAAAAAGTAGTTCTAGGAAAATGTTAGTGGAACAAGAAAGTTCACTACAAGTTGTCGGAACTCTTGCCTTTTGTCTTAACTTCACTAGCTTTCTTTCTATTTTTTTTCCTTCCCTTGAAAAGCGAAGTTAGGGTCATCACTCCTCAGCGTTGCCTCTACCTCTCTTATCAACCGCTCAATATTCAAGAACAATGGATGATCCTTGATGGCATGATTGTTGCAAGTCAATACTTTAAATCCATAAAGCTAAGATGTCCAAGGGATGTTCCATAGGATACCAAAATGAATTATTATCTCAAGTATGGAGTCCAAACTATTGCACTATCCCAACATTTTTAATCTGACATGGTCTGAGATATTCTCTATTTTAAGTATCGGAATAGAATATGATGGTGAGAAGTATCTTATTTCATAAAAAGGTCAAAGCATTTTTATTCCATGAAATTTGAAACTTTATTTGAAATAGCTCGTTTCGATGTACACATCCATTTGGCTGGATTAAAGTCATTCATTCTAGTTAATAGAGAAGAGGACAATCTTCTCTAACACTAATCAACCAAGTCCATTATGAAGCTGAACAGGTTTGAAAGTAAACTTAGACATCAAGAGAAACTTGGCTAGGCTAGATTAGGATTGTTGTGAAATCTTAGTGGGATAAGATTGTTATTCCAAGTAGCAATTGGTCAAGCTTGAACCGCAATTCACTTTTCATAGATGCCAAACTTGAGGTAGCTCGTCATTGGTGCAATCAAGCTTGACTTGCCGGTCCCAGGTGGGCCATAGAGCAAGTATCCCTACCTCCAATCATCAATTATTTCCTCTCCATAAGACTTGTGAGATCCTCCATGAACATCTGCTTCAGCTCCGGATCCATTGGCAATGTATCGAAGGTGGATGGGTGGGGAAGGTCTCTTGGGCACCATGAGTCCCGCTCGATCATGCAGAGCTGGGGTATCCTGTCCCTGTCCAAATTCATGGGGGTTATTGCAACCAAGGATACTTTGAAACTTTTATTATTAGGTCTAAGTTCTACAGTCGCTTTGTCCACATGATCGTCTCCCGGTATTAAAAAAATTGTAATAAAATTTGATTGAGAATTAATTGTCATCGTCATCATAGACTTGTAGAATCTGGAGGGTGGAAAAAATAAAGAAGAATAAGAACGATGTCACTTGGTCGGCATTATTCCATAGTCGATAGCAATCAGAGTTAAAGACTGCAAATGCTTTACATTTTTTGTGATTTTTCTGGAGGCAGCATTAAAAGAACCCAACTTACTGCCTGTGAACATGAAATGTATTAGTAACATTAAATTGGCAAAATTTGAACACGAAACGTATTAGTAGCGGTAAATAGACGAAGTTCGGCTTTTCTTTTCTTTTCTTTTTTTTCTTTTATAAAAATTTTAAGTTATTAAAAATGAAATTTTTATCTGTTTTAACGGACCTTATATTGGTTTGCCGCCACTACAGGCCATGGCGCTGATAACTCAAAAAATAAAAATAATAATAAAAAAAGAGATGCGCTGACCACAAAATTGTATGGTCTACAGATGCCTTGGTTGATAATGTAATAAAAATTATATTTCAATGATAGTACCAATTCTGATTGATAGAGAAAAATTAAAAATTTATAAATAAAATGAAATCAAACTTTGCTTATTTGATGCTACTAATATATTCCTTATCAATAAGTTAATATTTTTATATAATGGCAGCAGTTGGGTTTATTTGATGCTGCCTTTTATCTTGTGCCTTTTGGGCATAGGAAAATAAATTAAAAATTTTTTTTTTAAAAAAAAAGGGAAACTTTACATGCGTTTTAATGGAACTGAATTATTGTTCTTCTGCGGGAAAGAAAAGTTAAGAATAAATAATGATAATAATGGCAATGATGTCAATGGTAATGAAATAATTACAAAAACGCTAATCAAAAGGCCAAATGATTGTTCTGGCCATGAAAGAGATGAGATCGGTAGAGAATTAATTACTGACAGCTGAAAAATTTATTGAAAAAGTCCAAGATCACCGATTAAAAAAAAAGCCATTTTATTTATTTAAAATATAAACTGAGTCAGTTGAAGCAACGAAGAGTCGTCACCTCCCAGGGGGCGCAGTGCCAGCACTCGTCAAAACTCAGATTTTTTCCCTTTATTCTCAAATTTAAAAGGACATATTTCGTCATCATTTCAGGCGCCCTTCACCCCAGTGTGTTGATCCACTCGTGCTAAATCTCCCGCAAGTTCTTCCTCGCCCTCGGCTCCATTAGCTTTCTTTTTCTTCCCGTGGAGGAATTCGACCAGCCCTTGGAGCGCAACATCAGTAACATCACTCCTCATCAGCTCCTCTGCGACCTCCGCCGGGGTCACATCCACCTCCCTCATTAACCCTTCAATCTCAGGGAACAACGGGTGGTCATCAATGGCATGGTAATTGGAAGCCAAGACCCTGAACGCATGGGGACTACAATAGCTCATGTGGATGTGCATGTCCATCCGGCCCGGCCGGAGCAGGGCCGGGTCGAGCCGCTCCTTGTAGTTTGTAGTGAATACTATGATCCTCTCCTCGCCGCTGGTCGACCACAGTCCGTCGACAAAGTTGAGCAGCCCAGAGAGCGTCACCTGCAACACCATATGATTACACAAACCAAAGCGAGTCCCAGATCAAGATCATAATTTGCTTTATGTCAAGTAAAAATGGTACTAAATTGGCTGTAGTACGGCATAATCCACACTGACCTGGTCACTCCTTGATGACGAATCCGACGATTCACCATCCTCCCTCTGCTGCAGATTGATTGCGCAATCGATGTCCTCGATCACTAGAATCGATCGGTTCGACATTCCAATCAGCAAACTTCTTAAGCTTGAATTCCATCTCACCTCAGTGAGCTCCAAATCATAGATGTCGAATTTGAGATAGTTCGCCATTGCTGCAATCAAGCTCGACTTGCCGGTTCCCGGCGGGCCATATAGCAAGTACCCTCGCTTCCAGGCCTTCCCAATCCTCTTATAGTAGTCCTTCCTGTTCACGAACCTCTCGAGATCCTCCATGACTGTACGCTTGAGCTCTGCCTCCATCGCCAGCGTGTCGAATGTGGATGGGTGGTGAAGTTCTATCGAGAACCATGACTCCCCTTCATTCATGTAGATATGGAGTGTCTTGTCCGCGTCCTTCATTGCTTTTGCTCGTGCAAGGATGAATGGCAAGTAAGAATTCAACGCCTCGTCCTTATGCCCTTCGTCAAAGCTGACCTCGAACGACCGATGCTCATTGTTGTAATTGGATCCCTCCTGCTTTTCGCAAACCAACCGCCACTTGAACTTGATCCCTTCGAAGACATCGATCAACTCTTGGCCTGGTTCTAAAGAGATCATCATGCTCTTTGTTTCGTCTACTCTGCTAACTCTGATCCTCTTCATGGAGGGGTCGATCCTGGTGGCCAGGTAAAGTTTGGCGGCCTCAAAGATTTGGTTGCTGCCTTTCTTCTCCTTCTCCTCGATGACAATTGTGTTCTCGGGGGAAACACGGGATCGAAAGATGCTGATGATGCTGGAAAGAAGGAAGCTTCGGACTTCATGAGGGAGGAATTCATTGGCGACGGAGCGGACCAGCATCGCCGTGGCTGCAACGGATGCGGCGGTGGTGAGGGCTTTCTTGTAGGATTCTATGGCTTTGCTGTGTGAAGCCATGGAGATGGATTCGCTGGAAGCACGGTGAGGTGGGAGAGTAGCTCCGGAGCCGGTTGGAGAAAGAGGGTGGCGTTGGCGATGGGAACGCTTGCTCGGTTTACAACAGGGTCTTTGCGGTGCTCCCGTAAATAATGCGAGCAGTCGCAGCGAAAAATGTACGGATGGGATTAAGGCCCTGTTTGTAAAAATAATAATAAAATAAAATATGGTGGTTGAATCCAGCTGGGTTATTCTGTGGACATGGATTCTGATGTATAGTTTTTATAATGGATTCTCCTCAATGGAATGCTGCGTTTTACAGTACTGTCATTTTATTAAAAAAAAAAGAATGGAACAAAAAATTTTATTTTCATTTTTTTTTTTTTACTTTCTGATAACATAAAAATATTTTGATAGTAACTTTATTTTTAGTTTTTATAATTTTTGTTAGCTAATATTATTTTTATTTCTACCGAAGGAGATATTTTTAAAAATTAATTTTCAAAAAATTCTTTCAATTTTCAAAATGTTTAAAAACAAGTGAAAGTAAAAAATAAAAAAAAAATCACTTTCACTTTTTTCTTAAATAATAACTAAACTATTTTTTATATTTATTTGTAAAAATAAAAAGAAAATAAAAGTGACGTCAAATACATCATAAATAATTACCTAAGCGCCGAGGGTTCACTGAACACGGACAATACTGTGACGGTGCGCCAGGTGGCACGGGCTCGTACGGCTACTTAGCTATACGTTTTCTTCCGTCAAATTTCGTGAAATGATATAACCACTCTCTCGTTCTTCTTACTTGCTCGGAAAGAAAAGTATCTAAAAGATGAGAATGGCCGTTCGGCCCATGCTTTCCCGGAAGGAGCGTGTGGCATCCGCGTCATACGTCGACTTAGCTGCCGTTTGTGAAAGTCTCATGGAGGTCCGGCTATAGTGTTTTATTTATTTATTTATTTTTTAATTTAAATTTAGGTAATGGAGCTCGAATGCTGACGTTGACGGATACGGTGATAAACGGAGGGTTTCCCATTTTTACACATAGATTGTTTTCCCTCACAAACGCAGTTTAATTTTTCTTTGATGACTGCTTTCAGTTTCTTCTTCTCTCAAAACCGTCGATCGCTTCTTCTTCTCTCAAAACCGTCGATCGGGGAAGAGAAGCGAGCCGGGGATGTCATATTAGGAAGGGGAGACGGGTGGAACTTTGGAATCCCATATGAATTTGTCCTTAAAATTTTCCATTTTTATATGCATCAGCACCTTTCTCTCTACACCACTAACCAGCACCAACCAGTAACTCAAGCCTGTGATCAGGCCTTACATCTCTAAACCGGTGATTGATTTTTTTTTTTTTTTTTTCTTAAAGAAAAAAATAAATAAAAGAAAAGTGTAGCGAATCCAATTTTGTTGCCTACTCCTCATTCTTCTTGGTTGCTTGCGAAGGAAACTATCTCAGTGGATAAGCATCATTGTTGTTTTGCCATTAATAAAATAGGGGAAGTAGGCTGCCCTTTTCATAGTTTAGAAAAAAGAGAGAAAGAAAGAGAGAAAGGGAAGAGCAGTACTTTCCCAAGGGCCCCAAGCCTCGTCAGAGGGTGCTCGGAATCTTTCTTCTCTCTCCCTCTGATTCCAAGCCTTCTGTCTGCCTCCTAAGATTAAATAATTACCTAAGCGCGGGCTCGCCGAACATTGGCGATCCTGTGACACGCGCCACGTGGCACCTGCGTCACGCGCCGACTTAGTTTTTTCTTTTTTCTTTTTTTTTTTTTTTTTTTTTTTTTTTTTTTGTCTCGGTGAAATCTCATGAAATAATATTACCGCCCCTCATTCTTCTTGCTTGCTTAGCACGGAAGGTATCCTGAGGATGAGAATTATTCTTTTGCTCGCTGAGCGTGACCGTAACGATCTCAAGCTCATATTGGCTTATCTAATTAATTTATTAACGAATCAAAATTATATAATTTAAAATTTTAAATAAAAATTAATTAGCATCAAATAAATTTAAGTCATAAATATATAATATTTTTTTATTTTATTTGATATAAAATTATTTTTAATATATTATAATTTTTTTTTATAATTTGATGTTTTTGTTGCAATATCATAAGCTAGTTAAAATCTAATCAAAAGTTATTGGACAAAATTTATTTTGAGCTCAATCATTGATGTTATAAGGATGACTTCAAATCATGACGGTACTTTATCATCTTTTTATGAAAATTATTATTTTATATTTATCAACTTTCATATATTTGGATTAACTTTGATATCATTTGTAATGTTTTAAGCTCATATACTAGTTCAATTAATTGGTTAATGAATTGAAACTATGCGGCTCAAAAATTTGAGTAGGAATTAATCAATAGTAAATAAAATTAAATTTAAAAAATATAATATTTTTTTATTTTGATTTTATTTGATGTGAAATTAATTTTAGTATGCTACACCCTACAATGTTTATTGCGTGAGTTCGAAGTCTCTGTGCCCAAGGCTCCCTCTTAGGCTTAACTCAAAAGTCTTTGATCCGCCAATGTAGCTCATGGTAGGATCCGATCCAATGCGAAGCAGATTATGTTAGGCACGACATGACCCATAGGTCATACCGGGAATCTTCTAACCCGCTGGCTGGCAGTATCAAGACAACGGTACAAATGAGCCAATCATAATAGCCCATGAACTGATACGGCACAACTTGAGGGACCATTCTGATATTAAAAATTAAAAAAATAATTAAACCGTGCGATCACCGTATGGTGGGCCGTGTGGTGTGCCAGCACGTAGGCAACGCCAGGCATAATGACTTTATCCATATTCTTGATAACGGTGACAATTAATATTCGGCAAAATTTTTTACAATTTTTTAATCTTTTATCATGCAGGGAGTACAAAATTTGGACCTTTTAAGAAAAATCCTCGTGTATTCTTTGAGAACCTGTTTGGTTCTTTTAGGGATGAGAGGGTAAAGAGACGTTGAAATAATAATAATAATAATAATAATAATAATTTATATTCATTTTATTTTGATACAAAAGAAAAAAAAGAGTAATATTTATAAAATTATAAATATATCTTTTATTATAAAAAAAGTTTAAATTAATTTAATGAATAGAATTAAAAAGATGGGCATAAGTTAAAAAACATTTCCTTCCTTTTCTTTATCTCTTATTTAGAAAGTAAAGAATTTTAGACTTTTAACGAAAAATGGAGAGGAATGAGTAATCCCCAATCCTCTCTCCCTTCTTATTTTTTCTTCCTTCCAAATAAAAGATTTTATTACTTTTCTCCTCTTTTCCCTCTCCTCTACTATCCTCATTTCATTTTCTTCCATCCAAACAAATCCTAAAAGTAGTTGGTCAACTTAGCTAAGAGTAGGTGGTCTAAACAAACAAGACTCATGGTACCTCGCTCGTCAACTTTCAATACACTGGCCATGGAACCAAAACTCAAACAGATGGTTTTTGAAGGACCTAACAAGGTTTAAGGAGAGGAAGGAATATTACAAGACCATTGGAAAGGCATGGTGTTACACCATAGATTTGTTGTTTGATCTGAAGAATCGTGATACAACCATATACTCTTATAATAAAATTCTAAGAGTATATAAAGCCTATTTATCCTCAATATATAAACAACTTAAACTATAAAACTAAGTGAACATGTAATCCATTATCCTCAATTGTATAAAATTTCTAAATAATACCACTATACTACAAACTATCTACTCGATCTCTCTCTCCACTAGCCCTAATCCTTGCTCGGTCTCTGAATCCTTGATCTTTATAAAAGATACAATGAATATGATATGAGCTAACCTCTCAACAACAATCCTTATACAAACAGATATAAATATGTAATAAAATATTTACATAATATTAAAATAATATGCATAACAAAATAAATCATGTTGCAAATACCATACTATAAAATCATCCATCAAATATAAGAATAATCATTTTTTTTAACTTTTATTTTTCATGACATTAAACTACATCATCTCAATATTACATCTGAAATTATCATATCAGTGCACTCTGATGATACATATTGACAAATCAATCATACATATGCCTTATGTGTATAAACCTAACCTGATCGTCACCTTATGCCTAAACTAGTTCTCGCACTAATGCCACATGTGATAAATATAATCTGACCTCCATTTAGAACCCTTACATCAAGTGTCAAAAACTTAGTCTAGTTATAACTTTAGGCCAAAACTAATTTCACACCAGTGAATATAGTCATCACCATCAATCTAGCTACCGGTACTCCTCTCGTTAGTGAATATACAGTTATAATAGTGGACCTGACCACTAGTGTGCATGGAACTAGTGATGACTACTCGTTTAAAGCTTTTGATTTGTTTGTCAGTATGAAGTTAAAAAGTTTAATAGATTTGATCAACTTGTTTTTGATTTGCTTTGAGCATCTTCTTTTTAGTGTCATTGGTCCCTATAGTTTTGTTATTGACATCAATAGTCTGATTAACTGCCCCTACAACTTATTGAACATGGTAGTGTTGCCTATTATGGTAAATGCCGAGGTTTCAATATTTGCTAGATCCTTTTAGTATGTGCATGCATTTTTCAAATATTTATCAGATACACACAAGATACATCTTTTATTTTTTAACGAATGTTTATTTTTTAATAATGAAGTATTTATTCTGATGCTGAAATCATTATATGGAGTATGATTACTTTGAATGATGACTAGATGATAAGGATTGTGGACGCTAATGCATTCATGTAATGTTATATGGATAATCCATAACGCTTTACAGATGCCTTCTCTCTCTCTTTCACACACACACAAACGGATATGCACGCATGCATATGCACACATATATGTATGTATATAACTGTGAAAGTATATAAACATATGGAAAACTAGACTTTGCTTCATTCAAATATAGCCGAGGGTAGATTCGAGCTCTTCTTTTTAGTGTCATTGGTCCCTATAGTTTTGTTATTGACATCAATAGTTTGATTAACTGCCCCTACAACTTGTTGAACCTAGTAGTGTTGCTTATTATGGTAAATGCCGAGGCACCAATATTTGCTGGATCCTTTTAGTATGTGCATGCATTTTTCAAATATTTATCAGATACACACAAGATACATCTTTTATTTTTTAATGAATGTTTATTTCTTAATAATGAAGTATTTATTCTAATGCTGAAATCATTATATGGAGTATGATTAGTTTGAATGATGACTAGATGATAAGGATTGTGGAGGCTGATGCATTCATGTGATGTTGTATGGATAATCCATAATGCTTTACAGATGCCTTCTCTCTCTCTCTCTCTCACACACACACACACACGTGCGCACACAAACGGACATGCATATGCATACATGCACGCATGCACATGCTAGGTGTATATAGATGTGAATGTATATAAATATATGAAAAACTAGACTTGATTTCATTCAAATATAGCCGAGCGTAGATTTGGTCATCTCCCTCAGTCTTAGATCTATATAGTTCATGGATCCCGACAATAAAAAAATAAAAAAGATGGAATGGCTCCAGAATCGATGTAGATTCAAAAGTAAAAAAATTGATTGAATTCTAAACTTGGCTATATTTGAATATAGCCAAGTCTAATACACATACGCTCTTATTCGAATGTAGCCGAATGTAGATTTGGTCATCTCCTTCAGTCTTGGATCTATATAGTTCACGGATCCCAAAGATGAAAAAATGAAAAAGATGGAACGGCTCCAGAATCCATGTAGATCCAAGAGTGAAAAAGATGATCGGATCCTGAATTTGGTTATATTTGAATATAGCCAAATCTAACACACATACACACTGTGTGTGTGTATATAAGCTGGGCTTGGATATATTTGAATATAGTCAAGTCTAACAAACACACTCTCTCTTTTAGGGCTGGAAGTGGGTCTGAATCCAAAGTTTTCTAAACTTTAGGTTAGGCATGAGCTCAAATTAAGGCTCATATTAATTTTAGGCTGAGCTTAAATAGATGATTGGCCTGGCCCAAACCCGAGCCTAATCTAAATCGAGCTACAAATTTCGAATTAGACTTGATTATGAGTCTCTTTATTGAATTGGTTGAATCTTCATTTAGTTTTATTTTATACAAAATTGAATCCATATATTTATTGTCTAAGTAAATAACAATTTTATATATGCTTTAATTAATATAAGCAAATAACCTGCATGTCTAAGCAAATAAACAAATAGTTTTATAAAATAAATCATCAAAATTAGATCAAAATCAAGCCAACCTAGTATTTTTGCTCAAATGGACTAATTCGAGATGCCCAATGGGTTTTGGGCCGGGCTCGAGCCTGGGCTTGGGTCTAAGTTTGGCAAAAATTTTTGGGTCTTAGCTTGATCCGAATCCTAAAAAAAAAATTTGATCTATATTTGGACAAGTGTTTAGCCCAACTCGATCTGACCTACTTCTAGCTCTACTCTCTCTCTATGTGTATATAAAATCTTACGATGTATTAAATTCTTCTTCCCCATGGGATCAAATGGGTTTTGTAATTTTTTACTTTATAAGTTCTTGTTGAATCATGGGATAGGAACTGTAGGCATCAGTTCTATAATCATCAAATATATATATATAACAATACTATATAACCTAAAATTTTGACATGTATATATATATATATATATATATATATTATTTATATAAATTTTGAAGTCATTTTTTTTATTTTTTTTTATTTTAAGATTTATAAATTATGTGCTGTATAAATTGAACAATGAAAAAGATGATTAGATCATGTAATCAACGGAATATTTCAACAGATTGAATCAAAGTTATGAAGGCACTTAAATATTTCATGTAATCTCGTTGTTGCTGATGTAAAAACCAGTTTCATTGCTTAAAGACTAATTGACTCCTTATTATGATTTATTAGCGAGGCAGGTTGGAAGTGGAGAAGCAAAGCTGGGTTTCATAAATGATTACTATTATTTTGACTGTGACTCGCCTGCTGACAGTCCAAAAAAAAAAAATTTGATGCCCAGCTCTTAAATAGGATGCAATGCATCAAATTATTCCCTCCACGGTAATGACGTCGACAGAAATGTCGGCGAGAACGTAGACCGCAATGGTACAATGACGTAGATGACTCCTCTGTTGGCAGTCAAAAAAAAAAAAAAAAAATTGCTGCCCCGCTGTTAAATAGGATGCAATGCATCAAATTATTCCCTCCACGGCAATGACGTCAACAGAAACGACGGGAATCACGTAGACCGCGATGGTACAATGACGTAGATAGTAATGACGTAGACAGAAATGGTGACAATGACGTGGGCGGCAATCACATGATCGCACCAGGGTTGGTAAAAAAACAGTCAAATGATTCTTCTCACAATAAAAAAAAACTGAACGCACTGCACAATTAATCACCGATTGTCTCAAATTTCACTGAAAAAAAAAATGATGGTTGCATAAAGTTCAACATCAAAGAGCCGTTGTTTTGCACGCCTGGAACTTTTTTTTTTTTTTTTCATCCTTCCGCGGGTTCATCCACTTTACCTTTACATTTTTTTTACATGAAAGATGATGGGAAACCTTAAAAAAACGCAGCACCAATAATCGTCAAAACTTTTTTTTTTTTTTTTGTTTCCCCCTTGTTCTTAACTTTCTTTTTCTTTCCGTGGAGGAATTCACCAATTCTTCCTCGCCCTCGGCTTCACCAGCTTCCTTTTTCTTCCTGCGGAGCTCCTCGCCCGCGGCTCCACTAACTTTCTTTTCCTTCCCGTGGAGGAATTCACACATACTTCCTCGACCTCGGTTTCACTGGCTTTCTTTTTCTTCCCGCGGAGGAATTCGACGAGCCCTTGGAGTGCAACATCAGAATCATCACTCCTCATCAGCGCCTCCGCGACCTCCGCCGGGGTCACCTCCACCTCCCTTATTAGCCCTTCAATCAAAGGGAATAATTGGTGGTCGTCAACACCATGGTAGTTGGAAGCCAAGACCCTGAATGCATGGGGACCACAATAGCTCATGTGGATGTGCATGTCCATCCGGCCTGGCCGGAGCAGTGCCGGATCAAGCCTCTCCTTGTAGTTGGTGGTGAACACAATGATTCTCTCATCGCCGCTGGTCGACCATAGTCCATCGACAAAGTTGAGCAGCCCTGAGAGTGTCACCTGCAACACAAACCAAAGCGAGTCCCAGGCCAAGATCATAATCCAATTCGCTTTATATCAAGTAAATAAATATTGCAGTAAATTGGCTGTAATATGACAGGATCCACACTAACCAACCTTTTCATTCTTTGAAGACGAATGCGACGATTCACCATCCTCCCTCTGCTTCAGATTGTTCAGATTGATTGTGCAATCGATGTCCTCGATCACTAGGATCGATCGGTTCGACATTTCAACCAGCAAACTTCTTAAGCTTGAATTGCTTCTCACTTGAGTGAGCTCCAAATCATAGATGTCAAATTTGAGATGGTTCGCCATTGCTGCAATCAAGCTCGACTTACCGGTTCCCGGTGGGCCGTATAGCAAGTACCCTCTTTTCCAGGCCTTCCCAATCCTCTTGTAGTAGTCCCTTCTTTTCACGAACCGCGCGAGATCCTCCATGACTGTCCTCTTGAGCTCTGCCTCCATCGCCAGTGTGTCGAATGTGGATGGGTGGTGAAGGTCTCTCGAGAACCATTTTGTCGACATCCATGCTTCGCATTCAATTGTGTGGATGTGAAGCGTCTTGTCCGCGTCCTTGATTGCTTTCGCTTGTGCAAGGATGAATGGCAAGTAAGATTTCAATGCCTTGTCCTTATGCTTTTCGTCGAAGCTGACCTCGAAGGACCGATCATCAGCGGCAGCGCTTGCTTGCGAGGAGTTGTTATTGGATCTCTCCGGCCGTTCGCGAACCAACTGCCACTTGAACTCGATCCCTTCGAAGACATCGATCATCACTTGGCCTGGTTCTAAGGAGATCATCACGCTCTCTGTTTCCTCCACTTTGCTGACTCTTATCCTTTTCATGGAGGGGTCGATCCTGGTGGCCAGGTAACGTTTGGCGGCCTCAAAGATTTTGTTGCTGCCGTGCATCTCGTTCTCCTCGATGACGATGGTGTTCTCGGGGGGAACACGGGATCGAAAGATTTTGTTGAAGCTGGAAAGAAGGAAGCGTCGGACTTCAGGGGGGAGGAATTCATTGGCGACGGAGCGGAGAAGCATCGCCGAGGCTGCAAAGGATGCGAAGGTGGTAAGGGCTTTCTTGTAGGATTCTGTGACATTGTCGTATGAAGCCATGGAGATGGATTCGGTGGAAGCAAAATGAGGGGAGAGATGAGGTCTGGGGACTTTTTGGGACTGGAGAGGAGTGGAAAGGGGCCTTGGCGCTGGGACCGCTGGATGGTGGGTTGGGTTATTTATGGATTCTAGCCGAACTATTCTGTCGTCGTAGAATCAGTGGGCTATTATTTTTTTTTTTAACGAATTCTCGTGAAGTTAAATAATTTCCTAAGCGCGAGTTGATCAAACACCAGCGATGCTCTAACAATGCAACTCGTGGCATGGCCCCCACACGGCCGCTTAGCTGAGTCGGGATCCTGTCACACCTCATAGCATGGCCGGAAACGGCCATTTTGCTGAGTCGAGATCCACTTAGCAGCATGGGTGCGTATCCGTCGGTGGCTGCCTTTCATCCAAGGCGGATCCCATCGAATCAAAAAAGTTTCAGCCACGCATCCATGGACCAAGGGTTGAAATGTGCACCACATTTGGCAGTACACTATAAAGAATCCGGACTCCATTTAGCTCTATGTTTTTCACCGAGAGATTGGCCGCCCTCTCTTCCCGCTGCATGCTTTGGAAGAAAAGTACCTTTAGCGATGAGAATTATTGTTGCTCCTACGACTTGTTCACCCAAGCTTCATCCAAGGAATCGTTTGGTAACCCAGATTGAGTCATCATGTTTGACATTAGATCACTAATATTTTTTATGTTACAGTAATCCAATCTTCAATATTCTAAAATCATTATATTTCATAAGTTATATGTTAGTGATTATGGTTCTTTGGTGATCCAAATTCATCGTATTTTTGGTATACCATAATAATTCCGAATCACCAACCATAAAATTTTAAAATTATTCCTAATTAGTCTCTGGTGGTTTACATTGGTACAGGTAGGGTTTTCACTTGAGACATGGAGACAAACTTTTTTAAGCGGTTTGTGTATGCTAGTTCATTATTAAAATTACATGCTAACAAATTTGATTCATATCGATGATGCTCAAATTGATAATTGTTACTTGAGAAGCCAAAGATTTTAATCACCCACATGCTATTCCCTGTCCATCTGCAACTTGGCAAATAAATATAAATGAATTGATCATTTTGAGATATGCGGTCCTGATAAATAACTAAATACCAATAATTATTTGAGTTAAAAGTTCAAATCTTTGTAGAAACAAATTGAAGAGGTAATTCATCAGAGGTAAAGAGACACTTTTTTTTTATCTAATACTTCAAGTAATGCGACTCCCCAACCTTAGAGGGAAGAAACCCTTTATATGAATTCACTCCCATCTACTCTTTTGTCCCCATTCTCAATTAGTGGATCCCACGACAAAGGTGCCTGCTTTCCTTTTTTAGAAGAGACATATCATATTGAGATAGGTCTCCAGTCGGAACTAGAGAGCCAAAGGGTTCAATGTGAAATAGATGTCTTTGTTGCTCTAAATTTTATCCTTTTTTCTTTATAACTTTTTTCTAAATGCGGAGTACATGGCGTTCCTTTTCTTTTACCAACGCAATTCAAATGACCTAATGGAGCTTTTGAAAAAGAAAAAAGAAAAGAAATCCTGAACCCAAACTGATCGGACCTACTTGGTCAAGAGGTTGAGGTTAGGCCCACAACTTGAAGGCAAGTGTGGTCGAGTCCCGTTCACGTTTGTCTAAGTCTTGACATAGCTTTGTTTGCAGGCGTACCTATAAATAAATGGTGTCTTTATGGTCCATGGGTATAATTGTAGCCTTCATCATACCAATGGAAATGATTTAGCTCACAATACACTACAGTTGCCATGATATATGTTATTGGAACAAACTGTCTAATTCAGTTGATATTTTACCCCATATTGTACCAGCCATAAATCGAGATTGAGCTAGTATCTTAATCGTTCAATTTTAGTCCTTACCGAGTTGAATGCTCATAACCAAGTTGTTTTAGGTGCTTTAGCCCGGTAAGAGCCTGGTTCGGGTCTGATCAATACATCCTTCTCAATTATTGAGAATGGTTCAATCTGATATGGATCGATGTCGTATGATACTCATATAGGTCAAACCGGTGGTACATAGTCTGGCATTGAAACTGTGAACCTGAGCAGCAACACTGTGTAAACTAATGATGAATTGAGTCGCTGAGTTTAGATCCCACAATGTTTCTTCGTTAAACTATGGACTTAAGCCAGGCCTTTGGATCAATATCCAGACTATATCATCTGTTCATAATGGCATTGCAGTCACAACATCTTTCAACTTAGTATTTTTCCCATAGGAATGGGTTGTAGCTGCCTTGTATAGCATCTACAATTTTATCATCGCGTTGTTCTATGAAGTATTGAAATAATTACATATGATTATCTGTATTATTTTTCCAGCATTCAAACTATTTAAAACAATTCAACCATTCCAATTTTTAATGAACTAATTGCATATTATTCTTGAAATATTTCACTGTTTATTTTTCTGGGAAAAAAATCATGGCACATTCATGAAATGCTTGTCTAATATTGATAAAAAAAAAAATTATTTCGCTGTTGTTGCCTTTCGCTTGTTTGTTTTCACATGCAATGGCTTTTTTAGGCAGTATATTTTTAGATTTCCCTTCAGTCTTCATGTATCCTATTTTATACTTTCATGACTGGAAAAATCTTTGAAAGAGGCTTCCTGTGTCTTGTTGTCAAACTGCTCCGTTTTTTTTTAACACTACAATGCCAGGCCATCATGGAATAACTTTTAAAAGCCTGAGATCGTAAATGTTCCCAACAATAGTGCATCCAGACTACAAGTAAGTTAGAAATAATTTTCTTCCCCAAAAGTTCTCTTGTGCTTCTAATAAACCTAGAGGAGCTGCCAAACCTTATCAGAGGACTGTCTTTCGAACGTGCTTGCGAACATGTTTTGTTTTATAATAAGAAGATGGATAGCCTTCGTATATTGTCGCCTGTCTCTGATTGTGTTATATTATAATAAGAAGACCGCAGACGACGAGGCTAAGTCAGGGTCAACAACTCTATAATATTTGGTAGGCTACGTTTTCGGGGAAGACATCACTTTGTTTTCTAGTGGTAGATGATGGCCAGGCCGGTGGCTTTCTTTCTGGAGCTATAAGAAAAGGCTGCTTTGAGGTTGTGGATTTGTGTTGCGTGACGCGTCCGATGATTGATGATATTCTTTTGCTCGTGCCAGCGCTTTTGGAGCATTGGTGACTTGCTGCAGACAGCAGGCAAAGCTTGTGGAGTTGATTGGGTTCAGGATGAGATAGATAGACCTCGTGCTTATCCTTCACTGTCTTTAGTGATTTAATTACCGATGAACCAAGAAAAAATTTTGTCAGATTTAGAGGACTTAATGATTGTATGATGCATTTGAAAAGGAGTCAAAAATTCAAGGGGGAAAATTATTCTATATGCCATTACTAGGAAGTAGGATTTTTTTTTTTTTTTTTTTTTTTTTCAGTAGTTGATTCTGTTTGGGTTCTTAGACTCGACTTTTATTGCGCTGTTGTTGAATATATTTGAAATTTTACAGGCACAAAGATTTTGGAGGCATTTATGACTGCTTTGCACATAAAGAAAAAGCTTGAAGATTGATTGAATTTCATTCTAGCCGTAAGCAACATAAAAAGGCTCAACTAGTCTGAAACCTCGGTTAAAAAGAAAACGCAGTGGACATTTGGGATGGTGAGGTTCGAGAAAGAAAAGAGAATGCAAGCGTTAAGTGGGTTTCCGTGAATCCTTAGAGAGGAGATTATTTTGTTTAGAGAAGTCGGTGCAATAAGGACCACGCACCACGCGCGTGTTAACCAAATCGGATGATTGTTTAGCTGTTCTAATGGCGGACATCTGAGTCAAAATATTCTTTGGGTACTTGTCGTTGTACAAGGGCCGGGTCCAAGTAGCCGGCGTCGTCCTTGCAGGAGAAAGATTTTTTAATAATATGGAATCTTGCAGCATTATTAATCAGATAAAAATGTTGCCCATGTTGCTGGAAACGAGTTTGTTGGCGTTGCTGACTATATGAAAATTGCAAGCCGTCTGGCATAAAAATGGCCACTTCCTTTGCTTTCGAAGAAGAAGCTCATTTGATTTGTTTAAATTATTCATCTTTCTTTACTGCTGGTAGATTGAGCTGATACCTTGTAAATCTTTGCGTGCCTTATGTTTAGTCCCCACGGCCGCCTATCTCCTTTTCCTTTAATATAAGAAAGATAAAGAAATCCCACTGCCAGCTATTGGAACTCTTTCCTCTTCATCTCGACTTCACTGGCTCGGTGACATCACTCCTTATCAGCTCTTCTGGAACCACCGACGGGGTCCCCTCTTCCCTGTCAACCGTTCAATATTCAGGACCAATGGGTCTCTTACTTCAGTTTTTTTTTAAAAAAATTCTTTCTCTCTCTTACTTTAGTTATCCTTCCTTTCCTTCTCCTCCAAGACTCTCAGGCCAAAGCTGAATGGTGAGTAAGAATACGACGCCTTTGCCCTCATCGCCATTCCATAAAGCCGCAAAAGGCTGGTCAAGGCCACCCTCTTTTGGATAGGTTGTCTGTGTCAAGTAGTTTTCTTGTATGATCAGCCAAGGAGGCGTTAGAACTTTATCATTAGGTCTGAGTTCCACTGAGAATTAATCATCATCGGCACTGTAGGCTTCCAGAAGCTAGAGGGGAAAAAATAAAGAAGATTAAGAACACTGTCATAAGGTCGGCATTATTCTATAATCAATAGCAATCAGAGTCGAAGGCTGCAAGCGCTTTGCCAGTTTTTTCTTTTACTGATTTTTCTATCCTGTGCTCTTTTCGCACGGGATGGAGGCAGCATTAAATGAACTCGATTTGTTGGCTGTGAGCATAAAATGTATTAATAGTGTTAAATAGGTAGAATTTGAACATAAAATGTATCAGTAATATTAAATAGATAAAGTTTGAATTTTCTTATATATTTTTTCCCTTTAAAATTTGGCATAAAACTAATTTTTTATCTTTCCCAACAACGCTTACCATTGGTTCGCCACCACTAGAAGGCAAAGCGCCAAGAACTTAAAAAAAATAATAAAAAAAATGCACATGACTTACTTTCAAATGGTTTACATTAATAAAAGTGAACTAGGCCACATAATTGAACAATCTCGTGACTGCTTGGTTGATATCGTAATAATAAATTATATTTCAATGATAGTACGGAGATAAAAAATAATAATTTTTTTTTAAAAAAAATCAAACTTTGCTTATTTAATGGTACAAATACATTGGATATAATAAGTTAAGAGTGGTGCTGCCTCTATTTTGGCTCCTTTGGGATAGAATGAATTTTTTTTTTTTTTAAAAAAAAAACATTAATATGCTTTAACCAAATTGGATCATTGTTTTTCTGATGAAAGGAAAAACTAGAGTATTGTTTAGGTGTCACGAATAATGATAATGATGGCAAAGGTATCAATAGCAATGAAACTCTTACAAAAAGACTAATAAAAAGCTCAATGATTCTTCTTGTTATAGGGCTTTGTTTGAAACATAAGTCACTACAAAATTTATTTTTAAATAAAATAAATTTTATAGTAAAATTTATTTATAAAATGAATTATCATGTTTGGACCAGTATATATAAAATTATAGAATTAAAATTAATTCTCATATTTAGAAGAAATAAAAATTAAATTCAATGTTTTATTTATTAAATATTAAATAGCATTACTATTTAATATTATATTATACTATTACAATATATTATAATATTATATGTTAATATAATATAATATATTAATATTAATATAATAATAATATCATAAATATAGGGTAAATTTGTTAAAAATATTGTGTTTTCTTTATTCTATGAAATTCATTTACAAATCTTATCAAAATTAATATAATTTACAGTAAGAAGAAGCAATTTAATGAGTTGGTTGTTGAGATTTCAATCCTATAATTTTTTGCTTTGCCAAACAGAATAAATCATGAAATTGTGAATAAATTTTGCATAAGCTATAAACTTCATTTATTTCAAACAAGTAAAAGAGCTGAGATCACCCCAGAACTAATTACCGGTAGCCTAAAAATTTTGCTGGAAAATTGCGAGATAACCAATTCAAAAAGAGCCATTTTATTTATTTAAGTATAGATTGAATAGGTTGAAGCAACGAAGAGCCGTTTTGCAAGCCTAGATCCAATTTTTCTACGGAAGACGACGGTAAACAGGGGAGAGAAAAAACGCAGCGCCAATGATGGTCGCAACTCATTTTTTTTCCCCTCATTCTCAAATTTAAAAAGCATTTTTTCGTCATCATTTCAGGCTCCTTTACCCGTGTGTCTTGGTCCACTGGTGCGAGCATACCACATCTCCACACGTTCTTCCTCGCCCTCGGCCCTATTAGCTTTCTTTTTCTTCCCGTGGAGGAATTCCACCAGCCCTTGGAGCGCAACATCAGCAACATCGCTCCTCATCAGCTCCTCTGCGACCTCCGCCGGGGTCACATCCACCTCCCTCATTAACCCTTCAATCTCAGGGAACAACGGGTGGTCATCAATGGAATGGTAGTTGGAAGCCAAGACCCTGAACGCATGGGGACTACAATAGCTCATGTGGATGTGCATGTCCATCCGGCCCGGCCGGAGCAGGGCCGGATCGAGCCGCTCCTTGTGGTTTGTGGTGAATACTATGATCCTCTCCTCGCCGCTGGTCGACCACAGTCCGTCGACAAAGTTGAGCAGCCCAGAGAGCGTCACCTGCAACACCATATGATTGCACAAACCAAAGCGAGTCCCAGACCAAGATCATAATTTGATTTATGTCAAGTAAAAATGGTGCTAAATTGGCTGTATGTAATATCCACACTAACCTTGTCATTCCTTGAGGACGAATCCGACGATTTGTCATCCTCCCTCTGCTGCAGCTCGATTGTGCAATCGATGTCCTCGATCACTAGAATCGATCGGTTCGACATCCCAACCAGCAAACTTCTTAAGACTGAATTCCTTCTCACTTCAGTGAGCTCCAGATCATAGATGTCAAACTTGAGATAGTTCGCCATTGCTGCGATCAAGCTCGACTTGCCGGTTCCCGGTGGGCCATATAGCAAGTATCCTCGCCTCCAGGCCTTCCCAATCCTCTTGTAGTAGTCCTTCCTTTTCACGAACCTTGCGAGATCCTCCATGACTGTCCTCTTGAGCTCTGCCCCCATCGCCAGCGTGTCGAATGTGGATGGGTGGTGAAGGTCCATCGAGAACCATGATCGGCCCTTATTCAAGTAGATATGGAGTGTCTTGTCCTCGTCCTTGATTGCTTTCGCTCGTGCAAGGATGAATGGCAAGTAAGAATTCAATGCCTTGACCTTATGACTTTTGTCGAATCTGACCTCGAATGACCGAAGTTCAGCGTCGGCGCTTGCTTGCCGGAAGTTGTTATCTGATCCCTCCGGCTGTTCGCAAACCAACCGCCACTTGAACTCGATCCCTTCGAAGACATCGATCATCTCTTGGCCAGGTTCTAAAGAGATCATCATGCCCTTTGTTTCGCCTACTTTGCTAACTCTTATCCTCTCCATGGAGGGATCGATCCTGGTAGCCAGGTAAAGTTTGGCGGCCTCAAAGATTTGGTTGGTGGCGTACTTCTCTTTCTCGTCGATGACTATTGTGTGCTCGGGGGAAACCCGGGATCGAACGATGATGTTGATGCTGGAAAGAAGGAATCTTCGGACTTCAGGAGAGAGGAATTCATTGGCGACGGAGCGGACCAGCATCGCCGAGGCTGCAAGGGATGCGACGGCCGTGAGGGCTTTCTTGGAGGATTCTACGGCTTTGTCGCGTGAAGCCATGGCGACGGGAAGGATGCGGTGGAAGGACGGCGAGGTGCGAGACGAGGTCTGGAGACTTGGAGAGGAAAAGACGTTGCCGTTGGTAACGCTGGATGGCGGATTGGCCTAAAATAGTGCCACCCAAAGCTCTTCCGTGGGCATGGTTTAAGGCTGTGCTTCGCGTTGCGGTAAATTTCTTTAAAACAAAAAATTGAGAAACAAATTTATTTTTTTATTTTTGATAGTCATGGTTTCTTTTTTATGTTTTACGATTTCAACATCAAATGTTATTTTTTATTTTTTTTACCACAGGAGATATTTTTTAAAAAATAAATTTTCAAAAAATTGTTCCAGTTTTTTAAAAAATATATTTTTAAATAATAAAAATTACTTTAAAAAATAAAAACAATGTAACTAAATTATTTTTAAAAAAATAAAAATAAAAAATAAAAGTAATATCAAATATATCTTAAATAATTACCTGAGCGCCGGCGATACAGTGAGAGGCACCGGATGGCACGGCCCTCTTACGGCCACGGCTAAACGTTTTCTTTTGTAGATCTCATGAAATTATATAACCACCCTCCCGTTCTGCTTACTTGCTTCGGAAGAAAAGTATCTCAAAAGACGAGAATAATTGTTTTGGGGATACTTTCCTGAAGCCAGTGCGTGGCATCCGCGTCATATGCCCACTTAGCCATACTTTTTCTTCCGTGAAATATCATGAAATTATGTTGCCAACCTCTCAGTCTTCCTCCTTGCTCCGGAAGGAAAGTATCTCGAAGGATGAGTGCAATGAATTAATTTAATCTCATTTTATTAAACCGATTTAATTTAATTTTAATTTTAATAATTTAAAATTAAACCAATCAAATTAAATTTAATCAAACTATTATTTTAATCAAAATAAATTTAATTTATGATAAAAATAATTTTAATTTCATCTTCATTTTAATTTCATTACAACAACTCTTTCCTTTCATTTCTCATAAACTCTAAAATTTTTTCATTAACTAAATAACAAACCCTTTAACAACCTCTAAAAAACTCTTTAACTAGCTAACAAACTTGAAATCCTCTCCTTTACCTATATTAATTTGATAGCTAACAATCGTGATTGAGCCTTTCTCTCTTTTTTTTTCTTCCTTTATGTTCTTCTTCTTCTCTTCTTCTTCCAAGTTGTCTTGCTGAAGTTTTGCTGGACCTTATCTGAGTTCAAAATGGCACCAGCAATAAGGGTACCAGGTTAGATTCTAAATGCATATAAATCCTCTGTTTCATCTCTCAAACCCTTGTTTCTTTTGAACCTGATTAATTAATTTGATAGGTTGGTTGTTTAAACCAATTGGAGCAAGGGAAAGATTCATTGAAGGCTGTTGAATCTTGGGTGCTATTGATTATTGTTGGCATGGGTTGCTAGCTGGCGGGTGAGTCCGAAATCCTCTATTTATTTTCTAATTTGCTTAGAAGATAGATGGCTAAATAAAGTAATGGGATTCTAGTAGAAGTTAGGGGTTAGGTAGTATAGTGTCATTGGTGACCCCTGTCACTACCATCAACCAGTTGCAGAACCCCCTCCATTCTTCGTTGTCTGGGTGAGGTCTCAGATTATGGATCTAGAGACGTAAAGAGGGTTAAGTCAGAGATTACCATTATTAAGTTGTTGTTGGAAACAGAAGGTTGAAGCTAGTTAGATCAATGGCCAAACATCTTTGGATCGAGGTCAGCCATGGCTAACCTTAAGTGGGATAAGACAATTAGTTAGTGTCATGGAGGATGGAGGTTGGATGAGGGTGTCAGGTGCATGAAAGAAGAAGACGAGTGTCTTCTTTAATGTAAGGTAAATAGAGTGGGTTATTTAATTTGGACCAACCAAAGATCGTTGGGTTCATGAAATTCATGAGGGTTTAACTGGCTAAATGAATGAGATAAGTCTAATATAGTAGATCCAATTGTATTTGAAATCAATCTCATTAATCCAAGAATTTAAAACTAATTTATTTATCCCGGTTTAATTGATTCGAATCAATTAATATGGAATGGGCTCAATAGAATGTGATGAATTCAAACCTATATAAATTAAGCTAAACCAAAGAATTCATATTTTATTTTAATTGATATTAGACCATTTATGTAGGGTCTTATAGCATTGTAAGCTGACACTTGTTAGGCTAAAGTAAATCAAGCTCATAACTGTAAGACTTAATCCATTTAAAAGCAATGAACTAGATCAATTCTTGGGCCCAAATCTTGTGAATTAGAACCCAGAATATTTGATCCCAAGAACAGAATTAGTTGCTGAAATTAATAACCAAAATATTAATTATACTGGATTAAAAATAGGTTTTGATAGATTATAATTGGGATAACCTAATTAAGCTTTAGTTAAGGTTACGAGTAACCTTGTTAATTTGTTAATAGCCCAATTAATTCTCTAATGATCCAATTAAACTAAGGTAGGCCCAGTTGCTTGGTTAGAAATGTAAATTAGATAATGGTTAATTCCATTTGAGTAATGATTAGCATATAGTATAAGGTGATTAAGCATAGGTTAGTCAAAATAAATTGATATTTTTTAAAATGTGGGTTAAAAGGGCATAATAGTAATTTTAAAAATTATGATTTTTAGTGAATTAATTAATTAATTATGTTAATTATAAGTGATCATTAATTTGATTTGATTAAGAAGATTATCAGAAATAGCAATTCAAGATAGGAGTTTTATACCTATAATTATGCAATATGTTTTATATCTTGCATGCGTGCATATATCATAGTTTATTTGTTGAATTTCTCAGCATGATTTAATTGAGCATTGGTTTATTTGTAGAGTTGTTATATATGTTGTGGTGTGTTATTTTAGTTAAGAATGGTTTTGGCTTTGATTTGAGTTTTATGAATATGATATGTTGAAATATATTATTTTGGATATGATATGGTTTTGGCTTTATTGGATATGAGTTGTGATGTGGGTATATGGACTAGTTACTGACATATGTATGATTTTTACTGTTGATACATAGTACTAGTTCTGATAGCATTGGCATGATTTCTTACTGGTCTAAACCAGCAGCATCGAAAAAGGACTTAAGAGTCATGAGAGGTCGATATAAAATCAATTATAGTTTGTAAATATGACGTGGTTGAGTTTGATACACTAGGTACTAATACGGGAGCCAACCTATTTGTGTATATTATTAGGTTAGGTTGTTAGATACGGACTACTAGTATAAGATTTATCAGTGCATATTTTCAGTATGCAAAGTACTTAGTCCAGTATTAAGGTTGGATGAGTTTATGGATCTGATGTTACTATTAATATATTAGTTCGGATAATAATGGTATAATTCCATACTAATCTAAACCAACGACAATGGAAAAAGGCTTAAGAGTCATAAGAGGACCGTGTAGAATTAGTCATGGTCTATGCATACGATGTGACTGAATTTATTACGTTGGGCATTAGTATGGAAACCAACCTGTGCATATGTATATGGCCAAATTAGATTGCTAGATATGAACTAATGGCATGAAGTTTGTTAATATGTATCAGTAATATGCAAAAGATTGAGATGTGGATATGTGTTTATGTTGATGATTTTGATATTTTTTTATATTTATGTTAGTACATAAACATGATTAGTTTACATATTTTACAACCGGTTTGTGAATATGTTATATTACTTTCTGTAAAAATATACTTTGATATTATTTGTTTTGATTTTTTTGGCATATTCAAAATGATATTTATAGAATTTCTATAGGGCTTTTAACTCGTTAATCCCTCACTCTGTCACTGTCACAGAGGATGATGATAATACATTTTTGCTGAATCTAAATCTGAAAGTTGGGCATTAGGAGTGAAAGTAGCAAATAGTTTATTATATCATTTAACATCAAGATTGACATGTAAATATTTATATATTAGTTGTTGATTTATGACAGTATTATAAGATTTATAGATTTAATTTTTACTGATATTATTTTGATTATTATTATATTATTCATGTTAAAATTTAAAATATTTTATATATTTTAAAAATTTATTTTAAAATATACGATTATATTGCAATGTTTTTGAATTAAACTATAAATCAGAGATAGCAACATTATTGTTTGGCATCAGTAAAACGAGGGAGTTAGGCTCCCCTGCCCTATCTCCCCTGTTCACGGTAAAAAAACAAAAAAAAATCTCTCTCTCCCTCCCTCATTTCAGGTTTTCTGGCTGTCCCGAAAAATTAAAAAATTACCTAAGCGCAAGCTCTCCGAACGCTGGCGATCCTGTGACATCGGTAAAATGGGGGAGTTAGGCTGCCCTGCCCTATCTCCCCTGTTCGTAGTGAAGAAAAAGAAAAAAAAAAAACTCTCTCTCCCTCTCTAATTCAAGGTTTTCCGTCTGTCTCGTAAAATTTAATAATTACCTAAGCGCAGGTTCTCTGAACACTGGCGATCCTGTGACTTCGTACCATGCGGCACCTGCGACACGCGCCACTTAATCATCCATTTTCTTTTGCGAAATCTCATAATAATGCTCTCCCTCTCTCTCTAATTCCAAGCCTTCCGTCTCCTTGTGGAGGGAACGATGGGTATTCAAACCTAAACCTCCCTTCGACTCAAAAAATCTTCCATCGCTCCTTCTACAGTGGTGCCAAACAGGACCGCCTTCGCATGGCATCGGGTCAGATATATATATATATTTCTTTTTTAATTATCTAAATCTATATTTAATTTTAAAATCTAAAAAAATAAAATTTATATTAAAATTAATTTTAAAAAATAAATTTAAATCTATATCCAAACCAATTTATTAAATTTATAATCGAGTTGTATCCAAATCGATTATGATAATTAGATCGAATTAAATCAGTTTCTCGATTTGAATTTAACCATCTAAAATTGGAATAAATGTATTTTTATTATAAAAATAAAAAAATTATATCCCTGTATCAATCTAATGGCATAAATAAATTTAAAATAAATTAGACAAGATGTATTTACAATTTTTTTAGAAAAAAAAGCTAAGATGTAATATAAATTATAATCATTAAAAATATAATAAATTTTATAATATTTAAAAAATCAGATTTTTCAAGTGCTCGGTTTTCTGAGCTTGAAGCCGATCTGATTTAAATTGAATTTTAAAATTTTAAGCTAGAGACTGAATGGAACCTGAGTTTTTATTATTCAAAATATAACCATATACGTTGCCATCCGCTCGAGTTAAAATAGGCCATGCCAGGTATGGCATGAACCAGCTCGCGGGTTATGAATGGCACACTGGTCGGCATAGCATGGTGGCGGCTCCGCCTGACCGAGCCGCAGAACTGTGGACTGTGCCACCCTACGTCAAGTGTCGCAAGCGAAAGACCGGCATCTTTGTTCATGGAGATGACATTTAATTTTTGGTCAAATTTTTTAGCAACTTTTTTTAATCTTTTGTCATGCGGCCAAACACCTTGTAATAAAGGTTCTCATGTCTCCTTGAAAGATACCCACCTGTCAACTTTCGATGCACTGGCGATGATGTGGAACTCAAAACAGATGGCCTTGGAGGACCTCACAAAGTTCTTGAAGGGGAAGGAATGTTACAAGAGGATTGGAAAGGCATGGAAGCGGGGATATTTGCTGTATGGCCCACCGAGACTGGCAAGTCAAAAGCTTGATTGCAGCATTGGTGAACTACCTCAGGTTGGACATCCATGAATTAGAGCTCACTGTCACTGGTGTGATTTGTAATTCATGCCTAAGCCTTTTGCTACTTGGAATGAAAACCTTGCCTCACTTGGATTTCACAACAATCCTAATTTGATGCAGCTAAGTTTATCTCGATGTCTAAGATGGTCAACAGAACAAAATTTTAATCTCAAATTTAGACGATTATAGGTCATTATTCATGATAGGTTCATTCGGTTACATCAATGGTCTACATAGAGGAGCGAATCATTGTATTCTCTAAAGAGATAGAGGTAAACCCTTCAAAAGTTTTAGAAGAGCTAATGAGGAGTTATAACACTGACGTTACTTTTTAAGGCCCGATCGAATTCCTCCTAGTAAAGAAAAAGAAAGGCAATGAACTAAAAATAAGGCATAAGAAAACTTACTATTTATCAATTCAATCGATCATATTTGTTGTAAGATGTATAATTTAAATAAATGAAATGGACTTCTTCTTCGAAAGGAATGGAAATGGCTATTTTTACGTTGATCGGCTTGTAATTTTTATATTATCAGCAATGCTAAGAAATGCATTCATGCATATTGTATGGCTACTCATAATAAGAAAAATGAGAACATTTTTATCTAACTAATAATATTGTGAGATTCAAGATTATTATCCTTTAGTAAGGAAGACGTTAACTACTTGGACTTATCTCTTGAGAATATTTTGACTTGTTTGTCCGTCATTTGAACTTATGAATAATAATTTGATTTGGTTGACACACACGTAGTCCTGATTATACTGATGATTATCTACAAAATAATCGATTCTTTAAATTATTTACAAAATCTCATTCTTGACTTGCATTCTCATTTCTTTTTTTGAAGTTTACCATCCCGAATAGAGCTAAAAGTGGGCTTGAGGTGGCCTGAGCCTCATCGGACCAGAATGGCTTTAGGGCAGATCATAGATTGAAATTTCTTACATTTGGATTGGACGAAGGCTCAAATCTAAGGTCTGTTTCAATTTCAAATGGACTCAAGTAAAACATGAGTTCAGCTCAGACCTCAGCTCGATTCAGGCTCGATGGTGGAGCCCAAACCAGGTTCGGTTGTTTAGCCTGGGCACAGAGTTATCGAATGTTCTTTGTCTCTTCTCCGTTTCCTTTTATATATATCGGCATTCCATTTAGGACGTTATCGACTCCTCTGGTTCCTCTTGGGGCTTCGACAATCAAGATGATCCTTGTGATTCCCGTTGCGTCAAATGGTTCTTCGCACCGTAAAAGAGCTGAGCGCACTGCAGAATTAATTACTGATAGCCTGAAATTTCGCTGGCTGGGAAAGTGCAAGATGACAGTTTGGTCTCTCAGCTCAAAAATAGCCATTAATCTGTCTAAAATATATCAAGTAGGTTCAACCAACGAAGAGTCATCGTTCGCAAAACTCTTTGTTTTCTTCGTCCTCAATTTTAAAAAACATTATCCCCCATCATTTCAGGAATCTCTACCCCGCTTTCTTGATCCAATGTTGCCGCATCTTCTTCACACTTCCTTCCTTCCACTCGTTTCCACTAGCTTGCTTTTTTTGTAACTGTGAGGAATTCACACATTCTTCCACGACTTCGCTAGCTTTCTTTTTCTTCCCGAGGACTTCCTCGCCCTCGGTTCCACTAGCTTTCGTTTTCTTCCCGTGGAGGAATCCACACATTCTTCCTCGCCCTCGGCTTCACTAGCTTTCTTTTTCTTCCCGTGGAGGAATTTGACGAGCCCTTGGAGTGCCACCTCAGTATCATCACTCTTCATCAGCTCCTCCGCGACCTCCGCCGGGGTCACCTCCAACTCCCTCGTTAACCCTTCAATCTCAGGGAACAATGGGTGGTCATCAATGGCATGGTAGTTGGAAGCCAGGACTCTGAATGCATGGGGACCACAATAGCTCATGTGGATGTGAACGTCCATCCGGCCTGGCCGGAGCAGAGCCGGGTCAAGCCTCTCCTTGCAGTTGGTAGTGAACACAATGATTCTCTCCTCGCCACTGGTCGACCATAGTCCATCGACAAAGTTGAGCAGCCCTGAGAGTGTCACCTGCAACGCAAACCAAAGCGAGTCCCAGACCAAGATCATAATTCAATTCGCTTTATATTAAGTAAATATTGTAGTAAATTGGCGCAGGATCCATACTAACCCTATCATTTCTTGAAGGCAAATCCAATAATAATTCACCATCCTCCCTCCGCTGCAGATTGATTGTGCAATCGATATCTTCGATCACTAGAATCGATCGGTTCGAAATTCCAACCAGCAATCTTTTTAAGCTTGAATTCAATCTCACTTCAGTGAGCTCCAGTTCATAGATGTCAAATTTGAGATAGTTCGCCATTGCTGCAATCAAGCTCGATTTGCCGGTCCCCGGTGGGCCATACAGCAGGTAACCTCGCTTCCAGGCCTTCCCAATCCTCTTGTAGTAGTCCTTCCTTTTCACGAACCTCGCCAGATCCTCCATGACTGTCCTCTTGAGCTCTGCGTCCATCGCTAGCGTGTCGAATGTGGATGGGTGGTGAAGGTCTCTCGAGAACCACGATTCGCATTCATTGATGTACATATGAAGTGTCTTGTCCTCGTCCTTGACTTGTTTTGCTCGTGCAAGGATGAATGGCAAGTAAGAATTCAATGCCTCATCCTTATGCCTCTCATCGAAGCTGATCTCGAATGACCGATGTTCATCGGCAGCGCTTGCTTTCCAGGAGTTGTTATTGGATCCCTCCGGCTTTTCGCAAACCAACCGCCACTTGAACTCGATCCCTTCGAAGACATCGATCATCTCTTGGCCAGGTTCTAAAGAGATTATAATGCTATCTGTTTCGTCTACTCTGCTAACTCTTATCCTCTTCATGGTGCGGTCGATCCTGGTGGCCAGGTAAAGTTTGGCAGCCTCATAGATTTGGTTGGTGGCGTACTTGTCGTTCTCCTCCTCGATGACAATTGTGTGCTCGGGGGAAACACGGGATCGAAAGATCTTGTTGAAGCTGGAAAGAAGGAAGCTTCGGACTTCAGGAGGGAGGAATTCATTGGCGACCGAGCGGACCAGCATCGCCGAGGCTGCAAACGATGCGGCGGTCGTAAGGGCTTTCTTGTACGATTCCATGACTTTGTCGTATGAAGCCATGGAGATGGATTCGGTGGAAGCAAAGTGGGGTGAGAGATGAGGTCTGGAGACCTTTGGGATTGTAGGAGAGGGAGAAGGGCCGTTGTTGTTGGGAACACTAGACGGTGGTGGACTGGGTTATTTATAGAGCCAGGGCTATTCTGTTGGCATAGATTTTGTGACAGTGCACCACCACGTAGTAGCCCACTTAGCTATCCTCTTTTTATATATATATATATAATCTTTTTGTGAAATCTCCTGAAATTATGTAACCACCCTCTCAGTTTTCTTGCTTGGTTGCGAAGGAAAGTATCACAAAGGATGAGAATAATGTGGTTTTGCTTTATTCCTAAAATAAATTAGGGGAGTATATCGCTCTATTCACAGTCGAAAAAGAGACTTATTGTTTTTGCCTACGCTTTCGTGCGCCCCAAGCTTCATCCGACAGTGTTTCAAAGTCTCTCTCTCAGATTCCAAGTCTTCTCTCTCTGATTCCTCATGGAGTTCGCTGTGTTGAAGAACACAAGCATTATAGAACTTATCTAAGTTGTCTTAAAGCTTTGCTCCATAGACTTTTACATCACGGGAATCGGGCACCAGGGCACGCTTGACGCACAAGCAGCCTTTTGGGGCAAGGCGAGAAAGGGGATGCTCCCAGCAACTCGTATGGAATCGCATTACCCACGCAGGTGGCCGCCTGGAATATAAGAAGATATCATTCAGGTTGAAATAAAACGTTTATGTAGTAGAGAACGTAATAGAAGAAATGGATTGCAGAAAGAAGAGTTGATGCTCCAAAAATTATAATTATTTGAAAGATGAACCAATGATTAATGCTGGTATTTGTCTCATTACCATAAAATATATCGGCTCAAGGACCATGAAGAATGGATGTAGGATATGAGTATGCCAAATCCTAAAATGTCGGGAAACAACGCGACCAGGATATAATGAAATATATTAGCTTTTACGTATTTGAGGTCAGCAATTCCATTTTGGAGTGATTCTCTGCTGATTCAGCAAGCTACAATTCTTTGTTTGCTCCTATCTTTCTTCTCTAATAGTCTTCTCCTTCCCATTGTAAATATTCTTTGTTTTAAAGAACCGGATGGCTTCTTTCCTTCCTTATCCATAAAAAATAAAATAAAAAAATAAAAGCAAAAGGCATCTGTAAAGCATTGTGGATTGTCCAAATAGCATCGAATGATAACATCAGCATCCACAAACTCTGCCATCTAGTCATCATTCAAAGCAACAGACGTCATCCATGCTCCATATAATGATATCAGCATCAGAAAACTTTCAAATAAATAAGTCATTAATAAAAATAAATATTCATTAAAAAAAATGAAAGAAAACCATCTCTTTCTGATAAGCATCTTAGGTGCATTTGACAGGTATTTGAAAAATGCATGCACATTCTAAAAACATCCAGCAAATATTGGTATCTATGCATTTATCAACCTGAAAAGAAGCTCCTGATTTATAATTACGGGCAACACCATGAGGATCAACAAATTATAGGGGCAGTTAAATTCGATCAAACCATTGATGTCGATAATAAAATTAAAGGGACCAGTGACACTAAAAAGAGGATGCAAAATGTGACGATCTATGAAAAACGGTGCACCAGGTCAATTGAACGAGCACTAGGAAGCCTCTTGAATAAAGGTGCTTCAAAAAAAAAAGTTAACCATAAGCGGCAAGTATTTGCCAAAGAGCTTCTGCAAATAAAAAATGTGGCAGTTGTTGGGATAGTAAATCAGTCTCCTTCCAAAATAAAATTTTTAATATTTTTATCCATAACAGTAAACAGTAAAATGGTCTGACTTGACCAACTTATTTAATGGTGATGCATGACGGTCTTGAAGAAAATAAAATATGATTAATTAGATCATTATATATATTCTTTCAAAGAGAAAAGCCTCATCTAAAAAAAGATTTCTATCAAAATCATCGATCTATCCGAAATTTTTTTCTTCTACAACATAGACCCATTTGAAAAGCCCTTCACTATGGTTGTCACCTCATCTAAGAATCAAACTCATTAGAGCTCTCCACTAGCAAGGGACTAACTCAAAAAGGTCTCTACTAGATGCCTATAAAATTAGCTTTAAACTTCATAAACAAAAAAGACTCAAGACTTAACCCTTTAGATTATTCATTCAAGAAAATCTAGGCCTTTTCTATTAAGCTTAAGCTGATTTGAGCGTTAAAGGGTTTCGCTTGAAACCACCTCCGAGCCCCCTTGTACTCTTTTCCTCTATCTCCTATGCAAGTATATAGATAGCTTAATTGAAAAAATGCTCTATCATTCAAGTGAGAACACATCTCATCTATTGATGCATGATGGCCAATTTCGAGCATCAATAAGTTGGTACCGTCTATAAAAAATAAGCAAGAGCATCTAATTACATCACGTAAGCAAAGAGATTAGGAGACAAGTAATCCGTAAGAAGGCATGAGCCACACGCATAGGTTAACTTTCAAAATTTTATGAGAGATTCAACTAACCTGATCCTAGCTCCAGTGAAACCAACAATATTAGTGGCACCTATCACTGAAAAGCGGTTCAACACCCTGTTCAAATGTGTTGAGAAGCTGACTAATCTAGCTTGGAACTTGATCCTTTAAAGGTTCAATTCTAGAGACCACCTTAGAGCCAATCAGAAAACTTATCAAACTATCAGTATTGATCAACCTCAGCATGAGCTCAGTGATGATCTCCAAATTTCTTAAAATCGAAGAGGTAGGGGTGCATGTCAAGATGATCGACTTGAGGAAGAGCCTTAAGATCGATTATCCAAATCAGATGAGCATATTAGCCTAAAGATGCTTGGGACTAGCTAACAATAAATAGATCGACAGTTAAAAGGGATGAATCAAAATATTAGGACGATCATGGAGCATGTTTGAAGCAGGGAGGCAAGCTTATCAAATGATCTTCACCTACTCAGTGAATCTCCATCACCAAAGAGGTAATGACTGAGCCTTTGCCCCTTAAATTCAAGATGCCTCAACTAGAGCCATATGATGGGACTTCATATCCTATCAACTATTTGAAGAGCTTTAAAGCTCTTATGTTGTTGCATGGTGTGCCTGACGCTATCATAAGTTGAGCTTTTCAAGCAACCCTAGAAAAGGCAACTCGGACATTGTACTCAAGCCTTAGACCTACTTCCATCAACTCCTTCATGTAGTTGAGAAAGCAATTCATTGGCAGCAAAAAGCATCAGAAGACCTCTACGAGCCTAATGACCATCAAGTAGAAGAAAGATGAATTTAAAAAATTACATTTGGTGGTTCAACTTTGAGACAATGGAAGTTCATGACTTGGATACCTCGATAGTTATCACAATCTTGATGAACAACCCGAAGAATTTTAAGTTCAACTTTTCCTTAACCAAACACCCTCTAAACGATCTTAACAAGCTATTGAGCCAAGCTGAAAAGTATATCAATGCTGAAAAGCCCTTATAGCTTAGAAAAAGATGAGGAGCAAAATAGGAAAAAGTGCCAAAAAATGGATGATCAAAAACCCAAAAACCCAAAGAGTCTTAAAAGAAGGCCTTAGGATCCAAAGAAGTACTATATCAACCTAAAACCCCTCCTTACATGTTCAAAAGATATACTTTCCTTAATGCTTCTCAAAGCTAGATCTTGATGCAAATTGGCCACAAGAAGTATATCCAATGGCTCAACAAGATGAGGACAAAGCCTACCTAGTGGGGATCAGAACAAGTACTGCCAATTCTATAGAAATCATAGGCACATCACTAGAGAATAACAATACTTGAAGGACAAAATTGAGAACTTCATCCATAAAGGGTATCTTAATCACTATGGCCAAGGCTGTTAATCAAGGAAGCAAAGTGCCCAAGAGGAGTCTCCACATAAGAGGAGGTTGGATAACCAACCTACTATTGGAGTCATCAATGTGATTTATGATGGTTTAGTAGCTAGTGAGGAAAGCTCTTCAGTTCACAAAGCTTATACCTAGCAAATACTAGTTGTGAGAATCAAGGAAGAATCGAGCATCAGATTCTTAGGAGAAGATCTCAAGAGATTTTAGCTTTCTTATAATGCTTTGGTCATCTTAGCAATTATAGTGAACCACTAAGTGAAGAATCCTAATAGGTAATAGCAGCTAACATCTTTTTCTATCATGATTTCCAAAAGATGGGCGCCAACATGAACCGTTTAAAGCTGATTGAAGCACCATTAGTTGAATTCATTGGAGAAGTCGCTTAAGGGATGATGACCCTGCTCCAATCTTGGAAAGGGAGCAAAAGGAAGGGGAGGAAGAATGCATAGTAGCGCTCAACATCTTTCGTCAAAGCTTCCATAGCCGATCTTAGTTTTGATTAAGGATTTTTTTTTGGCAGTAAATTGGAGGAATTAAATTATAATACCCCAAAAAAGTCATACATAGGATAGAAAAGAAAAGTTTGAATAGCCTATAAAATAAGTTCACATGCTACTAATTAACTTTCACTCAAGTTTTTAGGGCCATATAGTTTTAGCCTACTAACAGTTTAATTGGATCAGCAGGTAGGCATAGGGTGTTACAAATGGATATCAGAGCTGACTCGAGTGTGCGAAAGTTAGTGGGTAGAAAAAAATAGCTACACATAGGATGGTGGTAGTAGAGTCCAGCCAATGATCCGATTCGAGATAAATTCTGATTAGCTTGTAGCTTGCAACGAAGATGTCATGTTAAATTCTAATTAGCTTGTGGCATATGATGAATACATCGTGTTATAAGGGAAAAGATTGTAATACCTAAAAAGCTTCGCATCAAATGGAAAGAAAAGTTTGAAGTGCTTATTGTGTTATAAAGGGAAAGATTGTAATACTTAAAAAGGTTCACATCGATGGAAAAAAATGTTTGAAGTGTTTATCACTTAAGTTCATCGGTAGTTCCATATTGCCATATCGGATAGATAAAAAAAAAAAATTTGAAGTGCTTATCATTAAAGTTCATTTGCTATCAATTAATTTTTATTTAAATTTTTAAAATTATATATATAGTTTCTATTCACTAATAGTTTGATTGAACCGGTAGATAAGTACGAGGCATTACATAAATTCTTTCCAAACTTATTAATTTAAGACCGATCGGGGACCCTTAAGCTCCAATTTGGTCGAGGTCGGCCGTAACAGGGTAAGATAGATTAGCGGCTTACCAGGAACTCAAGGCACTAAGCTGGACTTTACGGCCAAGAAGGCGGCATGGCACCAGGAGGGTGGATCGATGACGTTGCCGGAGATGGAGCTTCCCAGATGCGGTGAAGCTCTCGGTTAACAGGGTTGCAACTGGAGCGTTAGAATTCCATCCGACCGCCTGCGCCGGGAAAGAAGATGGTCTCCCGATGCTGAAGATCACGGTGTCGTAGCCAGAGACGCCCTTTGACTGAGGCTCCGTGGTGGCAGCACAGCGAGGCTTCGGTGACGGCGGCCGAGGTAGCTGTGTCTCGTCCGATCGGCACCGCGATGACTACTTTGATCCAGCAAAGCTTCGCCTCAAATGGCGATACTCAGGGCCAAGAAGAAGCAATGAAAGAGGAGCAGAGGGAGGGGAAGAGAGAAAAGAAAGCTGGGATGTGATGCTCCGAATGGAAGGCGGAGGTCTCTATGTACAGAAGAGGGGAACAGATTCTTCGCCGATTAGGGGTTAGTTAGAGGTCAGTTAAGTTCGTATTCGGCCGTTTGGCTGGTGGCCACGTAGCCGGCGAGGAGGGAGAGGACGGCGTTAGCCTGGCGGGAAGCGTTGTGAGAAGAGGGAAGGTTGATTTCCATGGAAGAAGCGTGGGACTGAACGAACATATACGATGCTCTGTTTATTTTGAAACAAAGCATCACACGTCTTAGTTCGCATGATGATTATGCAAAGACTAGTCTCAATGTACATTCATTAGAAACCTTTCTTTACTGTACTCTGTAGCAACGTGATATCCATAAATGAATGGCATTGTCGCCCATTAGCCCCAAAGTGGTCATCTCATTCATCTAAATATACAAAAAGGTTCCTCATAGTGACTAGCAATGGATATGCCATGTTGAGCCCATGAAGAGTAGTTATTCGCGTGCCTTGTGCTTGTTTTTTCTCCCTGCAATAAGCCATCGTTCCTTCTTCTGTCTATATTTGTCGATGGGAGATGATAGGAGAACAAGAAATCCCTTTGCAAGTTCTTTTTCCATCACGGTACTTGAAATTTTGTCTTTTGTCACCATCTTAATCCTTTTCCTTTCCTTGGTGCCTATATCCAGCAGCCTTGAGAAAACAACAGAATTTCAATCACTAAGATTCAATAGCAATGACTTGGATACGAGTCCAGCCCTCGTTTCAATTTCAGCCGGGCTTCTGCGCGTGTATTATCCATGTTAATCTTCTTTCCTTTTAAATGAAACTCCGGTTCGCATCATTAGACTATAAAACATACCTTCCTCGGCCCCTAAAGCATCCCCTTCGAAAACCTCTGCCACGGAAAACTACTCCTGATCCACCCCTAAGTCCACCTCTCCTTGCTGCTTCGGCTCCTCCTGGTGCACTTCTGCCGCGGAGACTCCCACCACTTCTCCAAGCCGCTTGCGGCTGCTCTATTGGCCGTGGTGGAACTTTGATGTCTTCTTCCTTGCCCTTGGCTTCACTAGCTTTCTTTGTCTTCCCTTGGAGGAATTCGACGAGCCCTTGGAGTGCAACATCAGCATCATCACTCCTGATCAGCTCCTCTGCCACCTCCGCCGGGGTCGCCTCCACCTCCCTCATTAACCCTTCAATCTCGGGGAACAATTGGTGGTCATCAATGGCGTGGTAGTTGGAAGCCAAGACCCTGAATGCATGGGAACCGCAGTAGCTCATGTGGATGTGCATGTCCATCCGGCCTGGCCGGAGCAGGGCCGGGTCAAGCCGTTCCTTGTAGTTGGTTGTGAACGCGATGATCCGTTCTTCTCCACAGCTATTCCACAGACCATCAACAAAGTTGAGCAGGCCGGAGAGTGTCACCTGTCATGGTTGCAAAGACTAGCGGTCATACTTGCACAGGACTACTGTGAAATCTCAGGAGGACGAATTTAGTATATTAGAGGGTCATCTCTTACCTTGTCATCCCGCGAAGGCAAGTTTGAGTTATTCTGTGCTCCGCTCTCCTCCCTCTGCTGCAGCGCAATTGTGCAATCAATGTCCTCGATCACCAGAATAGATCTGTTTTTTATTCCAAGTAGCAATAGGCTTAGGCATGAATTGCCAATCACATCAGTGAGCTCCAAATCATAGATGTCGAACTTGAGGAAGTTCGCCATTGCTGCAATCAAGCTTGACTTGCCGGTCCCAGGTGGTCCATAGAGCAAATATCCCCGTTTCCATGCCTTTCCAATCCTCTTGTAATATTCCTTCCTCTCCACGAACCCTGTGAGATCCTCCACGACCATCCGTTTGAGCTCCGGATCCATTGCCAATGTATCGAAAGTTGACGGGTGGTGGAGGTCAATTTGGTACCACAAGTCTCGCTCATTCATATGGAACCGGAGTGTCCTGTCCCCCTCCTTTAAAGCTTTCGCTCGGGCGAGGATGAATGGCAAGTAAGAGTTCAACGCTTTGTCCTTGTGCTTCTTGTGGAAGCTGAGCTCAAATGACCGGATCTTGGTGCTCCTGCTCGCCTCTCGGCAGACCAATTGCCACTTGAACTCGATCCCGTCAAAGGTATCGATCAATTCTTGGCCAGGTCGCAACACAAACGCGAGGCCTTTTGCATCATCTACTGAGTGCACGCTTATCCGCTTAACGGAGGGGTTGATCCTGGTGGCCAAGTAAATCTCAGAGGCCTCATAGATTTGGTTACTGGCTCGGCCTTCTCTCTCCTCGATGACGATCGTGTGCGCGGAGGATAAGTGGGTTCGAAGGTCATTGATGCTCGAGATAATGTATTGCCGGAGTTCATGTGGAAGGCATTCATTGACAACGGAGCGGAGTAGCATAGCTGAGGTCGCAAGGGATGCAGTGGTGGTGAGGGCTTTTTTATATGATTCCATGGCCTTGTTGCAGGAATCCATGAGATCGATGCTATGGAAATTGAAAAAAAAAAAAGCTGAGGAATGAGGAATTGGGTTTCACCTGCGCGTATTGGTGCTCTTCTGCCTGCTGTCCAATGAATTTTATAGCAAGAGGATAGCTTGAAAGATTAAATGGAATATGTCAAAAGGATGACATATTCCTGCAAATTTGGAGAGGAGGAAGAATCCCTTCCAAACTTTTATTCCTGTAAGGAAGTTGCAAAAGAAAGGTCATGCTACTTTTCATCCAGGTACTTTTTCCGCTTCTTTGGTTGCAATGTTCCTGGCCGGCGACTCCAAGCGTCGTGCCAGAAGACTGACTCGCTCTTCTACCTGATAGAAAAGTAACTTCTACTTTTCATGCAGCTATTCCTTGAGAAAAAAAAAAAAAAAAAAGAGAGAGAGAAAAAGAAAAGGCCTTTTCATAGAGCTAATCTTCTCGTCCCTTTTCCTGCAAGGTTCCTAGCTGTGGTGGCTCCGAGCGTCCTAGAAGACTCACCCTTGGACCTGAGGATAGAAAATTAGCTTTCTTGCGCCTAGAACAAGAGATGCAGGGCATCGTTGGCCCCGCTCGGCATCAATTTTAGATGATAAAAAAATATTTAACACGATGATAATATTATTATATAATATAAAAGTTATAATATAATATTATGTTAATATTATAGAATTATTATTTATTGTAGTATTTAAATTAAAATATAAAAAATTAAAAAAATTAAAAATTAAAAATGCTATGCAATAATTATTTTGTGATACAAATAGTTAAATAATTAAAAGCACTCTGTAATTTTTTATTATTAAAAAATATTTTTTTAGCTTAATTACAAAATAGATGATAAAATTACAAATTGTTTTGAAAATATATTTATCAAAAAGCAAACAAATATTTTTGTTAAAAACTCTACTATGAAATATCTTTTTTTTTTTTGTTATGTTTTATTACTAAAAATAATTTCCTCAATTGGATTGTTAAATATATATTAAAGTTTCATAATACTTTAAAAATTTAATTATCAAAGATTAAAAATTTTATAGTTGAAAGTTCTACTGCCTACAATAATACCAATAAAACCTTAGCCATGTTAAAGCTATAAAGAAATAGAAATAGTGAGATAACTAATATATTATGTCAATCATAGATAATAAAAACTACATTGCAATAAAGTGAGTATTTTCATAAGCATTACTCTCGCCTATTCCATGCAAAGCAGTGTTTACATTATAAAAAACAAGGAATATAAATTTTAGAAAAATATTACAATGAATTAGTGCAATCTAATAGGATAAATTTTTTAGTTTCATCACCATGATTTTACATTTAGTTAAATTGAGATGCTCTATTTGCTTTGAGCACAAAAATATTCTCATGGTTTGAAAACCAAGAATTAGGAATTGTTTTGCAACAAGAAAAGGAAATAGTTTAGACTTCAACACCGAATAATGAGAAAATAATGCAACTATTGATACTACATATTTGGGAAAATTGCTAATATTCCTAGGACTTCATTTTTCGTAGAAATGAAAGGAGACGTATGATAAAAAGGAACAAAATAGACAAATTAAACTATGTATTTGTTTTATATAGCACAGCAGAAAATTGTCAAGTGCCATATACAAGAAAGGGAACACAAACATTTGTGCTTACAATCTCCAGAAGATGAGCGATTCTTTTATTAATCTTCATTCAGAAAAGAGAAAAGGCCGAAGAGGCTTACTCTTTAACACAAAATAAAAAATAGTATAATAAAGAGGAACAGCTCCAATCGCTCTCCAATAATCACAATAAAAAAGAGTAAACCTCTCCAATCGCTATCCGACTTTACACCACAAAAAAGTTCCGTCCTTGATTATTTACAGCAGAGGTTTCCCTCAGTTGTTGGCTAGTGCTCGACTCCAGCTGCAGAATGATGCTATAGAAGCGGAAGCCATGCGGTGCGCTGATTTGGAATGTCCTCAGAAGATTAGTGAATTCCTCTCGTTCTAGAGAACCCATATGATGCAGTGAATGCTAAAGGAGTCCCATCTTTCGTTGGATTCTGCTGTATGATTGCCCAACAAGACGCACTGAATTTCTATTCCTTCAATGAATTTCTCCTCCATTACGTTGTTCTTTTTGTCAGCCCACTACTTTTTATGAATTCAAACAAACGAGTTTTGACAGGGAAGAGTAATCTTTGGTCAAGAAAGAAACAAAAATTATTATTATTTTGAGACGAAACTACGGAGAGAAAGGGTGATTTTTTTTTTTTTTTTTCTTGCGTTGATCAGAGGTTTAGAAAGGGTAAGAGCTCATCCCAACTTTTTGATTGATCGATCGATCGATCACGGTTCTCTCCCGCATTGCACGGGAAGCAAAGAGTAGGTCTAGGCTACTCTCTTTTAGCTGGGTCGTCCGTGTTTAGTTGTTTCCCTCGCATCGCCAGCCAAGAACTTTCGCTGAAAGGCCCAGTTTCCAAAGCCGATTTGCCCGTAAGAAGGGTCGGCCGCCGTATCAACCAAGTCGCCATCATATTTGACTAAGAATTATTTTTTATCAGCAGCATAGACCTATGGCAGGTGGAGGAGGAAAATGACAAAGAATGGAGTTTGATCGGCATTATTTCATGGACAATAGCAGCCGGAATGAAACCTACGTGCGCTTTTAACCTAACCAGAGTACCGCGTTTCTATGCAATCGGAAAGCTAGGATATCTGGATGCACCGATAATGACGATGATAATTATATAGATAATTTTTTTTTATATTAAATTATAATATTTCAAATTCATTTGCTAGTCAAATTAATTCGTTAGCAACGAAACTAAATTATTTTTTTTTTTATAATGCTTATCGTACATCATAAGTTAGTTCAAAATTTATTCCAAATCATTATAATGCAACGTTCTCATCGCATATTATGATGGAACTTTACTATCGTTTCTTGGATAACCCTTTTCTCATACTCAACAACTTTCGCACAGGTTTTAATACTATTTGTAATGCCCCAAGCCCATCTACTAGCATAATTAACTCGTTAGCAGATTGAAATCACATGATTCAAAAATTTGAGTAAAAGTTAATGGGTAATAAGTGAATTTGAGTTATAAATATATAATACTTTCTTTCTCATCTAATATACGACTAAATTTGAGGTATCATAGGAATAAATCATTAAAGAATTTATTAAAATAGACAAATTACATAGAGTTTTAGAAGGAAAGAATGGAAGGTAAAAAATTACAAAAGAATCATCGATGATAAAGGTACTTGACTGTGGCTTATAAGAAAAAATAAAATAAAATCTTGATGAAAAATTAAAGTTATAAATGATTTTTTTTAAAAAATGCTTGCATTTTTTTAAGCCATAGATTTCACATGAATACTATAGTTAATTAGTTCCAACATCTTCTCTTAGTGAAAGTGTTTTCTTCTTCAATTGAATCAAAGTGACATTTTATTCAAAGAAATGCTTGCATTTTTTTAAGCCATAGATTTCATATGAATACTATGAATACTATAGTCAATTAGTCCCAATATCTTCTCTTAGTGATTTGAACACGTTTTCTTCTCCAATTGAATCAAAGTTGGAAGGCATTCAATAGGTTTGTTGGCTTACGTGATCTAATAAATATATAATCTATTGAGTTATGTTTGGCACCATATAATATGTATCTATTACTAAATCTTTATTCTTTCTTGTCTAAGGCGTTATTTGTATGTAGCTTATGTTCGAAAAATATTTACTTTTGCTTTTAAAAAGCTGTTTAGAAATTGCTAAAAATTTTAATTTAAAAGTTTAAATACAAAAATTAAAATCAAAAGAAGATAAGAATTGTGCCTGAATCGAGGCGTGTTAGACATTGCCCTAAGAACTAGTTTTCGCCCATTCGTGCAGGTTGTAGACGATCTGTCCCTAAGGTATAACGATCCGACTCGATTCGAACCTCCTACTACGAGCACGATCGCGTAGAGGTGCAACCCAATGACTCCTTTAGATGCCCAAAGAAAAAATCAACAGAATCATAAAAAAAGTTTTGACAATAAAAAAAAAAAGATTTTTTTTGGATTGAAATGCTCTCAACCTTGATCCTTAAGACTTAAGACTCAGTTCAGGTAATCTCCAACGGCTGAGCTTATAATGATCTTAAAGGTTTGATAATTGTTATCTTCAAATTACGTTAGTAATGATCTTAAAAATTAAATTATTTGGACCATTATATCGTTTGTAAATGTTAGCATAGCTCGTCCAACATTCGCAAACGCACGGAAGCGTTCGCGGAACGCTCGCGCCTCATGCGAGCGTTCGCGGAACGCTCACACCTCGAGCGTTCACGGAAAGCGTTCCGCGAGCGTTCCACACTTGGTAACGCTCGCGTGAGAAAACGCAAACGTTTGTGAGCATCCATTTATGAACGTTTCTTTTTTATTTTTTAATTTAATTTTTTTTTTTAAAAATAATAAAAAGGTCAACAGATTATATCAAAGAAATAATCAAAGGAATACTTTAACTTTATTCAAAACAAATGCTTTCTATATTACTAAGTGGAAAGGGTACGCAACTCTTAAATTATTACTCTTTGTTTATTGAAGAATTTGTTTGTACTGAATCTGCCATTTCAATTGATCTTCTAAATGAAAACATAAAAAAATAAAGATTGATGGATAGTAAACAGAAGACTTTAAGGTTGCTGATATCATATTACTTTTATGGTTGAAAGGAGGCCATACAAGCGCGCCAGCCATGATTGTACTGTGGCTCCAAATCAGTCAAGTTTCAGATGGAAGACTTCGGAGTTGGTCAAATTGTAGGGATTCCATGGTTGAAAGGAGGCACGCAAGCGTATCAGCCACGATTGTATTCTACGGCTCTAGATTACTGAGATTACTGGCAATTGAGGAGGGTTCATGGAAACAGAGATCCCTAAGGGCAACCTGTCTGATGCTCTCGCAGTTAACCAAGTTTATAGACAAGCAGCTTAGAATCTATCCAGTTCTCTGCACACATCTTTTTAAATTGGTGAGGCTCTCCTCGGTGATGTCAGTGATAAGTTGATCGCAAAAGGTGAGCCAAGCTACAGAATAAATTGTTGATGACCAGAAATTTTGCTGGAAAATTGATAGGCCACCAGTACAAAAAAATGGCCATTTCATTTATTTAAAATGTAAATTGAGCAGGTTGAACCAGGGAAGGGTACCTACAAGTTGTTTTCATTCCTCCCGAAGGCCCATCCTCCGGCCTAGTTCTCTAACATTTTTTCATGGAAGAAGATGAGGAAAAAGAAAAATCTTTGCGTCATCATCATACTTCCTTTTCTTGCTCCCCAACGCCGGTCTTCTCTGCATCTCCAACACATTCTTCATTGCCCTTGTCTTGGCTAGCTTTCTTTTTCTTCCCTTGGAGGAATTCGACGAGCCCTTGGAGTGCAACATCAGCATCATCACTCTTCATCAGCTCCTCCGCGACCTCTGCTGGGGTCACCTCCACCTCCTTTATTAACCCTTCAATCTCAGGGAACAATGGGTGGTCATCAATGGCATGGTAGTTGGAAGCCAGGACTCTGAATGCATGGAGACCACAATAGCTCATGTGGATGTGCATGTCCATCCGGCCTGGCCGGAGCAGTGCCGGGTCAAGCCTCTCCTTGTAGTTAGTAGTGAACACGATGATCCTCTCCTCCCCGCTGGTCGACCACAGTCCGTCGACAAAATTAAGCAGCCCAGAGAGCGTCACCTGCAACACGTTGTTACACAAACCAAAGTGAGTCCTAGATGAAGATCACGATTCTTGTGTATATCAAAGTAAATACGGTAGCAAACTGGCTATATCCACACTGACCTTGTCATCTCCTGACGACGATTCACTCTCCTCCCTCTGCTGCAGCTCAATTGAGCAATCGATGTCCTCGACTACCATAATCGATCGGTTAGACATTCCAATAAGCAATCTTCTTAAGCTCGAATTCCATCTCACTTCGGTGAGCTCCAAATCGTAGATGTCAAACTTGAGATAGTTCGCCATCGCTGCGATCAAGCTCGACTTGCCGGTCCCCGGTGGGCCATATAGCAAGTACCCTCGTTTCCAGGCCTTTCCAATCCTCCTGTAGTAGTCCTTCCTTTTCACGAACCTTGCGAGATCCTCCATGACTGTCCTCTTGAGCTCTGCCTCCATCGCCACCGTGTCGAATGTGGATGGGTGGTGAAGGTCAATCGAGAACCATGAGTCCCCTTCATTCATGTAGATATGGAGTTTCCTGTCCTCGTCTTTGATTGTTTTTGCTCGGGCAAGTATGAATGGCAAGTAAGAATTCAATGCTTTGTCCTTATGCTTCTTGTCGAAGTTGAGCTCGAATGACCGGAGTTCGGTGGCAGTGCTTGCTTTGGCGGAGTTTGCTTGCCAGAAGTTGTTATCTGACCCCTCCGACAGTCGGCAAACCATCTGCCACTTGAACTCGATCCCTTCGAAGACATCTATCATCTCTTCGCCTGGTTCTAAAGAGATCATCATGCTCTTTGTTTCGTCTACTCTGCTTACTCTTATCCTCTTCATGGAGGGGTCGATCCTGGTGGCCAGGTAAAGTTTGGCGGCTTCATAGATTTGGTTGCTGGCATACCTCTCGGTCTCCTCGATGACGATTGTGTGCTCGGACATACGGGAACGAAAGATGCTTCTGAAGCTGGAAAGAAGGAAGCTTCGGGCTTCATCAGGGAGGAATTCATTGACAACGGAGCGGGCCAGCATCGCCGAGGCTGCAAGCGATGCGGCTGTGGTGAGGGCTTTCTTATAGGATTCTATGGCCTTGTCGTTGTCGTGCGAAGCCATGGAGATGGATTCGGTGGAAGGACGATGAGCTTTGGAACGAGGCTTGGTGCGTTGGGATGCGGCCGCCCTCTGCTTTGGGATCGGAGGAGACAGAGGAAGAGGAGTTGACTGGGAGCTCTAAGGTGATGTTATGTTGGTTTTGCAGTCTTGAACGGAACTCTATATATATATATATAATATATAATATCATGAAATGGAAGACAACCGTCTTCAGGGAAAAAGGTTGGTTCTTTCTTGCGATCCAACTAGTGCGAAGGCTTTCTGAATTTCATAATGATATTGTTTTTTCCGGTAAGAGAGATACAGTCCATGGTATTTTCTCGAATAAGGGGCAGTCTAAATATTACCACATATGCTGATGCAGAAATAGTATTAACTAGGTATGATTGAATCATCAATTTGTACCACAGGATATGATTCCTTTTTAAGTAGCCTTCAATAAATGACAACAGGTTTTCTTTGTTTATTCTCTGAATACTTGGAATATGATACATTTAAGACTTTCTTTGAAGACACATTTATTGAAGGCTACTTAAAAAGGAATCATATCCTGTAGTACAAATTGATGATTCAATCATACCTAGTTAATACTATTTCTGCATCAGCATATGTGGTAATATTTAGACTGCCCCTTATTGGAGAAAATACCATGGACTGTATCTCTCTTACCGAAAAAAACAATATCATTATGAAATTCAGAAAGCCTTCGCACTAGGTATGATACATTTAAGGCTTTCTTTGAAGACACATTTATTGCCACTTCTAATGAGTGAGCTTCAAAGATATGACCTATTCAAATGCGGCTTCACACTGCTTAGGGGTGGAATCATCCATTTTCATCATATAACATGACCCCTGGACAAGATCATCTTGATCTTTTGATAAAAGAATAATTAGGCTGCATGCCTTAAATGTATAATGATCCAATGTTGTTGAATTAAGCCACTGCCTGCAATTTTATCTGAATTTTAAGCAATAAATACTCTTCAGATACTAGAGATCTTCTCTATAGGGCTGAATTATGTTCCCATGCATTCTGATTCCATCCTATGTCTGGTTCAAGCTTGGTATTAAATTTCTGAAGTTAATGTTCCATTGTTTGGTGACAATCTATTTTGCAGGATAGTGAAGTGAACAACAGAAAGGTTAAAGTGCATCATGGTGATGGAACTTTTCATCATACAGAATGGAAAAATCTGAGAGTTGGAGATATAGTAAAGGTAGAGAAGGATGATTTCTTCCCTGCTGACCTCATCATGCTTTCATCCAGTTATGAAGATGCAATCTGTTATGTTGAGACAATGAATCTTGATGGAGAGACAAATTTAAAATTGAAACGGTCATTGGAGGTGACTTCAAGCTTGCAAGGTGATTCTAGTTTTGAACATTTTAAAGCATTAATCAAGTGTGAAGATCCAAATGCAAACCTTTACTCTTTTATCGGAACCATGGATTATGATGAGCAACGATACCCTCTTTCACCTCAGCAACTTCTTCTTCGGGGCTCTAAACTGCGAAACACTGAATATATTTATGGAGCTGTTATTTTTAGTGGTCATGATACAAAAGTTATGCAAAATGCCACCAGCCCACCATCCAAGAGAAGCAAAATTGAAAGGAAAATGGATAACATTATATACTTCTTGTTATCTGCTATAGTTTTATTGTCAACTATTGGGTCAATTTTCTTTGGCATTGCAACTGAAGAGGACCTAACAGATGGAAAAATGAAACGATGGTACCTTACACCAGATGATACTACTATCTTCTATGATCCTAAAAGAGCTCCTATTGCAGCAATATTGCACTTCTTTACAGCCATAATGCTGTATGGTTCTTTTGTTCCCATATCTTTGTATGTTTCTATAGAAGTAGTCAAAGTCTTACAGAGCATTTTCATCAACCAAGACATTCAAATGTATCATGAGGAAACAGACAAGCCTGCTCATGCCCGTACATCTAATTTGAATGAGGAACTAGGCCAAGTTGACACAATACTCTCAGATAAGACTGGAACTCTGACTTGTAATTCAATGGAATTCATAAAATGCTCCATTGCAGGGACAGCTTATGGCCAAGGTTTTACAGAGGTTGAGAGAGCGATGGCTAGAAGGAATGGATCCCCATTGATCCAAGAACAGGAAATTATAGACTACAAAGATAACAACAAGGATTCAGTGCATGCAGTTAAAGGGTTTAATTTCAACGATGGCCGTCTGATGAATGGGAATTGGGTGAGCGAGCCTCATTCAGATGTCATTCAAAAATTTTTGCAGCTGTTAGCAATCTGCCATACTGCCATTCCTGAAGTAGATGGAGAGTCAGGGAAAATATCATATGAATCTGAATCACCTGATGAGGCTGCCTTTGTTATTGCTGCAAGAGAATTTGGCTTTGAATTTTACCAAAGGACACCAACAAGCATCTCTTTGCATGAGTTTGATCCCTTGTTGGGCAAGACAGTTGAAAGGTCAGCACATTTTATTCTCTTATTCCTCTTTTTGTTTCTGAGAAATGTGGTGGAAATGCCAACTTCCAAGTGTGAACCTGTTGGCATTCTATTTACCTCTTTTTTTTTTCTGAGAGTAATTCTGTTTACTTGTATAAAAGAAACTTAATATGCAATTTCCATTTTAATGTCTCAACATAACAACATTTCATCTGCTTCCTTGATGCAGATCATATCAGCTATTGGATATATTGGAGTTTAGCAGCTCTCGGAAGAGGATGTCTGTGATTGTTAGAAATGAGGAAGAGAAATTGCTCCTACTAAGCAAAGGTGCTGACAGGTCTGCAGGCTAAAATAGTTCTGTGACCCTTAAAAAACAGCTAAATTTAAAAATTCTTGTGCTTTAAATATAGCAAGATAATTTATCTAATGTTCTAATTTCTAATGTTTGTGGCATGAACAGTGTCATGTTTGAAAGGCTTGCAAATCATGGAAGGGAATTTGAGGAAAGCACCAAGGAGCGTATTAATGAGTATGCTGATGCAGGCTTGAGAACTTTGGTTCTTGCATATCGTGAACTTAATGAAGAAGAATATACAAACTTTAGCAAGGAATTTATGGAGGCAAAGAATTCAGTTGGGGCTGATAGAGATGACAAGGTTGATGAAGTTGCCAATAAGATAGAGAAGGATTTGATTCTTATTGGTGCGACTGCTGTTGAGGACGAACTGCAGAATGGGGTGGGTAAAAGTTCTACAGTAAAGTGGATCTCCTTGAGGAAACTATATGTTTAAATTATTGTACCTTATTCATGTGTTCTAGGTCCCTGAATGCATTGACAAGCTCTCACAAGCTGGAATCAAAATATGGGTTCTGACTGGTGATAAGATGGAGACTGCCATTAATATCGGGTATCTTTGGGGATTCAAACCTTTGTAGATTGGTTAAAATTTAAAATCTTGTTTTTTTTTCCTTTTTTTTAAATCTCCTTTAATATAATTTTTGACTTGATAATACTCGCAGTTTCGCTTGTAGTCTGTTAAGACAAGGGATGAAGCAGATAATTGTAACTCTGGAATCAGAAGAAATCAAAGCTCTAGAGAAAGAGGGGAACAAAGATGCTATTGCTAAGGTAAACCATCTTTTATGATCATACTACAATAATGACATTGCTGTTAGCTAGTAAAATATACAGATTCATAGAGTTCTATTTATGTGTCTCTTGACAGGATGTATAGACATAGAATGTTTATCACAACATCCTAAAACTTTAAAACTTATCAAGATCCTTCTCTTGTGTCAAGTCAAATAGAATGGCCTCAAGAGTTTCTGTTATTCTTTTGCATTCTCAATCAAAACCTTGGTTTCCAAGAATATTGTCCAAAAATAAAAGAACCCTTAATCATTAAAACTAGTAGTCTCTGGCTTGTCCTTGAACAGGAGTTTAAATCAAAAATTCTCAACTGCTGAAATTCTTTGTTGATTTTCTTTTTCACATGCTTTCATCTGCTGATTTGCCTGAGGATTTCATGATTTGGGTTAGAGCCACAGTGATAATGCATAGAATTAGCATTGCAATTAAAATTTCATTGGCAAGTTCTGTACTACTGATTCTTGTGTCAAGACATTTCCCATGCACGTGTTTTGTATGAATTCAGATACACATGCTTTAATATCAACATTCTATGAGGAAATTCCATTGCTGCATTCTTTAGGATGGGATAAACTTGAAATGAGACTGATGTATGAAGATTTGCGAAAGTTAGAAGATTTTTCCAACCTTCTTTTATGGTCATGTTCATTTGATTGTAGACATTATTTGCAGTTTTTATGCGTGCTTCAATATGATTTTTTTTTCCCCCATTCCAAAACTCATTCCTGATCAGGGTCCTAAACTTTATGCCCAGGTTAGATGCTTTGTTATTATTTTTAAGTTCAACACAAGAATCTCTGCTTAATACTGAAAAATTCCATTATACAAGAAAATGCTCAGATTTGCTGCATAAAGTCTGTTTTCTCCACCTATTAATTTTTCAAGATGTAAATAATATTTACGTGGAGATAACATCCTAAGATTAAGATTTTGTTAAATGAATGTTGGATGAAGTTATAAGATTGGATCCTCTTAGCATTTATATAGTTTTCTTGTTGATAACCAGGCATCAAAGGAAAGCATTGTCCGTCAAATAAGAGATGGGAAGGCACTTTTAACCTCAACGACTGCAGAGGTGTTGGCCTTGATTATTGATGGAAAGTCGCTTTCATTTGCTCTAGAGGATGATCTGAAAAACATGTTCTTAGAGCTGGCAATTGGCTGTGCATCAGTTATATGCTGCCGTTCTTCACCCAAACAAAAAGCTCTTGTAAGACTTCATTATTTTCTTTCCTCCGTGTTCTTTGATTCATCCTGAACCAATGCCTTCAAAGTAGAAATGACTCTTAAAATTCCAGGTAACGAGATTGGTTAAAGCTGGCACTGGTAAAGTGACCTTAGCAATTGGCGATGGTGCTAATGATGTAGGCATGCTTCAAGAAGCAGACATAGGGATCGGCATCAGTGGTGTCGAAGGAATGCAGGTCACTAAGATCAAATCATCACTCAGCCTCTATCTCTATCTTATTGAACTCTGAAATATTGTTCACAACTTGATGTACATTTTTCTAAAAGGAGAAGGATGACTGCTGAAAAGTCTAAAAATATGAGGCCTTTAGGAATCTCTCATTTAACTTATGCTGGAAATCTGCAAATAAGCTGAACGACGTAGCTTGCATAATAGTTTAAATTTGCAGTCTGTTGGCATCTTCTTCCTCCTTCTCCTTCTGACAAATACTTTACAAATCTAGGCTGTGATGTCAAGTGATATTGCAATTGCTCAGTTTCGGTTTCTCGAGCGCTTACTGCTTGTGCATGGACATTGGTGCTACAGAAGGATCTCATCAATGGTATGACATGTTTCTGAAATTTTAAGCTAGAAATCTTCACAACAAATTGATGACAAGTCTCTTTTGCTCCTTTGCAGATATGCTACTTCTTTTATAAGAATATCACCTTAGGTGTTACTCTTTTTTTGTTTGAGGCATATGCATCATTCTCAGGGCAACCTGCATATAATGATTGGTATATATCGTTGTATAATGTCTTCTTTACCTCGCTTCCAGTGCTTGCTTTAGGGGTTTTTGACCAGGATGTCTCTGCACGATACTGTCTGAAGGTATGCCCCAGTATCCTTTTTGAAATTGTTGTTCACTATAAAATAAGACAGTAATATCTTTGCACTGGTGATCTTCTAGTGCTTCTAATCATTAAGTGATTGACCTTTCTTTCTGTACTAAAGGATATAATTACCTGCGCAATTTCTGAAAAAAGGAAACCTTACAACAAGGTGTGGCAGCTGGTCGGATTTTATCGCATCATGTAAAATCATAAATATAATCTGAATCCATTCAGAACTCATGCATCCAAACCCGAACCTTCTGAAAAAATGGCCAAGAGATTCAAATTCATTCTAAAACAGATAAAAGCGTGCAGTAGTGTCTAAGTCATCTTTAATTACAAGTTTGCTTATTGTTTTGTTATCTTTTAATTTTCATCCTTTTGCACAGATACCTTTCCTTTTATATTTTTTACTAGTGACATTAAAAAAATAACCATTTTAAATTCCATTTACCATTATTAACCTTTTACATTAATATCCTTGAAAAAAATTGAAAGGAATCATATTTTTATATAATTTTATCAAGGATATTGATACAAAAAGGTAATGCAATCATTTAATATTAAAAAAAAATTTATTAACACCATCAGCCAAAAATCTAATGGAATGGATATCCATGCAAAAACAAGATGATTTGAGAGGAATAACACAAATAGTAATTTTTTGGAAGATAAATATGTAATAAATTATATTTGCAAGCGTATATATATAAACAGAACTATTTATGTTTTCAGATGAGTTCATTACATCTACTTTAATATCATTGTGTATTTACACTGGGCTAATGTCTTATCTACTTCAAACTTGAGACTTAGAATTCTAATTAGTTGTACTGTTTTTGAAATCAAAATGATAAGTTCTTCCAACAGATGTCATGGATTTTGGATTCAATTCAGAGAGTGGAATATGAGCATCTGTAGTCACCCATTGTCATAACAAAGTTTAGTTGTCCCATCCATTCTTCTGGCCAGAGTATCAGTCATGCTACATCAGTATTTATGTTTGTACAGGATAGCTGAGCACACCAATTTCTGCTCAAGGGAGCATGCTTCTGATTTAATTCCTTCCCCTGTAAATGAATATGAGTTCGACAATAGTATATACAAGTCTTCTAACATTATTTATAGTTTGTGTTATTTTTGCATAACTTGTTGCCTCATGAATCAGTCCTGAGCTCAATCTGTTTGTGTTCCAATGCAGTTCCCTATTCTCTACCAAGAAGGCGTGCAGAACATGCTTTTCAGCTGGCTCCGGATTCTTGGCTGGATGTTTAATGGTGTCTGCAGTGCCCTTATCATCTTCTTTTTCTGCACGAATGTTTTACAACACCAGGCCTTCCGCAAGGGTGGTCAGGTTGTGGGCATAGAGATCCTTGGAGCTACAATCTACTCATGCATCATATGGGTTGTCAACTGCCAGATGGCACTCTCTGTCAGTTACTTCACACTGATACAGCACATCTTCATATGGGGTGGCATTGCCCTGTGGTACCTCTTCCTCTTGGCCTATGGTGCCATCAAGCCCACCATCTCAACAACCGCATTCATGGTCTTCATTGAAGGGTTGGTCCCTGCACCTTCCTATTGGATCACTATGCTCCTTGTGGTCATTGCCACCCTTATTCCATACTTCACTTACAATGCAATTCAAATGCGGTTCTTTCCGATGTACCATGGAATAATACAGTGGATACGGTTTGAAGGGCGATCGGATGACCCTGAATTCTGCCGCATGATGCACCAGAAATCAGCAAGGCTGACAAAAGTTGGGGTATCTGCCCGACTCAATGCCAGAGTTGGTCAGATTAAAAGGAAAGTCCATCATGCAGTCCAGACAACTTAGAGGCTTCTTTCTTGGCCATCTGAGCTTCATAACTTATAAATGCAGACCCTGACAATAAAGATAAAATTTCTGAATAAAAAAGAGTTGCTTCCATGGATAACACTCAAACAGACTAGCTCAGTTGCTAGGCAATTTCATTGTAATATTTTTGGTTCAGTATTAGATACATAAATTTTTAATGTTGGTCTTTCATGGCCAGATTGATTATTCTTCATTCTTACCTCTTGCAGTAAACTCTCCTTATATTGCTGAAATTATAGAAAACGGTAATAATAAACTTCGGGCCTTTTGGTGTTATTTTTTTGGGTTTTGGTAGGCTTCCTGTTTCAGAATTGAATGCCATAATGTGGAAAAATAAAAATTCCACTATGGCCGGATGCAGTGCTTGGCAGAGTTTGAGATTATGTTTGACAAATGATGTAATAACTAGTAAAGCTTCTGCCATGGCTTAAAAGTGTTTATTGGCGAAACATGAGAGTCACAGGCTGCCATGCATTGCACCTGCTTCAGTGAAAAGACTTCTGTTTCTGTGGTGCAGCAGGCCTAAATCACTCCAAGAAATGAGATCTCAAGTAACAACGTCAAATTTTCCTCGGACAGCAATGCTAGGATTCACTCTGAATTCTCCTCCCGCCTTCATATTTTATCATATTTTCATTTGTCACTGATATCAGAAAGTGAACAAAACGTTGATATGGTTCACCAAAAAGAGAGAGAGACATGATATCATATTTGCTGATGTCACCGATAATATTACTTTGTATTGGCCTTGTTAACAAGATAGAAACTTAAGTACATCATTTTGGTGGGTGCCCAAATTGATACAGATAGGGTGAAAGTTTTGCTAGGGACCCCATATAAGAATTAGGAACAAAGTTTACCATCTCAATACTAGTATCAAACTAGCATAATATCAGTATGCATGCTATATTTAGTATGATATAGTATGATACATTCGGTACAGAACAGTATGCATCGATACAACATATCATGATTAAAAGAAATATTTAAAAAGCCACCATAAGTACTGCAATAAGAACGGTAAGAAGGTCGGGTTGGATCAAGAATTACAACACTTCAAATCTGATCCACATTTCAATGACGTCAAAAAATTGAATTTATTTTAATGGTCCATGAGACATTTTGAAATAATTCAATCAAGAATAAAATAATAAAAATTTGATTATCTAATTGTACCATAATGTATGATACCATAAATTATGAATAAGCAAAATGGAGGCATTATCAACAACTTATTCCATATAACCTTGACACAAATCAATAACTATAAAAAAAAAAAAAAATCAATCAGAAGTGTTATGAAATATAAAATAGATTAGCACGGTTCAAACGGAACTGATCCAGATAACTTTTGGTTTGCATCGTGCCTCATGTAACCGGATCAAATCCGACCGGTCCAATCAACCGATTCGGCCACTCGCAGTCCGAATGGCCGGCCACTTCCGGACACCACCTAAGGTGTTCCATCAACTAACGAGCCGCGCCCACCGCCGACACGATCTAAAAAAGGTCCCCTCAATCAACGGCGCTGCAGCCTGGCGCCTTGGGCACTCCGCGGACCCTCATCAGCTTCCTCGCTCGGGCACTGTCCTCCCACCTCGCCAACCCAGCGTACATGTTCGACAGCAGCACGTATGCGGATGCGTGCCCGGCGTCCAATGCTACCAGCCTCCCCGCCGCCCACTCTGCACACTCAGCGAACCCAAGCGCACAGCTCGCGCTCAGCAGGCTCTTAAGCACCCGCTCGTCTGGTGCCACTGGCATCCCCCGAGCCACTGCCCACGCCTCCTCCACGAAGCCCGCGCGCCCCAGCACGTCTACCATGCACCCATAGTGCTCCGCCCTCGGCTGGATCCCATGGACTCTAACCATCTTATCGAAGTGGCCCCGCGCCTCGTCCACCAGCCCTGCATGGCTGCATGCGTGGAGAACCCCCACGTACGTCACGTGGTCCGGTTTCAAGCCAAGCCTCAGCATCTCATCGAAGAGTCGCAGCGCCTCCTCGCCCCGCCCGTGCGAGGCCAGCGCCGTGATCATCGCTCCCCAAGCCGGCTGGTCCCTATTCCGCATTTCGTCGAACACTCGCCGCGCGGAGTCTATCCGCCCGCATTTCGCGTACATGGCTAGCAACGCGGTGCCGAGGCCGGGTGCAAGTTTCTTTCCGAAGACGAACACGTCGCGGTGGGCACGCTCCCCGTCGACGAGCGCGCCGAGGGCGGCGGCGGACGAGAGGGCGGAGACGAGGGCGGCGTCGGTGGGGGCGACGCCGGCGAGGCGCATGTGGCGGAAGAATGAGAGCGCCTCTGCGTGGCGGCTGCTACGGTTGTAGGCGGAGAGAAGGGCGGCCCAGGAAACGGGATTGGGGTCTGGGATTTCGTCGAACGCCTGGCGAGCGGCATCGGGCAGGCCGCAGCGGGCGAAGGCGGAGACGAGGGCGGTGCGGAGGACGAGGTCAGGGTGGGAGGAGAGGCGGAAGAGGCGGAGGGCGGGGGGGAGGCGGCCGGCGGCGGCGTAGGCGGCGATGAGGGCGGAGCGAAGGAAGGGGTCAGGGTGGAGGCCGAGCTTGGCGATGTGGGCGTGGACGAGGGGGCTGAAGGCGGGGGCTTGAAGGCAGGCTTTGAGGAGGAAGGTGAAGGTGAACTTGTTGGGGTGGGCCCCGGAGGGGAGCATGGAATGAGCGTAGATGGACAAGGCCTCGAGGGGAGGGGCACACCGGATGATGGTGTTCCATTCGAACGTGGGCCGCTCGGATGATGGGAATCGACGGTCAAGGCTCGGCGGCGATGGCATATCGTTGCATGCATTGATTTGGCCGGCATGGGGTGGAAAAGATGGTGCAGAGAGCGTGGAATTTAATTGGTGGGGACGAAGACTGCGGGTCCTTTTAAGACGAAGGACTCGGATGTGGTATGGAGAACTTTTAAGGGGCTGGGGTAAAATAATTCCCTTCACCAACTTTGAACTAGTCCCCAAGCTGGGGGCTGAGGCCAGCCCGAATATGAGGAAGGAACTATTATTTACAAACCCCTTCCGAGAGTTTATATTACATTACAGTCTCGCCGTTAAGTTTGAAGTTTGAACCAGCAATGGATTGCTGGGACTAGGTGAAACGGGCGGAAGAAATTATTATATATATTCCCCTGTTCTATTTATATTACAGTAACCCATGCTAGGTTTGAATCAGTTGCTGCAAATATTGTTTTTGTATTTTAAATTTATAACACTTGTCACATTAGACCAACCTTACTATTTGGCCAAAATCTCACTTTCCTACCTTATAAAACTTTCTTTTTAATTTCAATAAATATAATTAATATGCATCATTTGAATATCCCCTCATCTTATTCTATATAATGATATAGGTGTTATTTTTATTATTAAAAATGAACCTACTATACCATTAATTATTATAATTTATTTAAAAGAAAGAAATATAATTCTATTGTGTTTTTCTGTTGCCTTGGTTGAGTTAGACTGCTTGGTGGTGGTTGAGAACACGAAGTACACGGCCATGTCACATAATGAAAACCTATTTAAAAACCAGGCCTACCTAATTTGTGAAGCCTTTATATTTTTTATGAATGATATAATGATTATGAATAAATAAATAATTTATTTATTTATTAAAAAAAACATGGAGGAGGCTGTTAACTACTCAAACCTCCCATTTGCTAGTTAGTGTACTAAAAGGGGGGAAATAAAAGATTGTGGCTGTAGATGGAGCTTTTTGTTAGATATTTTAAAGCTTTATATATATATATATATATATATATATATATGCAATGGGGGGAGAGAAAGGAAACTAGGATGTCATCATCAAATTTCCTGCGATATCATAATAAAGCTAGAATGTTGCGAAAAAGGGACTAGCATCCATTTATGTCACATTGCTTTCTCTTTAAATAGAGAACCGAAGCAGGAAAGGAATAAACTTGCATGAAAAGAGAGCTTTCTATTCCTCTTGTTCTTCCTCTCGCTTTATTTTTTTATTTTATTATTACAGCGTTAAGGAATACGATCTACATCAACTCCTAATTGTGCTATCAGAGGAGTTTCTTGAAAATATACCTCGAATTGTATCTTGAAAACTGTTATGACAGATAACATGCATGAGAATTTCCATAGTTCTAAGGGCAATGCTTTACTACATACCTCTCGTACCTAATATCCCATTTCTCTTTTATATTTATTGCTTTAATCCTCTCATAAAATTAATATCTTATTCTTTTAATTCTGTTTAGCATATTTTAATTTTCTATTTTATTCTTTTATCATTGTTTAGGGTTGATCAGACTTTTTCTTTAAATAAACATTTTGCGAAATAAAACTTGGGTTTTAATTGATTTACCTTCGGGAAATCAAGCTATTGGTTACAAATTAATTTTTATGAAAAAAATTAGACCTGATGGTTCTATTGATAGATATAAAGTTAGATTAGTAGCAAAAGGTTTTTCTCATAAGAAAAGAATTAATTATTTTAATACTTATACACTTGTTAGTAGTTTCACTAGTATGAAAACTCTTATAGCCTTATATTCTATTTATAACTTAATAATTCACTAAATGGATGTAAAAATAGCTTTTCTAAATGAAAATTTAGAAGAAAAAATATATATTGAACAACTTGAAGGTTTTATAGTAAAAGGTCAAGAAAATAAGTTTGCAAATTAATGAAATTACTATATAGCATTTGAGATTTGACAAAGTTGTTTTACCCTTTGGCTTTCAACGCGATGATTTTTACAAATGTCTTTATTTTAAGAAATATGAAACTAGTTTTATTTTATTTTGTCTTTATGTTGATGATATTTTAATTTTTGGTGTTTCTCTTGATTTAATAAAAGATGTTAAGAACTATATTTCCAGTGCTTTTGATATGAAGGATTTGAAGCAGGCCAATGTCATTCTTGGCATAAAACTGATCAAGAATCAAAACTCTATTGCTTTAAGCCTTTCTTATTTTATTGAAAAAATGCTAGATAAATTTAAATATTCTAATCTTAAATTTGTTGCCATTCCATATGATCCTAGTATACCCCTAATTAAAAATCAAAGTGGATTTGTGAGGTAACATGAGTATGCCCAACAAATAGGATCATTAAGGTATGTGGCAAATCATGCTTGTCCTGATATCTCTTATGCTATAGGTAAATTAAATAAGTATGCTAGTAATCCAAATGAAGAACATTAGATTGCCCTAGCTAGGATCTTTCGGTATCTTAAAAATACTTCTAATCTTTCTTTGTTCTATTCTATATTCCCTAGTATGATTGAGGGATTTAGTAGTGTCAATTGGGTCATTCATTCTCTTGATATAAAATCTACCTCTGGTTATGTCTTCCTTTTGGACGGTTCTACCATTATCTGGAGTTTTTGTAAACAAACTATGATAGCTCATAGTATTATGAAATCTGAATTAATTGCACTTGATACTAGATGCATAGAAGCTAAATGGTTTAGAGATTTATTATCACAATTGCCTTTTACTTCTATACCCATGCTTACTATTTTCATTCACTATGATTCTAGAATTGTGATAGAATTGGTTAACCAAGAAAATTTGAATAAAAAAATGAACAAATATATGTTGATGAGATATAAATTTATTAAGGCCTTCCAAAGAATTTAACTAATCAATTAACTAAAGGCCTTCCAAAGGCTGTTATGATTATGCAATATTCTGAACTTAGAAGACTTGTAATTTTATTTTAAGCATGTTTTTATTGTTAGTTTAGCCTTTTAGTGTGAATGATTGAGTGTGAATTTTAAGAAAATGTGAAAGCTGAAATTTTGGAGGTTGTTTTGAGTTTTCTCCTATGATCCTTTCAAAATGTTGATAAAGTCACTTATTTGGGCTTTTAATCGAAGTTTTTGTAATGATTTCAATGTTTGCTGGTTGTTTTTGATCCTTGGAAGAAGTTAGAATGAAGATTTTGGAGGTTGGAATGCATTAGAATGGCTTTTGGAAAGGTTTCATGATGTTTGTAACTCATTTATCAGCTAATTGGAAAGATGGCTGAAATTTTTGAGTTGTTAGTCAGCCAAATTTGGAAGTTAGCTGACTCTTTAGTCAGCTAACTTTGACATTTTGGCTGGCTGTTAGTTTCTGTGAGCTAACAGGGGAAGTTAGCTGACTCTTTAGTCAGCTAACTTCTTGAAGTTCACTGTAAAAGGCCTGAGAGAATTCTTGTTGCCACAGTAATCGACTAAATAGTCGACTACTGTAGAAAAACGTTCTGTAAAACTTGCCTGGGAGAAATTTTGGCCAAAGTAGTCGACTACTTTGGGAAATCTCTCTGTAAAAGTGGTTTGAAAGAAATTTTAGCGACAATAGTATGAAGTTAGTTTGAGATCAATTTCACTCTTAATTAAGGACTTTCCAGTGGGTCACCCATCGCTCTCACCTAAGCATGCTTAACTAAGGTTTGAGATGGACAAAAATCTTCTGTGGAAGTGGTTTGAGGATAATTTCACTCCCATTAGCTAGCATTCATGCTGACTAATAGGTGGATAACCCCTGTTTTTCATCTGATAATGAAAATTTGGTCAGGGGCATTAACGAAAATTTGACCAGGAGTAAAAGTGGAATTTGGTAAAAAGTCATTTGAGGATTTGATCAAGGGCAAGGTAGGAAAGAAAATTGAAGGGGCAAAAATACTTGGTGGAAAAGGAAGCCATGTAGGCTTTGAAAGCGTGATTTAAGAGTGAAGAGGGGTAAAATAGAAATTTTCAAAAACATTTAAAGCCACCCATCCCTTCTTAACCCTTAAGCGGCCGTGTGAAAAGAGAGAAAAAGGAGAGAAAAGAGAAAGAAAGAGGAGAGGGTTCCAGCCGTAGGGAAGAAGAAGAGAAGAAGAAAAAGAAAAGAGAAAGAAGAAGAGAAGAAGAAGAGAAAAAGAGGAAGAAAATGAAGGGAAGAAAGCTTAGTGGTTTAGCCATCTTTTCTAAGGTAAGCCCAAACTTCCCTAAGCTAAAGAATGATGTTAAAATCTCATGATTTAGAGGCAAATGAGGTGATAGCATGTGTATATTGTGAATCCTTGAGCATGTTAGGGATTGAAGGGTATTATGCTAAGATATGAGGCATAGAGCATGTATGCATAATTTCATAAAACCCTTGGTGCTTGTGACCCTAATAATGCATGTATGATGACTTAGGCCAAGAGATTGGTTCAAGGGAGCCAGAACTGGAGAAATAGCAGTTATAGCAGTGTGCTAGCAGCTAAGGTGAGTGGGTTTCTCATCTAGCTTTGAGAAATGTTTTATGATAGCATAGTGATATTTTGCTATAAATCAGAGTATGTTATGCTAAGTATAGTATTTCAAGTAGTTAAATATGGAAAATGAGAACCCAGTTATGATGTATCTTATTCTTAAAGCATATTCTAAAGCAAAGCATGAGTTTAAAAGCAAAGCATGGGTTTAAAGCATGTTCTAAAGCAAAGCATGGGTTTAAAGCATATTTTAAAGCAAAGCATGAGTTTAAGAGCAAAGCATGGGTTTAAAGCATATTCTAAAGAAAAAGCATGAGTTTTAGAAAAAGCAAGAGTTTCAGCAAAGCATGAGTTTAAGAAAAGAAAAGGAAACATGGGTTAGAGCATGTTTCAATGCAAAGTGAGTTTCAGCAAAGCATAAGTTTCAGAAAAAGCATGAGTTTCAGCAAAGCATGAATTTAAGAAAAGAAAAGGAAACATGGGCTAGAGTATGTTTCAAAGCAAAGTATAGAGTTTCATGAAAAGCATTGTTTGGATAAAAACACATGTTTCAGTAAAGCATGAAATTTACTTTTCAGATTTATGTTCCAAAGAGATACATGGGCATGCATGAATATCAATGTTTCAAAGAAAATATAGCTGGTTGTATATTGGATTATAAACTTATATTGGAGTATTTTTACAGCATAAGCATAAAGAGCATGGGGCCATCTATGGGGCTGATCACCCTGTAGACTATGCCATAGCATGAGCATTGCACACACTATTATAGCCGGCACCTCCTTGCGACTCAATCGTACTATAATTCCGATGCCAGGGGGAGTATAAGCTAGATCAGCCCAGTGGGGAAGATTGCAAGCAGCCCAGTGGGGCAAGAATCACAGCTCGGTTAAGAGCTAGGTTACTATATAGCCCGAAGGGGCACAGAGATATAGGCCCATGGAGGGGGCAAGCATGAGGCCCAGAAAAAAGGGGCAAGCTCACACCTGAGGTGAACCGTACATGTAAGGGGTGCCATGTGGTGCGGGGATCCTTGGTGCTCAGTACACTCACCCACTGAGAGTACACCTACAGGAGGGCGACTGTAGGGATGTACCTTAGTGGTAGCACACCCAGCCCATCATCATGAAGTTTTGTAAAAGTGGCATTTTCTTATTTAAGTTGCATTATTGGAAGTATAAGCTATCTTATGAGTTTTCTTATCTCATTTAAAAGATTTCTGTATCAATTGTGATGTGTTGTATCAGTATGCTTATTGGTTTTTAAAATATGGTTCTCAATTTTTCCCTATTGTTAGATAGCTATCCAGTCACTGAGACTTAGGTCTCACCCTTCTACTATTGAAATTTTGGATTTCAGATCAGAGATAGCAGGTTGGCTCTTGGATACCTGATTTTGATATGGGCTGCTAGATGTGTATAAATTGGTTGATGACATGGACTTATGTTACTTGAATTGTATATGTATTTGAAATGGATATGGATGGATATGTATAGCTGTAACCCTATGATATATTTTGAACTTGGGTGGTTATGAGAAATGACTGTCATTGTGGAATGGATTTGTGTATATGGTCTTTATAGCAGTATAGTGATGAAAGTTATATTGCCTAGAATCATGTGATGAATAGATGAGAAAATCTTATGTTATCTGAGCAGGAAGAAATAAATTGTGATGTAATCTTATGAATAGTATGAATGAATTGAGCAGGTCAAAAGTTTTTAACAGATTTAGCATTTTGTGCATGTAACTTATGGCAATTGGATAGGGAGGCTTTATGGTACTTAGCATAAAGACTGGTAGATCTCTATCCAATTTTCATAAGAAATCATGCCGTCGGAAAGAGACCCGACAGATTAAGTCATTGAGGAGGATGGGGTTAAAGCCCATAAGATAGTCACCAGTATGGATCCCTACCTTCTTAATTGGACTACCATAAAAAAAGGGTTCAAAGGGTACTAACAAAGTGCTAACGTGGCATTGTGAGGAGCACAAACTTTAGAGTTATAACTCCTTCCATCCCTATTATAAAGTACTCCATGCGATGGCTAGGTTGAGTTTAGCTCTTAATGGACCCAAAGTAATATGTTTTGCAAAATGTATTCTATCAATAGCACCTTTGAAAGACTTACCTAAGTGAGAGTAGTCGTGAAGCTGTGACTATAGGAATTGGGCAAACCCTTAGTAGCTTTCATGAGAATCAGGATTCACACATGGCCATAATAGCGCTATCCTGCTTAAAGATCAATGTTGTACTACTATGTGGGTGATTGCAGAAGATTGGTGAAAGGACATGATTCAAGGCTCAATCCATCATGGATCCTCAATCTAATACAATCATAGCAAGATGCAGATTTATACCCTAAGGTACTTAGCATAATGCACAGTTGTTGCTTGTTTGCACCTTTTATTTATTTATTTATTTTTGATATTTTCTTTTATTGATTTTTTTTTTAAGCTTTACGGGAGATTGTTATATATTTTAGAGCTTTAATATATATATATATATATATATATATATATTCAATGGGGATAGAAAGAAGCTGGGCTGGCACCCATGTGATGCTAGGTGGCTTACCTTTCTCCTCATGATTTGTTTCCCTATCCGATTGCTCCCATTTTGTGCTAGCTTATAACCATGACTTCATCACCAAGTCTCATGCGATGTCATGATAATGGCTAGAATGTTGCAAAAAAAGGATGAACGTTCATTTGCGTTGCATTGCTTTCTCCCTAAATAGAGAAGCGAAGGAAGGAAGGAATATACTTACATTAAAAAAAAAGGCTTTCTATTAATTTTTTTCTCTCATTTTATTTTTTTATTTTATTATTATAGTATTAAAGAGTATGATCTATAACAATTTCTTTCGATCATATTATCAGAGAAATCTTTTGAGAACATGCTTCGCATTGTACCTTAGAAATTATTGCAATGAGTAACCTACTTGAGGGTTATCCATAATTTTAGGAGCAATGCTTTGTTGCACGCTTAATTTTTTATTTCTCTTTTATATTTATTAATTTAATTCTCTTATAAAATTAATATTTTATCCTTTTAATTCTGTTTAGCATATTTTTATTTTATATTTTATTTTTTTATCATTATTTCGGATTGATCTAACTTTTCGTTTAAATCTACTATTTAGCATACCTTGATCTAATTTTTTACTAACAGCTTTTGCATTAGCAAATGAGGCTGCAAATCCAATGCTGATCACAGTGACACTGGTGTTCATATCGTCGATGATCAAATGTCTGGATTGAACAATTAGGCAAAGATTGTTCAGGATGTATAACTTAGCTTGTGACTTAAGATGTCCATGATAAATAGATTTTACAGGACAAAGAATAAGTGGCACATACATACATTGATACATATATCTTTGTCATTCACATCTTCGCTAACAAAAATTCATAACGTGATCATAATTGAGATCTTTTTGTAAACCCACTTATTCTATCAACATGACCGGAGAGAGTCATACGTACTAACAAATCTATAAAAAAAAAATAAGTGAAAGCACTAGAAACGGGGAAGAAAGGACCGACACGGAGAGGCCTCTGTTGGGGCTTCGACCGGATGGACCGCTTCTGTGATGTAACCGGTTTAATTAAACCGGTTTAATTTAAAACAAACCCATTTAATTAAAATCAAACCAAGATAGTTTTATTGCTTAATGAATTAACCAATCTCATAATTTTCAGCTTCTTTCCACCGATCAATCCATTCCTTTCCTAGAAATATTAGATCTCATCCTCTAACGAATTCTTTTTGCAATGATAGTGTTCGTTCAAAACGGTTTTGAGACCATTTCTCTATAAATAGTTGATAGCCGAACCAGCAACCTAATCTCTCCTTCTTCCTCTTCTTTTTCTTCCTCTTCTTCCTCTTCCTCTCCTCCATCTATACTCATTCCCTTGTTCTACGAGCTAGCTGAACCTGGCCAGAACTCACCAGAGCTGTGATCGGCGCCGGCAACAAGGTAACAGGCCAGATTTTAAACCGCATCCAAATCCCCTGTTTATTTTCCAAAACTTTGTTCTAAGATTAGTGCTGCTATTGCCGTGGATGGGAACTGAATCGGCTTGATTGGGCGCAGTGTGGAGAGTCCTTGGTCGCCGCACCGTCCATCGCCGCCGATCTTCACCGTCATCAACCGGACGGGTTCGATAAGTCTATCTTGGAATACTCTGTTTTATGAAACGGTTAGGGCTTAAGCATTTTTTTTGGATGGTTTCTCTGGTTGAGGATGGTTCATCGGTGGTTTGGATTCTGGACAAGACTCCTTTGTCCACGAATCTGAATGATCGGAGGTAGGGAGCAGCCGATCTTGTAAAGGGTGCATCCCTTTCTCCTCGCCGTTGCCCTGTTTGGACGTTCACTGGAGTGAACACCATCATGGCCGCTGTTTCCACCGAGTACCACCACCAACCTGTGGTCGGCAATCATCCAAGGCGATCGGCCATGGCCAATAACTGGGAAGCTTGGCCATGGAAGTAGGCTCATCTAGGAAGAAGAAGACGGAGTCTTCTTCAAGTAATGGTTGGATCAAAGCCATTTGGAGCAGTGTGGCCCAATTAAACCAAATCAGTTCTAATTTAATGGAATCAAAAATTCAATTGAGGTTCTTGAATTGGTTTGATCGAATAGATCTAGGGGGTCATGGAGGGTTTACCAGAATCAGGTTTTGTTGAATCAACTAAGGCTTGGATTTAAAGAGATAAATCAAACCCAGCTTGAGTTCTAATTGCTAATTAGGCTTGATTTAATCCTTTGAACCAACCTGATTCCTAAGAACCAATAAATCTAAACCAAGGCCTGAGTTCTAAATACTAATTGAATCATGGTTAAGCCGAACCCAATCAAGTTGAACCAGGCTAATCGGTTTCAATTGATCTGAGTTTGTTTGAATCTTATTCATATTATTGGGCTAAACCAATATGAGCCCATTCATCCTGATTTAATGCAACCGAACCCAGCCAACTTTAAATGACCAGAAAACATGTTAGATCAAATTGGGTGAACCAGATTAGATTAGGATCATTAAGATTTATCTTGGTTTGAACTTCAGCCAAATTAAAACCAATTGGAATTGATTTAAACCAGATATGAACCAGAGTTGACTCTGCTTCAACTCCCGTGAGCAATGGTTCAATTAAATTGGACCAAAACTGTTTTACTTTAGAATTGATTAAGAGCACTTTTGTTGATTACATCAAATAGATTTTTTTTATTCCAGAAATTCCATTTGACTTAAGTTTTGCTGATTAAACTCAAAGAGCAGAACTAACTTGACTTAGTTATCCTGAACTGGTTTGAACCAAACATAATTTGGATTCAATTTTAGTAAATCAAAATTGAATCAGGTTCATATATGAAACTAGAAGACTATTAAATCAAAAGTTAGTGTTCTAAATCCTTGATTTGGTTAAATCAAAGAATTAGAACTATATACTAAGGCTATGATAGGGAATTTTTAGTGTAAATGAGGTGTAGATGTTCTAAATAATTAAAATAAAATTAGTTTATGTACATTAGAAGGGTTGAATTCAGAATAAAGAGTAGCGAGGGACTACACTCTGGTTAAGCATACTACTAATAAAAGGATAAAGATATGTGAGATGACAGAGATATTTTAGTAATTGTGTTAATGAATAAGAGAATGATTAGATTAGAGGATTATTAATTTAAGCTCGTTTAAGCTTAAGTATAGGTGGTAATTAAAGAGGGCAGATACGGATATAATGATAATTTTAAATATGTGAGCTAGAAGGATAAAATGATAATTTTTTAATTATAAATTTTAGTTGATTAATTAATTAATTATGTTTGATTATAGATGATTAGTGACTGTTTTGATTTGATTAAGGAGATTAAATTGGTTAAGCGATCTAAGATACAAGTGCTATATTTACTATTATGCAATATATTTCATATCTTGTATGCCTACATATATTATGGATTTATTGTTGGATTTCTCAATATATTTAAATTATGCATCATGATTTATTTGTGAAGTTATTATATATGTTGTGGTATCTTATTTTGGTTAGGAAATGGTTTTGACTTTGATTTGAGATATATGAGTATAATATGTTGTGATATGTTGTTTTGGTTATGATATGGTATGATTATAACTTTGATGGATAAGTGATATGATGATGTGGATATATGGACTAGTTACTGAGAAGTGGTAGTAGTGGTATCGAAAAAGGCAATTTGGTCAAAAGAAGCTAATGTGGAAGTAGTCACCATCTGTAAACATGATATAGCTAAGTTTGAGACATAAGATATTGATAATTTACTCTTGATACGTGGTACTAGTTCTGATAAGATTAGCCTAAACCGAAGGCACCGAAAAAGGGTTGAAGGTTGAGAGAGTTGATGTAAAACAATCATGATTTTTTTATCTTTAAATTTTATTACACTTAAATGGGATCACATAATTTTTATATGAATTATGGATATAGTAAATCAAAATGTCATGCTCGTCCGTGCATGCCAAGAAATGTTTAAAGTGTATACTATAAACAATTTTCTATGATTGTACTCCTATGTTTTTGGTTAAAAATCCTCTTCAAGTCTTTATTTCACCTAATAGAAGAGGTTATGTAGCTCACAAACACTACTTGCAGTTATAATCAAACTAAGTTGGGCATTTAGGTGTGCTAATGTAGACTCAAGAGCCTTTTTCTAGTTAACAGCTTTCATCTAGAATGTAATTCCATCTTCTGCATGAAAGAAGGATACCCATACCTTTTTGCCAATACACCATCTAATTATTCTCCATTTTACTTTTAAATCAATGCAACGGATGACCTGATGGTGTATGATCGTAAAAAAATTGACATCCTGATAAAAGATACAAGCTGATCTTCTCTCATCTATGAATATGTAACAAGTTCATCTGTTAGCTCAATTAATTTCGTTAGCGGATCAAAATCATGTGACTCAAAAATTTAAGAAAAAATTAATTGGTAGCAAATAAATTTGAGTTATAAGCACATAATATTTGAATTATGTCCAACAAAAATGATAATACATTTATAAACTATAAAAATCATCACATCCATGATACAATGCCATCACTGCGCATGCATGCATGTGAATTTATATTAAGTAGATCATGTGCATTTGCACATGCATGCTGCGAGGAAACACTTCAAGGACCAACTGCGCCAGCACTTTCCTAAGTTATTTTTCACCATTTTTAGGTACAAAGGGCCCCATCTCATCGAAACGGGAGTAACATAGCTGTGAGATTCCTGGTTACAACCGCTTGACAGCTGATCCTATCACTGGTCGGGTCACCGCTTGCCTGGCCCCGGTTCATTCCCTCTAACCGGTAAGCATTCGGCCGATCACCTCAACTGAAGACCAAATCCATGCGCTGACTTTTAGTTTAGTCCTTTCCGCGTCTCCCCTCTCTAATATAAAGACCCATGAACCCCTTCCACCTTCGCGCTAAAAACTACCAACCTCCTCCCACCTCACACCTCTAACAACTTTTCTTCAAAACCCAAACCAAGTCCCCTTCTCCTCGCCTCTCCCCTCCTCTCTTTCTTTCTCTTCTGTCCTCTTCCATCACCACCAGTCATATCTCCGTTTCTCTTTTATTTCCATCGCTGTGATATCGTTGGTTTCTATTGTTCGACGAAGAGATCGATGGGGCGTCGGCTTCATGGCGAGCACCTCAAGCAGCTGAGGGACATCTTCGCCCGGTTCGATATGGACTCCGACGGCAGCCTCACCCACCTCGAGCTCGCCGCCCTCCTCCGCTCCCTCGGCTTGAAGCCCACCGGAGACCAGCTTCATGCCTTGCTTTCTAACATGGATGCTAATGGAAATGGATCCGTCGAGTTCGACGAGCTCGCCGACGCCATCGCCCCTTTGATGAGCGAGAAGGCCCTCGTCAACCAAGAACAGCTTCTAGACGTCTTCCGGTCGTTCGACCGCGACGGCAACGGTTATATATCGGCGGCGGAGCTGGCCCGGGCGATGGCGCGGATGGGTCAGCCTCTGACGTTCCTTGAGCTGACGGAGATGATGCACCAGGCCGACACCGACGGCGATGGTGTGATCAGCTTCACGGAGTTCGCCGCCGTCATGGCCAAGTCCGCTGTCGACTTCCTTGGCCTTGCCGTGTCCTAAGATCGCCGGATTCGTTCTCGAGCCTTTCATTGACTTGGTCATCCGGCGGCCCACCTCGTTTTATTATGGTAGGGTGGTTATGGTAATAAAATGTACAGAAGGGATGATGAGATTGGGAGATGGTGATGAGGCGGTGGAAATGGAGGACAAAGTTTTAACGATCTTCTCGCCGCTGGGTGAAGAGAGAGCCTTTGTTCTAATCGTTTATCTAGAAGGCATTTCTTTCTTGAATTTGGTAAAACACGGTGGCTTTTTATGACTTTTCTTGGTCTTTTCTTTTATTTTGGTTTGGATGGTAGTTTACGTAATCGATACCTTCCAGGCCGTGGTCGAAAACAAATGGAGGAGACTCTTGCAAGACGACGAGATCTTTTCTTGGCTCCTTCTCTACATGATCTATGGATTTATTTTACCTAATTGTTATTTTGTACGTTAATTCGACCTGTAGATCTAAGATAAGCTAGGCCCATTAGATCTATCAAATGAATTAATTAATGCTTTCCCAGCTGTCAGTTTGGTTGTCTAGTTGCCCTCATTTGTTCGTCTTTCTAATTTATTTTTTGAAGTATTCACATTTTTTTTTTTTTTTTTTAATAGGACCGAGACGTTGCAACAATCTTTAGGACGTGTCAAGACATCACAACTAGCACATCCATCGATTAGCTTAATCGGTGATTTGACTGAGTCTCATCTTTGCCCTAATATATGACCTCAATGAAGTTTCTTGGAACAACGCATGGTCTTTGATTTATTTGACGCTTCACCTTCCCCCATCTAAGGTTGGAAGCAACATCACGATCATGGAGTGCAAACTGATCCGCCTTCAACCTAGGGCACCTCCCAACAGCTGGGAACGAGCAATACGAACAGATGTTGCTGCAAGCGATGAGATGGTGATGAGAAAAGGCCTGATTCCGGAGGATAGTAGTTGGAAAGGGGCTGTTACAGCGAGGCTGTAATATCGACCGGATTGCGGTAGTCCGTCAAGCCGGCACTCCGCTCATATCAAACAACATGCAAAGAAAACCAGAACCATCGTGACACATGCTAACAGTATACGGAAACTACATCATCACAACAGCAACAGAGTCCGAATTGAAGAAGGTGAAAAGCGCCGTTCATCCTACACACCAAAAGTTTTCGTGCGACAGTAGGCCACGACCGACACGCCTCAAACGTAAAGGATCTAAAATAATTCCTGCTTTATTTTTATTTTTTTTCCTTTCCTTCAGGAATCACAAATCGTGCAGCTTTGGGTATCAAAATCCATCCAGCATACATATCGGCTCAGTCAGTCCTCCAACGAATTCAATGCATAACCAAATTAAATTTAATAGAGTTACAAATAACTAGCATGGTCATTGCACCCACAATCTCAATTAGTGAAGTATAGAAAACTCAGGTTTGGAAGAGATATTTTCTTGGTAATCTTCGCAAGAGATATTTTTCATCATTTACTGAATCATAGACATAAAAGAGGAAAAATTGTGTGTAGTGCACAAGACTATGCAAGTCATAATTTCTGAAGGTGAAACGCTTTGCCTACAGCTAGATTATGTTTTCCAATAAGAAGGTTTTCGTAAGATAGCAAAGACAGTAATCTAATGCGAGTTTTTTCCTCATTCCCTTTCCATTCAGCCTTCCTTACCTCTACCTGAACCACCATCTCTGCACAGCAGATATGGGGCTGTTCAAGAATGGGGCGTACCGGTAGATGTAAGGGTTCACAGTCCGACCAATCCTTGCCCACACGCTCTGGTGGTAACCGGCAGTCACAGGAGAATGATACATGAGTTTCAGTAGCTGCCAACAAAATCACACCCATATTTAATATGGTTAGGATATAAGATAAAGGCCACCAGTAACGAGCCAGAATCTGAAAGAGATTTTAAGGGCTCAAATTAGAATGAAGAGCCAAATGGCTCAAATAACTTTTGAAATAATTAAATGTGACCTACATCAAACTATTTATAGGAAGACTAAATAGTTCTAGTTTAAATTGGCAAACTGGGAGCAGCATGATGCACGGCTGATTGTTATGTGCTCAATAATGACATCTGTTCTTGGTTGTATAAACAAATAATGTCAAATAGAATCCAATATGGTTCTCCCTAGTTGCCGTTACTGTTAGTGTACTAGAGAAAATAAGGAAGTAGAGGTTTTGCAAAGGAAAATAAGGGAAAAAAACAGACCTGCCAGTACATGAATGTCTGAATTATGTTGCGCTGCCACCTGCATCAGCAAAAAGAGAGTTCATAAGGTGCCAAGGTATGGAAAAGGCAAAGGGAAGCAAATCATGGAATTTGGTGAAATCCACTAACGAGAACAGTGATATGATTAAAAGAAAACCCAGCGAAATCTCAGCATTTGAACTCAGAATGCCAAGCATAGCCGTGTTTGCCTCCACCCACAAACAAGGTTCATCCAAATATTTCCTATTCATGAACCAAATAAGAAGTTTAACTTCAGATTCTCAATTCTAAGATAAAGTAGAGGTAGTGGGAAAGCTAAATAAGATGACAGAGAATATCCATAATTAGTACATGATTACTTCATGATCAAATATATTACAATAGCATATTGAGAAAAGCTTGATCAATTGTAACAGATGCATCAATGCACTACAACACAGTATATTGAGAAAAGCTCAATCAATTGTAACAGATGCTTTTCAGTGCACTATAACATAGGAACATCATGAGACATGATAGTGTACACTGGCAGAATAAGAAATACAGAGATGTTTTAACTTTTGGTCTATGCCAAAAACAGTCTAGATACACTTTGCGTGTAAATCCCCACATCCAGTAACAAACCCCAGAATATCATGCAACCCAATTCAAAAGCGACCGTAAAGAAGCATACCTTTTTTTCAAACTAGAGAACACTGCAGGAAGAAATGTAAAAGAAGAAACCTAGTTTATCATTAAAGTTGATTGACAGAAAATCTAGTTTCAAATTGAGTGAATCAATGAGTTATGGCCTATGTTCTATGGACTTGGGTACAGGTGTCAAGTGCAGGTGTCTAGGAGTTGGACTTGTGTTGTCTTGGATTCTAAGGACAGAGGGACTCAGCTTTAAATGATCCAAAAGTTGGGTGAGGATACATTGACACATTGTATTGGCTGCTGATTTGCATTTACTCCTTGTATGGTTATTATCGTATATTGAATCTTTGCACAAATTAGCCCTTATTTTCACACAGTTAAGTCCTTTTCCACATACAGTGGCAAAAAATAAAATTGTCATATGCCCCATCAATAAGGGATAAACATAAATTAGCACCAAGTCCAGGGACTAGATGCTAATTGTGCCCCTTTAAAATGGGCACAAGCATAACATTTATGAGCCCTCTGAACCCATATCCCATACCTGTGCCTCTGCCATGTCCTGCTGACATGGGTACCTCGGGGAAAACAAAGAAACCAGGTATCACAGCTTATGGCCCCTCTTGGCAGACGATTAGTGAAACAAATTGCACAGCATAACATTAGGAAGTCTATATTGAGTCATTAAGGTGGAGGGATCTCATTTACAGGAGGTTTATTGTAAGCCATTCCTCAAGTAGTTACAGGTCTACTTAGGGTTACATGTTAAGGACATGCATTAGAAATGATAACTGCTTGGACTAAAGTTTTACAATCAGGAAAATGCAAGAAAATTTATTCAAAAGTTCATAGCTACCACCATCAGTGGACAGATTGCAGAGGTTGAATCTAAGAAAAGATGCTTTAAAGTACAAAGAAACCTCTTTAGCTTTAAGATCTACATGCCTTTGTCCAGCTCCTAAGTTTGTTAAGAAGATGGGCATTAATTACTTCCGTTAATCAGTTAGGCCCTGAGAAATTTTCCTTTCAGGGGAAACAATAGACATAGAAATAAACAGAGAAAAAGGTAAGGACCGTCAGGTAGTACTTGTTTCTTTTCCTTCTCAGATGGCAATGCTTAATACTTATTTCTTTTCCTTCTCAGATGACAATGCTTAACAAAAAACATTGTGCATAAGCTAAGAGTCTCTAATTTCCAGACATTCAGGTTTCAAGAGTCTTTCTCTATAGTTTCTCAACACTAATGGATAATTCAATGGACCTTGGCCTCCATTTCCCCACAAAAGGAGAGAGAAACCTTGAGCAACAACGCTATAGCCCTCTATATGCCATTTTTTCTCTTTGCTAAGAGCCCCTCTATATGCTTTAAAGAACTAGATATGATCCATCACAAATATTGACATCACAAATGTTGATTGCAGTGGACAGATATCCAACCACATAAAGGCACCCGTCACACCAGCGCACCTCCCCCCAACACACACAACAAAAACACACACGCACACATACACAAAACAAAAGTAAAGGAAAAGAAAAACCTTTTAGATTCTTTGCCATCGTCAATAGGCATATCAAAGACATTGTCAGTAAAGGATACTAACTCAGTGGTATTATCTATATGCAATGTACAAGAGCCATGTTTCACAATACAAGGGCTTGCAAGAGAACCCTCTAAAGTCAAGGTTGCCACAGAGAAAAGGGATGAACTTGTTTACCCCGTTCCTCCTTTCTTCAGGAGTTGAAATTTTCTTGTCTTGAATCCAGAATTTGGAAGACAAGCCAAGCTCAAGATAAGCTAGTTTGCAACCAAGTTATTGAAGCATAATGCAAACGACATGGCAAACTGCAAGGCACAAAAAACTGAAGTACAGGGCACTAAGGTAGACATTACATGACTGATTGAAGATCAAAAAGGAGAAGCCACATATGAGCAGACCAATAGCTTGGCAATCAACAGAAAACGATATAAACAAAGGGGAAATGATGGTGAAGTATGGATAAGTACATAATCCAAAAAGAACAATCTACAGATAGAATTTGTTTATCTCTTGTGCATACTAAAGTTATTCAAATAAATGGTGACACCAAACTCATATCAAACAAAGAATTGAAATTCACAAACTGATTATAGACAAGGTTATTTAAACTATCACAAACTAAGAATTGAAATTCACAACAAGATAAATCTAGTCTGGAACTAATTCAGAATTATTAAATCAGACTAAAGCTTCACCTGTACAATAAGGAATGTGCAAAATTACGCCTTAGGAATCTGGCAACATGTTCAAGTGCCCAGCAAAGGACAGGTATCAAGGCAACTGCCACAGAAATTGGAATTAATAGATAATAATAAATATGTAAAAAATTAACTTCATGAAGCATTATCTGGTGTGAAGAGCCAATGATACTGACACTTGAAGTGTAATTGAGAAGTAACAAACATGAGGCAGTAGATTAAATGGATGAAATCTTTGGTTGCTATCACGGATTGAAACCATGCTTGAATGGCAGGCAAATTCCATGCCCTTGGTTTCTAAAAAGAAAGGAAAATAGAGTAAGGAATACATAGACATAGGTAGCAGTTGAAAACATATGACAAAGTTCTAGAAGATATATGAAACAAAAAAGCTGTGAAATTTCAATAGTGAGAATGATACCCCATAAAGAGTGTATAAAGAATAAAATGAGGAGCATGTGGTGCCCAGCAAGGACAACCGATAGGCCTTGTTTGAAAGATGCCTTGGCACAATTGGAAGGATTCCAAGCACCGCAACAATTAACACCTGCCAGGCACAAAATATAAAGATGATGTTAATAAGATCAATTTTGGAAAATGACAAATTTTATTGCTATAATTCATGCAGCAACATCTTCAAGAGAGTTGAGAAGACATTAATGAAAGAAATTTGTGAGCTGCTGCAGAGTGTTGATTGTGTGAAATGTGGCAGAACATATAGAGGCACTTTTGTAAACAAAACAAGATCACATAAAAAAGTAGATCATTTCCTTAAGATGATGATGTATACAGATAAAATAGAAATAAATTTGGGCTTTGAAAACCTTAATATTAATATGTGAGGTGGTTAACAATGGTTTTCCAAGTTACCGTCCAGAACTTCTAATATACTTTCGGTAAGTTCAGTTTTGAATTTGTATTGTGATTTTCAGTTCTAGGTGCTCCTTGGCAATTGGGATAATTAAAAAAATAATAATAAGAAAAGGTTATAAAATCATTTTTAAAGCTAGAAATAGGTCTAACTGCTTATTTAATTCAAATTTGCATCTGATTGAGCAACAGCAACAAAGGAAAAAGTAGTGAAAGAATAAAAAGGGGAAAAAGGCAGGAAAAACCTACTTTTTCATATAAATCTGGTTTTCCCAACAACCAGCCAGCCCCCTTTCATTACACAAGAAAGACCACTTTTCAGTCTGCTTGGGGCTTTCAGAGTAAATGGGGAAGAAAAAGAAATTGAGAATCATAGCCCCTTTTTTTCTTTTCAAAGAAAGGGGTGAACAACTTACATCACAACATCCAAGGGCATCCACCAAAAGCAATACCATCAGTCAAGCAGGCAACTCCAGAATATAATGACTAGGAATAGGAAAAGAAACAGCTTACCAATAAGCCAATGAGCTAAGCCATTTGCTTCATTAATATGGAAGGCATGAAAGGAAAGCTTAGCAGCCCAAGACCAGATATCAAGGAGATGACATGGCCCAGACTCACTAAGATTATGCGGCCAAAAACAGAACCAACCAGAAAGTTTGACTAGTAAACCATCCCCCGGATGGTCAATCATTTAATTAGACCATCCAAGTTTCAATAAACCAACCAGGTAGTAAACTGACACCTAAAGACCTACATGCCCTTATTTCATTCTCATTTTCTTTCAAGTCCTTTAGGGAATTTTCATCGTTGAAGGACAAATTTTCTTTTTACTAAAATAGGGTCCCATCTCCTTGAGAAGCCTCCATTCCCAGGACAGAGGGCCAAGCTGATAAGGAAGAGCAGAACAATGGTCTCTCTCCCCTCTTCCTCACCGACCCTCAACCAGCCCTCATCTCTCTCCTAACCAACTCATCCCCCTTCCTCTACATTTGCTCCCTACTCTTGTCTTACTCCCACCATCAACCTCTCTCTCTCTCTCTCTCTCTCTCTCTCTCTCTCTATATATATATATATATATATATACACAACTTAATAAGCAAATGTTCAAATTAGTTCATGCATTTTTCTCAATTCTTTTTTCTTATTCATTGAGTAGATAGTGAAAATAAAGAGATACTAAAACAAAGTATCTTTATGGAATGGAGGTGGCACAGGCATTTGCATGACATATAACGGAGAGATTTTTCATAGTTTATAAAATAACATATTTTACTTGGTTATTATTACATGGACGCTCTGAAAGTTGAGCATGGTTCAACCAATGACTCAAACGCTTGGCCAGGTGAACATTTGATCCAGGTCTAATGACATTGGTATAAAGTATTTATCTAGGAAATGGTTTCAAGCTTTATCGATGTTGCACCCATATTATGAACCACTTCTTTCCATCCCACTCAGCAGGAATAGTTCCTTTTACATTAAGACACTACAGTGCCATTATGGATGTGATACTAAGTTAAAACCTTAGAGCATACTTAAAACCTTAGAACATCTGGATGCTAACCATTGGTGTTACATATAACCATTATAGTTGATATATTAAACAATTAAAGGTTTCATTTTAGACCTTCATGCCTTTGACACCAAAAGAAAACAAGAGATGTCCATACTTAACACAAGATTATAGTAGAAAAACTGTAAAAGTTAGATCCCTTCATACATCAAAAACTAAATTAATTGCTTAAAAAAAAACCCACTTAAACAGTGTTCTCCAACTTCTACTTTACCATTCTTGAGTATCTTCAGCTATATTTCTACCATATATCAATCAAACTACTCATCCAAGTAATTCTTAGCTGAAGGCAAGCAAAGGTTATACTTATCACACCACAGCAAGTTGGCAAGATATCCACAGATATATTTTAATCACATGAATAATCTGATTTTGAAAATAATTTATGTTTATATTTAATTGATTCTAAATTTCATAAGCAGGAAACTCATTCCTACAAGTATTTCAAACCAAAAAATAACCACATTATGAATGCCAAAGACAGCTTCTAAGCTAGTAAATGAATGCACGAGGCCACATTTAAAAAAGAAAAGAAAAAAATGCATGTTTTCATAGGCAAAACCAACTTATTCACAGATAAAAGAAAAGAGGCCTTTTGTTATCAACAGCAAAGGTAGGCTTTTCAATGAGATTAAAGTTCTTGATTTCATGATGAGGAAGTTACCTACCTCCAAATGAGAGATAAGTTTCACTAAAAAACAAATTCAAATATGGGTAATTTTTGGTTCATCTGAAACAAAAAGGAAAACCTTTGGATGTTGACCACAAGAAAAAGGAAACAGGAAACAGAAAACATGATCCTCTGAAAAAGAAAAAGCTTTTCCAAACTTCAATAGTATTACAATGGTATTTTTATCATTGCTAGGCATGTTTGTTGATGGATTTATTGGGTCATAACTCCTCCCGTTGGGGGAAACAACAAAGAGGAGGCAGCAGTGGAATTCCAAGAGAGTCGAGCTTCTTTAACAGGAAACTCTGCATATGAATAGCAATTGCATGGCTACAATACAATTTTGCATAAATCATGCACTAATTTTACTAAGTTTGCTTATCCAGTTTGGCAAACCTTCATCAGATTGCACGATTTCTTATAATTCAATGTTTTTTCCTCCCTCCAAATAGAGTAGGTGACTTGTGATTCCAACTATGAGTCTTGAAATATACCATATTGGTGGTTTTGGAATAATATCATTTTTTTTCAAGTAAAATTTCTTTGATGTTGAAGTACATCACCATTCTAAGCTATAATAAGTGTATCATTGTTTAACTCTATGGTATAATTCTATTATTCTCTTATTTAAATTTTGTCAGGCATTTATAATGCTCCTCTCATCATGTTTGTTATAGGTCCTTGAATGTATGATTATAAAGGTCTATATACAATTCATGCATGACTCTGAAGCACTGAAAGGAATGTTACTAAATTCAGGCAAGAAACATTTTTCAAAATATTGTTTGACGCTAAGCATTTATCAAAAAAGGTTGCTTCTCTGTACCCAAGCATTGACAGAAAAATGTATGGACCGTCGATCCAGCTGCACCGAATTTGCATTTCTCCCTGGTGATGCAGATGTTGTGGTACCAGATCCTGCACCACAGATTTAGTTCACGAGACATATTAGAAAATATAATGGCATATAAGGTGAAAGGACAGCAATAAAAGCTTTGGTAAGCTTCTCTCCACCTGAGCTACGAGGCCTTGCATTTTCTGTAGCTGAAGATGATGACGATGACGACGATGATGATCTCCCTGATGGTCTAGATGACTGAGAGGAGGCACTGGTTGACGACATTGCCTCAACCACAAAATCAGGGTCCTATTTTATGATAATGATAGTCAGAACCGAAAAGAGCAAATCAAAAGGCAATCCAAACTGGAAATTTATATTTTCTGGGAACAACTGAGCCAGGACCAGAAGTATCTGGGAGAAACTACAGCCTGATTTCTGGGAGAAATTACAGCATGAAAAATCATGAAGACCAAAACAGCAGATGAGAACATTTATTTTCAGACTACAGTCATCATGAAACAGAAATAACCATTTCAAAATTGTTACACTAAAACAACATGCATGCAAAACATTCAATCCTTAGAGAGATCTAAAGAAGAAAATTTGAGGAATTTAAGTTAAGAACCTATTACCTTGTGGTTAGAAAACAAAAATTTTATTTTTCCGCAAAATGAGATGCAATAACAGCACCTCAAGGCAACAAATAACAATCTCAGGAACATACACAATTATACATGCATGCATACATATATACATATAGACATGACACATCATCCTTAAATGTTAAACACATGACCAAGCTAACCAAATCCAAAGTCCTAAATCCTATCCAAAAGTCTGGTCCCTTAAGCTTTTAGCTTTTTTGGTTCTCGATTTATCTAATCTTTTCTAGTTATCTATTTATCTGATCTTCCCAACCCATCTCTCCTTCAAAACTCATGCTCCTCTCGTATACAGTCTTAAGCTTTTCTCTGACCACCAATGCTAGATGGGCTCATCTAATCAAGATGGTTAGAAATCTGCCACGACAGAAGGATTATTTGTGGGTTAAGATGCTATACAAGGCTTTTGAGAAGCTGAAGCAACACTCAGTTTGCCCGGTTGCTCATGGGGACTCAAATACCATTATGAAATTCACAATGGTTGAAAGATCCTTCCAACGTCCCCCCCCCCCACCAAGCAACCAAAAAAAAAAAAAAAAAACTGAACGAGAGGATTCTTGTTCTGCTCATATTAGGAAACATGTCCTTATTAAGCTTATTAAAGTCAAGACAAACCCTAGCAAACTTATATTTAAAGCACGAGATCCAAGATAATAGGGTTTCCAAGGGATCCACGCGTGCGCAAAAACCCGGTAAAAAAGAAAAAGAAAAACTGCACCAGAATCTATTCCACAAAACCCATCGATACAAGCCAAAAATAATAATAATAATAATAAAGGAAAGGATAAACCCAACGAAGATCCCTAATTTCGTCTCTGATTTCTAAAACCAAAGCAATCCAAACAGTAAAACACTGACCTAATTTCGTCTCTGATTTCTAAAACCAAAGCAATCGAAACAGTAAAACACTGAGAGAATCAAGAAACACAAGAATCTCAACAACAACGACCAAATTCCGAAACAGCAATAGGAAACCAAGAAAGACCATCTCTGCCCTTCTTGTTTTCATACCAGAAACGAACTCAAGGAGAGGAAATTAAACGATCGACGAGAAGATAACTCACGATGTAGCGCTGGTAGAACTTGCGCTTGAAGTGATCGACGACGTCAGATCGGGCGGCCATGTGGGGAGGGATGAGGATGTTGGACCAGTACTCCGCCCACCGCTCATCACTCTCGTAGTCGTACGCCGCCGCTGCGATCTTCTTTATCTTCTGCGGATCGTTATCGGTCTCCCCCATCTCGCTCTCTCCCTCTCCCTGCCCCTCTCCGGGGAATGATACGATTGACTCTATTAAACAGCGGTAAACGGAAAGAGAGAGGGTCTCGAGAATGCCTTCGCCACAGCTGCAGCCACTCCCTTGGGTTTTCTAATTTCTTTTTTTATTATTATTATTAGTGCTGCTCTCCGTCGCGAAGCTTCCAAGGAACGGTGGATCGGCCCGATTCGGTTTCCCAAGTTTAGTAACCCTTGGTGCATCCCATCCGACCCACAATCTCGGCGTATGACTCCATCTCCCCTCCCCACAAGACACCGGCTCTCGTTATCGTTAAAAAGTCCAAATTTTACTCAAACCTCTCCTAAACTGTTCACGTTCCTATGCGGGACACGGTGAAATTCTTTATGCACCACATGCGATGCGATGCAAAAAATTCTCATCGCATGCTCTCATTCATTCATGTGAAGCAACATTTTTTTGAAGATAAATGAAATATGCATTAATAAAATGAGATGCTGCTCTACATAAACGAATGAGAGCGTGCGGTGAAGATTTCATTCACCGCACGCGGTGCACAAAGAATTTCTCGCAGGATATGTATTGCAAAATAGATAGGCCCATAGAAACCACAGTTCCTATGCGGCCCATGATCTAACACTAAACTTCTTCATAGCCTCTTCAACACATTTACAATTCATATATCAGTCCAAACCTTGTTACTAAAAAGAATTTTTAGCATATATTTGATGATCATTTGAGGATCATCCTAATGATCTTAGATCAATGATGATACTAATTTTGAGGTAATCTGATTCTTAAAATTCAAGATAATCAAACATCGTTGTGTTTGGTATGGTATAATACGGTGATAAGGATCACCGATGATTTAACATCGCTATATTTGATATACCATAAAAATTCAAGATTACTAATCATAAATTATCAAAATCACTTTTATTATGTTTATATTATAATACTACAATATATATAATATAATAGCATATGATATATTAAATTATATCATATATTATAATATATAAACTAATATTATATGCATGATATAATATAGTACAACATATTACATATATTATATTATATTATATTTATATAATAATATAAATATATTAGTTTTATATATTATATTATATATAAATTATTACTATTATAATATATTTATTACAAACAGTGTTTTTAGATTATTATTTTTAAATACGGTGGCAAGATCATTCTAGTACAATCAAATAGGATGATTTCATCACTATTTCATCCAAACGAAATGATTCTATTACTATTTTTTGAATCATTTGTGATCATAAATAAATAATCTTATACCTAATATTTTCTTAAAAGTCGTGATAAGAGAAGGCCGGCTCAATCAACAACTTGCAATGTATGGCATAGCCTCTCAAGCTGCTCCAAATTCTCTTGTGTTACACAGCCTATTTATATGAAATTTTTGTGGTAAGATCATTCTAATGCAATCAAATAGGATGATTCCATCATCATTTCATTCAAACAAGATGATTCTATTATTATTTTTTAAATTATTTATGATCCTAAATAAATAATTTTATATTTAATATTTTTTTAAAAGTCACGGTAAGAGAAGTCGACTCAATTAACAACTTCCATGTCTGGCATAACCTCTCAAACTGCTCCAAATTCTCTTTTGATATACAGCCCATTTATATGAAATTTTTTTCTTGGTAGCATGCTTGGCGTCCTAGCATTACTTTTTCTTTAATGATAAATCTCAAATAAAGTTGATATTTTAGCTAAAATAGTAATTAAGTAATTTTTTTTATCACACAAAATGGTTTTACGCTCTTGCCAAAAAGGTTCTCCGATTAATGCAAAAGTATTCTTTTCTTACAATCTTATAAGTATGTCAGCTCGATTCTACTTGACAGGTCTTATCATCGAAAAATGCATCATAAATATAACAACATGCTCCACACGATGAAAAGTATGAGGATTTTTTAATTATTTTTATAAGAATTATGGTCTTTATGTTTTTTAAAAAAAAAGAGCATCTAGGCCTTATTAAAGACAAGTCATGGTCTCCCAACTAAGGCTTTATGGATGGGATATGCATGGTTATTATGGTTATTATGTACATTAATGCTAGGTGAGTGAAATAATTTATATAAATTTATTCTCAAGAGGTAATCTTTTCTTTTCTTCTCTTTTCTTTCTTTTTCTTTTTCTTTTCCTCTTCTCAATTTGAGGATTTGAATCCAAAGAAAAATATGATAAATGATTGTAATTTCATCAATCTCAATTATTCAAAATAAAATTATTAATTTTATATTAAAAAATGAATAAATAAAATGTTATATGAAAAAAATATGAATAAATAAAAATATATGTATAGTAATGATGATAATAAAATATCTTTTTTAAGGATAGAGGTGATTGTAAGAGGACATAGTTTAAAGAGTTCACCGGGTAGAGATCATATCATTGAGTTACTAACCATTTTTAGGGTGATTGAATGAATTAATAGTGAAAGACATGTGGGGATTTCATGAAAACATAATAGTTAATGAATTACAAATTTTCTTAAATAATATATCCAAAGAGGACACTTACCAAGAAAATTACTTGGAAATATCCCATCTAAGCTACAAGTCGATCAGGTCGAATAGGGTTATGCTTGATTCCGATTCAACCCAATTTTATATTTGGATCATACTTTTAGAATTGAATCCAACCTATTTACTGATCGACTTAGATTAGATCTGGTCTGTGTAAAGAATATTGAACCTAATGGGTCACTTGAGTTGGTTGAGGGTCAAGTATAATCTAGATTAAATCTAAAATTTTTTGATTTGGGATGGGATGGGATTGGATTGTGTTTATATTTAAGTTAGACATTTAATTATCATTTTTTAGTTAAAATCTAGTAATTAACAATTAAATATAAATTCATTAAAATTTAAGTAAGATTTAAAAAAGCTTAATTAAACTTAATATTTCATTAGAAACTTTAATTCTACCCAAGTAAATGGTTATCCCTAAGCTTATAAATATTTTAAAATATTTATTGATATACTTAAACATATTAAAAGTAAGAATCTATCCAAATAAATAATGAAATATGAATATTTACATATAATTAAATGAATATAAATGAGCAAAGATCTAGTTGCTATAATGAAAAGGAGAATTAGTTCAAATAAAAGATCATTTAATGAATTAGTAAAGATAACTTATAATAAAAAGGAATATAAGATTTATAAAAGATCATTTAATGAATTGTAAAGATAACTTATAATAAAAAGGAATATAAGATTTATATAAGTAAGATTTATGAGTCACACCAGATCGGATTGGAGTTGGGGTCGAATCTATTTTTTATCGACCTAAATTAGACTCGGATGATATAAAGGTCAAGTTGGATCACCAGTTGGATCGAATAATACAAGATTCATACTTCATTCAAAATTTAGATCGAATCTAATTTTCAAACCTAACTCAATTACGGATTTTTAAATATAATTTGAGTCAAGTCTAATCAGATCTGGATCAGATTGGAGGCATAGATTAATCCGACCCATAGGCATAGTCCCATCATAGATCCCTACTTTTAAATCAAATATCCCAAACATGACACCAAAAATCTAAACCTTACTTAAGTATCATTGTGATGTCGCCCAAATCTAATCTACTTCTTATAAGTAGTCTATTCTCTTCCTTTTTTTTTTTTTTTTTTTTTTTTTGGTAACCAAGAGGAAGGCCTAAGACCTCATAAATACACCACGGGCATCTAAAAAAAGCAATCTTTACAAGTTATAAAAGTAAAGATATAGTCAAATAAGCATTTTCTCTCAATTATACGGTCCAATTTGCTAAAAAGTCTACTATCTGATTTGCCTCTCTATAGGTATGTGAATATTCAATCCTCCAATTAGAAGCAATGACATAAGCCATTAATCCATGATATCACAGTAGAAGAATCACTTTCCAGAATAATTCTTGAGTTTTGACTCAAATTCATGGCTACTCTTAATACAAATCAGGCCCTTGTCAGCTCTAAAGTATGGACTGATGAGGTTGTTAGTAGGATGGCTAATACAAGGGGGATCCTTCATAATCTCTTATCACTACTCCTACTCTAGATATTTTAGGGTGTACTAAACCATCACAATTTAGTCCTGATTGAGGAGGCCGCTAAGAAATGAATGTTGCAGGAGGTTCCACACTATTATGTGTGAAGAGGCTGACATACTAGTTGAACTAGATTTAAATATATTTGTAAATTCCTTGGCTTAGACAATAGCCATTCTCGCCACTTGAGCTAGATTAAGAGCTTTATAGAAAATATGCCTCATTTTTGGCTTTCCAGATCCATCAAGGTGAGATAGAGAGGAGTGTTTGAGCCGTTCTCATATTATCATCTATAGACCTTGTAGTTAGAAAACTAAAAGCTTTTCAAACTATATGGAAGTTATTTTTAAAAAAAATGATAGAGAACATTTTCATTGATATGGAGCTTGGGCAATGAAAGAAGAGATGATCTAGAGATTCAGCCTCTTAATAACATCTCTTACAAATATCAAATATAGAGAAGATTTTGTAAGCAAATAGTTATGAGATTGATATGCCTTTGTAGAAGTATAACACCTGCTGGTGAGCCTTCAATACTCACCAATCTTCTTTAATACTCACTAGTCTATTCTCTTCTTTAATACTTACTAATCTTCGGAAGAAGGAATACGAATTGCAAAGTACCTGTAGTTGCCACCCCCTTCATCATCTTCCCTTCCTATGTGCCCCTATCAACTGCACCATCAATCAATGCCCTCACATTCTTCATCCCCATCTCGTCGCCACCCAACAGCATGCCATCACTCGGCATGTCCAAAGGTAACATTGTCTTTCCCATCCTTCTGCTCTTATTGTCCTCATCGCCGGTGCTGGTGCCATCACCTCCTCTCCACAATGTTGTCACCCCCTGTGACTTCAACACCAAACCTGCCATCACCACCCGCAAGGCCATCTTGGAGTGTCCACCCCTGTTAGCCACCCTCCGTCCGTTGTCGGCGAGCTAGCATCGATGGACGAGCTGATAGGGGTGGTAACACGATGGCAAGCATGACGGCAACACATAATAGATAAAAGTCCAATACAAAAGTTTCATCCAGACACAACCATAAAATATTTATATAGAACCAAATAAACACAAAAAAATATATACGACTATTCCCAAGTCATCTATCATCTCTACTATATTTAGTATTATATTAATTAATAAATATTATATATATATTAATACAAATAAAAAAATTAGTTATTAAATATTAAATAAATATTAAAAAATTAAATAATATTTATTAAAATTATAAAATTTTAAAATATTTTATTGATGATTCTTAAACTTCCATCCAACTTCTATTAGGACCTTTAATGTGTCAAAAATTATCAAACTTTTATTAAAACCTTTGATGTATTAAAAGTGATAAAATAAATAAAGTTAATATTAAATTTAAAAAAAAAAGGTTTTATTCTCAAACCATGCCATTTAATTTAGTTGGTTTTGGATTGGTTATAGAATAGAATTATTTTGATTTTATATCTATAATTTCAAAATCGATTTTGATTAGAGTTGTTCTTAATTTTGATCTAGAAGCAACTTAATTTAGCTCATGCCCACCCCTAGTTGGAGCGGACCATGGTGATGTTAAAAAAAAAAAAAATGCGGAAAGAAAAACCGTAAAATAAATGCGGACATCCGTACTCGAGCTAATAGTCGCGGACCAGAACCGATAGACTGCGCCGCCGCCCCTCCACCGCCTCTTCTTCTCCGGCGTCCCCGCCGCTGTCGAGCACCGCTCCTCCTCCGCCGGGGCCGTCACCGAGTGCCGCCGCCGGTGACGGGAAGAAGAATCATCCCGTGACGGCGGCAAAGGAGTCCTGACGACAGCCAACCCTCATCGGCAACAGAGACGAACGAGAGAGAACCAACAAAAAATCACGACGACCGGCAGAATGCTGTCTGCTCATCGGGACCATCGAAGCACGATGGCGGCCTTCCGAGGAAGGAGGAATATAATTCAATGTGATGACGCCAGAGGGTTTGGAAAAGGCGAAGATAAAGATGGGTGCGCGCCAGATGAAGTTGACGAAGACTGACTGCATCTTGCTGATATACCGGGCCATCTTTCCGGTGAAATTGGCATGCCAAAGTTTGTGCTGCTTCTTTCGTTAAAATTGAGAAGATAGTGATATAGCGAATTTTTTCGTTATTATTTCTTATTTCCAGCCTACCGATGAAATGTTTGAGCTTGCGGTGATACATGGCCCGGGAAGAATTGGTGATTTAGTTGGTGCATTGCAAGGTTCTTGTGTAGATTTCTATGATATCTTTTTTGAAGAAATAGATTTCTTTCATATCAAAGCTGGATGCGAGCATGGCTTTGGGATGCGTGGTAATGAAGGCTGTGGGAGAACGAGATTTTATATGTGCTGGACTTATCATTGATCATTTATGATTTTGAGTTAGTAAAATTGACAGTATAAATTTTATGTCACGATGCCAATGAAAAGAATCCACTGTGTTTATATATATATATATTATATTTGCGTGTGTGAGATTCATATGATTTAAGCTTTGGCGTTTCAGCACATTGTATTGGCTGATATGATTTTCTTCATCGAAAACTTCATTTAGAGAAGGAGCAGAAAAAGAACATTTCTGATGAATGCTTCTTCAACATGCTGCTTTATGTTTAAAATTTTTTTATTATTTTTATATAAATTATAATACAAAAAAGTATGATTATAAAGATGATATTATTATTTGGTATTTTAAATTATACAAAAGCGATTCTTGAAAATTTTTGAATAAACCCGGGGTAATGGTACAATGACATTTAGATTTTTGTTTTGATTAAAGATGGTGTCCTTGTACTGGGTCCTGCATTTGCTCCATTAGTATTTTCCATTTATTCTTGCAAGACAACCCTATACGCCTTATTTTTTTGGGCCGCCCTTTCCCATCTGCTTTGTTTTTCTGGTTCAAGAGAGTGAATGGGCAACTAAATTGAGAGAGTAAGTGCTGTTGCAGCTATGAGTTAGAGAAGGTAAGATTCCAAAAGGCTAGCAAGGTGGAGAAGGTTAGGTTAGAGATGCGAAATGATGGAGCATACCCTATTAAATTTTGATGCATGGAGTTTTTGTGGAGCTATGTAGGTGAGATGTTATTGTTCTGCAGAAAAGGTTGGTTGCAGAACTAATTTGCCTTATGATGCACCTCTTGGATAGAGGCTATGCCAATGTAATGTTACCTTCGCAAACTACAGTGCTGCGATATAGGAATGGTCTGGCCTGAGAGCAGGAAGGCAGTAAACCAAACAGTGGAAGGGAATTGAGGTGTACCAAAAGAGATTGCATGCGTTAGTTTATAGAATTAAAGCATGTGTACGTCATGTTTTACCAGGTAGATCACTGGCAAAATACCTCTTCAATTTACAAGAAAATAATGCCTGCGAGAGAGAATTTTGCCACTTTGATTAGCTAACAGAAGAAGATATGTGCAAATTCTTTTGTATCACTTGTCCTGAATAATGGAAAAAGGGTTCCTTTTTGACAAACCTTCACATTGGATCTCTCAATGGTATAGGTGATGGATCAATGTAGCTTGTATCTTGTTGCCTTAAATGTTGCTCAAAGTTCATTCTCCTTGTACTGTAGGAACTGCTGCTGCCATGTCTACTAGGACCAATGCATATTCCCTAGAGATGCTGCTGCATGTGCACTGAAAATTTCTACCATGTGAACCCACCACTTCCCAAAAATTCCATGAGGAATTGGAGCTGTTTAAGCCCTGAAATCAGTGGTTGTATCTGATAACAAGACCTTTCATTTCCTCTGCCCTTCTCTAGTTGCCCATGCAAAAATAGAGGGAATCAGAGAGAGAGAGGCTCCTCTTCTTTTCCTTCAGTTAGCAGCAGATGGTGCACAACAATGATGTGGCAGAGGAGGTTGGAAAAGGGTGGCAAAGTAACATTGGAGTCTCTTCTTATCCTTAAGAGTGGAATGGAAGTGTTTTGTCCCACATAATTGTTCCCTGGCATGGAATTTAGTTGATGTTGCAGCCCCTGATAAGATATGCTACAAATGGCATGGTGCACTAGCACTGAATTCACAATTTCACCTTTCAGGATAGCCCTTTATAACTTACAAAATATAACTGTTCGAAAAAATAAAAGAAAAACTTACCAAGTATGAAATGTTACTATTTTAAAAATAATGTACAAAAGCAAAGACAGTTGAGAGGCTGTTTCTCCAAGGAATGCCAATTTCTTCCAGAGTGCATTTTTCCTTCCATTCCTTTCATGATTTTTTTTTTCTTTTTAATTGATGATATTGCACTCATAGACATAAGATAATGTTCCAACTAAATATAATGGCCAGAAATTATAAACTTAAGGATATGGGGAAAAGCAATTCATGTTGAATGTCCATGTAAATCAGTATGATTGATACCCATGAAAAGTTAAAATGAAGTTGACATTAATTGCTCTTTTATTGAAAGAAATATAAACACTTATAAGATCCTTCCAGTTAAATTAACACAGAAATGGTTTAGGCCATAGATGTTGGCACTTGGCCAATGGGCAATCCATCTGCTCAAGATAAGCAATTTCCAAGCCATCCACTTGCTACAAAACAACCAACTTTTGCTGTTTACTTTAGAGAGAGAGAGAGAGAGAGAGAGAGAGAGAGAGAGAGAGAGAACATGTGTGTCTATTTATTAGAAATATGGTTCTGTTTGCCACCTTCAAGAACTTAACCATAAGACCTTAGTATAAGCAGAGAAGTTTTCATAGATTGAAAAAAGAAAAGAACATTTATTCAATTTAAGAAAAAATTAGGGAAAATTATAAACATTCCAAACATGTTGGAAAGAATAATTGCATAAACAATTATTTTAGGGGCAAAAAGAACCTTGTTCACAATTCATTCATACTCTTCCAGCTGGCTCGGCTGTAATCATTGCTGAAATCCTGACTGGCATATCCCATCCTCTGAAATATTCTAATTTCTTCAGATTGTTGTGCTGAATTGATAATTTCACTGTGACCCGGTTTGACACCATTGTTTATATCTAAGTCAGCTGAATCATCTAGAGCTCTTACCACCTGAGTCACAAGCATAAATTAAAACCACATTTTAAAGTAAATTGTTTCCCCAAATAAGATGGTCCAGGAGGACTGCATAAAAATTACCTGTGCCATTCGAGGCCTCATAGCTGCTGAATGACGAGTGCATGCAGCTGCTGTTTCAATCATACGCAACATCTCACGTTCATTAAAGTTGTTTTCAAGCCTCGGATCGGGTAAATCTCTGAAGTCTCCATCTTCAAGTGCTTGAATAAGCATAGGCCGGGCCTAGAGGATCAAGTAGACAGTCCAAGTCCATCATCAGTATTTTTGAGATATTTGCTGGCCTTTGAGCAGTGAAATGATAATGTATTGCACTCAGAAATCAGATGCTCAGGAAAATGAGGAAGGACATAGCTCAATAAAGCCACCACTTGTGATGCTGCAAAAACCGGCAAGTTCCTTCCCACAGAATGGCAAGGTTGGAGAATAAGCTCGAGGAGTATAATTACTGCCAGTGGAATTCAGATTGCAATGCGAATACTACTTTATCTTGTATTCCTAAGATGGGGAAAAAGTCATTGGAGGTTGGTATCAAGGACCTGGGTTTGGTCCCACCCTTAACTGGATTTCAGTCAGAATTTCTCCCATTCTAGTTCTCAAAATATATCATTCGTAATATGGGGAAATATGTAGGTAATAGCATTGTTCCTGTTGAGGAATCAATGCAGCATAATGCTTTCTTACTTCAGTATGATGTTCTAAAAGTTGTCATGACAATCTTTAATTATGTATTAAATTGGATAGAATAATTGCCGGACGAGGTAACTTATTTATTTTTCTTGAATCCACACATTCCTTGATAGTGCTGCTGCCTGCTAGAAGGGGGCACTGGATGAATGGGAATATGGACAGGATGCATCGAACAAAGGGGAAACACGGAGGACAGGATCAACCAGGTGAGAAAAGAGCAAAAAGAAAGCAAGACTGGCAATTGCTGAAAGGATTTCTCAACTAATCAAAGAATATCAACTTTATATTATCAGCTTATAAATCATAAATGTTTAGCAACTCTTGTGACCTTACAAATATGAGCTGCATAAACCCTTGATTTGAAATTGTTTTCCTGATTTCATGATGCTAGTCATGGTGTTAAACAAATTTCATAAATAACATCAAGCTTCGGTTGCATGAATGATGTGACCGATCATTTCCTATTGACAAACATGCAACTTGTCCAAGCTAATGATAAAGATGCAAATATGGAAATATAACATGAAAAGGAATTATTACTGCTAGAGCTTACCCATTCAACAAGACTCTCATCTCCCAAAGGTTGAGATGTATCAACAGGCTTTCGTCCAGTGATAAGCTCTAAAAGAACAACTCCAAAGGAATAAACATCAGATTTCGCAGTCAACTTGCCAGTTGATGCATACTCTGGAGCCAGATACCTGAAAGGATTATATTGTATTAGAATGGATCCTCAATGAAATACTCTGCTCAACATTCGTCTAGATATTTCGATTCCACATGTTTCACCTACCCAAAGGTCCCCATTACACGTGTAGTCACGTGTGTCTGAGCATCCATAGCTAACCTTGCAAGTCCAAAATCAGAGACCTAGAACGCATATATAAAAATAAAGAAGAAAAGCTTAAAAGAAGGTCAGAGTGAAGCAGCCATTCTTCATGTTCAGAGCAAGTAAATTATAGATAACCTGAGCTTCAAAGTTGTTATCTAGTAGAATATTTGAGGACTTTATATCTCTATGAATAATCCGAGGATGACCTGATAAAAATAATAATAACAAGGAAGTGTAAATTATGAAATTAAACTTCCTAATTTCATAGCATAGATGAAATTGTCATGGTTGGCAATTATAATAAATTAGGACAGAAAATTACAATCCTCATGCAGGTATGCTATTCCATGAGCTGCCCCAGCAGCCACCCTGATCCTTGTTGTCCAATCCATGACTGGCCTTCCTTTCCCTGCAAACACAAATCAATGCAAAATAATATTTAAATCATATGACCTAAACCCTGAGTTTCTATTAGGAAAAGTGTTCAACTTTTCAAGAGACAAATCAGTAATTTTGCATTGGTAATACAAATGGCTGAAAAAATGTCTTACCATGAAGATGATAATGAAGTGTATTATTAGGGACAAAATCATATACCAGCAACCTGTGGTTCTCCGATATGCAGTACCCTATGAGTGAAACTAAATTGCGATGGTGTATCCGCCTAATAATCTCGACTTCTGCTTTAAACTCACGCTCCCCCTGCGGACTTCCAACTTTGAGCTGTTTCACAGCAACTTCTCTTCCATCAGGTAAGCATCCTTTGTAGACACAACCGAACCCACCTTCACCCAGAAGATTCTGAGTTGAGAAGCCATTTGTGAATGCTGATAGCTCTTCGAACGAAAACCACAATTTGCCTAACCCTGGGTCTGATGGTGAGTACATGAATCCATAGCTTCCAGAACGATGATGAAGAGGATATAATGGAGATCTCGGATGCAATGAATCTGATGAGGAAAACAGGCTCCATTTAACCCAACAAATGAAATCTGAGCATGCAAATGGACATTATTTTTTGGTAGTTTGCCAGAGAAAGGCTTGTAAAGATTCACCTATCTAATGGCTAAAGCTGCAGCAATATGTCTAAATAAGACGTGGTACAGAATACAAAGCGAAAAGACGAAGCCTGAGGAATTAATTACCAGATAATGGTGAAGATCCAGCTGGTGAAGCCATGGGAAAGCCTATAGGATGTGCATTAGGTCCAACTTCAGGCTTTCTACGCTTCTTCACAAACCACACAGCAGCTCCAACAAAAGCAAGCATCACAAGACCTGTTACCCCAGCGACTGTCGCAGCAGTTGCAATGTCACTGGGTGAACTGTTTTTTCGGGGTCCTGAGGGGCTAATTGGAGTAAGAGGTGGCCTCCATGGATGAAAGAATGGAGGTGAGGGTGGAGGATCAGTAGGAGTGGTAGGAGATGGTATATATGGAGTAGAGGGAGTTGTACTCCTGGACGAATTACTTGGAGGAGGTGAAGAGGGAGGAGTAGGAGGAGGAGGTGATCGGCTCTTAGGTGGTGGAGCTGCCGGACTGATAGGTGGAGTTCGAGGCTCTGAAGGGGGAGGAGATGGTAAAATTGGTGGTGGAGGTGAACTCTTAGGTGGTTCAGCCAATGGCGGTGGCAGGGAAGAATATGTCGGCGGTTCAGCTGGTGGTGATTGAGAATTGGCAGGTGATGGAGAAGGGATGGCAACTGGTGGTGGGGGAGAGACGGGAGCCGGCAGAGGTGACAATGGTGAGGAAGGTGGTGGAGGGGGAACTGCGGGAGGGATGGCTGAAGGTGGGGGTGGCAGAGTGGGCGCCGGCGGAGGAGAGGGATGTGGTGGAGGTGACATTGCTTGAGGTGGTGGAGAATAGGAAACCGGAGGAGGGGGAGTGGCAGATGGCGGGGGCGGCGAGGCTGGAGATGGCTGAGAAGCTGGTGGCGGCGGCGAAGTTGGAAGAGGCGGAGGCGGAGGCGGAGGCGCTGGCGGTGGGGACGAGGGGGGAGGTGCATTGGAAGCAGGAGGTGGCGACGAAGATCGGGACGGGTTGGAAGGTGTCGGTGGTTCGGAGTCGTCGCCGGGCTGACCTTGGGGCGATGATGTTGGTGGAGGAGGAGAAAGAGAGCAGGATGTTGGCGGTGGTGAATGAGCAACAGTCGAGAGCGGTGAGGGTGCAATATTGGAAGGAAGGGTGTAAGCTGCCATGATCATCAATACCATCTAATCTCAAAGCCTTTAACTCCTCGCTAGAACAAAAGAACAGCTTCATAGAAGCTCAAGAGGGAATGACTGAGACCTGCATTCTTCTCCAAAAATAAGATTTCCAGAAGTACTCCACCTTTTCACAAGATCCCAACTTTAGTAGATCCATCAAATCGCCAAGAAGTTCTGATTTCTAATCAGAAAAAACAGCAGTGCATCAATCTTTCAGCACGGCACCCGCATCGGTAGATGTTTCTCTAATCTCGACGAAAAGCTTCAAGCTTCCTGTTCTTCAGAAAAAGGGGAAGCTTTAGGAGGATTCCAGCCTCCAAAAGTTTGCAAGAGTGTAGTCTTCCACCGAACGTGATTCCAAAATTCTCTTTCTACTGGAAAGAAAATAATAAAACCAAGCTCAGACAACCCACTTGAGGACCACAGAAATCTCCATTCTTTTCCACACCGACAAGCACCATCAGCATGCCTACGCTTCAAAACAGAGCTCAAAATTTTTTTAAAAAACAGCTCATCAAGATCCCATCTTTTTCAAACAATCCGCGCTGGAAGGCTAAACCAAGCAGAAACCGAATCATAAAATTGCTGAAATTTGTACAGCATTCCTCATAAAAATACAAACCAGCAGTAGCCAATAATATTATTATAATAAAAAATCCAGATTCCCAAGAGCAGGAAAAAGAGACGCGCTTTAACTTGCCATCCTCTTCCACAGCCAGGCCCCTCCTTGAATCGGAGGAAAAAAAATAAAAAAAACGTGAGAACGACCTACGAGTTAGGTGCTCTCTCTTTTTTTTTTTTTTTTTTTTTTTTTTTGTGCGGTGCTCGAGAGGAAGTAGCTAGTTTGGGTTGGCCAGCTGGACTTGGACCGAGTTGCATGCTCAAAAATATTTATTATTTTATGCAGAGCTTCGTCGTCTCTCGGCCATTGTCAACTCCTTGGGGCTTTGCTCACATTCAGTCACAACTCCCTCGAGGATTAAACAATTATGATGATCCGTTATTATGCAAAATTATAATACTGTTTTCCAAATAAAACAATATTTTCCAAAATTCAAGTTTCATACAAATTTTTTTCCTTCTGTAAGAGTTTGCATTATTTTGAAAATATAATAATCTTTGTTAAATTGAATAGCTATTGAAAAATAATGCTGTTATTTTCTTATCTATTGTTTGTTATTTCCTGTTACACATGTTAAAATGCTAAAAACCTTAAAATTATATGTAGTGGAGCTTCTTAAAAAGATTTGAGAAGCAAATAACCGTTATCATGGGTAACAAAAGTTTGCGTGGGATCATCCATCACAATGGAATGTTAACTCTGTTGCTGAAATCTTGATTCACGATGGCTTCTCTGATTCATGCTCTTGATGGTTGACGTTGCTCTGCTGGACCGCAAATTGAACCGACACTTGACGGTGCGAAGTCAACGAGTAGCCCACACGGTATCACCTCACCTCCAAGACGATTCCAAAAATCCCACGGAGAGAGAGAATGAGAGAGGGAGAGAGGTGTGTACTCCTTTGAGCCAGTCAGCACTGTTGCATGGCCACATTAAATACCAAGCACTTGCACATAAAAATTATATTTTTTTCAGGAGTAATCATGCATGATCGAGTTTAGGCATGCCAATTCCTTGTCGTCTTCCGACTTAGTTTCGAAGGATCTTAACTTATGCCAACTCTTAACCTCAGATTCAATCTTGAGTTCTAATTTAGCAGTTAGTAAGAAGGACGGATGTGCATGGACAGACATTGTTAAATTTTTAATTGAACTTAATGTCTCAAGTCATTGTTGAAGACGCGTTTGTCTATAAAATAAAAGAGAGAGGCATAGTTTCTGATCGTATGCCAAAACAATTTACAAGGTCTTGGATGTAATAAGCTTTATTTATCTACTATTTTTTCATAAGTTACTTCATGAATATAAATTTTTTAAGCTAAAATATGCTTTTGGCCTTCAAACTTTCATTCAAAATTTCATTTAATCCTTAAATTTTTAATTATTATAATTTAGTCCTTTATATTTTTTAAAAAAATTAGTAATAATTTTTTTTTTGAGATTAGATTCTGCTATAATTTCATTTTAAATGGGTCAAAAATTGACCCTACCATTTTGTTTTTTTAACTTAAGTCATGTTTAATAAAAATAACTAACCATATAATGCTATATTGAATAAAAAAATGCTACGTTGGAACTATCTTTTTGTAAGTAGTGTAAGCCTAGCATCATGGTATCATATGTTGAAATTTTTAAGAAACTAGCTTTAAAAAAAATTCAGCCTTTCTCACTACCATCAAAGGATCTTTTAAAATTTTTAAAAACCATATTCCTTCATCCTTAAATGTTATGTTTTCAACATCCCATTGCATAAAATTAATTAAAATTAAAAAAAAATAATTGATTCATCGCCTTGCATCGAGATGATACGTTAATTATTTCTTCAATTGTAACTAATTTTATGCAATAAAATATTAAAAATATTAATTAAAATATGAGAGATAAAAAAATAATAATTAAAAGTTTGAGCATCAAAATAAAATTTGGCTGCAAGTTTGAGGATCAAAATATATTTGTGTCAATTTATTCCAAAACTTCATACTTTTTTTTTGGTCATGAACAAAACTGGCGTAAAATTTATTCCAAGCCGACGCGGCAGGACATGAGAGGCGGTGCACCATGCCGGTGTGCACGGCGAATCACATCATTGGCCTGGCGTGCGCGCAAACGGACACAGTTCCACGGATTGTGTCGCGGGTGACGGATTCGTTTTTGTTGGGATAGACTCGGTCGGTCCACCGATTACAACTCCGGGAAGCTTCCTCATCGCTAAACGTGCGAGCTTTCATATTATTTCTGCACATGAGCCACCTCTGTGTGGACGCCGGAAGACATGCTTTCCGTCCGGGTTGCTCCTCTCTAAATTTATTAAGTTGGTGGAAAGCCAAAGTCCAATCAATCATTCTAAGAAAATTCTAACCTCTTCTCCTCGAGATTCATGTATATATTTCCCCATATTCAGCGGTACCGTCGGGCATGGAATGTGATGCTGGTTTCCCGTTGCTCCAAAAGTTAATTCACATCCGAGCTACTTTTGATTAATTAGCTCTGTTTGATGAGCCAGATCAGAGTCAAGCTTGAACCTGAACCTGAGCCTAATGCCGCTGGGATCCAATCCACCAAGCTCTCACTCTCATGCTAACCATGCGAGGACCTCCTTTGCTTCACCACGCCTCTTCCTAGGACAAAGCTATTACACGGCAGGATTAATGGTTGTGGAGGTGGGAGTTTGAGGTCGGAGGTGGCAAGGGAGTCGATTATACTCGCAATGGCTTCAGGACATGCAATTTAGAGCGTGACTTTGGTGGATCTTAATACCTATAGAGGCTCCCACACGATGCAGATCCACAAGGTGGTCATCCATGTGAGAGAATTCCCAGCTAAGGAAGGAGACACTATAAGAGTTTTGTTTAGTGCGGGATTAATTTCCAATCTATGAAAGAAATCCACAAGTTTTGGGATCTAATGCTTTAGATGGGTTGAGATAAAGTTGGTGGCTATTAAGAGATGTCTCCCTTCGGTTACTTTGGGCAGTGAGTTGGGTTGGGGTTCCAGAGAGAAAGCAGCGCACACAGAGATGGAGGAGGATAATTGATGAGCTGGGGAGATTGATGGTAGAGGCTTCAAGATGAGTTAGAAACCTTCTATTCATGTTTTAATAGGATGGACTGATTTGATTAAAAATTTTAGAGGTTATTTAGAGTAAATATTTTCATATAGATTTTTTTAAAAAATTTGATTGACATCTAAGATTCCCACATTTCAAGTATTATAAATTATTCTCAAAAAACTCATGTACCCTCAATTGAGTATAAATGATTAATAGATGAAGGGATGTTAAACTTTGATTTTTAAGAATAAAAAATTATTCTGAGAATCTAATTTCTTTCTCTCCAAGCAACTCCTAAATAGTTCTTGAACATTTTTATGCAGATTGCTGAATAAATTAATTGGCATTTGAATTTCAAACATTTGAAATGCTGTAAATTATTTCAGAAAACTCATTTGCCCTCACATTTAAAAATAAAATGTTAACAATGGAAGGGATGTTAATCTTTAATTCACATGAATAAAAGTTCATCACGAGAATCTGACTCTTCACGCTCCAAACAGCCTCTTTGTATGATGCATGGGAGTCTCCAAGGGATAGATTTAGAATGGCGACTATTTCCACACTTGTCTGTGACGTTTCCCTGAGAAAGACTGAGAACCGTGATTATTACTTGAGAAAACCTTTCCAGGACGTATGCCCTCACAGGAAAATCCCTCTTGCTCTGCAGATAAATCTAAGTGATTGTGGACCTAATAGTCTCGGGTGATTGTATTACCTCGAAGGTACATTGTTCATTTTGGTGTAATGTGTGAACAGTAGTTTATTTGTCTTCTTTTTTAACCATTAGTCTTTGACTTTATTTCTTTTGTTTCTATTCCTTTAGAAATTTTGTACATGATGACAAGATGTAGGCACCACAACTGATCTTTTGATATGATTGTTCTAAAATATGTGTCTTTTAATTATTGTCATGATGTTATTATTTTTGCTCTTGTATTGGACATTTTGTTACAGGTTGAGAAATGAAGGCAATATATTGAAAATTTCATTATTATGGACTTGAAGTCTTGGATATTTTAGATGGAACCGGCTTGTGACATACATATATTCGTAAGAACCGTGATTTTCTGTTGCTCAAGCCCTCTTCAAGCTTGTAAAGATCCAATACAGGGTTGCTACCATGAAATCTAGAGCAGGATCCAAGGTTGCCAAGAAATAATGGTGGTAGCTATTAGATTATAAGGAGATATTCCATTAAAATCTTGCCTTTGTAGCCAGGCGGGGAGTTATTTCGTCCAATAGTATCCTAAATTGAATTTCCTTAATCTATTAAATTTTCTTCGTAACATAATATGATTTTAATCTTCACCATTGTACAATATTGGTGCTACTAAACTGGGATCCTGGTTTGATACTTGATGTCTCCTGATAGGAAGGCCAAGGATTAGATATGCGGATATGATTTATGACCATGATTATTATTGCAATAGGCACTAGTCTTTCCAACTCATTTTTCCTTTTTAAGAAGTACAATTTTAAAGCATCATACTTTTATATTCTTGACAAAAGTCTATATTCTTGATCTTAGTGGATCTTAATGGGATGTGTTTAGTTATCCGACCCGATTCTTTTCCGGTTCTATTATGTTTTTATTTATTTATTTATTTATTTTTTAAACCTATTTGACATGAGCTCCCTTCTTTTAACTGACGCCTGTCACTCAAACTCTTGGTCATATCAAGCAACGATATGCCATTCCATGGTTTTATTTCATTTCTGCTGATGTCTTTTGCAGGAAGAATGTTGCCGCCTGCTTTAAGTACGCAGGTGATAATGGAATATGCATCAAATTGCATTAACCAGTGGGAGCTAAAAGTACACTAATCATCATCTAGGGTCGTTTAGACGCTCGAGGCACATGGGAAAAGTATACGGATGACGACGTCCAAAAATACTTTTTAACAACTCAAAAATGTAACTTCAAAAGTCACTTTTGGTCGTTGTATTTGTATTTAAATTGCTTGTTTTATATCTGCATTATGAAATTTGCTGTGCAATGATACGAAAATTGAGTCACTTCTCTAAATAATTTTTTTGAATTACTATAACACTGTAATTAAGAATAGAATTATTGTATATGCACATCCAAGCAGCACACTATCACTATCATTTAGAATCTAAAAACTATTTGATCCATAACAATTTATCTTAATAATTTAAAATTATTATATAAATTATCATATTTAATAATTAAACATGTAAACAATAATATCTAATTCTTTATAAATTATAATAATTTATTTTTTATATATAAAAATATATCTAAGATTATATTATACTTTTAATATATATATATATATATATATATATATATATATATATATATATAATAATACTTAATTTAATTTACACTAAACAATATCTAAATATTTAATATTATATTTATATTTAATATTAAATATATAATAATAAAAGAGATGTCATTTAAAAGATAAAAAATTATAATAAAATTTAAATAAAATTAAAAAAAATATGATGAGCTAATCATCATATTTTATTATTATTATTATTTATTTCTGATAATTTGATCATTCAACGTAAGATTATCAAAAATATAAAATTTTTTGTAATATTATATGTTCATGCATCAAACGCCACCTAAAAGCTAAAATTGATTATATCTGCTCTGACGTGAAAGCATCAGCCAAGGGAATTTCATGATGTTTTTCCTATTTTGATCGTCCCAAAGATAGCAGCATAGTTTCAGCAGTCCAGGATGAGTGGCATCTGGGCGGCCCGTATACAGCTTGCGGTTTGCTACGCAACCGGTCGGTTGTATTATTCTTCCTTGTTAGATGCGCTACCAGAATGCAAGATTAGGAACTCTAGTTTCTTTGACGGTCAGCTGTGCTGGAGGAGTCGACCTGCTTTCCCAGGCTCTTGTTTCTCCTCAGTGTCACTTCAGCTGCCCAACTCTTCCCAACATCTGTTTGAAATTTGCCTGCTCGGTGGAGGATTCACAGACCATATACTCAAATCAAAATGTTAATCGATTCTCAGGGGAGAAAAAAAAAAAGAAAAAGAAAAAAAAAAATTGTAAGTCATCAAGATGATCATTATCACCACATCAGTGATTACCTGCCGTGGAAACAAAGAATTCATCCAAGACCTTTCCATGTTCTGCAAGAAATATAAGAACGGAGAGGAAAGTAGATGGAGGCATAAATGTAAGGAAAAAAGATATTCTGAAGTAGATTATAATGTATAAATGCATTTGCACGAGAGAGGAAAAAGAAGAGGAAAAGTAACACAGATGTGCAAATGGACTCAGTAATTGTTAGGAACATTCTAACTTTCAAACGTATTATTGTCTTCCATGATTAGCACACTTAAACAGCTTACTCAAAGTCATCAATTGTGCAAAGCTATTATGGTCACCTTTATGAAAGACGTAGCATTAACAATATGATAAAAGACGTTGCTATGTTTACCCAATACCTCCCCGGAAAGTCTGTAAACCCAGCTTTTTAGTGCCAAACATGGTAGGTCAGTGGTTTATTAGGGGTCAAAGATTCAAGCTTTGCCCTGATGGTTCAGAAAAATCCTGGTTGAATGAGTTTCGGGGAGGTTTTGGGGGATAAGAAGCATTTTCCTATGATAAAATGCAGCTTAGACGTTGGATAGCTGTTAGCTTCAATTCTGAAGAAAAAAATTGTTGAGACAGACAACTCAAGACATGGCTTTATATATGAGATAGGTTAGAGAACAGCTACTAGTGATATGCTACATGATTCTTCCAGCAGGCTTGAAGTTCACAGCAACTAAGGATGTTTCACAAATCATTTTGGAATGACCGACGCTACAATTTGATTAAGAATGTGGGAGGATACAACACCATTCACCTGTAAACTGGACATATAAACATGATCAAGCAAGACATTTACGTACTTCAACTCATTTCTTAAGATTTATCTGGAGTTTGTGATAAAACTGCACAATTCTAGTAACAAGAAATAAACATATAGGCAATAGAGATAGTCTGGACATGACATCAAGAGTACACAGGGAATATAGCTGCCATTCACAAGAATAGAATGTTTAAAACAATTGCCGCAACAAATATATATCTGCCAAAACAAATTGAACCCCATCCATTCTTAACACTGCTGGGGATATAGGTATTTGTTTTTCAGTGTCCAAATATTTGTAGCAGTCATTTTCTGTTATTTTTACACAATTCACTATTTTACTGGGCTAAATTATATGTTTTACTTATACCACAAATTGCATAGCTATACATATAGAGAGATAGATATATTAAGCGCACAATGAATGTAACTATATATGCTCTTAATTGCATGTCAGCACACTCTGATATGCACTCTACATGGAGCAAACTAAAATGCATGATTCACTTCAAGTAAAAAATTTTAGTCCACTGTGGTCATTGCAATGCATATAATGTTACAATAGAAAGAACAAAGAGATCCATGAACACATATATGTAGATGTGTGTGCATGCATTCACGCATTCATGTTATGTGCATATGGACTGTGCACTTCTAGGGGAAAAAAATATTTACCCATTTCATATTCCAAAGCCTGGAGAATCATTTCCACCTGAATTTAAAAGGTCACTGGTAAGAGCTTTCACAAATTAAGGATGAAAGGAAGAAACATTATAGGAATCAGTAAAATCATCCCATGACATTTTATCTTCAATAAAACTACTACCATACTATTACTTTAAAATGAAACTAAAATGAATAGCTACAAAGTCAATTTCAGACAACTAAAAACCACGATAATCGAGCAGTCTATTTACATGCACCTTTTGACAGTTAAATTTTGACACTCCTTTGTTTATGATCTAGTAAGTATCGAATGTTAAGTTCAACCATGGCAACAACCAAAATATATAAAAATACAGCAGAGTGGGGTGTGTAATAATATAGGTATTTTAACACAGTATAATGCAAAGGACAACATGTAAAAGGACTACATATATGTACGAAAAGGGTAAATATAAACATAATACTCCCTCAAGCTTTAAGCGGCTAGAATTGTGAGTTCGTTGTGTGAATAAATTGGGGGAATCAGTGTGACAAAATGGGCCAGTTGAAAATAACAAATTAGGTTAGAAATGGCGAGAAAAAAGTAGTTATAGAGTTCTTGTATTAGCTATTTTGCTAATAAGCACATGAATTCATAATTCCCCCCGGTGAAAGGATCCAGTTTGTGTGATACATGGTTTTAGGATTAGATAGCAATGAATTAATAGAATCATATGATTAATTTTATATGTAGGAAATGGTTTAAAGCAAGAAACAAAAAAGAGGTGTTAATTAAAATTGTAATTGGAACATTGGCACCATTCAGGTAGTTGAGAAAATAAGCAAGAAGAAAAAAAAACAGAGGTAAAGGATTGAAAATTGCAATGAAATAAAGTAAATCTTTCCAGTTGAAAGAGTGCAACTCATCATGTGATATTGTTCTTCCATCACAGGATCTTGCAACGACAGATGAGAAAAAATAAGTCATGATAAAAAATGAATAATTTTTGTAGATAGTGTTCAGATCTATCGGTTTCAATGGCAAGATAAGTTCCACAAATAAATTCACATTCTGTTAAAACAAAATGTAGATGTTTAGAAAAATGCAAGTAGCACATACTTTATCAAAATCCTTCACAAGATTAGCTTCAATGGAAGAATTGTTCTCATACTCTGCCCAAAGTTCCTTTATCTCCTCAGCTGCAAATAGCAAAGCACATATTTTCCTTTACTACATAAGCAACTTCACTAAGGTAATTATGGTTACTCAAGGACATAATACTGATATTTACCCCTTAATCCTCCACCAAGGATTTCACACATTTCATTCAAAGCTTTCTGTTCACGCCGACTCTTTTCTGCTTTAGGCACGCCATCAGATGGTGTGATGTCGCCAACAATAGCTGTCAAGATCGAGGTTCTTTTCAAGTTTGAATAAACTCATATAAGAAATTCAAGCAATTGTAACACAGGGAAGAACTAATGTAAAAATGAGAATTTAGTTGACTCATGATTAAGGGTAAAGAATATGTTATACAAATGCTCAATCTTGAAGAAGAAAACTCTAATTATTGGTAAATAAAAATCAACTGAGGAGAAAAGTTACAGCCAATTACCTTCTGCAATATCATGCACAAGTGCAATCTTAATACACCTATTTCGAAAAGAAAGAGGTATAATCAGCCAATCACATTTACAACATGAGCAAATAGATAGTATTGCAAGAATGAAACAAAATAGCATTAACATATTGCAACATAATTGGTTTCGATTTATGAATAAGATAACCATACCCAAATCAGCAACTTGTGTCCCAAAGTTTTGTGGTCCTTCCAGTTTTCTTGTTCTCAAAGCCTTGACATAAGCTAATTCAATGTGACTGCAAGTTATCCAAACCCTATCTCACAGCTCGCATCCATGTTAGCTTAGGTCATCCCTAATCTTTCATAACCCTTGAGCAAATACTCTAGCCAATCTACTTACAAAGAATCTTGGTTTTACATCCCATGACAATTGAACAACTCTCCATCACTCTGTCCTTAATTAGTGTGATTTATACACCTCCTCTAATACATCATTCCTTTTTCTTTCCTTCATGCTTCTTCACACAACCATCTTACTTTCTTGTATTCATTATGGTCATTTGCTTGGATCCTTGTTTCCCAAAAATTCAGAAACATACACAATTGCAGGCCTCATTGCTATCCTTTTAAAATTTTGATTAAGTTGTCAAGCAATACTCCACTCACAAAACAAAATTGTCCAATTCATAAACTTTCTTATACCCTCATCCTCATACTTTTCCACAGCATATTTTAGTGTCTAAATATGGACCCTATGCACCTGTAAATAACTTGATGGGCCTTTCAACCAATATATGAGCTCTTCATGGTTACTCTCCACTGCCCAACATGAGTTGCCTCCTTATATTTTCTTATTTTCTTGGTGTTCATTTTCCCTCCTAAGGTAGTTGTGACCCAGGATGAAAGACAGAAAATAAGAACTACTAATACTATATCACTAGTTAATAGGGTAAAAAGGAGGAAAGCTACAGCATACACAAATGCAAAATAATGGCAGAGAGTATATGGGTATTAGCTGCCAACAACCAATGATATCTGGAATGCTTTCCATTAATAAGTCCACTTTTTTGTTGGAATGAAATGGCTGATAGAAACAATATATTCAAATTAAAATAGATAACAACATCAGATAAGGGTTGTAACTTGTACATAGCTGGTTTAGTCTGGCTTAAGCTGAAGTAGATTAAACAGAGAACCAAATGGGTGGGCAAAGAGCAGGGCAAAGAGCAGTAGAGTGAACAATCAAGTTTGAAATGTGAGGAAAATAGGAGATCACAGATGCAGAAACAAGATAGATCACTTCATCTCTCACAGCAATTTTATTGTCATTCTTATAAGGTTAGTAAGTGTTAACCATGTCATCATGAACAATCTGTAGAGATATCAACAAATAAAATAAGGGCTTAAAACAAAAATGTAATTAAATCAGCTAAGTTGTATTAACAAAAGTAAAATAATTCACAAGAATATGAGAAAATGAAAATATTGTAACTATGCCCTACCTTGCCCTATTTAGACCCTACCTTTCCCTATCTAGACCGGGAAGGTCACCAGCAATCAGAGCCATCAATGCCATGCGGTACATGTGATCAGCAATGGACTCAGGACCCTTTATACCATGGTTGACCCATCCCTTCCTTTTTGTAGTCTGGAAAAAAGAAGCATTCATTTAAAATACTATACAATATCTCACATAGTGGAGCATCTCAATCAATGGTATAATTATAAAAATAAAAATAAAAAAAAAGGAATCTTGGGTGTCCACTCACCAAGCAAGAACTGACAAATTGAACACAGTATAGCGCACTTCACAAAATTAACAGACATGGCCTGAACAATGCATAGCAGGACATGAACAAAATAAGGTATCCATTCCACAATCACACATGAAACAATGAAAAGGTGACATATTTGCCAAAATTGTATAATAGGACCATTTGTCAAAATTTTATACTTCATGGTGGACCTGGTTATGATGTCAAAATCACCATTGCATGGATTTCCTCAACACTTGTGGGTTATCCACAGTAACTATCTTGTGACCATAGCTTTACATGCAAGACTTGAAGATTGAGGAAGAATTACAGCATAACTCAAGAAGGCAAGTCCCACTCCAATGCACATTCTCTGTTTAACTCCTTACCAACTTATATTTGAATGACTGGCCCTGAGGAGGGACAGTACGACCTAACCAAAACCATAGAAGGGTGATAAGAAAGATGAGGAACACTATGCCGAGAAGTGGAGTGTTATGGGTCATTCCATTAAAATGTGTGATCTTGCTGGCATCTTTTTTTTCTCTCATCAATCTATTCCAATCAATAGCACTATATTGTTATTGCATGCTCACATATCTGACATTATGATTGTGAATAAAGTTAGATTCCAGTATGCATGCACATCCATCATAAATAAGAGGAACCCTATTGAAAGCTGGTTATAGTTTCAAATGGGACTGGGATTGCATCAGTTCCTACTCTAGCTAAGCTTCTAGCACCAGTACTTATTTCCTGGTGCTTCCTATGGCTCTAAATAAAGGAGGGCACCCACATTACAGGTGGATATAAAGGGCACTTTAATATGCTAGACATGGATATGATAGTCATTTGAATGAAAGGCAAAATATGAAGCAATCCCAGTTTAAATTTTGCTCATCATGGATATGGCTCGTCAATACTTCTTCAAAAGCATGCGAATTTTTTTTTCCCCACAGATGTTAGATATTCCCCTCATATTACCAATGCACACAATTAGTTTGAAGAATTGTCTGTTCTATCGGGATATCTCTCCACAATTCAAACCCAGAGCATTTAAGGTTATCAAGACCAAGATCACACCCAAGATCACACAACTAACAAATGCCGCTTGCTTGAATGCAAACGGTTTCTATCGATCAAAATACCCGTCAGATCAGCACGCAAATCCTTTGTTTAACCGCAATAGTCCCCAAATGGATCTGATTTTCCAACCAAAACGCAAACCAACAAAAGAAATAACCGCTGATAGAAACAATCTGAACATACAAACTTTTCGATCCAAAAAGCAACAAGCAAAGAAATCATTCAGCAAAACAACGGATCAATCGATTCTAAACCTTGAGGCGATGGCACAGCGTGAGGAAATCGATGGCAGAGGAAGCAGAAGAAGACAAGATCGACGACACACGAGCTCCATCCGCTACATCCACGGATCCGTTCGAAGCGGGCCCATCGGAGCTCGAGCTAGCGGCGCAAGCGCGCACGGCGAGAAGCCGCGGCGCGTCGCTCGAGAGTCCAAGCTTCAGATACCTCGGAGAGAGGAGAGATGGGGGAGGGAGGGATCGGGGAAGGGAGTGGCAGAGAATTTGAAGAGGAGGGGGCGAGAGCGGCAACTTTACCGCCATTGGCGTCTCAGGATAGGAAAGGAAGGGGAAGGAGAAGGGAAGGTGGGAAAGGAGGAGGACTGGACGAGCGACCCGTCTCGCAGAAACTTCGAAATTTTAAAGGCCTTGCCGTCTGGTTGGTGGATGGGCGGAGAAAGAGGAGGCGTGCCTTCCTCGGCTCCTCCCTGCCGCTGTCGAACCGGAGAACACGGAAAGAATTCGAAATGATTTAATTATGTAAATTATAAAGATAAAAGCATTGATAATTTAAAAATACAACGTTAACTAAGCATACATTCGCATAATTTAGTGGATGAGCGGAGAAAAAAAAAAAAACATGCCTTCCTCGGCTCCTCTCCATCCTAAACACGGAAAAAATTTAGAATGTAATAATTATATAAACTATAAAGATAAAAACATTGAGAAATTTAAAAAATACAACGTTAATTCTGTTGGATGGAAGAAAATTCAGAATGTTTTTATTATATCAATTATAAAAATAAAAACATTAAAAATTTTAAAAATATAACATTAACTAAGTATATGTTTGTGTAATTTGGTGGATGGGCGGAGAAAGAGAAGGCATACCTTCCTCCACTCCTTCTTGCCCCTGCTAAATTAAAGAACACAGAAAAAATTTAAAATATATTAATTGTATAAATTATAAAATATTTAAAAAAATTAAAAAAAATAACATAAATTAAATATATGCCCCCACATTAGGTAGGCTGATGTGATTTATATTTTAAATTGGAAAGCAAAGAGCCAAAAAGAAGTGAGAAAAAATAAAAAGATAATAGGCAAGGAGAGGCCTGAGAGCAACTTATGAAAATTTTATTATTATTTCATGCTCAAAATAAGATAAAAGTTAAAAATAAATTGAAATCATTAATTTTGAAAAAGCAATTTGAAAGTTGTGAAGAAAAAAGAATTATAAAATTGTATTAATTGAGACTAAACACATGATAAAAGAAGAGTAAATTATTTTAGAATTATTAAAAAAACTCAAATTGATAACTGAGCTAGTGAACCAGATTATAAGATTTAATATTTATTGACTAACTTCATAATGTATGATCTACCATATTAATTTTTTTAAATTTTTGATTCTTTCTATTCTCAAAAATTATATATATTGAGGAATTAACTAGATGCATCAAGAAGACAATTATATGCACACTTATTTTTATTATGTGCAATAGGAGGATAATCAGGCATAATGAGAAAGGCATCAAAGAAGCTTTATAGGATGAATTAGATTTTATAATTTTAGTCAACAAGGATTTTTTTCTTAAAGCAATATTAACAGAAAGATGGCTTGATAACTTCTAAAAAAAAAAAAAGCAAAAAATTAGTTTTAACCTTCAAATTTTCACTTAAAATTCATTTTAGCCCTCAAATTTTTAATTGTTATAGTTTAATCCTTTATATTTTAAAAATATTATATTTTTTATTAATAAAGTGATATATTAGTTATTCTATCGATTATAATTAATTTTATATAATTAAATAATAGAAATATAATATTTTTAAAATATAAGAAATAAATTATAACATTAGAAAGTTCAAAGATCAAAATTTAATGGAAATTTGGGGATCCAAAGCATATTTCAGCTAAAATAAAAATTACTTACCCTTCCGTTATCCTTTAGGATGCCAAAAGGGAAATTGCGTGCTGGATACGACACCAAATCATGCTATTCCAAAATGTCTATACGGACGAGGCACTTCACAACTTGTCTACCTCCCGGCAGAGTTTCATGTGCACTCCAATCATTGCAGTCCAGCTATACTATTCTGAAGGTGGTATACAAACTACTGCAAAAAAAAAAAAAAAACAATCTCCGTGCCATCTTAGAGAAACTAACTCCTACGTCGCTGTTGAAAACAAGCACTTGGAAACAAGGGCACGAAACTTTAAGACCGGACCGTACGAACAGGAAACAAAGCTGCCAACTGAAAAGTCCCTCCCTAAGTCACGCCCTCCTCGCACACTCACCTACCTCTCGAATTAATCCAAGAAGGTTTCCATGATGTCTGAGAAAATCCCTGCCTTGGAGCTCCGGTACTCCATGGCTTGAGGTGTCGTTGCATGGTGATGATCCAAAGAAGACGACGATGAAGTCATTCTTGCAGGCCATGCGAAGCTCCTCTTGAATTAATGATACATGTTTTATGACTCTGACAACTATATAGTATACATTATACTATAATATCTTTGAAGACTTACTCCCTTGACTCTAGTCCATGATTTAAGGACGACTTGCAGAAACCTGTAAACTGGCTGTCCAAAGAAAGAATAAGCTATCAAGGCGTTATGCATTCATGCTTAAAGACAGCATATAAATAGCAGAAGGACTAGCTAGAGGAGTCCTTTCTAATCAAGTGCCTACCCATGCCAGACCCCTGAGTCAAAAGATGCAAGCATGAGCTGATGATCTTATCAGAGGCTGTGCAACTTCATGTTCCATAAACACTAGCAGTTGATATGAGATACGATTCCTATTGGTCCTGTATGTGAAACTTATCCCTCCTAATAGCAGATGTTCAGAAGAGGGTCTTGACTGAGAAAAAGAGTCAGAATCCAACTGTAAGAAGTCCTTAAGAAATATTAATCATGTCCCAGGCGCTCTCTCATGGAGGCTGGTTCTATATTATGGTATATTTCCCTAAATGGAGTCAGTTAAAGCCAAATCAACAGGTAAAATAAGCAAGGAACATCGCCAGTGCTTCGTACAATGTAGAGTGGGGACTAAAACAATGTAGAGTGGGGAAACCAGCCATGCTACCCACCGCTTTCATGTCCATGGATTTACCGGGTTCATGGTACTCATCAGGTTAATGTTCAAGTGTAAGCCAAAAGTCACCAAGGTATATAACCTTCCTTTAGGTCTAAAAAAAGGACCTTAAAACATGATTCCTAGAGTGGGCAAACCAGGAATTCTACCCATCGGTTTCTTGTCCATGACTTTTCCGAGTTTTAAGCCAGAAGCCACCAGGCTTCTAACCTTCTTTAAGCTGTAAAAAAGGGAGTTAAAAGACAATTCTAAGAGTGGGTGAACCAGGCATGCTACCCACTGGTTTCACTTCCATGGCTTGACCGAGTGCATGGTACCGTTCTGGTTTAATTTTAAACCAAGGGCCACCGAAATATATAACCTTTTGTAAGTAGTAAAAATGGACGTTAAAAGGGTCAAACTACGAGGATTGCTTTCCTAAGAGGAATGGACGGGAGACGTTGCACCGCATAAAAAATCTTTACGTATTAACTGCTTGGGATCCTCATGCTCATGAATGCAGACAAGAAGAATGCAGACAAGCAGTGCGAGAAGTAGATATGGTGGAATTAAACTCCTCCTTTTCTTTCTATATTAATTCTACTTCTACATTAAATGCTTTTAAATCTACCGCGAGTTCCACACTTCTCAAGTTACTCATAACACCTCGTCTGTTGCCGATCTTTTTCTTACTCTTCTTCCCTTCTCCTATTATTCATGACTCCTCTAGTCTCCTTCCTCTCTTAAGACTTCTGACTCTCCTGGTCTCGTCCCTCTCTAAGGTTTCTGCTGGAAGGCAAGGCGAAGATGATGAGCCTGGACGAAGCTCGCAATGCGGTTGGAATCGTTGGTACGGCGAGAAAAAAAAAAAAATTTACCTCGTGCTCTTCTTTAAATCTTTCTTACTTCCTCTGATTTTGTTGTGTGTTATTTTTTTCATGTTATTTTTTCAAGAAAATATCTTGTGCAATGCTTCAATTTTTTGTCTCTACATTTAGTTATATTAAAAAAAAAAATTCTTCAATTCTTTCTTTTCTCCATACGATCTGGATATCTTAATTTTTTTTTTCCTTTCTTTTATACAGGAGATATCTTATCCTTTGTTTTATTTCTCTCTCCGGTGTAAGCATACACGCACACTCTCTCTCTCTGCTTTATAGTTCTAAATTAAATTGATCTAGTGGCAGATAATAGATGAGGACCACCAAATAGATGGCTTTGATTTGCTGTAGGCCGACATTTGTGTCGATCTGGAAGAAGAAGGACGTGGAAAACTTCTCGCCAATTCCTTACCTTGCGACGCTGGTGAACTGCATGCTATGGGTGTTCTACGGCCTTCCGATGGTCTCCCATGGCAACATACTCGTCTCCACTATTAACGGCGTCGGCGTCCTCCTCGAGGGCATTTACCTTACCATCTTCTTCATTTACTCCCGCAGGCACCTCCGTGTATGAACCCCTCTCCCTCTTTATCTTGTTACCCTTTACGACGTCATTTAATGATGGTAGGTCTTCAATAAAACTACCATTGACTGCTCGAATACACATCACGTGCCTCAAAAAATATTATTTTAATTTTTATTATTAAAATATTTACTGTCTAGTGTTAGTTTCAAACAAAAGATAAGCTTCATATTTACTTTTTAACCCACTTTTTTTCCTAACTTGGGTTACCTCCATTTTTAAGCATTAATAATATTTTATAAGCATTTTAAATTTTTTTTTAATGCCTTTTCTTAGATTCTTCTCACTCACTGAATGTGTTGAGCCGTAAATAAAGAAAAATTTAAGAATATAAAAAGAACATAAAATAGAGCTGAAGATATTTAAATAAAGTTTTGAATGGATAAGATTGAAGTTTAGTTTTAAAAAATAATTATAAAAATATATTTTAATTGAACCTTTTTTTTTAAAGCTTGAGGCCTACATTCAGCCTGAAGTTCCTCAAAGGCTGGGGCTAGATCAGGCTTGAGCCTGAGAAATCTTTAAGCAAAGTTTAGCTCGAATATAGTCTGAAATTGAATTTTGCAATAGGATAGAACTTAAGTGCAGCTTTTTAGGTATTGATCATCTGATTCTCTTTATTTTTCTTACTCTTTTACTATTATTTAAATCTTATGTGATGGTAAGAAGGAGAGAAACATAAGAATCAAATGGCTCACACCTAAAGGACTTTACCTATGTTTCATCTTTTGCAATATTATATCAGTTGCTTTTGTCAACATTTTGAATCTCTCCTTTCCTCTATATTCTTATCAAACTTGGTGTGGTTTATACTTTCAGTTCAACGTTCTGAAGATTTTGACCTTGGAACTGGTGTTCATGGGAGGGGTGGTGACGGGTGTAATCCTGGGCGCTCGCACTCTCCGAAAGAGGCGGCTTATTGTGGGGTTGCTGTCCGTCTTCTTCGGCATAAGCATGTATTCTTCCCCTCTATCCATCGTTGTAAGCCTTCTTACCCTCATCTCTCTCTCTTTTTTTTTGGTGCTCAGCTCTGAAAAATAGTCATCCGTCAAACGTTTTGCGAGCCATTAGTTTTATGGCTTCTGCCTTTGCTCAAGAAGTGGAGAGTCTGATTTTTTTGAGTTAAATCTTTAATAATTTATTGTTGCTATAAATAATGATTAGGGTTGCATTGGATGCACATCTCCGGTTTGTAATGAGTATGAAAATGATTTAAGCTTTGTTTGGAATAGTTGTTAGCCTAAGATATTAGAAAATAGCTATCTCGAATAGCCAATGGTGAATAACTGCTATTAATCTATTTCGACTGCTATTCTCATATGATCTAAGCTGAAAGTAATTGATTTAAGCTATGTTTCCTATCAAACTTAACCCTTCTAAAATAAATCAAATGTAGATCACTTTGTGACTCTAATCAAACCTAACCCTTTCTGAATTTTTCCACAAATATTTGAGAAATTGATTTACTTTTATTAGTAATGGTGTTTATATATTAACCTACTTGCAACTCTGATCATGATTCAATATAATAGTTTCAAATAGAAAAAGATTTCCTAAAATTATAGTATAAATAGTTCCCTAAACTGTTTTCCTAAAATCATGATTCAAAATTATGTTTTAAAATATTTTTTTTTTTCATTTTTGAGTTTTGATCCCTAAAAAATGCATTTAGTAAGTAAAAATAAAAAATATATTTATTTATTTTTGTTATAAACACATCTTTTAAAAGAATAAGCGAAAAAAAAAATTAAAAGAAGTACCATTCACTCCCGCATTTTTAAATTTTTTAATCTTTATTTTTTATTCTCTTCTTTACATTGATAAAAAACAGTAAAAATATCTTTAATTTGTTTTTAATTTTCTCCTATTTTAAAGTTGTATTTTCTAAAAGATTGATTTTATTTTCAATCATCAAATGTATTTCCATAAGCATTTTTTATTTTTTATAAAAATAAAAAATAAAACTAATCTAAAAAATTCAAATACACCATTTTATTTATTTATTTATTTATTTATTTATTTATTTTTAAGTGAGGAAGAAGCGTTCCGGCCAAATTTACTTATTTGATACGGTGTAGAAGACAGAATTACACACCCTAAGTTTCTGAGCGAAAAAAATACAGCTTCTTTTTGCACCTCCACTTGATGCAACGTCTAACCTTTTGATCTCTCTATCATCACAGAGATTGGTCATCAAAACAAAGAGCGTGGAGTACATGCCCTTTTACCTCAGCCTTGCTGGATTCTTGAATGGCTTGTGCTGGACAACATATGCACTCATTCCCCTGGATATCTTCGTCATGGTAATTAAAGACCCTTCGTTTATTTCACACTTTGAATTTCTCATGCACCCATGCTCGCAGGGTTAATGACCCCTGCGTCAACTTTGCATGCAGATTCCGAATGGGCTGGGGGCGTTATTAGGCGCAACGCAGCTGCTTATCTACTTCTACTACGCCCGCCGGACGCCCGGAAAGGAGGCCAAGTCGGAGATTCAACTGGCAGAAGCCTCGTCCCAGGCTCCACCCAATGGACATTTAGCTACGGAAGGCTGAGCGCTTTTTAGTAGCATCGCCTTTCCTTGGTGCATCTATTATCTGACTTAAATGCAACTGATGAGGGTAATAAAGTAGGCCAAACTTGGCTCATAACTCGCCAAGAACAGTAATTGGCGTCAGACTTTAATATAAATGCAATGAAATTGTTGACTGAACTCAGAATCCTACCCCGCTTGGTATTTAGATTGAGGCTTGTTGCTGGGTTTGCTTCATCATTTGATGATTCAAATGTTATCATATTCTGGGAGCTGTTCTTCTGAAGTCTGGAATGTGTTACTAATTCTGAAAGTCCTTTCCCATTGTGACTTTATAGCTTGACTGGTCTCTAGGATATATCAACGAGTTGTGACTGCAGAGGCCTATTATGCTAAGGGGTTGGGATGGAGTGCGAGAGCTAAAATTTATTGGTCTGTGATCTGTGAATAAAGTGGGGACAGTTCATTGCATCCTACGCTGAACGTTGCTGCTTGTGAGGTATGGTCCTGAAAGTCTGGCAGAGATAACGACAAGAAACCAGTTTCAATTGCATTCTTTTTTTAAAAAAAATTACATTAACGCCTCTGCATGGAGATAGATATGATTTTATTGAGGGTTTTTTTGTTAAGTAGAAACTTCTCGTAAGAAAGATCTAGTTGAACTAGCCGTAAGCAAACAGACAGCTTGAGAGGTCTAATTGAAAGCATGCCATTGGCGTAGCGGCCCCTCGGAGGCTGTGTTGGTAAGCAAAGAATTGGATTTGGTTGATTTATTATTTCTTATAAGAACTCTTTCAAAAAAAAAAAATAAATAAATAAACTTTATTACTAATCTACTGATAAATACTTCATATCAAAAGATTATAGATTTATTTATAAATTAAGATCTTATAAAATTTATAAATTTTTTGCAAATTTTTTACCTTGTTTATATTCTTCCTATTGTCTCTTTTTTATTTTTTCCTTTGTTAGGATTTGTTGGTTCCTCTGGCTATGAAATCCAAATAAAAGGGGAACTTTTGTACTTTGCTGCAACGAAGACAAACCAATCTATTGGAGAATGAGTGGAACAAAATTTTATGAAGCAATCTAGCCTTCTGCTAGGTGACTGGAAGGTTGTTATTAGGTATAGGATTTCACCATCATAACTCTATGACTTGAAAGATAATCATTAGCAATCAGATGAAGCTCAACAAAATGTTTTGATGCATGAAATTATAATAACTACTCACATTAACAAAGCAATCTAAGAAATCAAAGGAGAAGATCCTTAAAATTGAAATTTTCATATAACTCTTCGAAGCTTGATCGACACATTCATTCACGCAGGCTTGTTCATGCGCCAGCGCCGCACCAGCGATGAAGATGGGACTTAGACATCATAAATTTTTTATTGTATACATCTAATCGATTGCCTTGGGTCTTTCATTGGACTTTGCTCCTGTACCCATCTCCAGGCAAACAGCAAGGACATAAAGCCGGGAAGCATCAGAAATTCTGCCTTAACAAAAGATGAGAGAAGGTAACAGGACAATTAGATCACTCTTTCTTTAGAACCGGTGGCAATTTAATCAATTTTAATAACAGATCCTTCTGCTGTGAAATTGGACCATTGTTATAGTGTCACAGGTGGCAACTTTGGTGCCAAGGCAGTCCCAGCTAGGCCCTTAGACAACCCAACAGCCTATGGACCTGGAGCTTTTGAGGCCTTTAGTCAAAGAAGCTGCCCAAGTGCCTGCATTGACACCAAGGTGGCACCAAGCTGCCTGTAGACTGCCTTAGTCTTAGTCTTGCGCAGCTGCCTTGTTCATTGATTTGTTGAAGGCAATATATTCTTTTAACTGATTCTCTCTTTAAGAATAAAGTACCTACCTCAGGAGGAGAAGAAGAAGTGAGGTCCATTTAAAACACATTGCCCTAGATACTAAATAAATAATTTCATTTCCTCATAATTTAAGTAGTTTATAACCTTATTGTCTACCAATATGATGGATGCTCTTTGTTGCAGTTTTTTTTTTTTTTTTTTTTTTTTTTTTTTTTTTTTGTGAATTGTATATGACTTTGAAAGAAATATATAATTTTACTAATTTAAACATTTTTCCATTTAGGCACTTTCTTGACACCTAGGCATTCTACCTAGATCTTTAAGGAGATAAAAACCAAGGAGCTTCAACATGGCTAAAAGGCTTACATTTCTTGCACTGATGATCGAACCACATGGAAGAGACATTCCATACAGATAAATCCACTTGCCTTATGTAGCAGGCACATGGCCTTCCATGAAACATTACACCTATTGTATCAGTTGCATTGAGCTTCTACATCAAAATCTTTGCTAGTTTTCTTTGTTCTCTGGTAGCCATTATGTAAGTTGACATAATTATATGTTAACATAAATATAGATTGTGCTTCAAACAAGTAGTTCTCAACTTGAAAATCACAATGTTTTCAATGCAGCTTAATGAGATTGAGCCAATTTTATCAATATGCCTTGGATTACAAATTTAGATAATCTCTTACTAGTTTCTGATATTCTATTATGGAACTTGCAAATTAGAACAAAGAAAAGCTATGATTTCTTAAAAAGAAACTTGCTACAAATTTTAGAGGTGAAGTTGTTTAACCACCTCTCCTATTTTTTGCATTCCATTAGAGGAATACAGAAATGACACTATCCTTGCTACAAATTTCAGGCATTATTACATCACAATATCATCATCATAGTTCAAAATAAAGAAAAATCACCACACAAATACAGAATATTTCTAATATAGCATAGCTGCATAACATCCAAACCATCTTAACAAATACAAAACTGAAGTAAATATAAAAAAGAAAAGAAGATTAGCAAGATATAATCAAGATTCAAGAGAAATTTAGCAAAAAATTATCAAGTAGAATCTGATCTAATGATAAGAGAAAGAAGAGAGGAGAGATTAGCAAACTAAAAGGTAAATTTCAAGCACTAAACTTTAGTGAGTTAAGAAATCATAGAGCCGAACCAATCCTAATTTCTCCCCATAAGTATCATTTAGGTACAGAGAAAAAAAAATCATGGTTAACTAGATACGAGTTCAGACCATAGAATTATTGAAACATAAGTTATTGGTTACTAAAATCTAAAACTTTCATATGAATGCAAACTAGTAACTCATATGAATATAAACAAGTAACAATAAATACAGTGAATTAGGCCTTTCTTCGAACAATGAGAATGTATGCCATGCTTATAAAAGAAACATCATTAATACACTGTGGTTCGAAAAATAGAGAAAGAAAACAAAAACCTAAGCAACACCTCAATAGGAGAGGAAGATGAAAAGAGATTTAGACCTGTGGCTACCTAGGAGGAAGGAGATTGGTAATGTGACGAGACCAATTGATCAATACATCCACAATGGATCCTTTAGCTGCTACTAGAGCTAGGATAGGTTGAGATGAAAGAGAATAGAAGGATGGGAGAAATGATAGCTTTGAAAAACAAGGTTCTAATAGATTAATACAGAAGGCAATTTTGTCCCAATAACTTATCGTAGGATTGCTACCACCCATCGAAGGAGATAGAACGAAGATCACTGGATGAGCCAATAATATCTATAATAGGGTGATAAAGGATTACCGCTACATAGGTGTAACCAAACTTGGTCATCACATCACTTTAGCCTCAATTTCTATTGATTCTTAGTGGATCACCTCAAACCAAATACATCGAGAATGTCAATGACAGGCTATCTAAATTCTTGTCTAAATTATTAAATGTGATATATATATATATATATATATATATATATATATATATATATATATATATATGACTTAGAAAGAAAATTCATGTTTGGATGGCATTTAACCAAATCATCAAATTGTGTCAAAATGAATTATATCAATTGCACTAGTATAAAAAAAGAATATGATAAGTTGAATAAATTCAAGGTTTACCTTATGAGTCATAATATCTATATCTTAAGATGTGGATGAATTCAAATCTTCTAGATCTTTAACATTAAAAGCATAGTAAATTATAATATCATAATATTAAAAAAATTGATTTTATTATTCACTTGATATGAAATTAAACATATTATTAAAACTATCTATATGTGTGTGTGTGAGAGAGAGAGAGAGAGAGAGATAAGAATTTTGTGTTAGAGTATATCGAAAAATTGATGAATCATGCTTCTCTCGAGTGGGGAGTATATATTCTCCTCCATATCTCCCCCCCCCCCCCCCCCCCCCCTCTCTCTCTCTCTCTCTCTCTCTCTCTCTCTCTCTCGTTCACCTGACTTTAGTACTATAGGTTTCTTTTGGTTGTAGGTGGAGAGAAGGTGAAAATGGTGAGCAAGGACACAATTCATAATATTCTTGGAGTTATTGGTATATGAATAAAAACCTAACCTTGATATTTTATTTGATTACTCTTTGACTCCTTCACAAATCTTTTACACTATTTGAATCTAATTTTTATCTTTTAATAGGGGATGTCTTATCTTTTATTTTATTTCTCTCTCCTGTGTAAGTATTCTCTCCCTATTTTCTAGTTCTAAATTAAATTGATTTAATAGCATGTAATAGAAGGAGATCACCAAATTGATGCATTGATTTGTTGCAGGCCAACATATGTGACGATATGGAAGCGAAAGGATGTGGAAAACTTCTCGCCAGCTCCTTACCTTACAACGATGATGAACTGTTTCCTATGGGTGTTCTATGGCCTTCCGGTGGTGTCCACCAACAACCTACTTGTCACCACCATCAATAGCATCGGTGTCGTTCTTGAGGCCATTTACTTGACCCTTTTCTTCATTTACTCCCATGGTCACAGAAACCATCGTGTATGCTCCTCTCTCGCTTAGCCATGGTTTTATCATCAACATCATTTAGTTATTATTTATCCAATCTTTCATAGGGGAACGAGGAAGAGAAGGTAAAAGTTGATGTTCAAAATATATTTAATGCCCTCAATTTACAATAAGGCCTTTTCTTTCTTAATAAATTTTTTTTATGAATATATTAAAGGTTAGAGAACAGAAATGATTTTTTTTTTTAAATGAAATGACGGGATGGTTACTCTTGTGATCAGGCTAGAGGGCTCTATTATTTCAAAATGATAACTGTGAAATATAGAACCTAGAATGTGGCAGGTTTGATTTTTTTAAAAAAATTCTTATTTGGTTACTGCATCATTCAACTATTATCTTGTGCATATATTTTTAGTGATTTCCAAAAATTTTTAAAGCTTAGTTCCTAACACTTTACCACATGATAGCCTCAATGATATGTACATGAAGGTATTGGATTGCAGTTTTTTTAATTTCTTTTTAAAATATTTTACACAAAATTGATATTACATGCCTCTTTTCTTTTATTTTTTTTAGATAGGTTGGGTATATACTATTATTAAATATCCTTAACAAGTGCGCTCAGGTCACTCGTTAACAAAACCCTTATTCAAATCAATATTTATTTGATTAAATAAATATTATTTTATGCAACTTTACCATCTATATCAGAAGGGCCTTATTTTTGTTCTCATTATTATATATATAGGCTGCATGTAGTAGAAAGGATGGTATAGAATAAAAGAGAGGATAAGATAAAAGAAAGGATAAAATATAATAAAAATTATTTTATCTCATATTTGATAGAAAACATGATAATAAAATAGATAAGATAAAAATTATTTTATTATATATTTGATATTAGATAGGAATAGATCAGATTATAGATATACTCTTTCTATTTTGACAATTGTACTATTAAAGAAAAAATAATGGTCATTGTAGAAGATAAGGATAAAAAAATAAAATAGTAGCCGAATAGAATAAAAATAAAAATATCTATTTTGATGAAATAAGTTATTCATACAGAAAGCAATCACGAAAAATAATTAAAAAATTTTATCCTCTTCGATTTTTTTATTTTTTTATTTTTTTATATGCTCCAATAGAGTCTTTTCTACCCTATTTTCTTACTAGAGTTGATGTGGTATATGTTCAGAGAAACATTCTGCTGATATTAGCCGTGGAGGTGGTGGCCATGGCAGCGGTGGTGGTGGGAGTGCTCGTAGGCGCTCACGACCTTGATAAGAGGCGAGTCATTGTTGGGGCTATGTCTGTCTTCTTTGGCTCGTGCATGTATGCTTCTCCTCTATCCGTCATTGTAAGTCTTCTTCTCCTCATCCTTTCTTTCTTTTTTTTATTTTTTTTTATTTTTAGGTCCTTCCACTGAATCTTCTAACTATTTGATACAGAGATTGGTCATCAAAACAAAGAGCGTGGAGTATCTCCCATTTTACCTCTGCCTTGCAGGATTGCTCAATGGCGCGTGCTGGACGGCATATGCAATCGTACAGTATGACTTGTTCGTCTTGGTAAAGATCTTTCCTTTTGTTTCACGCAAAGGATTTCTTATGCATCCTAGATCTTTGGAGGATTAATGAGCTTTCTTGTTACCAGATTCCGAACGGGCTGGGTGCGTTATTAGGTGCACTACAGGTGGCAATCTACTTGTCTTACAGCAGAATAAAGCCTGCAAAGCGAACGGACCCGAAGGTCCAACTATCAAGGATCGATGCCTAAAGGACTTTCACCGGCTGATTGCATCTCTCTCTGCTCTATTTATTTAGTAGAGCAGCAGGAAAGTCCAGCAACCAAAGTGTTTGTGCTTGTAATTGAACTTAAATGCAGACCTATCATTTATGAATAATTAGTTTCAGACTTCAACGTGGATTATCACTGTAAACTCCTTTTGTGCCCAACGGGGTTTGAATGGAAGGCGAAAGCTATTTTTTTTTTTTTTTTTTTTTTTTGAAGTTGTCTACTTGTGGAGATCGTAAGGGTAAATTGGTGGCATGCATGGATATAACTCATATGGTACTACTCCAGGTTGTTTTCTAAGTTTTTAGTTGGTTTTTTTAATAACATTTGCTGGCCATTTTCGTTGGATCTCCCCAAGTTACTATTAACCAGACTTGGATTTAGAGGGATAAAAAAAAAATAAAGAAGGTAAACAACTGAAGTTTGCCTCTTATTGGAACTAGTTGAAACACCTATAAAAGTTTTGATCAGATCTAAACTACTCTTTACGTGCGTGAGATTAGTTGGAACTTGGACATGAGAGCTTTAGTGTGGTCTTGGCACTGGGATTTAGCAGATAAAAGGTAAAATCAATTTCTATTTTTTCTTTCTGAAACCTGAAACTCATTTGGCAGTCATTGCCTTGTTTTCTATGAAAACCTGCAACCTATTTCACAAGCAGAAAATGAAAACTTATGAGCAGATGTGTTTTCTCCAACAATTTACAGAAGCATAAGCCTTAAGGTAATTAATTGTATGGCTAGCATACAAAGTGATGCGTGATAAGTGTAAGAACTATTTTTAAGAGAGACTTTTACATATAATTAGAATTCACATAAAAATTGATGTGATTTAGGAAGCTAGAATTTGAGACCCATTTGTAAAAGAACTAAAATACTGTCTTTCCCTTCCACTTTCATGTTTCATACTACAATTTCCCAACCTCTAGACATTTATTTCTCTCTTTTGAATAACACTAACCTATTATTGGCTCTGTTACACTTTAAACCTTCTATCCAGTTTGGGATTATAAATAGACCTCGTATGCCTTTAGGAGTATGTTTGGTTTATGGCATGGGATTATCAATCCAATCCCACGGGATTTAAAAACAGAGTGAATAATTGGTTTACTAATCTTATGTTTATTGCATTAAGATATCGATGTAATGATGAGGTCCATGCTATTTAAATCCAATCCATACTTTTCCAAATGTATGATTGGATTAGGAATCAATCTAATTACATCCATGAGACCATATCAAATGCGTCTTAGAGGATTTAAGATCAACTTAATTAGATAAGATACTATTTTAATATTTTTTTATTGTTCATAAAGCATCAGCTTGGTAAGAGCTTAAAAAAAGATGTAATTATTTAGAGAAGTAATATCGAAACTTTACATATATTCAATCTGTTTATATCTACTCCAAAAAATAGAATTCAGCTAAATTCTAGCAACTGAAGATTTATTTGAAACATATGGATTGTATCACAAATTCATTTCAAATTCAATTCTATTAATAAAACTCAGTTGAATGCTATTGTAGAATTAATTTCAAACAATATGAAATTAAGATATCTTTATCTCATAAAATTTAAAACTTATTTACATGAGCGACATTTAATGAAATGTTTTGAGGATCACACTGCACAAATGGTATGGTTTGGAAAGTTCATAAGGATGATCCTCTTTTTTTGATAACCACCACGAGTTCTAAATAATTTTGCACAAGCCTACTTCTTTGTTAGTTTAGATTCTAGTTTGTTTTATTTAAAAACTGGATTTTTTTTGCATTTGTGCTTTGTCTACAGTCTTGAGCCCGCTGTTATTGTACGCTGAGGAATAAGTTGAACCGCGGAAACTGGGAAATTGGAAGCCTTTCAGGAGGAAGCAATTAAGCAGCAGAAAGAGTCCTAGCAGAAGTTTTGGTCCCTATAAAGAGTGGTTCAGGTTCTTGAGTAATCCTTGGTTTCTTGACCGTTGCCTTCAAGTTGCCAGCCCGCTTGCATATCCCTTGGTTAAAATTACTGATACATGCATTAATTATTAGCTTTTTGAAAGGAAAAAGAGTTTAGGATTCATTCCGTTCCTGAGCACCATGTTGAGTTTTGGGATCAGGATTTGGAATTTAGAAAAAGAAGGGATGATATCTTCACAATCCTTGGAAACTTGAAATCCTAATTTTGGCGTAAATTTCAGTTTCTACATCCGTTTTTCTTTTCAAACCCAAAAAAAAAAAAAAAATCCAATTCAACAAATCATAATTATGTGCTAATCAAATTACTTTCTAGTGGTTGAATAATAAAATCTTATCCAAACAGAATGTACCATTATCTTTTAATGCTCACCCTTTCCATACTTAATTCGGTCATTAAAGGATATTAAGTAGGATTGAAACTCCTTAAACAAATTATATTGATATTCGGTCATTTAAGACATTGATGTTTGTAAAGTGAATTTAAGTGATTTATTAGAGTATCCTATGTATCCGCATAAATAAATAAGGCCTTCATTACAGTTGCATTTGGGATGCCTAAGCCTAATTTCAACCCAGGTACTGAACTAAATCCTGTTCATTAGTTCAGTTTGGTCCAGTCCGAAACACGGATTTGTTTGACTCTGATTCATGCTTTAAATTTCAATAGGCCGGCTGAGATTACTTATTTGGGTGGTAAACAAAAACTATGTAGAAATAAACAAAAATTATTAAGGGATGAGGCACATGGAGATGGTGTGCAGGCTTTGAAACACACAATGTGTTCAATAATCTTTATTTATTTCTACAATGTTTCTATTTATTACTCTAGCTAGATGTTTATCAGTTTAGGCTAGCTATTTACTTTGAACATATTAATATTTATTTTGTGAGATAAGTGTTTACTGTCACCTTTATCACATTTGCATTTATTGTTTATCTATTTCTATTTATTTTTACATATTTCTATTTATTTTATTAAATTTTTTTTTTTTAAAGTAGGTAAAGGTGGGTTAACGGATGATTTTTTAATTTTGAGATTCATATGAATCTAATGATAGGAAGGTGATCGGATTTAGGCTTAGTTATATATGAATATAACTAAGCCTCACTCATATATATATATATATATATACATACATACATATATATATATATATATACATACATACATACCCACACCAATATGAATAACCATTTAAATTTTTTAGATCCAACCCATAGATTGAACCTATTTTTTATCCAAGTCCGCATCATGAATTTAATTTTAACATCCATGTGTACAAATTGGACTAGACTGGCTACATGCATTACTAGAGTGTGATTGCTATCAATGTCATTTTAGTGATGGTCTTTTTTTCCTATTCTTTTAAAACCTTTTTGACCATATCATGGCTAAATGATGGGGGTAGGTGTTAGAAGGATTATGTTTGTGTTGATGAGACTACAAAGAAAATAGAAATTTTCTAATAGGGTTAATCATGTCAAGACATGAATACGTTGATTTCTTTAAGGAGGCTCAAGCTCTTGGCCGTTGATAAAGCTCATGACTCGGTGCAACAGATTTTCTCTTTGACTTGTCTCCTTCATGATACAACATTCTAACATGGTCATCGCATGGCTTAGAACAAACTCTACATAAGAAGTTGAGCCTAAAGTTTTGTCAAGATTATGTTTTTCTTTCATTAAAAAGTCTTAAATGTCTATGGGTTGCTTAGTGTATCTAAATTGTAGCGAAGAACTTGGTCTATTGTAAGCTTATAAGGCCTCTTAGAAATAATAAGGTTCATAATGATGGCACATCATCTTAGGAGCCAAATGAATGGTTGAAGAGTCACATGAAACATTTGTATTTATAGGTATAATAATAAATGCTTATATAAGTCAAATTCAAAGCCATAAATATTATAATAAATGCGATAATATGGACACTAGTTTATCCTCATTTATTATAACAAGACACTGCTTTGCTATTAGAATTATTAAAAAAATTATACATATCTGAAAGTATAATAAAATCTAAAAATAGTGGAAGCATAATTGCATTAAAGGAACAAAGAATGAGAAAAAAAAAAGAAACACTTAATGCTAAGATAAATAAAATATAGACTTATATAATTTCTTTAATTAAATATTATTAAATTTAAATTTTAAATGACTACTTTTAAATTAATATGCATTATATTAAATTATTTTTAAATTTTTTAAAAATAAATTAATTTGAAACTATAGAAAATTTTTTGACATCAAAAATAGAGAAAGAATCGATTAAAAAATTTAAAAAGAAAAGCTTAAGTGTCAAAGGACCAAAAAAAAAAATTTATAAAAGATTAGAAGGAGCTGCATTAAATAGTACTAGGCATACTTTAGGAGTAAAAATGGTGCGTTTGTGTGCGTCAAAGGAGCAAACAAAACAAAAAAAAATGTTTACAAAAGAATGAAAGGAGATGCATTAAATAGTATTTAATGTATACATACTTTAGGAGTAAAGATGGTGTGTCCATGTTAATCATTCATAAATAAAATCATGTATGAGACTTGACATATGGCAACAAAAGTAAACTTTTACCTTACATAAAAAAAATTCTATAGTATTAAAAGCTATTTAATAGCAATATACACAAGGGCAATAAAAGAGTTAACACTCTTAAGTTTATTATATTATATTCTCAAGTTTACTAAATTATAGATTAGATTATTAAATTATTTGTATTAATATTAAAATGTAACGATAGTTTAAATGTGACCGTAATTTCTTCGTATATGAACCTTTGATCGGTAATTAAAGAGTTCGAATAAAAGGCCTACTCAAATGGCAATGTTAAAGAGGATAACGTTGACAGATACAAATTAAATTATGAAAGAATAGGTTGGAAAAGTTGGGCACTTATTACTTGATGAATGTTACTCGATTACTACTTTCTTGCAGCCATCTCATGTCACATAGATTAATCACACCATGCGTTCCTCTAATTCACCCTCCTAATGCATTGTTTCGTATGTCAGCAAAAGAAAGAACTAGGAAAGATAGGGAACCAGAAGTAAAAAATGCATATTTTACCTAGCGTAATATTAGAAATATCTTGAATCTCGTTGCTTGATCAGTGGAAAACAAACAAGCCATCCGTGACCTCATCCCCCATCCCTATTTGGCTATCCTTAACAATGAGGGGAGGAGGGCTGGAAGATGGCAGACTAAGAACTCTTTTGGAACGGTGATTAGGCTCCAACAACAACTTTTGGGAAATGGCTACTTAAGGTAGATGATGGGTATCAACTGCTGTTGCTCCTTCCTCCTCAACGATCATCTCTAATAGCTTGGTCATGTTTGGTTGACAGCAACTATCTGTTGAAAGACGTATTTTTTTGGGAAAGAACTGAACCCTTGATGTTTGGTTGATGATTTCAACATGGTCAATGAAGGATGTTTCCATTGTCTGAATGAGAAAGGGCTTTCTCATAAGAAAAAGCTTTCCTACAAATCATTTGGCTATTTGCCACCTGAAGCCCTCATGTAATTTAAATGATGGTAGAATACCATTCATCTTGTGTAACTAAGATAACAATATAAATGCAATCTTTGCTTAAATTTCTCTTTGCCTCCTTAAAAACTATATATCAGTGATATTTTATTTGGTTAGAACTATATTACCTACAAAAAAATCTAGGGATCCTTCCATAATTTCAAATCTTAGTAATCGTTTGATTGGAAGAAAAATAAGGACATAAATATTTATTTGAAAAGTGAAGGAAAATGGAGGTGGAACCCATATATACTTTCTCCTCCTTCACGAATAATTTTTTCATAAAAAAAAAAGGTGATATCTTAACTTTTCTAGTATTATAAGAAAACTTATTAGTATCAAAAATTTAAAATTACTCTTTTGACTTTGTTTATTTTCTTTTATATTATATTTATATTAATTACTATAACATATATAATATCATATCATATCACATAATATATTAAATTATATCATATATTATAATTAATAATTATATATATAATATTATATAATATACGTTAATACTATTTTATGAATAAAATATCACTATTATAAATAATTTAATATTATTATATTGATGTTATAATAATATAATATGATATATGATAATATAATATAATATAAAAATATATTATATTAATCCATATGTAATCTTTATTTTTGAGCTATTATAATTAAATTGATATTTTTATGTAAAATTATTTTTAATGAAATATATTTTTTTTTAAAAAATTATTTTTTATAGAAACTTTTTATCAAACAAACGGGGTAATTTTTTTTTTTTTTAAAGTAAAACTTAAAAAAAAAAAAGGGATCTGGAGGATTAAGGAGCTTTTGTCCGACTTATACGGTCCAGCTTAAGCTACCAGGCGTGGAAGGAGCAAAGCCTTCGCCATTGCGGACAGCCTTATCCACACCGTGCGGACGTCGAGCGGCTGTCGCATTTCCATCGCCCCTTTATACCACTCTTTTATCCTCTCTCTCTCTTCTCCGCTAACTCCAAAAACCCTAGCTTCCCCAGTCCCCGTCCTTTCGAAACCTAGCTCCCATGGCGGCCCTCCTCTCCTCCCAGTCCCATTGCCGCCTCTCCGCCGCCGCCCCGAGATCCTCCTTCTCGGCCAAGCGGAGCTGCTTCGATGGCCACCGTAGACCCCTCTGGTTCCGCCGCCTAGGGTGCCGCTGCTCTTCTTCTTCTTCTTCTTCTTCTTCATCGAGGTCTCCAAAATTCGATTCCGGAAGGGGAGAGGTACTGGTTGGTCCATTCTCTTCTAACGCAGGCTTTTTTAGATCATGTTCTGCTTATTTATATGTAACTAGTGTTTGTTCCGGAAAAATATGAGCAATGTAGAGATAAATCCTATCGGGATACGTCATAATCTAAATGAATTAGGTGAGTAATTCGATTATAATCTGGTCTTTTCTTACCAGAGGTTGTGGAATAAGTTACTATTACGAATTATTCTCTGGAGAAGACCAAGTACCACTTGTTTGCTGTGTCCTTGTTAAAAATCTTGTTAAAAGAGTTCCTTCTAGTAAGAATGCTGAGGATTTACGAGCAAATATCTACTCTTATTCTTTAATTCTGTTATATCACCATTTCCTTAGTGTGAAGATTCTTGAGCCATTTAGAACAACTCTCTTCAGGTAGATAGTGTGTTATTAAAATAAATACAATTTTTTCATATGTTAAATAGGTAATTAAAATTATTTATTTTCTAACAGGAGGAAATGGGATTAGTTTTGTATAATTTTATTATGTGTTCTATGAAAATCACCTTTTTCTTGTTTCATTATTGAATAGTTTGTTTTAGTAAGAAGGCTGAGATGCTTGGATCGCTTCTTATGACTTTCTTATCTCCACTAGAAGAGATTCACCTCTTTGTGTTTGATATGGCCTCTGCAGCAATGCTTAGTGCTTTGTGATCAATAAATTGAAGTTTTCTAAAATGAAAGACAAAATTCTTGATGGGTTGGATGAAAATCTTCTCTTTTAGCACCATCAATGGTTGAATTAGTTGCACAATTTTGGTGTCTACTTGATATGTTTGCAATGAATTGTATATCAATATGGTTACATTTCCTTTTAAGAAGATGAAAGTTTTGAGGGAGAGGGAGAGAAATTCTTCATGGGTCAGATGAATAATCCAGTTGTTTTTCATACTTTTCTTACCAGAGTATATTGGTTAGATTGTGCAGTTTTATTCTATATTAAAAAATAAACTTTATCCATCTCCATAGGAAAATTCTTATCAGAATTGTTTCTTGAAGTATTTCAGATTTCAAACCACTTCCCTTATATTTTAGTGCCATTAGATTAGCATGCTTTCTTGGTGCTTGACATGCATTCTTTCATGAGATAAAGGGCCATCTTTTTGCTAGAAATGTGGGATTTTATTAAAAAGATGAACTAAAATCTGAAGCTTAGATGAGAAGTTTAATTGAATTTCTTTTCTTTTCTTACTAGAGAGAATAGGATTAATTCTGCCCAATTCAGTACCATTCTCTATGGTAGTCACTTTCTTGTGTTCTCTGATTAAAATTACAACAGCTTATTTTGGTAAATGCTGAGAGAAGTTTGTATATCTTTGAATTTTGTGCAGAAGAACTCATTTCACCTAAAAGAATGTGCAATTTCCATAGCATTGGCAATTGGATTGGTCACTGGTGTTCCAACATTGGACTGGCCTGCACATGCATCCCCTTTAGGCCCTGTGCTACCTGATCTGTCAGTGCTAATCTCTGGACCACCTATTAAGGATCCTGCTGCCTTGTTGAGATATGCGTTGCCTATCAATAACAAAGCCATTCGGGAGGTTCAAAAGCCTCTGGAGGATATCACAGACAGTCTCAAGGTCTCAGGAGTTAGAGCATTGGATTTAGTTGAGAGAGTAAGCGTAACTAACACAACTCTCATTCTGAGATCTTATTTGCTATTCCTGCAATCGCCCAAGCAATTTTTGTTTTATAATTACTGACTTGTGTATGTCACGTTATGTCATATAAAAATGAAGTTCTTAAATAAGTACATTGTGCTCATGTTTGGCTTTGCTTAACAAAATGCACTTTTAGCAGTTACCATCTTCAAGGTAAAAATAAAAAGCAATTTGTTTGAAAGAAGCTGATTTTCGTATAACTTAATAAAAAGTGCTTCTCTCACAAGCAGACGTCAAATAGCTTCTTTTTGAAGATGCTAGAGAAACTAGGGCTGCATTTGATTTTCAAGAACGTTTTTTATTTTTATTTTTCTATTTTTATTTTCTTAAAATAGTTTCATTTTCTACTTTCTAATCCCTAAAAATGCATTTGGTAAGTGAAAACAAAAATTATTTTATATTTTTTATTTTTATCATAAATGATATCTTTTAAAAGGATAGGTAAAAGAATTAAAATAAAGACCATTCACTTCTATGTTTTTAAGCTCTCTAACCTTTATTTTCTACTTTGTTCTTTGTTTTAATGAAAAATAGTGAAGATATCTTTAAATTAGCTTTTTGCCATTTTGAAGTTGTGTTTTTTAGAAAACTATTTTCGCTTTCAATCACTAAACATGTCACAAGTATTTTCTATTTTCTATGAAAATGAAAATAGATAATGGTGCTGTTCTTAAAAGCCAAACACACCCTCGTTCTTGGTTCATGCTTGTATAGGGCACATTATGTTTTCATCAATATAATTGGATTTGCCTCACCGTGGAGCAAGAATGTTAGACATGCGAACGGTTAGGAAAACTTAAGTTTAATCAACTCAGTATGTACCCAAAACCGAAACATGATTATGTTGGCCATCTCAAAGTCTTTAATCCAAGCCAAAATCTCAACAAGGTTGGATTTAAGTCTACGGTAGTTAAACAAAACCCAGTTCAGACCAAATAAACTAAAACCTGCTTCCATCTTTGTGCTACCAAACACCAGACAAGAAGAGCGTTTCTCTTTAAAGCACTTCTATGGAGGTGCGTCATGAAAAGCCCTCTTTAAATAGCAGAAGCAAAGTGAAACATGCCCTGAGTATGGATGCCCTTTGATGCCATTGGAATGATAGCATGCTGGCATGTTATTTTTCTAGCTGGAAAATACCTAGCAAGATTTTATATGATAGAGGAGAGCGGGAAGAATTTTGAAGAAATACAATGAAATTGATGAGGTTGGATATATTGTATAACTTAAGATGATGATTGTCTATCACTTATTAAATTAGTTATGTATCTGGAAAAGGTTGAATGGACATTTATGCTAAATTTCCAACACAACTATCTAAACTAGTGACAGTGCAGTGTATAATGTGGTTTAATGGCACGGTATCCTTGCATAATATGATGAAGAATCCTTGACTTCCACCCCATGGCTGTAAATGAGTGAAACTTAGGCAAATCAAACTATGGTTAAGATCAGCTTGCATCATAAACAGGCAAGCTCAACTGCAACTCAACCAATTTCTACTGTTACTCAAGTTATTTACTGTGACTCATTTTAAGGGATTGGTGGAAGTTTGTGAACCTGAGAAAAAACACCACTGTTCTTTACCCAAAATTTTAAAATATATAAGTTGAACAATTTCAGTTGTTAGATCTTAATCTGATGGTTTATTACATTCTTAATCTGATGGCTTATTACATTCTTCTCCACATAAAAAAAGTTAGAACTTACAAATATAAAAATAGACTTTTATTTATAAATTTATAAATAACAACTAAAATAACATACATTTATACCATAAGATATACTTACAGGTATATTTTAAGCTTTTCTTGTTTACTGATGAAGAAGGCTTTTACCGAGCTGAGTTTTATGCTGAACACAGGCTTATCACAAGCAGCTTGGTTGTTTGACAGTGCCATTCCACCCTGTTGATGAGCTAGATAATGCCTTGCTGCTTTATTTTTATTTGGATGATAATGGCTGATCTCTTGGATGGTTCATAATGCAAGGATGGTCACAACTCAAATATAATAATCTAATGATTCTAGCTATATTATTGACCTATTATTCATTATTTCCAAACGTAAAAACGATCATGTATGCTATTTAGAAGCTTTGCAATATATATTTTATCCTGGTGATGCCTTGTTAAACTGGATTGTTTTGGTCAATACATTATGCAAGTACGTAATAGAGAAAACTAAATAAATAAGATTTCCCCTGCTTTGGACTGTAGAATGTGAGGCAGGCATCTCGTGCCCTCGGTCAAGGGAGAACTTTGATTCTGTCAAGTGTGGCTGAGTCAAAAAAAGAACATGGACAAGAATTGGTTGACAAGTTGGCCACTGGAATGGAAGATCTCCAACGTATCATAGAGGAACGGGATAGAGATGCAGTTGCACCAAAACAAAAGGAGCTTCTACAATACATTGGAGAGTAAGATGTTTTTATCAAGTAAAATGCTCATGTTGAATTATATGGCAATTATTTAATATGAATTGTGATATCTGCAACACTAACCTAAATACATCCTGATATTGCATTTAGATGTTTTACAGTTTTTCTTATATTTTTCCATTTCGTGTTTACTGCATTATGTTATCTATTCAACACTGATAAATAGGGAGCAAGATGCCTCACTTGGAACCAATGTTCTGTGATTTAGAATAGCAAGCTTTGGCTCATGTCGCTTGAAATAAATATACAGACTTTAAACAAAAGGTAGTAGTGAAGTTTGTAGTAGTAGTCATCATACATTATTTGCAAATGGCTTAAACATAATTTTCTCCTGGAATATCAGATAATTTAAGATACTAGCATCAACTCATAGATTTGGGCCTATAGGCCACAAATCAACTGTACAATTCTAAATAAATACAAATTATTAATATATGCAATTTGAGTTACCTAAATGAAAGGCAGGGTGTCAATTCTAAATAAATACAAATCGAGGAATTAGTAAAGAGCATCTCTGTTGCTTAAATTACTTCCTAGCTTAGTTACTTGACTTTTCCTAGCTTAGTTACTTGACTTGTGAGTGGGTGCTGGAGAGTTTTTGGATGCCCGAGTGGGAAGCTGAGCTTCAAACAAATTTAAAGGAAGCATCCAGGAAGCAGGTGTGAGAATGAGATTCTGAAGAGGGTGTGGCACCTAAGGAAAAAAATCCCATCTGCGAAGTTAATAAGTCATGACTATGGTTTAATATTTTTTACAACAGCTGCAGACCTGATGTTATCTGTTTTTTTCTATTTAAAACAGTAAGTATGGAGATAATACACTTTATGCCATGAATGATGTCATGCTTTGAATTTATGCATGAATTTAAGGTTCACTTGCTCACAATTCCACACGGTGCGGTGGCTTTTGAAGGCTGGGCAGTGTAACCATTTCATTTTTGCCTTCCCATTCCTCTCAAATCTGTTAAATGTCCTAGCGTTTTCTTTCCTGCATGACACTTCTCCTCACAAATATAATAGGTGGTATTGTAATTTTTTGCACTGAAAATTCATGCAATATTCTTATTACCATTTTCTGTTTGGTAGTCACTAAAAGCAGAGTCACTAAAAGCACAGAACAGTAGTCTACTTGCTTATAAGACATCATGCGATGTTTAACCATGCTTGGTTATCTGGGTGAGAAATATCTGACACAAGAACACTGGCATGAGCCTTCTTAAAATGCACAGTTCTCATACATACCCTTGTCATTGACTGCAGCTGAGATCTTCCTGCGACATTGGATTTCTGCAGTGTTGAAGAGGATATGGTAGATGGTTTCCCGTATGAAGTGCCAGAGGAATACCGCAATCTGCCTCTTTTAAAGGGGAGGGCAACTGTTGATATGAAGGTTAAAGTTAAGGACAATCCCAACATACAGGATTGTGTATTTCGCATAGTTCTTGATGGGTACAATGCCCCTGTGACTGCTGGGAACTTTTTAGATCTAGTGGAAAGGCACTTCTATGATGGAATGGAAATCCAAAGAGGTAGATCCTTGTTTCATATTGAAATGAGCCTTTATATATTCATCAATGATAATATCCAATTATTTAAAATTTGTGGATATGTGCAAGATGACATTTATTGCCAGCTTTGTGTATTAAGAACTTAAGCTATCTGTGCACATGCCTCATTTTCATGTTCCTGTTCTGTATTTTTAATTCCTAATGGTAGGGTGCTTGTCTTATTTCTTTCTTGAGTGTGGAATACTCAAAGTTTGATGTGGTTCTGCTGCAGCTGATGGATTTGTTGTTCAAACTGGTGATCCTGAGGGACCTGCAGAAGGTTTTATTGATCCAAGTACGGAAAAAATCCGAACAATACCTCTAGAAATCATGGTTACTGGTGACAAAACACCTGTCTATGGTGCAACATTGGAAGTAAGTTACTTTACTTGCTTGAAGGAATTCTAATTCTTTTTCTTAAATATCCTGGTTAGATTGTATTTTTGACACTTTGAAGTCTTAGGTGCTAGCATTTTATTAGTGATGGCGTCTTTGGATTGCCTAGAAAGATAAAAAAAATATTAAATAAACTTTACTGCATTGAATGTGAGGTTCCCAACCTTGACATTTTTGCATGAGGTCTCAAGACCCATGGCTAACAAATATGCTCTTTGTTATTGAATACATCTGTTAAGTAACTCTACTTACATGCATCATGGAGAGAAACAAGAGGATCATATCAAATCTGTGACATGCATTGCACATGCCAAATACAAACAGTAAAAGTAGACATCCATTTCGTCAATTGATGAAAAAGATCTCACTCCAGCTGTCTCATTGACTGGAATTGTGGTCAGCCAATACACCTTCCTGTTCAAGTTTTCATGTTGGCATCCTGGATTCTGAATACTAGTCCATAATAACCACCCCTAGGAGCTCAAGTTATTTTGCCCCACCAATTTTCTCATGCTCGAAGGCTGAGCACAACACGCATGGGTGCGCAAGCATGCATGCACATGCACTTGCACGCATGCAAGCAGTGCGCATGTTCAAGCATGCACACACATCTGCATGAGCATGCATGCCACAATTAAAGGACTCTTCATGGTAGGAAAGCTACTACAAAGCACACACCCAGTTAAAAATAGCTTCTTGGCAGAAAAGTCGGTACCCAATGTTGATATATGGGCACAGGCAACTAAATCGAGCTTCATCACAGGAAAGCTAGTGGTACCAAATGTTACTTGAAGGGTTCATTGCAGTCCAAGTGCAGCAGTAATAGCTGGCATCCATTTCATCAATTGATGAAAAGATCTCCTCCAGCTATCTCATTGATAAATGGGATTGTGTTTGGCCATCAAGTGTTTCTTCCTCTAGGCTTGCCCATGTTGATGTCACACATGCTGAATCCTAGTATGTGATAACAACCCCTGGTAGCTCAATTTATTTTGCACTACCAATCACCTCATGCTACCAGGCTGAGTGCATCTTGCATTGTACTTGAATTTGGAATATTTTTGGCATCCTTCTCCTGCTGGCTTTCTGTTAAAAGTTTTGTGCCTTTTCATGTTGACAACATTAATTTAAGAAATGAAAGGATTCGTAAAAGGTTAGAGGTAGCTGCAATCGAAGACGAATTAAGGGAAGACGACTAAGATGATTTGGACATGTGCAATGTAGACCTATATACACATGTGTGAAAAAGTAACTTGATACATATAGAAGGAAAAAGAGGTACAGGTAGATTGAAAATTATATGAGAGGAAGTGATAAAAAAAGACCTAAAATCTTTGCATTTTACTAAAAAAAAAAATCAAAACCGAGCTGAATAGAGAGAAAGAATTCATCTAATCGACCCAACTAGTTTGGGATTAAAGCTTTGTTGTCATCATCATCGTCATCATCACATTGACAACATCAATCAATTCTCAGAACTGCTGTACTTCGTAACTTATTGGTTATTGGTGCCTGGCATGTCTTGTAAGGTAGTTTTGGAGAGTCTGAACATTTATGCAGAGGTTAAATGTAAAATTCATATCATCTTTATTCTATCGCTTATTATATACATTCAAAAACTCGGTCTGGTAGACTCATAATGGATTTCTAAAGTTAATCTTTCAGCATGATCAGTGATGTGTGGCAATTCTCCATCTGATTGTTCTGTTTTTAAATCAGTGGTGCATATCCTGATTCTTAATTATGTCATCTTGATTATTAGGAACTTGGTCAGTATAAAGCTCAAACCCGACTTCCATTTAATGCATTTGGCACCATGGCAATGGCCAGAGATGTAAGTCATGCAGTTCCCCTTTTCAATAATAAGGTTTTACACTTCTCAGCCCCGACTTAATTTCTTCATTGCTGAACTTGAAACAGGAATTTGAAGACAATTCTGCTTCCAGCCAGGTTTTTTGGCTCTTAAAAGAGAGTGAACTCACACCTAGTAATGCTAATATTTTGGATGGGCGGTATGCTGTGTTTGGATATGTTACTGAGAATGAGGATTATTTAGCAGATCTCAAGGTGGGAGACGTCATTGAATCAATCCAAGTTGTTTCAGGCCTTGATAACCTTGTAAACCCAAGTTATAAGATTGTCGGTTAAATTTGAGGGTCCATTTTTCAGTTTGGTTCTCCCAGCATCTATTCATGCGTTGGAGCCTTTTGTATGGTGGAGATGAACCATGGAACCTCAAATTCTTTTGAATATTTGAAAACATGACTGCACAACAGTTAATTCAAATCTTGCAAATTTATTGATTCCAATATGTAAGCGATACTGTCGTGCATATTTGCTTGTATTGTCTGTTTATGTAGCCACAGGTTAAACTAGAATTTTATAGTAGGTTGGAGGTTTTTAGCCATGTGAGGTAAGCTGTACGAGGAAGTACTAATTATGTGGCAAATCAGCGTATTTCTTTTTATGATTCACATGGTTTACATTGTGGCCGAAGGATGGCATGCGATTTGTATTTAAGTTTTTCAAGAAGATGGGGCAACCATAAATAATTTTGGTTTATTGGTTGTTTTAGTTAGTTCATATCTTTATGATGGCCTGCAGCAGCATCTTCTGAATTTATGGCATTATAACCATCCAAAGTCAATGAGCATTGTTCAGGAGATGAACTGTACGTGGACTCGAAGGTTTGCAGCTGTGCATGTGGAACTAAGAACCAATGACACTGTTCACAAAATATGATAGAAAGCCCAAGGCATATGAGTTGCTGCTATGAATTAAAGCAGGCCTGGTTGTACGCTTTTTCAATACAAATAGGTCCAGTAATAGATTGAGAGAGAACATTTCGGTGTTGATATTGTCAAGGATGCGCCAGACTCATGCTGCAGCTCACCACAAAGGTGACGCGCCGCAAGGGCACTTGTAATTTGTTACTCCACTATTTTGTGATAAATCCTTGGGATAGAGATCAAGCTATGTGCTTGCACCGACTGAACAAAAAGAAGCAACGGAAAAGAGAAGATGGGATCCCATCTGGCGCTGCGGGGAGGCACCGTCGTCGACACAAGAGAGAGGGAGCTCTGCAGGCCGCAGGTCCAAAAAAACCACCTCCCAAGAGACACCCAAGATCCAGTAAAGGCAAGTAAAAAGGTCTGATCTGCATGCAATTTACATATTATTTCAAGATAAAAGATACATGCCCATCTGTGTCAATAACAAAAAAATAGATCTAATCGTGTAACAATAATGTATTTTCAGAATGTAAGCAGCAAACAGTTTTAGATGGTGGTATAGTAAATAAAACATTCTCCAGGTTTTTTTTTTTCTCTCTCTTTCCTGTTCTCTTTCTGCAAAAGAGTTTCTACCGCAAGATTGCAGAAATTTCCATTTTTCATTAAGGGTACGGTTGGCTCAAAAAAGAAAACATGGAAAAGTAAAAGAAGAAGTTTTCAGAATAATTAGTTATGGATTTAGTTTATTTTTTATTTTATTAATTTTTTTAATGAAGCGAAGAGATAAAAATAGATTTTTTAAGAAAAACAAGTTTTTTAAGTAATTTTTCTTGAAAAGAAACGTACCCGAAGGGACAATTTTAGTTGGTTCTTCAGAAAAAGGTTTTCACTGTTTGTAACTTTTTGCTGAACACCTGCCCTACTGTTTCTAATGGTGCTTGCTCTCTTCTATGCACCAAAATTCTTGCTTTTAATGTGACAGCCTAGACGCTGATGATTTATGTATCATTCCCTTGCAAGGTCAGCATGGTCAGTGGCCGTTGGTGCTTATCTTCGTTTGTGAAGGGATTTAACATTCAAAATTCATGAGGTGAACTTAGAATCAAGATTGGCAGAGTCACAGTGCAAGGGCAATGGGCTTGTTATGGTCGGGGCCCAAGGCTGGCCCGTCATGGATTCAAGCATAACTTGACATGGCCTGGTGCAATTTTAAGAAAATCGGGTTGCATGGCTTGATTTATACTCCTTAATTACAAATTGATGCGAAGAGGAAGATCAGGAAATGATTGAAAATTCCAATTTATCTTACCTCACTTGATTCAAGGTTGGAAACTAGATTTTTTTTTTTTTTTTTTCCTTGAGATTATGAATTAATCCGCACTTTATTAATACCACCCATTTACTCCTCTATGTTTCGATAATAATTTGGTGCTTTCTACCAACTTGATGTTAAAGAAATTTCATATGATCTAAAGATTCATTTCATATGATCGAATCTCTTCAAACTGCTTCCTTTCGTGAACCCCAAAAAATTTTGCGCAAAAATAATAAACGCTAAGGAGAACAAAAGGTTGTGGACGTCTCATGGATCTTGAAGCACTATTTTCGCATTTCCCTCGCGAAACATTCTCACATCAAGCTTCATAGATTTCACCCGTTGAAAGGAGAAGTTTTAGCGCTAGAGGTATCATTTCTGCCATTTGTTGTCCATCTGATGCATTAGTCATGGTTATTTCGTACCTTTCTTTCCCTTTTATGTAGCAAGTTCAAGCAGCAACAACTATTAAAATAAAAATGATATATTAAAATCAAGATTGACCGTCATTTTAAAGCATTTATTTAAATATTAAAAATTAATTATGGAAATCTTGTACCATTTTAATAGAAATATAAAAATCACTACAGATATATACAGCTATGTTTTCGGTCGAGACCTGTCGAGTTTTTTTTTTTTTTTTTCCATAATAATTATGCAAGAACGGCCTCCGACTTCCGAGCGCATAGCAAAGAATTCCTGCGCTCTCTTCTCTCTCCGTCTCCCCCGCTCTTCTTGCGCGTCTCGCCGTAAACAAACCCCCTCACTTTCGTATAAAAATAAAACCCCTCCCTTTCTTCGCCTTGTGGAGGTCCGCTCTGGCGGTTTGGAGGGCAGAACCATGGCGAAGAAGCCTCTAAAACTGAACTGGGGCGAACTTCTTCCCGGCCGGGACGAGGCCCCGCCGCCGGAGGTGGAGGTGGAGGTGGAGGTGGTCGCCGCCGCGGACGGCAGCGGAAGGGATGACGCGGCGCAGCTCGACGCGCAGATTTTGGCGGAGATCCCCGATCACGTGCTGCAGGAGATGATCCAGCGGGCGGTGCGGAGACTTGCCTCGCCCATGCTGGACAGGCTGCCAGACCGAAGGGAGAAAGTGCGGTCCAGGCTCCGAAAGTTGCACGACGAGCGCGACCGAAGGACGCTTGCAAAGATCAAGAAGGTATCTTTAGATTGCTAGATAGGCAGATAGGTAGCCCGAAAGGAATAGAGCTATAGGGGTATTGTTTGTTAGGGATTTTGTGGTTTCAAGAAAATTTTTGAATAAAAGATGAGGGAGTTAGACTAATTTACATCTTGAGAAACGTCATGCATCGATAGGGTGAGGAAAAAGGAATCTATGAATGCATGGGGAGACAGATATGATCGTCTGGGCTTTAAAGATCATTTCTTTTTTATCGTTTTGGGGTGGGGAAGATAGCGAGACGAGCAGAAAGATGAATCATGTCTTATGAACAGCATTGATTTGCTTCTTTTCTTTGGTGTTGTTATCTTAATATTTATATTTCTATATTTTTCTTGATCACAGACGGAAGTTTGACGATCAGAATATGCATCCAGAAATATGTCCTGATAAACTAGAATCTTGAAACATATTGCGAGTAGTATAAGAATAGTCAAGAGGGAATTATTCAGTTGAGGTGCTGCCTAATGGGATAACTTGTTGTCTCGGTGACAGCATGGATACTGTGCTTCTTGAAGTTAGAAGCCAGAAGGATTCTGAGACTTTTTTAGCTTTGGTAGCAAATTAATTGATATTTATTATGGTTATAGAATTTCAGTGCAAAATTCTTGTGTCAGCTGTAACTGCATTACAGCACGGAGCTTGTCCTAAATGTGAGAATCTGGTGAGCTTCTTCTTTTGAAAGAAAAGGCTCACATTAGGGGCGACAACAAGAATCCCTTGTCAACAAGAGGAAAATGACCTAAATTTTTTTTAGGCTTTTTATCTTTGGAGAGTGAACTGGGGAATAAACTGTCAAAGTTTCTAGTAGATGCTTATTGTAATGTTTATCTGTTTTCTTCACCTAATGATAGAATGTGACTGTAGGATGATGGAGCATATGATAAGGCAAGACAATGCAATATCAAAGAAACATCTGGTGAGTTTTATTATTACTATTGTTGTTGTTATTGTTCAACTTGATATTATTTTATAGCCGTAAGGCAAGAAACTATTTTTCATTTTGTCTTTGCTTACTCAAGAAGCTTTATTTATCATTGTGGCCAGAGAACCTAGATTATGCACGAAACATGTTTTACACTAATAAAAACTAGTGAGAAAACATGTACGATACTTGCAGAAAGCAGAGTGTTGGGCTGGATTTAGGCACTTGATCAAGTCAGTATATCTACTTGACTACAGTGAATATGCATATAGGAATAGGAATCAATTCAATAGGAGTATGCCATATTGTTGCTGTGCTACTTATGTATACTGGTGAGCAAGTAGTCAGTATCAAAAGTTGAGATTATTATTTTACTTGTGGAAACTTTCTAAGACCAACTATTCTTCTTCTTCTTCTTCTTCGTCTTCTTCTTCTTCTTTTTGCAAATATAAAAGTTAAAATTTTATTTGATGTGAAATTTATTGTTAAAAAACTGATTTCTTGAATGCAATTTTGAGTTAAATAGTGCAGACCAGCTTTGTTTTTGAAAGACAGTGGGATGTCCATTAGTTAAACAACCTCTTCATGTTTCCAAGAATGGAATGCATTTTATGTTTCTTTCAAAGGATTTAATTGTCTGGTATGACATGTGTTGTGCTGTTCTGGCATACATGCTGTGTCATGGCGCAACAAAAAAATGAATCTAACAGTCTTTTTAATAAAATATTAGAAAAAATTAATTGGTTATGTGCTAATCCATGCTGGGTTCAGGTACTGGCTTGACATGGTTCCACACTCAATACCCTGTTCTCTTCTAAGTGTTAGCTTCATAGGCCTTTTTAAGTTTTTTAAATTTTAAAGAGCTATGTATTTGATTATTTATGATGAGGTGAAACAAAACCAGAAGTTCTAATTTGCTAGGAAGAAAAAATAGAATGTCTGTTTTGCAAATGAACCACTTGTTTATATTATTAAGTCAATAAAACAAAGGTTAAAAGTGATGATTTTTTTTTCTTGCTTCTTTGGAAGCGCTAAACATTTGAAGGGTTTTTGATTAAAACAAAGATGAATTCGTATAGTAGACCTCTTTGATCTAAAGGTGATGGAAACAAAAACATAAGATTTCCAGTCTATCAGTTGAGATGCAAAAAACTTGCTCTTGGCTAATACCTAACATGTATTGCATTGTTATTGGAGTGGAAGAAGAGAAGAGATGGTGGGGAGGAGGAAAAGAGCGGGGGGTGGGGGGGTCTCAACGTCGTTATTGGAGGGAGAACAGGAGCAGGCCATGGAGTGATGATGAAAATGGTGAGGAGGTTTTTAAGATCTGGAATCTCATTGAATTTTTAATTTTACCACTGCTGCCAAACTGAATTTGTTGTCAACCCGTGACTCGATGACCAAAATGGTATGCTGCAAATCATTGGGATTAAACCATTTTGAAGGATGGCAGTGCATGAAAATTAATAAGTTATAAGGAATAAAACACATGACATGCAAGTGCTTGTCTTAGTTTTCATTTTCAGGAAAAGAACTTGGTACAAGGCCTACAAGCACATGTGCCATTAAGGTTTTATTGACACCTTTTATCCTGTCAGAATGCCCTCTTGAGACCACTATTGGCTATCTCGGAGATAAAAGCCATTATTTGCCCCTTTCAACCTTAAAGTGGAACATGTTAGAACGAGGTAGTATTAAAACATTTGCTATAAGCTGCTAAACTAGGAAATAGTGGACAATAATGATAGAATAGTAGTGTTATTTGATTGTTACTTTTTCCGTTTTCTTAATTGATATGGAGAATTGAATTTGTAAAGCTATTATTTAAATGAAATGGGGAGTGGAAAGGTCATATGTCAGTTGTTATAATGTTGGAACTTCTAACTAACATCTACTGTTTAGAAAAAATGGCCACTTAAACAGAAAAGGGAAAGACGGGGACATTGATATCGTGTTACATGCTAGGGGGTACTTTACTGAAGATTTTCCAATTTTTCATTTCGTTCTTGGACTTGCACTTTCCAGAGAGAAATCAAAGATTATTATTTTTTAAGTTACTGATGCCCTTTGGGGTTGCAGATTTGTTTAGCGTGTTTAGCTTGGACACTGCACCATGTAAACCCGATTCACAATCTTCATTTGCCTTTCAATTGACTAAAAAGCTTGAAGGCAAGGTACAAAGATAGTTATCTAGCTCAAGTGTACATCTGCATTTTGTTATTGTTGGTAGAGGTCCTCATTTTTTCCTCTTATCATCAGGCAGATGCTGCATTTGGCAAGGAATTGAGTTCTATTAGCCAGAAGGAGCGAAAAATTCTAAGGGAAAATGGACAGCAAATGCACACGGGATTTCAGTCACCAAGAATGACTTCACAGAAGGTTAAAAGGTCTTTCAAAGAACTCCCTTCGCAATGCTTTTACGGTGACAAACAGAGGCTTCCCAGTGGTGATCAGAAGGACACAGAATCCCACCAATCTTTGCATGAAGGCAGAAACTTACCCAGGCACTTCCCTAAGAGGTATTTGTAGGTGAATAAGCTTTATATGATGTTTCCAGCCTATTTGTTGAAATAAGCTAATACCTTTTGATTTCTTCAAACTGCATTAAACTGTATCTTTTCAATTTTTCATTATTTTGATCTTGTGCTTGCTTAACATTTTTTAGATGTTGGAAGTCCCAAAGATAATTTTCGCATGTTGATCTTTTGAACCAAACCATGTTGCCTTTTAGAAGTAAGTTTTCTTGATTTTCAGAAAATTTTGCAGGCATCTTCCATGACGAAGTCTTGATATTTCACCTTGTTACCTAATAACCATCTGTAACTTGTTTCTTTCAGGATTCTGGATTATTATTTCCCTTTCAAATAATCCAGCTTGTATTGCTTTTGGGTCGAGTTTCCTCTCTTCTAGTTTTGATGTAATTAGGGGTTGGGAGATGGGGTCTTTGACTGTTTGGCCTCTCTGACTAGGTATAAGTTTTCTTCTGATTAATTTCATACTGGTGCCCTCTAAGGATAAAATAGTGGATGAGAGTGGTGATTTATACATGCATGACAATAGTTAGCAGGTTCTTTCTTCCCTCAGGTGGTGGTCATTGGAAATTGGTGAGATGATAGGATTAAGAAAAAGAAAAAAGCTGTCTAGTTAGTTGCTTGTCAAAATGATTTCTTCAAAGGTTGGAAAGGGAGGTGTTGCTGCTTGCTGGATCTAGCTTGCAAGCCTGCCACATTTGTTATGCGACTTGCGGGAAATAAAGCAGAAGTCTCTTTGCCTGTGTTGTATATATCATACTGGTTTGCAGGTTGGCCATTAAATAGGTGCAGTGTCTGCTAAGTTGAAATTTTTGCATTGAGTGACAACATCAGTGTGATAAAAATGTCTTTTTTTTTTATCACTATAATATCCTCTGTGAATTCCATGTTGATGTCTGAGAATGTAAATTAACTTAGAGACAGTAGGCAGACAATCTGGTAGAAGCCTGTTGTTGGAAGGTTTTTTTGTTGTATACTATCCTAGCCTTTCTTGCTTAGAGAGGAACCATGATGGGTTGTTTCATAATTGAGGTATAAACTTACAATGAGTAGATGGAAGAGAATAAGCCGGCTGATCTTTGTCTAACCAAAAGTTCTTGTTGAATGATCATTGGGCCATGGAGTCATTACATAAGACGTCAACCAATCTGTTGTGGAAATAGATACCCAAGAGCTGTTCCTAGCAATTTTTTGGATTTAATATCTGCCTTTTTTAAAAAAATTATTTAGACAAGACTAATAACTAGTCAGTAAATCAACACTCTTTAGGTTTGAGAAAATTCTAAATTTTATTCAATATAAGGAAATGGTGACCATTTGCTAAGGGAGAAAGTTAAATAATGCTAGTATTTGTAATATTGAAGATATTTATAAAGAAGATTAATTTGTGAATCAAGAAAGTTTTTGGGGCTATTGAGGAGAATAGAAACTTGTTTACAAATACTGAAAATAATGGCACTGAAGATTAAGTGGAAAATTCTTTGGATCAGTAGAGATGAACATGGAAGCAAGCAAGGTTTTAAATTTTATAGGACAGAAGTGTCTTGGTTTTTCCATAAAACGAGATATCCTGCGTCTCGATCCCCAACCTGATCAAGCGTCCTAATATTTATTTGGGATGGTTTTTTCTTAAAAAAAGTTATTTATGAAGTTTTATTATTTTATTCGATTTTTAAGCATATTTGAACTTCAAAAGTTATATCTTTAGGATAAATTAGATTCATTTAAAATTGGCACTATAATGTATTATAGCCGAAATAGGATGAAATGGAAAGGCTGAGATCAGATGGGACGGAAAGGCCGAGATCAACCTCGAAATCTCTCTGGGATGAGAGACGTCTTGATTGTCTCAGACCCCATCCTACCGAAATTTGAATCACTGGAAGCAAGTACTTAGTACGTTTGGTACACAGGATTAGAAGGGGGATAGGATTTTTTTAATCCTTTTTTACGTTTGTTTTCCATGGGAATAGGACAAAATTTTCTTCCATAGGATGGCTAATTTTATGGAAGAGATGATTACCTATCCCATCAGAATAGATGTTTTTATTTTTATTCTATCCGGCTACTACTTTATTTTCTTTTTTTTACCCTTATCTTTAGCAATAGCTACTATTTTTTTCTAAAGATATAACTATCCTATCTGGTTTCTTTATCTTGTCCTTTATCAAATAGAAGATAGGATAATTTTTATCCTATCCTGTTATTTATCCAATCCGGTCCTTCCTTTTATCCAATTATGTCGTGTCTACCAAACAGAGCCCTAAAAATATTGGAAGTGCTGGATTTTTAAGTCTTACTTGAAGCAGTTTAAACACAGACTCAATATGGGATATCAGGCCAGTTATATAGTGGAGAAATCTGAATGGTGATAGACTGCAATTCCCTCTGACTTGCTGAGGATCTGAATACCAGTTTCTCTGGCAAGGTTGAAAAATAGTCAGGAAATATTTGACTTCATAAAGATTATTAAAGTGGACATGAGTTTCACAGAACCTACACGTAGTCACACTTGAGAATTCAAAAATAAAAATATTGGTACCAAGCCCTGTATCAGTTCTGTCCTGGAATGGTATGATACCAGGGTGTTAACTTTCCAACTCCTGGGATGGTCTAATTTTCCTTAGTTTCCTTGTCATTTAATTGAAAGGTGCCAATTCTTGCACTTCAAAATTCAAATTTTTGTCTTCCTAAAGAAACTTCATTCTTATTTAGTGAATCATCTCAGGAACAATTCTTGAATTCTAAGAATACCAGAAAGGGTTTGAAGGTTAGAATTCATGAATTGAAATAAAGTGAATTTACCTCCATTAAGATGATGGTTGTCCTTCCACCTGCCAAACTGTTTATAATCCTTTAAATCTCAGTATCTTCGTTAAGATCCTAAGATAGTTTGCACTTTAAGAGCCAAATTTGATAATAACACTTGACATTCTGCAGACTAAACCATGATGCGGTGGTTCTAGTTTGCTTCCTCTGCTCTCTCCACATCCCTGTATACTAAAAAATCTCTGAAAGAATTCCCATTAGAATTTGACTAAGTTTGAAGCAGACTATAGATAAAAGAGGCAGACTATAGATAAAAGAGGCCCATCATTTGATAGCAACATCTCTAAATATAGAGGCCCATCATTTGATAGCAGCATCTCTAAATATAGATGACTCAGGCTCATCAGTATATTGCAATTTTCAACCATTGATAATTATACAATAATGGTCCTGCAAAGGAAATTATTGTTCACAACAATGAATATTATGAATTAAGAAGTAGGTTCTTTTACATAAGACCAGTATAATTGACTAGTCATACTAAAAAAAATGGAATACATTAATAAGAATTGAAAACTTAGTTGTAACCAAAGATTTAGATCTTGAGGATCAGCATCATAATGGTCTCTAGTGGGTATGACGCTTACCTGCTGCATGCTGCATCAACACTATATTGGGTAACACACCTGTGATTGCAGCTGCAGTTGGCTGGTAAACCTGTGTTAAGGCCATTTGGCCTCTAAAATCATTTTTCCATTTTGTTTATTTTTCTCAGTTTTAATCATTATGTATAACGAAAGTTTGAAAGTTCTAAACACACTGGTACTCAAGTTTTAGGTGTTTTGGTACATGGAATTCCATGTGGACCATTTTGTTGATTCTTGTGTTTAGTGTTTATCTAGGAAATCAGCTTTCTTTTTGCATTGAATTGGTTCTTTATTGTGTTAAAATATTTATTTATTTTCAATTGTTCATGAGGAGTTTGATTGTGCCAATTTGGGAACTGGAGAATACCTCACCACTTTCGATCTCTCTTTCATCCATACATGATGAAACAAAAAAAACAAGTGGTTTATAGTGATCCTGCTTGGCACCGGTTGTTTTGGGTTTTATTTGCCTCAAGGTTTGAAATACTGTGGCATAGGCATGTACTGGTCTTGTATTGTTATGGTATGTGCCCTGGTACACATACCAGCCTGGATCGGGCATATCATATTAGTACTAAATCGAAATTCGGTACCAATGTGTACTCGGTATGCTAAACCGATAAAATGTGGTTTTGTTATGGGTTCCGGTACCAAGATTGCAAACCTTGGTATGTGCCATGGTCCATATCAACTCATGGTTTGCTGATATGGAGTGGGCATGTATGGTCAGTACATGCTGTGGTATGTTTGGTTTCTGAAACATTGAATTGCCCCAGTCCAGCACGAAGCAGACAATTCAGACCCAGTTCAGAGACATCGAGATATACCGACTACCAAGGTCCCTTGTACCAGCTCAAGGCTGGTATGGGTAGTACCAGCCAGTCCAGGCTGGAATGCTTGGTATTTTAAACTTTATTGTACAATTGATGCTATTGAGAACAGGCTGTCCCTTGAATACTTGCACTTGTCTATATCTGGCATACTCCTGCAATATCAATATCTATTTAGTATGTACCCCTTTCTTGTAGAGAAAAAGTCTGGATTGAACAAATCATTTTATCTAGAATGACTTTTGGTCTGAGAGATTTGGAGATTCTATTTGAAGTTTTGAGCCATCCAGCAAACCGGTGGGCTGGAAACCATGCAGTTTCTCTTGCTGCCTTTCTTAGGATAAACTTCTTGGTCTAAAATTGAAAAGCAGTTTATTGAAACAAAGCTTTCTTTTTTGGCACACACATTAAGAAAATACAGTTGAATCCTAATCTAGTATAGAAAGACATCTTGTCTTCTTCATTCATGAAATTCGAACCTCTCTCATATTTAGGCTGTCGCTATACATGTTCTCATGGCAGCTATATGGACTTTTTGGTCAGACAAAAAAAAAAAAAAAGAGTACACATGTAAAATTACTTTTCCACTATTTAATTCAACCAAACAGGTTTGTTTCAGTTGTAAATCATGGAAGAGTGTTGGTTCTTTTAGGACCATATGTTATGTGTAATCTTCTTGCCTCATGATTTCCTTCTTATGCTCTTGGTTGCATGTGCCATCAAATATGGTCTAGCTATAGCCTTATGGTCCTTCGTCACATGGAAAGATGGTTTTCTGACATGTAAAATGTTCCATATGCTCTTTCATACTATAAAATGATGATTTTCTGACATGTACGGTACTCTCTTTTAGGAGGAGAATTTCTGAACTTCAGGATTCATTGGATCTGGCATTTAAGAAGGTGCATATTCTTGCCCTTGTTCTAGAACACTACTTATTATTTCTTTTGCATACTCCTATTTTTGTAACTACTTTTGACCCTACACTCATTGTGATGCCTCTCTCTCTCTCTCTCTCTCTTCTCTCTCTCTTACTCTTATTTTATTCTGAATCTTCCATTTTTGTGGTGTTTTGAGTTATTCACCATCTCTTGTATTGCTTATCTAGTGCACTTATATAACATAGTATGACTGCTATTATATTTGTTATTATTTAATTCCAAATATCAATATTGTTGAGCCATACCTTTTAAGTTAGAGAATTTGACACCATGTGCCTTTTTTTTTGACATGGATAATCTTAGCTAGATTGTGTGAAAATGATTTCCACCTCACTAAGTTGCAAACACATGTTTTGCATGCTAGTTTGTTTATCCCTAGAGACATACTGGGGCGCCTGTAAATGTTATCCAATGACTTGCCTGATTACTAGTAAGTTAATGAGTTCATATCTTCACAACTGGACCTGTTTTTTATTTGGTATGTTTCATCATGCATATAATATGTATTCGATTTTAAGTTCATCTTTTTTTTTGGATATGATAGAGAACTTGAAATCATGTTTTTTGGGACAGGTTTTATGTTTTGTACATATATGTTTGCTATTAGCCATATTTTGTTTGTTACAGACATGTTTTATGGAAGCATAAGAAATGTATCTATTACAAAATAGATGTATTGAATTCCCATCTGTTATATCTGCTTTGGAACATGGGGTATAAAGAAGTTGTCCCCATGTTTTTTGGGAGGACTGGCTCGTCATTTCCTAGAGACTCATATCTATCTCGTTTGTTTGAGAATCTTTGTCCACCTCTCTCCTATCTAGCTTGCTCATCAAAACTTACACCACCAATCCTTTTCCTCTTCCCCTTCCATATTTCTACATCACCTGTTTTTTGGCTGTTGCAACCACCCTTCTACATCACTTGATGATGCAACCCCTTGTTTGATGCCATCAAGGATGTGCTCCCCCTCCCTGCCACCATGATACCAGTGCTTCTTACTATGTCTGGCTACCAAGTATTGGACAAGATAATGTTGTTGATTGAGCAAAGGCCCTATGGAGGATATGCAAGCACCCAACACTGAGATATGAAGAGGTGGTGTAAGCAAATGGATCAGGTGGTTGCAGCCTATTGCTTATGCTATAGACTGGTCTCATCACCTCCACAGGCAGCAACAGCCTTTGTTGCTGATAAATGGATCTTTACCCCTTTCGATCTGCTGCTTCAAACCATTATTCCTTATTTCTTTGAAATCAAATTGGAGACTGAAACCCGATTTGGACCTAATCAGGGTTTGGTGTGCATACTGACCCTGTTACCCTTATTATGTTTGTTGAGGTGCTTGAATTCTCATTTTTCCATGAATTTGGTCTTATTTTAGTTCATTCGCATTGGTCTGGCCTATGTTTCGCCCAGATGTGGCCCTGACCCGGATCCCAACCACCTCCCCGTTCTCAAAGGAGAAAGATTAGATGGGAAGGAGGAAAATTAGGGAAGAAAAAAGAATAAAAGGTGGAATTGGGTTAGTCTAATGAAATAGAACTCTGAGGATAAAGTGCAGTCATATTTGAACTGGATATTTTCCCTTATAATTGTCACCATGAAGGTATCTCAGGAACTTCCTGAAAGGAAGTAACTAGTAAAGCCGATGGCATATTAATAGACCTTTGCTTCTGTAAGTTCGACTTGTAGAATTGTTGTCATTTTTTCAGTGAAGTAGGTTTTCTATTGTTTAAGGTTCTGGTCCACAGTTTGGGTGGTTCGGTGGTTGACATGGAGATAAATATGATTTCAAGATGCTTTGTTTGAGGTCAGGTCTTCTCTGTCGTTTTTGTCTATATGTTTTGTAAAAATTCTTTAGATTTGGCAACAACTACATATGATCTCTCTATCACCTCAGGGTACTGTTTTTGGCTGGACTGGCGCATACTTCTTGAACTTGATGATAGGTCACTTAAACCATTTCACCAGCAAGAAATGTACTTGACCTTCTCTTCTGTCTCATATGCTCTTTTGGATATCGTACTAATATCACAATCCTGTCTTTAAAAGGACTAGTTGTTCCATTAATTAATATTTTTAAATGTTAAAAGCAACAATGACATTGTGAAAATGTGTAACCCTTTCTTTTAGTTTTAAGATAGTTTTTTCCCCATATTGGAGTATGCCATGTACATGATCAAAATTATGAGATCAGCACTATAATTTGACCTGTGAACAGTTTATGACTAAGGCTTTTCATGATATCGCTAGAGATTAACATGATTCATTCTGTGGATAATGAAATTGTCACATTTAGCTTATGATTGGATGCTTCAAACTGCTGCTTCGAAACTTATTTGGACAGCATATGCTATCTAAACTGCTTGAATAATCAATTATTGCGATAATATTTTCTGTTTTAAGAGGAACATGCTAAAGTGGAATTAAACTAAAAATGTAATATAGGTTATTTATTTTGAGGGTGTAACCCATGCACCAAATGGTTCCTAAGCTAATTATACAATCAAAATTACTAGAGTATCATGAGCTACCTAGTCAAAGTTGAATCAAACTTATTGAAGAGAAATTACAAAAATTGCAAACGTGAACTTTGATATGATTGCTTTTTAACTAAAATTACCAAATCTGAAGCCAGTTTTCTTTTGAGGCAAGTGGAAAAATTCTATTGCCATATTGTAGATTTAGTAGTGAAAATTGTGAAACATCTATTTTCTTAAGAAGTTGTGTTTTATGTTCTAGTTTCATGTCCATAGGCACTTTAAGAAAAATCATGTTTTGAGTTTGATTTATTTTGAAAAATTATATTTTGAGCAAGGTTTTAAATCTCGTGGGATGGGGCATTTTGGCTTTTTCATGGAATGGGGATGCACTACCGTCTTGTCCCGTTCCGACACTTGGGACAAGAGTGTCTTGCGATGTTCTGATTGAGACACTAGGATGCTAGCGAGACGATCATGTTTCGACATTTAGGACAGCAACCCATTTTGGTGTCCCATGAGATGTCCCATCAAGACCTAAAATCCTAATTTTGAGTATGATTTATATTGACTTGGGAAGGGCAGAATTAGCATCTACAGCCATCTAAATGGCAACAACCTTTTGGATTATGTACCTTTGTTTTATGTAATTTGTTAGACATAATACTTAAAGCTTGTTTCATATTTTTCTTTTCCCTAACCGATATTCGGGCTTGTACTGGCTAGCTGTCCGTACGATATGGTATGGTTCTGTCTGTATGGATTTGAGGTGTACCAGAACTAGGTAGAGGGAGAGGAAGGTGGAGAGCACGCGCGGGTGCGAGAGAGAGAGAGAGAGAGAGAGAGAGAAGGGATAGGTATGCGGTCTTCAGCCCCTAATATCCTATCATCGTTATCTGTAGTGGTGGCAATGTAGTGATGAGTAAAGAAAGGTGGTGGCTTGGCAGGAGAGAGAAGAGAAAGAAAGATGGTGGTTGTTATTATTGTTGTCATCATTGGTGGCAATGGTTCGTGGTGACAGAACCCTAGCCTTAGTAAAGGGAATTATAGGGGAGGAGAGGAGTCGTGGGAGGCAAAGAAGATGGCAGAGAGGGGAAGGAGGGTTATAAAAGACCTGAACTTGGTTTGGCTCTGGAATTGGCCAGAACCTCTTGAAACTAGGCAGAACCAACGGTTTCGCCTAGTTTGGGCCGATTTTGACCTCGACTAATTTGGTTGGCTTCTTGGCAAGCCAGTTGATCTGGCTTAATATGCCTTGAATTGTTTGGTTTGGGATGGTTGGACAGATCTAGCAGCCTATCTATGTATGCTTTTCAAGTTGTTGCTGCTTAGTTTCTTGATTTTTTGTCTTTTAGCTATGCTTCTATTAAATGAATTTGGAGCCAAGAATAAAGATAAGCCGGTAGGTTGGTTGGTTAATTTGAGAATGAGCTTTTTCTTTAATTATTTAAGCTCGACAATACTTTATTTGTTCTGATGGACATGATTTTTAAGTTTCATGACAGGTTGATGATGTGGTTCTTTTGGATGATGAAGATATACAACCTCTTCAATCAACACGGGGAGAGACACCTAATGAATGGTAAGGCTTTTTTCTACATGGCCATCATTGTTTGTCAAAGTGTGGTTCTTTTCATTTGTTTTGGAACCAATTAGGTTCTGCTGCTATTTTGACCTATTCTACCCCTGTTCTAGGAAGGAGACGAAGATTTATTATCCTTCTAGGTGAGCATTATTTAAAACTGAAGGATGATGCAGAATTTGTACCATCTAATGGCACTAGTTGCATCTTCCAGTTTAATATCTTACACACTCTATCTTTCCTACAGGGAGGACCCAGAATGTGTGGAGCTTACCTATTCTGACATAAAATGCCTAGATCCTGAATCATATTTGTCATCACCTATAATGAATTTTTACATTCAGTAAGTGATTCATTTTGGTTTACTTATTGCTCTGCATTAAGTTCAATTTGTTGGTTATCTTGATGATGTTTTTTCCTTGCCCATTAAAAAAAAAAAAAATCTTCTGCACAAAATTGCATCCAAGTTCCTTTATTTTTTTGGGTGGCGGGGGTGGGTGGGGGGAGCTAAAAGTATGTTTATTGTAGCTATTATTTTTCTTTATGTTGAATGAGAATCGGCTATTATTTTTCTTTTTGTGGAATGAGAATGGGCATTCGCATTACAGCATATCCTAGGTTTGATTTTGTCCTTCCAACTGGTTGCAAACTTATAGGGTATTTATTAACTAGACTGCGTGGAACTAGCCAAAATCTAACCTAGCAAAGCTTGTTACCAAATTTCACCAGATGGTTCTGTCTATAAACCTGTGTTCTAGGTGGGTCCTCTAATTGGAAGCATGAAGCAGACTATTATGGTATGGAATGGGATGGAGTGGATTGATACTTAAAACAATGCATATTAAAACAAGATTTTAGTTTGGACAAAGGATTCAGGCATTCAGCGCCTTCACAATGTTTGTATCATGGCAGGATTCAGGATCAAGCAGTGTGCATTAGGGGGTCTGAGGGGAGGATTCTTGAATAATTGTGATGATGTTGGTACTAGATACATGAACCACACAGGTGAGGCAGAAGATTTTCTTGTTATGGATTTTGAGTTGAAGATTTCTTTTATATGGTAAACAATACAAAAACAGTAAAGATACTATGAATGACTAGAAGGTGACACTGGCTGTCTTAGAACTGAAGGGCCGTGTAGCAACTTCGTGGTTCAAGGAAGATTGTAACTGAGAAAAGATGATGCTGATAACTGAGAAGAAACGAAGATGATCAGGTTGTTAGTTTAAAGGAGATTCATTTGAGAAATGATAGTGATAAGATACTACACTGGTCACCCAGGGAACAGTTATCAAATGTTTTTATATTTGCGATGAAAATGATTGATGTTGTTACATAGTCATTTAATGCTTAACCGTAATGTAGGGTGCATCTAGTGTTTGATTTGTTTGAAAGCTTATTGAGATACTGAAGTTTCGAAAGACTCGGTCTTCTTATCCTCCTAGTTATCTGATCATCAAATTTTTCTTCGCTTCTCGAAATTTTTGAGAGTTCCAAAAAGATTGGCTTAATATGATATGATTCATTTCTTTGCTCGTCCAGATTATGTTGGGTAGTAATTTTTTTTATTTATATGTTCCTCATATTCTTTAATTTTTACTCCTAAGATTCTTTCTTTATATTTTTTCTTTGTTTCCCCTTTTTTTTGAGAACTAGGAGGTGTGGAAGCCTGGCTGAGATCTGGATAAAGTGGGTTGGAACCCAGGCTTCTTATATCCATACAAGGGACTTTGCTAACTCAACCAGTTGGAACTTGGAACCCTTGTTATCCTTGGATTCCTGAACTACTTGTTTTCTTACTCAATGTATAAATTTCTGACCTTGAATAGATACCAGAATCTTACTGTGATAGAGGGAAAACATTTAGCCAGAGAGCACTTGAAATAGGTAATTTTATTAAACAGCTGAAATAAAATAGGTTCCAGGAGTGTATGCAGCAAGGGGAAACTTCTTTGTATTTCCTGGAAGCACTGCTACGTCACCTGCTGTCTCACTGATGATTTAGGCAATTTGGTTGAGGGCAATGGCTAATGTTTTCATAGTTTCAAGGCTTTACATCTGATTTCTGTATTTAATTACCATATAATGCATTTTTCTTGCAGATTGATAGATGAGCTATATTTTTCATAGTATCCTAGTTAACTTCTGCAGAAATAGCCTGTAATATCAGATTGATCTAGTATATTATTGAGGTGCACTTGTAAGTAGTTTTCATATTATTCCTGGCATAGCAAGTCAGGGTCAATATTGTAAATTGCTGTACTTCAGAATTTTTTTTTTTCATTTTATACCTTTTGAGCTTGTAATGACCATTTCATGTGTGCTTCTGTCGTTTGTTTTCTAAACTATCAGCATTTTGGCAGGTACCTTCAAAGATCCCTGTCTCATTTAGGTAGGCCAAGCAGGGACTACCATATTTTCAACACATACTTTTACAAAAAACTTGAGGAAGCTTTTTCCAGCAAGGTATGCTTGTCTGGACCACATGGAAATGATGATGATTCAGTTCAGTTCATCTTGGCAAAAGTAATATGAATGTCAAAGCATCATTTCCTACTACATGAGTTTATTACAAAATTAATAATATTGTGGATCTAACTCACATTGATCCAATAGCCAAGAGTTAAAGCATTGGATATCGTACTTGTGCTTGCTATGGTCTCATGTGTTATATATTGTGCTATCCAATGCAACACTTGGCACGGATGATGGCATGAAAAGATAACTGATTTTTGGTTTCTTTTTACCAGTCTATAAACATAATCTGAGAATAAACAGATCTTTATAACTGATCCATAGAAGTCTAGTTCCATTCATCATTGTAGATATTGGTGATGATTGTTCGTTTAAATATGCATTGTATAGTTTCAAGTACTTTTATCAGAGAAGCCTACATTGTACAACCATTATGCAACCACTTTTATTAGAACGATAATATCAAATTGATGTTAGAGAGGCATGCTATCACTTATTAAAAACAAATTGTTGGTGTTATACATGCTGATATTCTTGAATGCTCACATACTATGGGTCAAGGATTGTCGTACTAAGCCGAACCGATTGATTCGGCCTAAATTGAACCAACCAGAATTCTGTACGAATTGCCCTTTTGGTTCGGTGCAGAAGCTGGTTCACCATTTCTTCAACTTTTTTTATTATTTCCTTTTTTTATATAATATATGAGAGTAAAAGCCTCCCATGAGCTTACATCTTCTCTTTTATTTCTGTTCAAAATCATCTAAGTAAATGGACATTTGCTTTGGATTTCTTATGGAAATAAAGGAATACCCCTCATTTAAATTCACAAAAAATATCAAAAGAAAATCAAATTCCTTAAGAATAAAAAAACAATTGTCTCTCTCAAGAATAAATTTAGAGAATTTTAAGAAATAGTGCTTTAGCAAACATCAAGTTAATATACTTTTACTTTGTATAAAAATGCCAAAAAATTAATTTAACTTAGAAATAATGAAAAAATAAAATATCAAGAAAAATTATCTTAAAATATAATTTGTAAGACTTTGATTAGCATTTGATCAAACTTATAGGGTTTTCAAACTTAGACAAGATCATAATAAATAGAAAACCTCCGTTCTAGCAACACATCATAATTTGGATCCTAAAAAATACGTTTTAATCTTAAGATTTTATGGCAAGTTTAATTTTATTGTTTTGATGAGCAGTGAATCAAGTCGGCAATAAGTCAGTGTGAGGTTCATTGTTACCATGATCCAGTTTAAGTTTAGAAACGTGTAAGTTTGACTAAGTATTGAACAAAGCCTTACAATTTTTTTTTTTAAAATAATTTTTTTATATCTTATTTTCTCATTATTTCTAAGTTAAGTTGGTTTTTTGAGATTTTTATGCATAGTGAAAGTATCTTAACTTGATGTTTACTAAAGAGCTATTTTTTGAAATTCTCCGAATTTGTTCTTGAGAGGGAGAGTTGGTTTTTTATTCTTAAGGAATTGATTTTTGTGATATTTTTGTGATATTTAAATGATTTTGAATGGGGTGATATTTAAATGATTTCGAATGGAAATAAGAGAGAAGAGAGGATATGCTCTCATAGGACGCTCTCAGTCTTGTATACCATATAAAAAAGAAAAAAATCGAAAAATCATAAAAAAAAATTGCAAAAGGCCCAAAACAGCAGTGCACTGCTGGTTCACTATTCCGCAGACCTTGCTATGGGTTGCCTTAATTTTAACATTTAATCTATATGCTTTTGCAATATTGGTGGTGTTTGGTCATTAGATTTTTTTTGAGTAATCCTCTATATGATGTTCTTCATAGATTTCGTAGTCTGTAAGTACTATATTTCTTGTGCAGTGGCATGCTTATTTGAGTGTTATAGTTTTCTCTTTGATGAGATTCTGTTCGGCACATGCTCTTCATCAAGGATTTGGGTTTAGATGCATCCTGGCATGTGCTGGTCCACAAATACTGTACAATTCTGATGAGAGAGCAATACTTGGGTTGCACCTGGGGCACTGGTTCTCTCATGGATTAGGATGCCTGGAAGGTCCCGGTTGGTGCTGATTGGGACAGAACAGGTCACTTGTGTCCAGTCAAATAGCCTGTCATCCCAAGGCATTTTTCCCCAGTCATTTGTGTTGTTAATGGTTGTTCCAATTTATATTGGTTTTCTCGATACCCAATGACCTAAGACCAAAATGAGATTGTTACCAGTACCAAGAAATTAATCATCACTCTTTGTAGTAATCTAGTCCAAAATGATGCCTTGAGGATTATAAGCTGCCTAGGGAGTGGGGACGTCTGTGGGAGATCTAACTATAGTTTAGCAAAAACTTGCAGTTGGACCAAATCACTACCTATGACTCATCCTCATGTCCTCCCCAGCTAAAGTTGGTTGGAGTGGCCCCATATACCTACAATCCACTATCAAGACGATATCGTATATCCCAAACATTATGACATTTGTTTCCATCTTTGAGCAGGACCCAACTCTATTTTATGATTAGGCAAATCATTGTTGGAGCAATCAGAATGAATGCCAGTTAACTTAGCTGGTCAATATTGTCCAATGGTCCAATTCCTTGGCTTACCTCATTCTTGAGCCATCAAGGGTTATACAATGCCGTAAACTCATCATCTTGCAAACCCGTGCCTTCTTGTGGCCATCTTGCAAGCACAAGGTGGATTTTAAATTTATTGATTGTGGCTTCTTTTTGGTGTTTTTGGTTGCATCTGTTGGCTATGGACCATAAATATCCTCAATGAATAGTAAATATAAGAAAATTCCTGGTGAATAAAATCCATTTTCAGCATCATAAAAGTGAACACAAACCACTTCTTAAAATCATAATAAGTTAGATCACAAACCACTTGACCAGAAATTGTTTTCCACTTTGGGATCACAAACCACTTATTAACATTTTGCAATTGCATATGCAGCATACTTGTTGTGGGACTGCATATGCTACCCTTTTACTTGTGCAACAACAGATAGGACCACTCTTAGTTAGCCCCATGCAAATAAGACATTTCAGCTAATGGTTGGTCTGGATGTGGATTTCAAAGTTAGTCAGGTACATGTATATTAACAATGCCATCATATTAATTATGTTGTAGTTATTTCTACCATGTAGTAAGCTCTAATTGCTAGATGTAATTGTGATCAATATTTCTATTATGATAACAAGTATTGTTGTTATTATTGTATGTAATATATTTTATTTATTATCAAACATTTAAACACTAATAGTAATGCTGCTTGCATGACACATGAACACATGATTATGCAGTTTCTTAACTGTCTACATACTGCAGCCACATTTTAAAACATTAGTCAGGATAAAATAGTCTAATCCCACCACTGATTCGACAAATGAACCAGGAAATACATTCAATATATTATTGAACAATAATGACTGTCTTGGGTGTGAAAAATGCAGTCTGCTACCTCAGTGCTACATTAAATGCTGTACTTGCAATGTATCCAAAAATTAACATGAACAAACATCATTTTCTCAGGTTATTTTTGATTTAAGCTATTTTTGTGGTAGGGCTTGGTGGTAAACATGAAACTGCAAAATTCTTTGATTTTCATCTTGGATTGTTGCACTAGTGCATGAATTCGATGTTCATGCACGGTGCAATTAACCTAAAATGTAGTCCTTACTCAAATTCAAACCTTCCTTAGTTTCTCTCTCATCAGAGTTTTGGGATGAACTTTTTTGGTTAAAAAAATGAATAGAGTCCTAAAGTTGTTATCTAGCTAGGAACAATGTTCTAAGCTGTAATGGACGATTTTCCTATGATCCAATCTCCAAAAGTGCAAATCTTCATTGTGAAAACTCCCTATTGCTTTTCATTGCAATTTCCAGCTTCAAATGGTGCAAAACAGAATGGAAACCCTTTGAAGAGAGTCTCGCTTGGTACTGAGTGTTCAGATCAGTCTGCCCTTAACTTGTGTGATCCTGCCAGCTCATGCCCTGTTCATCAAAATCAGCACTTACTGAGCCTTGGTGTTCTGGTAGCTGGCTAGTATGATACATGCTGAGACAAGACCAGCATGGCTGGTCTTTCAAACCATGTTTTTAAGCGATTGTAATTTGTCTTTATGCCAGTTTGTAAACCTGCTATTTCATACCTCACTTTGCATAGTTGTCTGATGATTTGATACTGTTCAAACCTATTGTAAATATGTAATCATCTACCCCAATTTCATTTCTCTTTGTTTGTAATAGTATTTCGTGAAGATATCATAAATGTCTTTTTTGTGCTTAGTTTCCTATATTGATTAAAAAAGAAATAAATTTTCAATATCTGATTTGGATTTATCTTGATTTCAAGGGCGATAAAATTTCAAATTTCTTGAAGTTGAGACGATGGTGGAAAGGTGTAGATATATTTCAAAAGGCATACATCTTTTTGCCAGTTCATGGAGAGTAAGTTGCTGATTCATAAAATGTTAAATATCTGACATATTGTTATAGTTTTTTTTTATTATTTTTTTAAGAAGTTGATATGTGCATGTAATCTGGTTTTCATCAATAGTAATCAGGTGCAGAGCCATGATTCAAACTTAAGCGGAAAAAATTATTTTATAAAAATAAAGAAACATTATATTGTTACAGAAGGACTTCAGTCTTTCATTTGTCCTTTTTCATAAAAATACTCTTTTTAAAAAAAAAATTCAGAAAGAAGGATATAAACGTCTCAAATAAGATGCTATAGAAAGTGTGATGGAAAGTGTGTTGGCAACAATTTTCAATCTTTTATCTGTTACATATAAATACTTTTATGCATTATTTTGATTCAGCATCTCATCCAAGTATAACATGCTCATATCAAGGAGGATAAGAGATGAAAGAAGTAGAAGAATAATGGGCATGGACCTATTACTCTACCAAGGGGGACAAAATGAAGAGACAGAAGATAAAAATGAGGAGCATCCAAACTGATTGGTGGGGAAGAGTTTTGATGGAATTCTGGAATTAAAAAGGTCTAAATATCTACAGGAAAGATTTTTGATGGAATTTTGAAATCAAAAGGTTCCAAAGAACCAATATTAGACATGTGAAAATATTATTTGAGATAAATGTTGCCTCCTAGATCTGTCATTCTTGGGAAATCAGCTCCCAAAAAACAAAATTTATGTTCATTATATAAGCACTCTAACCGTCAAAAGAAATTTTCTTCTATTTCTTGGTAGTCTCTAATTCCTGATTTTATAGGATAAAGGACTATTGATTAGAAACAATAATAAATTTAAAAAGATTCCAATTGGAGTCCCTAGTGACAGCCTATTTAGTTGTTGGACTGCTATGAGAGGAGATCCCTTTGATGGTATGGTCTTGACTCTTTAGGTGTGCCTGCTGAAAGGTCTGGTTGAAGAGGAGGGGGGGGGGTCCAGGGCATTTGATTGATTCTGAGTTTCTTAGAGGAGGCAATGTAGGCAAACTAAAGAGTATGGCAGGGTCCATGTGGTGAAGAAAGAATTTATAAAGAAGTTTATGAGCTTAGAGGGCCATGCCACCCCCCCCCCCCTCAAGCTAATGTAGCTCCATCATTATGGTAACTGGAAAATGTGATTAGAGCTTGTGTTTGACACTTGTCTCATTGAAAGGTATACAACAGTTTACAATTCGCAGGGTCATAAATCACACAACAAATTGCATGCCTAGTTGCTATCGCTTTGAAGCCTGTTTTTGAAGCTTGCATGCTGCTTCTCCTTAAAGAAGCCCTAACATAATGTTGCTAAAAGTGAAATAGGTTACTTTCATGAAAGACAAAAAGGAAGCTAGGGCAAAAGAGAAAAGTGATGCGGTAAAGTCAGTACCTAGTGGATGCCTCTAAGCCTGTGGCTAGCTCTCTAGTAATTTAGTTGTACCTTTCCGAGGTTTGGTTTCAGGGCATGCAATCGGCACATGCACTATGACGTCTTGCATGCAGTGGTTAAGTATACTTGTCAAATGGTGATCCTGATGTGTTGAAGCTGTATCTCACATAATGATAATCTGACAAGCATAAACATTATGTGTATATTATATGTCTACAGGTGCTACAATTTATTCTAGATATTGACATCGCAAGGGTCAAAAAGTGTTTCCTGGATACTTCAAAATCTGTATTTTTGGTCATATCCAGACACTTGCGCACTTGAACATTTCATGACACTCCTTGACATTTAAAAGCAGAAAACTGTGGTCTCATCAACTTTATATATCAACTTTTGGCATTTGTAACTAGGAGTTCCTGTATCTAACATGCCATTTTGAAAAAGTTGAATTTGTCCAAATTAAGAAAAAATTATTGAACAGATTTGTGAATTATATGGTTGTATACATATTTACAAGCACATCTCTATTTTATGGAATATTCCCGTGTCCAATTTTTTTGAAAGATCTATTGTCCGACTCTTCTAGACACTTGGATGCTTGTCATGTATCTAGATAACACTGATGGTAACATGTGACTTGATAAATATCTAACCTCTTTTGGTTGGTGAGGAAAAGCTGAAACAGGGTGTGATTATGAAAGATGGGAGAATTTATAGAAGTGGTGGAGATGGGATGCGTGATAAAAGAGGGCAGATATGGGGTTGGTCATATGGGGTTGGTCATCCACTCAAGGTAGGTGGAGAATCAAAAAAGAAAGGAAAAAAAGGAAAAGAAAAATTCTCTTCGTATCTAAATTTTGCATTATAATAATAGAAATATATTCTAAAGTTTCCAAACAACAAAATATTATATTTTTTTTGAGAAATATGGTAGGGCACCACGAGTAGGGTTTGAACCTTGGACCTCTTGTTCGTGGAGAGTGGACTTGTTTACAGGGGCAGGCTGGGCCAGGTTTAGGTCAGGTTTTGTCCATAGGTTAAATAAGTTAGGCCGAAACCTAGTATGGCCTTCAGGCCTACATTCTAGGCCCAAGCCTAGTCCTTACTCAAGCTTTGGACTTTGAGCTGACCCTCGGGCTTCCTAACCAGTTTTATCCATTGTTAAAAAAATGTTGAAATACATAAGAATGCTTTAAGCAAATATTAGAAACATGTTTAAAAATGGAGGTTTAATCCCATCCCTGACTCATTTAAAAAACCAAGTCAGTCGTGCTTTATCCCCAAGCCTAAATTTGTCCTATTTAATAGTTCAGGCTCATTTTTCAGGCCCAGCCCTGCCCATCAGGCTTAAAATCCTGGTCCAAGCATGCCTGAATTACTTTCGGCTTGAGTGGGTCACCCAGCCTATGGATAGGTCTAATAGAGGAGGGGAGAGGGGGGTTTGTCAATCACCTGAGGTAGCAGCATTCTGCTGGTTGGCAAATAGCAAGTAAAATATGATACTTAATCAAGTACTACTTACAGAAATGATGATGTGCACAAAAGGGGAAAAAGAAAGAAAAACATGATCATTGATACAGAACCTATAACATCCCATAAATTCATCATTTATTCAAACGTGGAATGTGTTTCTGTTGGATGGGAGGTATAGGTGATTGATATAACAAAGAAGATACATTAGATAAACGCCTGCAATCTCATTAACTAATTAGGTATATAGATAAATGGATTCACCTTTAGTCTACGCTTATGTGTAGTGCCATTGACATGAGAAGAGGGATAGTTTGTCATCATTTACGATATAAAAGATTAGAATCATCACCTTGCCTGGAGGTATTAGAGAGTGTTGGTCTTGTCTAACTTCTACTATATGGTTTTTTCCATGGTACTGGATTTTTGACCTTGCCCTTAGCAACAAATGCTGTGAATCTTTTGTATTTGTTTGATACTACTTCATGCTGCTCTTTGAATCATTTAGTTTTATTGTTAGTTGAGTCTTCTTGGTATTAAGCTGTCATCTTTTTCTTCATCCAGTATGTGTAAAGTTGACCTTATACATAAAATGATTGCCTGTATTTGCAAAACTCTCATAGCAACGGATATGTTCAAAGCTACTGTTCTGCAGGAAGATATGATGACTCTAATTCCTTCTGAAATTTCTTGGCATATGCTGTGATTTCATGGAACCAGTCTGCATTGGAGCTTGGTGATTATTTGTATTCCTTCAAAGGAAGATGAGTTAGGTCCCATTATCCTTCACTTGGATTCACTGGGGCTTCATCCCAGTAGTCAAATATTCAATACTACCAGTAGGTAAGTAATTTGCTAAGGCTAATCCTAGATTTACTTTTATGCACAATTTTTTTGGAAAAAAACATTTAGGTACCAACTTTTTAATGGTCCATTGTCACTTAAGAATAGTTTCATTCATTGTTATGTAGATGTGGGGAAGTCTACATTTCTCTGATATTGTATATCTAGGTTGCTAGCAGGAACAAATCTACTTTCTTAGAAAAAGCATAGGGCTGAACTCTACGTCAGAGATAATAAAAGATATGGTAGTTCTTTTTGTTAATATGTCAAATGCAGCAGCATTGAACGTGAGGTCCACAGACTCGATACCAAATACCATATTGGTACTTGATCAATACAGTACAGTACCAAACTGTACTGTATTGATACTTTGGTACAGAAATGTATACTGATTCAGTATCAGTAAAACATTTTTTGACTTTTTTTTCATTTTTATTTTTGTGAATTATTTTAAGGCTTATGGATCTCTAAAAGTAAATTTAATAGGATACTTTGAATTGGAACAGTAACCAAGGCTTAATTGAATACTTTAGAAGTACACTACAATATTTTTGCATGATAACAATGTTCAATTTTTGCTTAACCTACTGTATGCAAACGTATATCCGGTCTGGAACATTTTTTCACGGATATTTGTGAAGAATCATATTGAGTGATATAACGTATATTATTTGTTATTCTAGGAGCTACTCTATTGGTAGTTGCAGTCTTTAATTTGGAGTATTAAGCAAATTTTGCATCACAAGAACATGTTGTTTGGTTTAATTATCAAGATTTCAATTACTATGAACTTGTCGACATATAATAGCAAAGTCTCTGTTATCGTTCATTGTTTTTGTAACTCAAATGATCAATTTGAAGTAAGTTCATCTATGAGGTTTCATTTCTTTATGAGGCTGAACAAGACTGTCATCTTAGATCCATCATCAACATACTTAAACAGCTCTCTCCAATTTTGTCCTTGCTCTCTTTCTGGCATGAAGCAATTCAATGTAGACCTATGTGGGTGGGTGGAGCTTTTTTTTTGAACCTGAATTTTATGTCTATGTGGAAGGGTTCCTATGCGACATTTTTCTTTATGGAATCTGAATTTTGTGTCTTGCTTTGTGATGTATGTTATATAAAATTGTTATTAAGAGTTATTTTTCTGATCTATTCTCTCCAAGGATGTTCAATAATGGACTCTTCCCTTGAGAGTGAAGCGGTGCATAATCAATAATACACTTTCTCCATATAAGAAAATGAATTACATATATTCATTTGTGTCTTAATGTTTTAAGACCTTATATGTGTTGACAGACGGGCAAGTAAGGACAAATACTATTGGATATAAGAGAGTGAATGGAAGATGGTGGATTGTAGATTTGGAATGAAGAGTTAGATGAAGATGTCATGTTGGAAGCTATTTCTGCTATTATAAATGCTTTTGAATGAGTGTAATATGTAATGATTCCATGTAAAATTATAATGTAGCCTTTTTGAATAATATTACGGCATTTTATTCCATATGTAAATTACCCATCCACATGGGAAAGGAGAAGAACAGAAAGAAAGGAAAGGAAGAAGTAGAAGAAAGACAGAAAGGAAAGAAAAAGGAAAGGAAGAAGAAGTAAAGAAAGAAATGAAGGAAAGAAGATGAAAAGGAAAGGAAGGAAACAAGAAGAGAAGGAAACAAAGGAAGGGAGAAGGAAAAGAAAGAAACAAAAAAAGAAGAAAAAGGAAAGAAAGAAAGAAAGAAAGGAATGGAGAAGTGAAAATAGGAAGGAAAGAAGGAAAAAGGGAAAGAAAAAAAAGAAGGAAGAAAAGGAAAGAAAAAGGGCAAGGGTGGAACTTCAGGCCCTTTACCGACCTAAATGGCTGAATGACCTGATACCATGGCGGTTTGGGCCGGTAAGGCCTTTCTGACCTGATACCATGGCTGTTTGGGTCAGTAAGGCCTTTCTGACCTGATACCATGGTGGTTTGGGTCGAAAAGGCCTTTCTTGATTGAACATAAACATGTTACAGTTATTGCTTGTGGTTCTATTTCACATGTTTGGGCCTGCATGAGGTGTTATGTAGGATATATAATGTATAGCACATATGCTAGAAGAATAGGATCTATTATTTCATAGGATGACATTTCTCTATGGACTTCCAAAACTGGATCACGAGGGATCTAGGGAATGAGAGAAAGAGGAACATAGTGAGGAATGTTTCTGAGAAATGACATATCTATTTAAACATATAATTTGTTTAAACATTAAAGGGAAGTTTCATGCTTGTAGGGCTATCAACTTATCAGTGCTTCACTGATTTTATGTTTAATTGTGGATGGCATGCTACCAAGGAAATGCAGATCCTTTAATTTGCTCAGTTTACACCATGTACTAAAAATTCTAAACATGCAGTTTCATTATTTTGAAATGGTTATTCAATAAAGATGTCTTACTAAATCTGAATTTATATCACGCATCCTAGGTACCTGAAAGAAGAATGGAACTACATAAATCAAAATGCTCCACGAATGGATCCTCCTTTTTCAGATAGTATATGGAAACATCTTCCTTGGAAGATCCAAAAGGAAAGAATAAAGGTAAATCTCTTGTTAGAAAGCCATTTTAAGGTTTTAAACAGTCTGTTATGAATTACAACAAATTCCTTTTCTATTATGTGAGAAAAACATGTACATGATGCAAGCTTGTTACATTGCCTACTAAGTATATCCTGTTGAATATCCGACTCATCTTTAGAAATTATGTACAATTTTGTTGATTGCAATATATGTTGCATTTTGATTTCTAGGAACAATATGATTTCTTACAAAGATGTGCATAAATGTGCTACATGAAATGGTTCCTTCTAGATGTTTATATTATACATGCTTTCATGATAGACCAATGGATATTTACATGTTTGTTTCTGGGAAGACAAGTTTCAGAATTTATGCTTGTGAAGAGTCACTTGACTTATGCTAAGACTCAAGGATTCTGGTATTGCATTGTACTTGTCCATGCTGTTCATATCATACCATACTTTATATGCCCTTCGGTACCATAACATATTGACACATGGTAGTTGGTGTCCTTTTTTGTTTCAGCACCAACACGCACTGCACAAGGGCATGTTTGCTTATTAGAGGAATGTGGAAGAACAGTTCTACTAACTCATGTTATATTTTGTTTATGTTAATAAATTTTTAAAACATGAACTTGGTGAAACCTGCAATGTCATCATAGGATAAGATCTCTTAATTTTATTAACTGGGAGTTGATGTATATAACTTATAGTTGGAAAAAAAAAAAAAAAGTCTGGAGAAAAAACAAACCAGAAATGGCCCAAACCACCTCGCCCTAAAGTAACAATTATAAAACCACAATTGTAGCAGTTTGTTCCACATAAGGTGCTAATGTGGGTCAAGACTTGAACCAAGTAGTGTACTACTTCAGATTTGGCAAATGGTACATGCCCAGTCCATCGACAGCATTAACGTTCACCAATTTCTGAGCTCACATCCTTATTAGTAACTTGTCTAAATCTTTGGCACACCTTGTTCTTTCTTTATACAAAGGCTTCTCATGGATTTGCACTGTTTCACACTTCTAAAAGAAAATAAGTGACTAGATGATATATAATGTGCAAACTAGAGTCTACCTAAAATAACCCAATGTACCTTGTGCCAAAGACTTAAACAAGTATGCGGCTCCAAATTTCCCATGAAGCAGTTAAGTCCAACGGGACTAGCCTATGCCTCATAAAAAGTGACCCCTAACCCACAAGCCACCTGGTCGTTTCATGAAGAAACTATATTCATAACCATTGCCATATGCACCAGGCAGTATTCCAATTATTTTAGGGTGATTTTATAAAATAAAAGAAAAAATACAAAGCCAATTGCATGAAGAGTGGTTGATACTCCTATTTGTTAGTGCAGCACATGCATGTGGCTTGGGAACATGGAGATGTGGGTCTTTATGAAGAGATCTAAGACTTGGGGTCTGTTTGGATTAGCTACTGGCCAACAGCTATCTCAGATAACTATTAGCTAATAACTACTTAAAAGGCATCCCAATAGTTTTGAGCAGCTAATCCAAACAAGTCCTTAGATTTTTCTCCTCCATACCTTATAAATGGTGTAAGGGGATTTCACATTATATAGAACTGTAGATAAGTTTGTTACCAAGCTGTTATCATTGCAAGCTTTTCCAATTTCCCTTTTACATTATCCAACTAAATAAAAATGTAAGGTAGTTTTGAAATCCTCAAGATCGGAGCAGTATTCATCTGCATCCATGTCATCTTGATTTAGATATGAAAGCATGCATTGTGTGTGGAGATATTTGACTTGGTACCTTGGAGGTTAAGCTGACTGCTTACCAAAGTATGTGTTGTCCATTGGAGGGTGTATTTGTTCATGAGAGGATAAATTGCAATATCCATAATCACTGATCCTTTTCTTGCCTGTAAAATGGTTGGCTTTCTTTTTATCATTTGGCCTCTTTTTGACAACTGTAAATTGGATGTGAATGTCTTCTTACCTGCATTGATGCTTGCGAATGACATTAATGGTACATGAGGATGTTAATTATGACTGATTGAAATGGCATAAGATTTACATGAAAGCTGCAATGCATACGGCTGCCTCAAGTGCAAAATTCAACTTTATTTCTATTCACATGTTTAAATGATCTAATTTGCCTGCCACCTGGTTGGTTAGTGTTTATGCATGCTCCTTTTTTTGGTCCCTAGTCTGCATGTATTTGAAATCTCCCATGCAGTTCTGCAACCTTGTCAGTCATGGCAGATTTTCCTGATGGACTCCTTATATGATTTTGCCTTTTTCCCTTGTGTGTGTGTCTTGAAGGGAGAGGGATGCAATTCTTTATGTTATAATGTTCTCTGCATTTCTAGTTGCCAGAATTGGAAACCAGTTACCATTATTCTAGATTACTTAATGCAGTATTGCGTGCTTACGTTAACAGGTGCCCCAGCAGGAAAATGAGTATGACTGTGGCCTCTTTGTGCTCTACTTCATGGAGCGGTTTATCAGAGAGGCTCCCGAAAGGCTCAGAAAGGAAGACCTTGACAGGGTCAGGCAATTAAGAATATTTAGGATTCCTTAAATTCAAGTGCTACCTCATTCTGCTTGCTTTTTATACCATTTGGCATTTTGTTTGACAGTTTAATCGCAAGTGGTTTAAACCTGAAGAGGCTTCTGGGTTGAGGCAAAGAGTCCAAAATCTGCTACTTGAAGAATTTGAGAGCGCTAGGTTGGAGGATGGAAGAGAATCATCCACATCCTCCACTAGTTCTGCAAATGGTAGCAATTTATGAAAATAGCAGTGAGCAGAATTAGGGTTTTCAGGAATTGCAACAGTTTGTCATCAGTCTTCATTTTGCAAAAAATGCATACCATCACAACACTGAAGACTCCCAGACAATGGAGCTGGCTGCAAATAGCTACAGGGGGAGCAAATTTTTGTTACTCGAGTATAGCTGCTGGAAGGACTTTCCAACTAAGTCAGAAAGTGATTAAAGCTAACAAATCAAGGTGGTTAAAACATTTAGAGAAAATGTGTGCGCTTTGTTCATTTGGAAGATGGAATATTATTCCCTAGATACTTCAGAATTCACTCCAAGCTAGTTCTCAGGAGGTGGAAGTGGCAGGGTAGGGGTGGTGGCAAATGCTGACGAACTGAAACTTGCAACCGTTCTGAAGTCTATTTCTTGATCTCAACCTGATGGTTTGTACAAAGAAATTTTTGACAGATGAACAAGCATCTAATGTTGATAGAGTTACAATTGTAGATTGGAAGTTGAGAATGGAGCTCAACTTATAGCCTTTGAGATGAATTTAGTTTTCCTCAGTTTTTTTTGAATGTCTTAACTGTATATTTTTCTTCTCAAGTGCAGTTGTTGGGCTACTCTTTTTAATTTAATCTACATTTTGTGGGGAATGCACAATCCAAGAATCAAACTCAGAACTTTTGGTTGTTGAGGGAAGGGGTGTGTGTGATCATTGAGGCAAGCCCTAGTTCTACTGAAAAAACACTACTCTAGTTTGGTTATTTAATATGAACCAACAGATGTGGATTCTTATCAAAATTCTCTGTTGCTTTGTAAGAAAGCATGTCAATCCCTAATTGTGTTGGTGGTGACATATTAGAGGTGCTTTGAATGCCGGCACTGCAAAGCTCTTCTATGACTAAAGAGGGGATAAGGTGTAGAATTGCAATCATGTGTGTCAACTATGATGATGGTTATTCTAATAATGATCATAGTTTTTATTTCCTAGCACATGTTGCTCGCAGGTATGGAAGTCCCTGTTTGTGTGTTTTTCCTTTTTTTTTTTAAAAAAAAAAAAAAACGACGATAGGAGCAAGTCTATCCAGAAATCAAGTAAGGGTAGATTATAACTGAGGTCACTGGTATTAACTTTCTTTGACGGAAAATTGAAGGAAAGGTCACTGGTATTAACAATAAGTGGCCTTACTAACTGAGCTAGGTGTCCCCATGTTTAGGGGACGTGTGTGTTATCATTGGGCAGTGCATGAAGCAAATACAAACCAAGATCTTGTGCATGCGCGTTTTATATTACAAAAAAAAAAAAGAAGACCTGTATTTTTTTTTTTTAAGTCCAAGTACGTATCTTTTACTTTTTTTTTTTCCAGGGAGCAAGGACCACTCAATTATTCAGTCACATGATGATGATGACGTAACTCTCTTCATTCTCAGAACTAAGTGAGGCGAACGCTTGGTCAAACATCAACTTGGCTGGCAAGAGAGGAGCCCTTTATACCAAACAAAGGGCAAACCCAAGTCCCTACATACCAAACAACGTGACCAACTTGGCTGGTAAGAGAGGAGGCCTTGCCAACTTTACAAGCAGGCTCCCTTTAACGGAATTAAGTTGGATACAGCTAACAATGAATGTTTGAAAAGAAAAATATCAAAAAAAATATTAAGCAGAAAATATTATGATATTTTTCTTTGAAAAAAAAAAAAAAAAGGATTATGAGGGGCTAAGCTGCACTCGTCGACTCTTATTCTCACCTCACCTCTTGCAAGTAATTACAATCCAAATGGAACACTTGACCTCTTGCCAAGTAGCAAGAGCTGGTATCAGAACAAATTATGATATTGTCGCCTGAAAACTGAGAAAACTCATCTTCGTGTCATCTTCACCTGGACTTTATATGGAATGCCAAATGACATTCAACAGGCAGCAGTAACTAAAGATTTCTTACCACCAGTTCTTCACTGCAAGCACCTTAAGTTATTTTTTTTGTAACAGAAGATTTAAAAAGAAGATTATAGTAAACCAGAATAGACTATATGTGAATCATCTTACAATACAATACATCTGAACATTCAGCTCATCCTAAAACTGACTGGCCAATAATTAACACACAAAGATGAAAAATTCTTTACATCATCTTTTAAAACTGAGAGATGTGCAGAGTTCCTCAACTAAAACAAGGATCCTACCTCCTCAGCCCCAGGAAACCAGGTTCGTTTACCTACATAGGTCCAATTTAACCACCGAGCTCTGTATCGTCGTGGCAATTAAAAGGTGCTGGTTTGCTAGTCTTGAGTCATCAAGGGCCTCGATGCTTGCGAAAACATGACAGACATCCTTGGGGCTGATCAAGAGGGATCATTCCTCCACCCTTTGATGTGTCTATGGCCTCCAACATAGCCACCACTTCATCCATCTCGGGTCGCTTGTCAGGGTTCGCATCCCAGCATCTCTTCATTACATTGGCCAGAGAGCTTGGGCAACATCTTGGTATCTCTGGCCTCAAGTTCTGCAATTAACAAAGTCCAGCCTTTCTGAGTGCAGGAAAGCATTCATTCTAGCAATGATGTGTAGGAACATGAGCAGATTGAAGGTATACCTGCCGAACGACTGCAGATGTAACCTCTGAGAAGCTAAGATCAGGATATGGCATATCACAGCAGTATATTTCCCATAAGCAAATGCCAAAACTGTAAACATCGCATTTTCTGTTGTAAGGATTGCCATTGAGGACCTGCATGCAATTCAGATGCCAAGTCACCGGTGCTATACAAAACCAAAGGGCACAAGAGGAGGTACCGCGGGTTAACAATGCTTGTGCAACTTACACAGAACCACCATATTAGAAACATAGGCCACATCCTTTTCTCGGTACATCTTTTTCTTTTCTTTTTTTAAATGTTAGATCAGCCAAGTTGAACATTGAAAGAAATACATGTTTCTAATTATTACTTAGGTAAAAATCCATGATTCGTCATAAGTTATGTTATGCTGGGAAAAATATCTTTGAATTTTCCAAGAAATTATAAATCTTTTCAGGTGATGAAGGAAGACCTAATGGCCCCAAATACGATGCTTTCAGCTAGACCAACAGTTGCAGGCTACCATAGAATGAAAATATCAAACAATTGACAGGGAAAAAACAAGTAACAGTTTGAAAACATGTTTATTTCGTTCTCAGGCATCTCTTATGTACATTTATGGTGGGAAAGAACTAAGTGTATTGGCTTTTTTCTTCCTTCTTTTTCCTTTCCTATATGCCTCAAAATGGAAAGATATAGGATTGCTGATAACCCATCATGGGAGCTTTCTAGAAATGGATCCTTTAATGTTAAGCATTTTACAGGTTCTTAAACACGCGCTGTGTTCTTTGTCCCCGCAAAGTGATTTAGAAAGCTATTGTGCTGCAGAAAGTGAATGTCTTTATCTGGCTTGCCTTTAAAAACAGACTTTATACTAGAGAGATTCAAGCTAAAATGGGGTGGATGGTAAGTGCAGGGTGTCCTCTGCAGGTCAAGACTGGAAACTATTTCTTTTGTTTGCTCTTAAAATGCCCTCTCTCTAGGAGTATCTGGTCTATAATTAAGATTTACCTCAATTTGAGAGGATGGCCAGCTAATCTTCACTCCCTTTGGACTTCATGGAGATGCAAAAAGATTCGCTCTTTTGCTTTGGGCATCAGAAATACACTCAAGAAACTGGGATGAAAAATTTCTTTGGAAGAGAAACGATGTATGGGACCCCCTCTACTAAGAATTTATAGGCTGTTTGGGCCTGAAACAAAAGCACTTATATTCTCTTCTAGAAAGTAGCGCTTCGATGTGAACTAGATTCAAGTGACTGTTAGAAATACAAACTAATTGCAAGAAACATCTGTCCTCAGAAACTCAAGTCCTAAAAACTCAGGAGTCCTGAATACCCATCAAATGAAACTCAAAACAGCTGAAAAACATCCATAGACTAAACAAATAAATAAAATTGTTACATTATTTAGATCTACAATTGATGCAAGTCTGCAACAAAGCATGCCAATCATAGAGGACAAGGTTTGACCCATGGTGTGAGCGATATAAAGATGAAGTCCAGCAAGGGCTCCAGTGATACCAAGAAGAAGGGGAAGGTGCGGCTACTCTAGGTTCTGATGCAGCAGTTGTCATGGATATGGGAGGGCTCAATGGTGGCCAGAGGACAAGGAAGCAGCTGAGATGAGACAGAACCTGGTGAAGGCCAGTGAAGCCAGACAATGAGAAAAGACTTGGATCAGCTTCTGTTAGCAATGCCTTGCCAAATTTTGGCAGGAACAGAGTGCAAGAATTTTCCAGAGGAAAAGCTCTATTTACTCTGTCCTTCAAAAGATTCTTCATTGTTATCATCTTTGGGAAAACCTATGCTCAGCTAGAGTAATGGAAGACCACAAAAAATCTGGAGCCCTCTGTCTTCCCTGACTCGTTTAGATCAATGCCTGTGAGGATTTATTTATTTATTTATTTTGGGTTTCTGCTTCTTGACTCTTCACCTAATCTTGTACATTCTTCTTCTTTTTTATTAATTGGGGCCAGCTCTTCCTTCCTCCATTTACACTCAAAAATTACATGCCTCTAACAAAAAAGGGAAATAGCTTCGCATGGTTCCATGGAAGCTATCAGAAACAAACCATCTAGTTAGGCTTATGTTATATTCAATAGGTACTGCATCTGTAAGATAGAATTACTATTTGGTTTTTACTTGGGAATTACTGTTTGGTTTTGAATTGGCTTTTTTCTCATGTATAGGAAAGATATCTTGGAATTTTACAGCTGAAATATGTGAAATGTTCCATACAAATAAATTCAAATCAAGGTTTTAAAATACTGACTTGTGCTAGCTGGTACAGGATGTACTGTACCAACCCAGTACTATATCAATAAGGTCATGGGCAAAAGGTCAATTCTCAATATATCAACCTACATATGATCAATTTAATTTGTCAAAAAGAAAATGTTGCCTTGAAGATAAAAAGGTGGAGGATGGAATACACTGTGCCAGTTATTAAAAAATGCCTGCAAAAAAAGATGGCATACCTCAGGTGCCATGTAACCAAGAGTTCCAGTTTCACCGGTCATATCATTAGGATTTTGAGCCTCAACTCGAGCAACACCAAAGTCAGCAATTTTTACTGTTCTTGTCTTATCCAGAAGCATATTCTCTGTCTTCACATCTCTGTGCACGATCTTTTTTGAATGCAGATAACTCAATCTACAGAAACAAGTGAACTCTTCAAGTTCTAGCAAATACAGAACTAAAGGCTAAAAGATTTAATGATCAGATATTCATTTGCTTTAACTGCCTCTTTGCAAGACAGCTTAATATTAAAAAATTTTAGTAAGTAGCAAACCATAAAAGAGTACAGATGATGCCTATATTACCCTCTTGCAAGATCAAGAGCCAATTGAACAACAACTTTGAAGGCTAATTTTCTTCTCCGGTTTTTGATAAGAAAGGTTTTCAGTGCACCGCCAGGAAGGTACTCAACAACAACGCAGCATACATTACACGGCATGCCAAGATGGCCATTTTCTGTTTGTATATTTAAATCTCTTGTGCCCATTGTAGCCCCTATAAACTGTAAAAAAGTAATTTGACCAGTTAAACTAATGTTAAAATTCTCATTTGAGCAAATTTAAAGGAAAAATGTTGACCAACAGGGTAGAAGCTCCTTGTGCACATTTTAATTTCCCAAAAAATAATAATTACGAAATGCATGTTTGCATTGAATTATGCAAGTATATTCAGATGTCAGATACACAAAGTGACTGCCAGCTTGTCTGACAGACTGTTTGTGCATGTGATAGATGATGATACACACAGCATAATCTACAAATCTGTATACATTAGATATTCATGGCAGTAGTCTTAAAAGAGAAGGAATCTGCAGAATAATTGTGTGTACAAAAGGAATGCATAAGACTAGCTTTAGAATACAAGTAAAAACTTGCCAACCATGGAGCTCAAGCATTAAGCAATATAAGGGAAATATATGAGTGGCTAGTCATAATGGATGTACAAAACAATAAATAATGAAATTCCATTAGTTACATTGGTTTGGTTTTGAGTGTTAATAGAGTTGGTTCTCAATTCTGAAGTTCAGTTCCTTGGTTCTGACCCAAGAACCGACCACTCTCTTTTTTTAACAAATTTAAAAAAATATTGAAGTGCTTCCAAGGATCGAGCTTGGGCATTACATACACTTCATGAGTTGTCTACAATCTATACTAAAAGACTTTAAGTGTTAAATTAGTTATCAAATACTATGTATATCCCTTCTATTGAACACAACTAAGAGAAAAAATTTTAGCAATTAGGTACTAGATGTGTCAAATGAAAAAAGAAAAAAAAATCGGTTATACCCTAGAATCAAATCAATCTGATTGGGTTGGTTCTAAGTTGGTTCCAAAATAGAATTGTGTAGGTCCAAAATCTTACAAGCGATCTTGATTGAGTTGGTTCTAAGTTCTGACCTAAAACCAACCCGACCCGACCTATACTTACCCTTATATGTATGCATGTATGTACTTACCTAGGTATATGGTTTCAAATCCCGACAGAATGTCCCGTGGGATGCTAAGGAAGGGGTGCCATCCCAAGTGTTGAGACGCAACCATCCCACCACTGTTTCAATGTCTCAATCAACGTGTCCTAGCCTCCTAGGTTCTTTATCCAAGTATCAGGATGGAGCAGGACAGTGACATATCGCATTCCATAGAAAAATCAAGACCGTCCCATGAGATTTGAGACCTTGCATAGGTATATGCACATCAACTAGTTACGTGGGAGAGCACTATAAGCTTTTAAAAAAATGAATTTCTTTTAAGCTCAAGAATTTCAAAATTGAAGAAAATAAAAATACTATGCAACTCAATTAGGGTAACTTCAACTATCAAGTTCGATAAGGGTAACTTCAACTATCAACTAGAAGACAAAATTACATGGTAGTTAGCTTGATGAAGAAGTTGTATAACACTTAATGATTAAGAACAAATTAATGTATGGAGTGCATGATTTCAAGGTTTGCAATAACATGCAGAACTTGTATAAACCTTGGTATTTACTTTTGGGTTACATTTTCAATATGAGATTTTTCTATATATAAATCAAAATTTTGACAAAAACATGAGACCAATATTGCCCATAAAGGATCCTACCTAAAAGATATTATTGTTATAATAAAAAGTTGTCATAATTTACCAAATGAATCCATTGCCCTAATATTTCTACATATAAAAATGGAGGTTGCAACAATCATTGTTAATTGTAGTGATAAAAGAAAACAGAAACTTTAAGGCGCCATAGTTTTGCAAAATTATGAAAATCCAAAAGAAGAGCATCTTAGGTTTCAATCTCCTCATGTAATAAACATTCATGTATATTACTAAATATAAATATCATGTGAATGTAATAAGAGTGATTAAATATTTATAACTGATGCATTTTTTCAACATTCTAGATGATCATAAGATCTCATAAATGGCTTTGTCACAACTAACCATAAAACCTTAAAACAAGATATTGGTGTAAAATGTGGATCCAGCAAGGTAACTTATTTGAACTAGAGTTCAAGCTTTTAAATTCCGCTTTTTCCCCAACAGATCTCTAAAGATAACATATGTTATCCTAAATTATCTTTTCTCTAGAACATTGTTGAGAATTCATAACATGAAATACAATTAAGAAGTTAATTTCAATATGCCATACACTAAGATGTTTTCCAATTAAATGACACACTGGAAACTCAGCAAGTCAAACTAATATAATTAAGGTTTGGATGGAGTAGAACCAAGGTGAACTCCACTAACTGGTCGATAATTTGTTTTGACGCACTTTCTATGTAGCATACTGATCTTTCGTTGGTCCAAATTAAAGCGATCATCAATGAAACATTTAACTTTCACAACATGATTTGTACCTTGCTAAGCATGGAAGAGGATTCCACCACATCCATCAGATGCATAGAAAGAACTGTTTAACTTAGCATAGCAATGCCTAAATAAGTTTGTTTGAAAAGTAAATGCTTTTATGCAATGAAACTTCACCTTGGTCACATTGGGATGATCTAACTTATGCCAAACAGAAACTTCCTGAGAAAAGGCTGCCCTAAGTGCACCAATTTCAGCTTCTGTCCTGTTACCCTCTTCTCCCCAGTCGAGCAACTTCACTGTGGAAAAAAAAGAGCAAAAAGGACAATGCTAGCAGTTAACAGTGAACAAAGATACTATACATAATCAGATTTTTTTTTTTTTTCTTATTTCATTCTGGATAATATTATCGATCAAATAAAAGAAGGGAAAAGGTAGCCAACAGCAAGTAGATTCTATTATTTTTCATAAAATGAAAAAGAATAATATGGAATGATAAAGCAATTCATAAAGATCCCTGCAAGTGCTGATTGTTATATTTTATGTTTCTTTGCATAAAAGAGCAAAACAGGTGGATTTTTGAACTAGGAAAATAGGAAATTGAGTTCAAAGAATTTTCAAAAATAACTGACAAAAAAGTGGTCCACAGTGATCTTAAAGACAGGCTGCCAGGTATACAAAGAAGTGAAACAAAGACTCTGGAAGTTTCTAGCTTAATGTAATGAGAACCCTCAGTTGTTTATCATTGATACTATGTCCCACCTTTGTGTATGAATTGTATTCTACTAGTCTCGAATATTTCTAAGGAAAATCTTTTTTTTTTTTTAATCAAACTTTTTCCTGGCAAACACCTAATTTGGTTTGCATGTTGATGAAATATGTGGTGGTATTGTCTATTTTCCACCATTCACTCCAAGAAAAATAAAATAAATTTTGGCAATGATTGCAGCTCTCTGAGTGACAGCACTTGAATATAGCCCATCTAGTTTCACTCCAAGTAAGGATGTAGGAAAATGGTGATTTGATATTATTTATCATCTAGATACCATTGTTTGATATTCCATTCAAAATTTTGACCCTGAAACTGAAAGGTTGTAATTTCAGTCAGAACCAATTCAAAACTTTGGCCAACTTCAAAATTTTATGCAGCACAACTATTTTATTGGTTCAAATATTTGAGCAATTTATGCTAATGTTTGCTTTCCTTTTATCTTTCTATAAATTGGGAAGTGTCCTCCAGATCCAGCTTAGAACTTGTGAGTTTTCAGAAAACATAGAGTGCTACATCTTTTTGATGAGAAATATTGTGACGTTAGGTTCCAAAAAAGACAGCACAATTTTCTTTTGGCATATGTTTTGCTATCATGAAATCTAATATCATAGGCAGCTTGATTGTAGCATATTATTTTGCAATCAGACAATATGGGTAGATTGTTCTAAACATGTTAATTTGGTATCATGTTTTAAAAAATAATTTTGATTGTTTCAGTGCTAAACCACTATATGGTATACACAAGGGTTTGAAAAGGGGATAATATACTTCATAATGATATCTAGTTTTTTTTTAACTTAATTTTTTCTTATTCATTTTATATTTTCTTAAATTTTAGGTGACATTTTCTGGATGTCTCATAATATTCAACTAAAACTACCAAAATTAGAACCAAAATTGTTGAAGTCAAAACTATGATTGTAAAAGTTTTTGTTAGCAAGAGTTTAGTCCTACATCAACTATGTAATGGGTAGATCTTGGATGCTTGTACAGAATTAATGAACCCAAACAATACTTTTTTAGCTAGTCTTTTCAAGTGAAGTCTTAGGTTGTTACAAATGATATCAAAGCGGACCCAGCTCATGACCCATGTGAACTAAAGAACACTACAGACAGGCACTGTTGGGGTTAACCACGGATCGATCATAATGTTTATGATTGTGATTGGATTGATTGGACTTGGATTTGGACCCTTAATCTAGTGAAAATGCCAGAATTTAAATGGGAGAAGTATATGAAAGCCTATGCCAGTATTGACTATATAATGGTAGATCTTAGGTACTTATATAAGATCAAGGAGCTCAAATAATACCTTCTTGATTAGCCTTTTTGGATGAAGTTTTTAATTCTTATAAATAGTATCAAAGCGGACCCAGGCCATGAATGTAGAATAGGAAACACTGTAGACGAGCTCTTTTAGGACCGGCCATAAGTTGATCGTAATGTTTGTGACTGTAATTAGATTGGACTTTGATTGGATCCTTAGCCTAGTAAGGATCCCCCGGCTTAAACGAAGGAAGTATATGATAGCCTAAGCTGGCAAGTATGTACTCCCACATCAACTATGCAATAGATTGATCTTGGGTACTTACACAGGATCAACAAGCCCAAATAATACCTTCTTGACACCTTTTTAGGGAGGTTCTGGGTTGTTGGAGAGATAGTTCAGCAAACCCTTTTTCTCATAACTTAAAAGTATCAACCTCATGGGAAATCATAGGATGAGACATGACTTACCATACATTGTTGTTGTTTCAATAGCCAAAAATAAATAAATAAATAAAATGGAATGAAATAAAATAAAATAAATAAGTTGACAAAACATTGATTAACCGAACTGAATGTTTAAATACGATTGGCAAACAAGCTCTCTACAAAGCTTATATATCCTTCCAAGATTTGGAAGTCCATGTCATGTTACCACTTTGACTTAATTGGATGGTTGAAGCAAAACAAAGCACACCCATGATTATGGCATGTGCATTTAGCATGATCAAAAAGGACACATAGGGCAATGGAGCTACCCTATCGTTGTCATGCTTGCCTTATAAAATTGGATTATTGAGTGAAGTCAAAGGTTAGCAGCCAACAAGGAGACATGATGACTTTGCAAGGTACTGTGGTTACACATTCTTACTAACAATAATAAAAGCTGAATCATAAAAACAAATGTGAGATTCTACCTAGAATCTGGAATGATACATCATTGGCTAGATAGGTAGCCACCATCAATCTTCACTAGCTCAAGTAAAAGAAATTTGAGCATGGTATACAAATCCTCGCACACTCTCTTGAACAAGATCATATACGCATGCATGCATGCATGCATGCGTATATGAATGTATGTATTGTGGGGAGGACAAAGAGAGAGTTAGGCTTGGTAACTTCTAAGAGCATTTTAGCTTCAAATGCTTACCAGTCAAAAACAATGAAGAACCTTCCAAAATGAAAATCAACACTGTTGATTATGATTTACAAAATTTAAATTCACTAGAAACTAAAATTGTGCATTTTTGAGTTCTTTTAGTTATATATCAAATGAAAACAAAATCGAACATTTTATAGTATGATATCTTGTTTCAATTTGATCTATAGTTTGAAAACATTCAAATCAGCTAAAATTTTGATCTGCATATATTTTAAAATATGTAGATGAAGATCGACTATTTAGAATTAGTAAGAGACCTCAAAATCCCCCAAAAACAAAGTTTTCAAGTATTTTATATATCTTAGATTGTAAGCAATGACATTGATTTTCATATCAAAAGATCTTTCATAGTGTTTGATTAGGAAGTATGTGGAATAAAATCCGCTCAGAAGAATCGCTGTCTATCTCTTTATATATGTATTTATATCTGTGTATTGACTAGAATGCAATTGAGTATGTATTTACTTAGATCTGATCGGGTCATGATCGGCCGATGAGAGACTAACGTTAATGATTCGAGCATTGGATGGGATCTACTACTTCTAAAAAGAGTGCCTTTCTATAATATGGTTGTAATTTTATAATAGGGTTGCTTTATGTACCTGCTTCAGAGTTACTATGGGTCAGAGGTTAGTTGAGTTCACATGGAGATTCCATGGAAAGAAACCATCTCCAATAAAGGTCACGGGAACCATCAGGTTACCTATAAAGCAGATCCAACCCAACCCGTGAGACTCGCAGTACTTCTAAATGCTAGTAAAATAATCCGAATATAGCGCCCTTCAAGAAAAAGAACTTCCAATGGCCAAGAAAAATTTCCAAATGCCATAAAGATAAAGATATAATCTCCCAGGAGCTTCACAGGATACGGATTCTCCATTGGATCAGCATACTAATTATCAAATCTAAAATTATCTATCACTAACAACCAATAGGCAACAAAAAAAAAAAAAAAGACTAATTTCAATCTAGAAAAAAAGAAACAAAGAAACAAAAACAAAGGAAAATTATTACTAGTGATGCAAGATCAACTTTTCTACCTCTGGGAGCAAGAAAAAATTCAATCGGAGTACTGATGAACAATCAAAGAACCAAGACTAGAAGTAATCAATCGAACTGGTACCAAGAACCAAAAGAAAGAAGAGATAAAGTGGCTCAAGATTGGGGTTTTTAAAACTTTTGTAATCGTCTCACCTGCGACGTCCTGGCCGTCGTAGACACCACGGTGGACGGCGCCGAAGGTGCCGCGGGCGATGGCCCCTTTGACGAACAGCTTGGAGGGATCGATCTCCCACTCTTCCCTCTGCCTCTCCAGGCGGCCGCTGCTCCTCTCCTCCTCCTTCTTCTTCTCCATCGTCCACGCCCGGCTCAGGTGCCTCTCCAGCTGCTCGTCCAGGCTCTTCAGATCGATCTGGTCCGCCCGCAAGAACCCATCTCCCCCCTCCTTCATCTCCTCCCTTTCTCTCTCTCTCTCCCCTCCCCTTCTCTTTCTTCTCTCAAGAGGAGGTAATGAGGAGAGCGAGCTCTTGTTCTTGTTCTCTTCTTTGTTCTTCTCTACTTAGCAGCGATGAGAGCTCCTCTCTCCCTTCCTCTATCTTCTTCTTCCCCCTTCACCTTCTCTCCTTCTTCTCCTTCTATCCCTCTGTTTCTCTTTGTTCTAAGTTCCATGTGAGCACATGGGTTGCCTGAACACAACGTGTCCCCGAACCAGTTGTTTTTCTAAACAAAAATATCTTTCTCCTCATTCTCTCTCTAGAATTAGCGTCCTATGCCAATCCAAAGACTCCTCTCCCTCTCTCTCTCTCTCTCTCTCTCTATCTCTCTCTCTCTCTCTCTCTAGCTCCTTTTAATGAGCTTTGGAAGCACGGATGGCTCGCGGTCGATGTACTTTTGCCATGGTTTGCCCCCCCGCCCCTCTCTCCCTCTCTAGATTACCGTTTAAAAATTCGGCCACCCAATTCAAAGATCACCCGATCCAATAAAATTTCTAGTCAGCTCCCTGCCATCCTAGCGAATATTTCAACTTATATTCAACATATCGTTTTACGTTTATAAAAATATATTTAATTTATATTATATGCACTTAACTTTATATAATTATAATAATAATTATTATTAAGATGTTCCATATGATCTGAAATTATTCAATATCAAACTAAAGAACTACTATATGATATTCAATTAATAAAGATTTTCTCATGAATATTTAAAAATCTATGGTTAAGTAGCAGTCATTATTTGAATTCTGATCATTGACATACGTATTATAGTAAACTGCTTCTAAAACAATTACAAAGTTTGTCTTATAATATATCAATGGCTGTTATTTAAATCACGGACTAAACCATGTCAAGAGAAGAGAGAGGATTTTTTTTTTTTTTTTTTTGACTCAGTTTGCAATCTCTTACGTTGGACATTTTTTCTTCGCTTTTTAGTCACTCAAATATTTTTTTCGAAGGAATCTTAGTTGGGCGAAAAAACGGTCAAATGAATGCACAAAATGTGACATGCACGTTGGATTTAGTTGGACTTTAGTTTCATGCTCGGAGTCACGAGTGGATGTTGTGGATCGGTTGTCTCATGTGGAGTTGTCTGGTGGATATGTTGGTCTTAAAAGCAACGACAACCGACCTCAGAGCTTATCTTAATTTGACTTCGCTCACCGGGGAAAAAGATTGGGGGCGGGATGATTTGTCTTGCCCGGACTGCAGTTGCCATGGGAAAGAGGGTTATTTACCCCAAAAAAAAAAAAAAAAAAAAAAAAAAAATGTCGGAAAAAGATGAGATATTGGTGGAATCAGAAGATTTTTCTTCTTACTTTAGGATAAAAGTTCTCTCCAAAAAATTAAGAAAAACGTGAAAATATAATGTATAATATATACAAGTTAAAGTCCACAGCAGGGATGTATCCATCTTGTTTAAAAACTAAGCGGAGAAACCCCTCCACAAGATAAGTTGAGTGGCGAGCAGGAACAAATTAAATAAATTAAAATCTTATTGCCATCTCTATTGGTTATTGATGGGAGTAAAGCGTAGATATCTGATTATTTAAATTAATAAATAAACAAAAAATTTAGATAAAAAGAAATTAAGAAATCATGCAAACTAAAGATAATAAATATTAAATATTAAAATAAAAAAATAGAATAAATTTGAATCGAAGTATATTAGATACTATCCCAATGATTAATTTTATCTTCAAATATAGATTGTTAGTGAGTTGTCTATAAGGTATAACAATTAGATTTGATTTGATCTTTCTGCTATAGCATAATCATAGACTTTTTAAGATAAGCAAGAAGTTAGAAAGAAAAAGAAAAACATAAAAATTTTATAGAAAAATAGAAGAGTACAAAAGAATTATTATTTTTTAGAGGATCCAAAGCTTGGTCCAATAATTATATATTCCTAAAATCGTTCCTAATTAGGCATTGATTACATGTATATGATCATGATAGGCTTTAAGCTTTATGCCTTTAATACATACAAAATTATATGTATTTTTCTTTCTAATTTATTTTCTCAAATCACATTAATTTAAATTTATTTATTTATTTTAAAAAGATTTCTTTAAATGTTACCATGTCCCATGACCATCTAAAGTTTGACACGAGACACATTATAATTCGTTAACTTCTTTTTATGGATATCCAACAATCCCTTACAAAAGTTTTAATTTTTTTTAAAATATTAAAATAAAATAACATAAATTTTAAGGCATTTTATACTATGCAATAGATGAAATGTTTAGTGAATTTAAACCTCACTTAGTATTGATAGTATTCATCTAAAAGAACCATAGTATATTATATTTAGTTCTACATATCATACATATGGTACATATTTATTGGGTTGATGTAGTTAGTGCATATTAAAAACTTGTGTTTAGCATCTTAATTTTTTTCATGTGTTTAGCATCTTAATTTTTCATGAAAACTTCTTAGGATTAGTCCAAACCCTTAATTGTAAATAATTTTCACATAGATAAATTCTATAAAGGTATCTGCAACTCATACCCTACGGACCACTTGCCTTAAACCCATTAAAGGTTTAACTCAACTTCATAATTTTTTTTTTTTATTACATTTATAGGAGCATTCATCACAGGGATAGAAGAAGAAATTTTTTTCAAAATTTATGCTCTAATATAATTACTCAATCAGCTTTCTTTCTACCATATTGAACCTTTTTTATGAGATTTTCAATTGAAAAGATTAGGTATCTAGACTAAATAATAGGTTTAAGCCCCCTTTCTCTCGATGATTTTATGACTTCATTTTTAAATAATCCTTTGGTTGGTTAATTGATCCGTCAAATTCTTCTTTGACTTTACATATTAAAAAAAAATTATATTAATTATTTTATATATTCATGATAAAGCCTAATATATCTATTTATTTTTTTATTGATATTTTTTTAATTAATTAATTCATCTACCATCTAAGATGGCCATAAAAAATTTCAAAGCTATTAACTCGGTTCCCATGCTACTTCAAAAATTATCTTTATCACTGTTTAATTTATTCAAATCCATCTCCATCAGACCATTCAATTCTCTGCCAGCATCCGACTCTCCATCCCCATATTCTACCCTCTTTGTCTTGTAGATTTGTTTTGTTTGGACATGAAAATTTAACGCAGTTAGATCCATGTTAAGCATTGGAGAACCTCACCCTATTGTGATCATCCACCCAAATGGGTCATATGCTTTGTTTTAGTCCGACTTCCGGGCCAGTGGCGGGCCGTAATTCCGGCCCGATCCTGATTGGTCCAGCAGAACCTCCGTCCCGATTCCCTCCCCTGAGCCCTACAAGGACGATAAGACGAGGGACTTCGTTAGCCATCTCCTCCTCCTCCTCCTCCCATGGCTATGATCCGATGGGCCGCCACCTCTCTCTCCTATCTCGGTTTATTATCTTCCTCCAATCCTCGCCGCTCGTTCTCTCGATTCCCTCGCCGCCCGCTTCCTCCCTCCGCGAGCCGTTTCGAATCCGGTATTGCCTCTTGAATCCTCAATAAATCTTCATCTTTTAGCTTTTCCCCATCTTTTCTGCGATGTTTTCCTTCCATTTTTTTGCTCAAAGATCGAAATTTTGGGTTTAGGCAATCTAGCTAGCTCGAAGGTTTTGCTGAAGGAAATGGAATTCCCGGAACTCGAAGTAAGCGGCGCTGTTCTTTTAGCCTTTTCCTTCACCTTCTTTCTTCTTGCAATCGATTAATGCACTTTCTTTTAACGAATAACTCGTAGTGTCTTCTTTCCACTGTTAACGTTCTAGAGATGCATAAAAAAAACACTTTTTATGTCATATTTTTAGCCGTGAGAAGTCACATTTAAACTTCCATTCTCAACGTAATGCATTCTTTTTCCCCGAACGAGAATCCTAAGTGATGTTAGTATTAGTTAAGAAAAAAAAAAAAAAAAATGGAATTCCAGTTTTGGAATATTAGAGAGCTTTCTTGTAATCTTGGATGCATTTTTTTATATACTTGTGGATATTTGCTGGGAACTTATTTCTGATTTCGACTTATTGTGGTAAAAATCAATCTTTTTTGGACAGAAATGGGTTCAATCATATGGATTTAGATCAGGACAGGCCTTGATGTTGTGGAAGTGCCTCTATGGGAACAACAGCTGGGCACATTGTTATGATGAATTAACAGGTCTCTCTCTCCTCCCATGCTCTCCCCCCCCCCCCCCCCCCACAAAATCCCCAGAAAGAAAAAGAAAAAAAAATCCCCAAATTAGTTTTGATTGCTAAATTGATTGTTTATGATGTTACCTTCTTGCATGCATTGGGTCACGCACCATTTTAAATTTGCTTTTTGGTTTTATTTTTATTGATTCCAAAAATCAAACAGTTACTCCAGCCGCTTTTTCTTTGTAGAGCATGCTTCATTCTGGTGTTCCACAACATTGTCCTTTTCTCTAAAGGCAGGTTATGCTTGAAATAAGATTTCTCTAAGGGCATGGTTGGGTTGTAAGTTCATTGTCAAAGCTACACATATGCTTCATTACTCAGTTTCTCAATATGCTAGAAGGGGATTGAAAAAGCTTATATTGAAGGAATGCTGAGCAGTAGCAATTATAGATTTAGTCATCTACACCCTATGAATATGAAAATAATCATGTTGGCACATGTGAGGGAAGGTGTGTGGTCAGCATTTTGGTGCACTGGTGTAGGAGGTGAAGCACAGTTCTGAAAGTTCTCTAGCACATCCGAGGATAACATTATTGGGGAGGTCAATTATGTTTTATGTTGCTTAGAACCATGTGTTTAAAGCTTTTTGGGTGGCATTAGATTAGGTGAACATCTGTATAATGAAAACAAAGAATTCATAGTATCAAAATATTTCATCATTATGTATTAAGATTCAACTCAAACATTAATGAACAAGACAATATCTATGTTTAAGTTTCAACTCAAGCATTAATGAACAAGACAAAATCATTGTGGTCTGCATGTGATATAAGATGTTCTAGGTGGTCATACTAAAGGCCATAAGTCATTTATCTATGTCTGTTTCTCCTCAAGATCCCTTGCTCCATCCTAGCCCCTCATTTAGCATTGTTTATTCATGATTTGACTCATTAAGTTAACTTCAACCCAAATAGATGAGATAAAGCTTGCAAGTCAAGGCTTACATGGATGCCACACACACACACAGACACACAGAGAGTGAGAGAGATACATTTGCATGCATATAAGCATGCACGCATGCGTGCGCCCCCACACACACACACATACATACATACATATTTTTGCATGTATATTTTTTTTCTTAAAGTTATTTTTTTATTAATTTGATTAAAATTTTAAATTGTCCATAAACATAAAAAACTGTACCGTTCTTTTTGCGCTTTGCAGGTTTAAAGAAAGAATTTAGGAAAATGATCAGTGAAAATGCTATTCTCAAGGCATTGTCAGTGAAAGAAATTCTCACAGCATCAGATGGAACTCGAAAGGTGGGTTTGGATCTTGTCTAATTATAGAAATTGTCCTTTAGGTTGAACTTAAGCAAATCTTACATATTGAGGCACAGATTTCTAAAAATTGTTCTCCACATGTTCCTGGAATATCCTCATTAATTTTGTAATTCACAGGAGGTTGCAGATTTTGTTCACTTTGGAAGATGGGCAGGTGATAGAAACAGTTGTGATTCCTTGCAGCAGGGGGAGGACTACAGTTTGTGTTTCAAGTCAAGTGGGTTGTGCTATGAATTGCCAATTCTGCTACACTGGCAGGCATGCCTACTTTCATTTCTCATGACTTTTGGCTTCATGTTCCTCGCTTTATTTGCATGGGATGTAGATTTGCTGACTTGGATTTAAAATCTTGTAGGATGGGTTTAAGGAAACATCTGTCAACAGCTGAAATAGTTGAACAGGCTGTTTTTGCTCGGCGATTGTTCTCAAGTGAATTTGGATCTATTACAAATGTTGTGTTTATGGTAAGCATGCTGGTTCTTTTATTTATTATATTGGTGTAGAACATGATGTATTGAAAAGGCAAAAGTGAAGTCTGTTACATGATATATTGAAAAGGAAAAAAGAGGAGTTTGTTTGTGATGCATGTTTATAATCAATCAGACATATTTTTTATACCTATTGGAACTTCACAAAAGTTGTAAGACAAGGGATCATGATGGCTAGATGTATCAGTGTCATAGAAGATTTGCAGCCAGTCAGTCTGTGGATGACTCATGATGTCCTTCCATCAAGTATGCTCTGTATGCATGGATATAATTGTCTTTAAATAAGTATGTGTTCCCTTGTGATTAACATTCCATCGTATTCTTGCAAATTAGAAAATAATTGGCCATTTGCAAGTTATATGTGCCATGTTACCTAGTCAAGATGACTAAGGTTAAATTGGTTTAGATGAGTGTGATGAGACTATGAGGAGCTATTTATCTTGCTGCAACCATTGCCTTCCATAATTTTTCATGATCTCAGAAATTCATTACTCATCTTTCTTTCTGAACCTCAAAATCATCAAATGGCACTGTATAAAAATCCATATAGAGACATTCCTCCTTTCTAATTCTAACAATTGCTTTAAGAGATTGACCACAATTTCTGACATTTGTGGCATAAAACCAAATGGTTACTCAAAGAACATTTTCATTTTGCTTAATTTTTGCTTCATCATCTACTCCAATAGCTTCATTTTTTATAAATCAATAATGCAATGTTTTTTGACTGATTGGCAATGACTTCATTTTCCAATATCTCATCAACTGAGTTAGTCGTGAAAATTCATTATTTTATTCTATGATTTTTAAACTTTTGCCGTTATTCCACTTTCATCATCATATCTGGTTTGTTTGTGCCATAATCCAATGCATCCTTGTTCAGTTGCCTCAATTGAGTCTTGGTGTGCATATCCCCTCTTGGTTGTTTGTCTAAGCCAATTACATTTCTTGGAGTCCTTATGCATCAATTTTCTTACATATCCATTTTATTTTTGTTTGTTGTACCATATTCCACTGAAATAGTATTTTGCAACATTCTTATTGTATCAATGATGGTCCTTTAATTGTCATTTGCTCTCCCTTTTATTGTCTAATTTACATTTTCTTCTTCTTACCTTCCCTTGAGCCTAGCTTATCATATGGATCATCATATGTTGCGAACTTAAATGTCTAGTTCTTTCCTTCTTTGAACTCTTACTTCTCATATTTCCTTTTCCTTTGAGCAGGACTGCTATTTATATGACCTGATGATGATAGCTAAAGTGAGACGCTTATGTGAGTGATATAGAAATAGAACTGATTAGCCCAGGGAATCTGCATGTTGCAGGACTTTGAACTGACCATGGCTTCTTGATATTAGATTAAACTGAATTTTAGAACCTGATAATTGTTGGAATATCCTCCATATACTGAATTGCTAGATCCAAATTAGTTGTTAGGGCACCCTCTGTCTGTACTGGATTGCAATAATAGATGTGGCCATGTTGAACCAGCTAAAATAGTCAGGATTTTGTTCCCCAAATTGATGGTCCTATTTGGCACATCAAAAATTAATCTCATGCTGGTTTTATTAAATTTAAAATGCACAAAACAAAGGATATGCTTTTTGCGAAGTTGTTTTATATTATGCAAATGGATTATACATCTCATATAGCATGATTGTTTTCTTTAATCATGTACAGGCAACTTTTTTCAAGTTCAAGGATCCAAAAAAATGTTATTGTAAATTATAAAAAAACTTGTAGTAAATTATAAAAAAATCTAAGGAGTTTTCAACCATTCCACTGTAATGTCATTCCCTTTACCCTCATTACATGTTTTAATTGATTTTCCTCTACCATGTTAGTTCTTTTTAGGCTTTTCTGTTTACTTTGATGCAAGTGATGGCAATTATTTATCACACCTCTTGTCTATCTCCTCTTTTTAATTATTGTATCTAGGGTATGGGTGAACCACTACATAACATTGACAATGTCATAAAGGCTGCAACCATAATGGTCGATGAGCAGGGTCTTCATTTTAGCCCTCGCAAGGTGACTGTCTCAACCAGTGGACTTGTCCCACAGTTGAAACGCTTCCTTCGTGAGTCAAACTGTGCATTAGCAGTTAGTCTTAATGCGACAACAGATGAGGTGATTCGCAAGTTTACTTCAAAGGACAAATTCACTGCATTTTCTATTGCTTGACTAATACGAAAGGTGCAGGTCAGAAATTGGATCATGCCCATCAACCGGAAATTCAATCTCAGCCTGCTGCTGGAGACCCTAAGAGAGGAACTTCGTTCCAAACACAAGTTTAAAGTACTATTCGAATATGTGATGCTTGCAGGAGTAAATGACAGGTTAGAATGGCCTACTGTTCTTCACAGCATTTCTGGTTTGCATAGCAATCAGCTCAATAGCCATTTGAACTTTCCCAAATTATAATCTTCTATCATAATATTTGTATCGTGTTCTGCTGGAAGTCGTTGGTGGCCTTTTAAAGTACCAACAAAAGCCTGTGGATGGCGTGTCTGAAATAGCTCTGTGCCGTCAAAAGTCAAAAACTGTATCTTGCAAAACTACAGAGCTGATCTTGATGTTTCCATCCATCTTTAACAGCACCGAGGATGCAAAGAGACTTACAGAACTTGTTCGTGGGATTCCTTGCAAGATAAACCTCATCTCCTTCAACCCTCACAATGGATCTCAATTCAAGCCTACCCCTGAAGAGAAAATGATGGAGTTCCGGAATATTCTGGCTGAAGCTGGGTGTGTCGTCTTCTTGCGACTTAGCAGAGGGGATGACCGGATGGCTGCTTGTGGCCAGCTAGGGGAACCTGGAGACATCCGGCTACCTTTGCTTCGAGTTCCTGAACAATTTCGAATGGCTGTATGATAACAAAGGATGATATTGGTATAGGAGGAAGTCACTTAAATTTTGACAGAGCAGAAGTTTAGATACCATAGATGCTGTAATGGGAGATCCATTGTTTCTGGTGCAGATTTTATGTATTCATCAAAACTTGCATCATTCTTGTCTCAGAGAATCAAACTCTCACTTGAGAAAACAATTCTTGACTTGTAGAATGTGCGCGCCAACTGTAAGCTTGCATAGCAGCAATGCCGACCCTACTCGAAGATCATTTTGATGGCTGTTTCTAATTAACGCAGCAAGATCTTGTGTCTTACATGCTAATATTGTTTACTAGTACTATAATTGTACTTTGGACATGTTTGGCTGGTAATCTACCTACATTTACAATGCTATTTTAAGTGCACGAAGCAGACATGCTTTGCACTGAGCAGGGCTCTCAAATAAGCGAGCGGTTTGACTTCTTAGGCGGATTGTGCTTGCGTTGCCTTCGGTTGCCTCGATTAATAAAGAAGCGGATCTATGGTCAGGTTTGAGATGATTGAGCTTGGCTAGATTTTATTCAGAATATTAATAGATAAAATTTTCAGTTGATATTTAAATCTTTTTTTATCTTTATCTTTTATAAGTTGATGCAAGTTTGACAAAATATAATTGTGGCACGCGCATGCACTCGTGCATGCATGACGGTTTGAGGGATCTCATGTTGTTATCGAATCTTTTAGAGAGTAAGTCATTAGCTCGAGTTTTCAGTAAGCTAGTTTCAGCTTATTCAATCACAAAATGAACTAGGCTAGAGCTAGATTTGGCTTAATTGAATCAGATTCATTTATATCATCCAGCTAACCAATCCAATATCATAGCATGTAAAATCTTATATGTTCAATGAAACAAAAAGATAAGGTAACCATAGTTAAAGTTCCTTTAAATGAAACATAAAATAACTTAAACCAATTGATCAACCTTTATTTTCTCTATAGTTTTTATCTCTTAATGATATTTTTATCATTTCTTTATTACCATCACTCCATTTCTTCATAAAACGTTACTATCATTAAATCAAATCAAAGTGCTTCATAGAAATTAGAAATAGGAGAGGGACCGCGGGGGAGTGAACCAGAGATATCTCGTGGTACCCTTACCGCCCGGTCCCTTGATCTCAACCCCTGGTTCGAGAGAAGATAACGCGAGGCGCGACCAACCGCCACGCTCCAGCGCGCCATGGGGAGTATAACGGTGACCCCAAAGCCTCATCTCTCCTCGTCCCTCCTCCAACCTAAGCCCTTCCTCTTCCTCCTCTCCGCCCCTCGGCGGAGCTCCGCCGCCGCTGGCGGAGGCGGTCAAGAAAGAGGGTCGGGTCGGGTTAGCGTTAGGGTCGTGGGGTATATGGAGAGGAAGCCCAACTCGGTCGTGGGATTCGCAAGCAAGGTCCTCGGGTCGCTTCCCGTGGTGGGCCTTCTCGCGAGGATCTTCAGCGAGGAAGGGGGGGTCGGCGACGACATCGTGGACTTCGCCGAGTTCCGGCGGCGGGTCGGCAAGAAATGCAGCCTCACCGACTCCCGCGCCTTCTACGAGTTCCAGGACCGCCGTGGCCGGGTTCGCCATCCAAATTCTTTCCTCCCTTTCTCCCTTCTTGAAGAAATTTAGTATTTCGTGATTGGGTTTTGAGAAATTAATTTCCCTTTTTCTAATGGGTTGCATTTCTAGTTACAGTAGAACCTTCTCTTTTCGTAATTAATGTCAAACCAATATATATATATATATATATTTGAACAGTTATGTTCTTCTTTTTGTTCGCTTTTTGGTTATGTCTGTTTCTCGACACTCAATTTAGAATAGTTTTAGTTAATGGTTTTAAGGTTATTGGGAGTTGCTTGTCTTTTATGACTGTATGTTCTTAATTGCAGTATTCCAAAAGATAAATCTTGAATAGGGTTTCGCTGATTCACATCGTGTGACTCTTTGACCATGATAGTTGCTTGAAGTCTCCAGACGAGAAATATTTAAAATTGTGACATCTATGAGAGATATGAAGTTCAGTAACCAGTGCACCTCCTGGTGAAGTTTCACTGGCTCCTTCGTCGCATGCAATATCAGTCAATGTGCCAGCAATTATTATATTATTAAACATTTTTCTATTTAGATGAGTGGATAGATAGGCCAGTTGAATTTTTTATTTTCCATTGTAATGCTAATGATATGTTTCACTGTTTTAAAGTGAATGGATTGTCCAGTTCACATTAGCCAGTTCCAATTGAGTGCCTCATCTCTAATCTTTATCTTGATTTTATAACCTACTGTGCATTATATTTGTGATTTTTCATGACACCTTGGACTACTTTCAAGCTAATGATCGTAAGGATGAGATAATCGAAAGAAAATGGATATTATTATAATTTTTAATAGGAAGGAGACTTTTGCACTAAGCATGCAACTTCACATCCCAAATCAGGCTCTTTTTTTTTTGTTTTTATTTTATTTTTTGGACAGGCAGGGGATCCATTATATGTTCTTTTGTGCTGTTGGTTGGCTGCTGTTGGTGCCGGCCTGTTAAAGTCTGAAGAAATATTGGAAGGAGTAGCCAGGCTTCGTATTTCTAATGATATTGAGTTTGAAGAGGAGACATTCTTTGCTACAATGTCTGATGCAAAGGAGGTCAGTGCAATTATTTATAATTTAAGATAATATTCTTAATTCTATATGCATTATTTTATCATTGCAACTTTGTTGACAATCACATCAAATTTAAAAATGAAAAACTCTATAGACCTAACATCTTATTCAATCTGCATCATTCACAAATAGCAGGGCACTTTTTGGCACATCAAAAAGAGAGTCCTCTTCAAGTGCTGATATTTGTCACAATTTTTTGAATGGCCTGCACAGAATTCTTTATTGCAAATATTTAAGTATCAACGGTTCCAAGACATGCAGTATCAGTATCAATCATCTGAGCAGTTCTAGTGAAGCACCACATATGATTTTTCTTTCTTTTTTTTTTTTAACAAATGAACACCTAGTCATTTTACAATGATTTCACATTTTGCTAGTGGAGTTTTGGTGTGGAGATGTGAGGTCCTGTTGATGGACCCTGAGTGCCATGGTAGTTGTAGTTTAGATGCAAATATTGCTTCTTCTGAGGATGCCATTCCACTGAGTTGCACACCATCTTTGGGAGAGGGGATATTAGGTGCCCTAATGTCCTCTAGCTCCTACTATTAATTTTTGTCCTTATTTTATTGGTTGCTGGAGCTGTCATCTCTGAAATTGTCACAAACTGGAGTTAGACTCAGGTTTTATAACAATTGTACAACATCTTACAAGTACAATGACCAGATAAGCAGTTTAGTGTCTCTGAAGCTAACACATCTGAATCCTTTAGATGAGGAGTGTGAACATGTGAGAACGGCAAGGCATGAACCTTGCTGACTGAGGCTGCTTTTTCCCTAACAAGTAACAGCAAACTAATTAGGGTTTAGTGCAAGTGTTTCAGTACTTGTTCTGTTTGGAGATTTTGTGTTTGAAGCCCTTTGAGATGCTGTAAGTTTTCTTGCATCATTGTGGGTATGGATTCGTTGGAGACATTGGTGACATGAGTGCATGTCATGAAAGACCATGGAGCTAAATTTGTTTTGGTGCCTAGGGATTGGAAGGCCTAGCATCCAAGGTTGACCTTTTATCAAACCTTTATATCTCAACTACTGCCAACCTACCACAATGCTAGGCTGGAGGATGTGCTCCTGCACTCGGAGCTTTCGGCCATTTTGTAGATGTCCTAAGCGCTCAATAGTTTGTGTAATTGCTTTCAACTGCTCAACCACACATTTAGCCAACCAGAAAATGAAAGATCATAATGAAGATCAAAAACCACAAGTGTTTCTGGAATTGCTATCTGCTCTTTATTGAGAGATATAGTTGCACGTAAAACTATCACTGGATGAGTGGATCTTCTCATAGTGTTATGAACCTACATCATTTTCTATTTTCACAGTAATATTCAATCATGAGGTTCAATGCCTTTAAACATTCTATGTTGTTGTGCAGAGACGAGCAAAACTAAAGTCTGCAATTCCAGAAATTCCAATGGAGATCAGAGTGGAGAAAGCTCTGGAGGCCATATACATTTGCTGCTTTGGCAACGATCCCATAGAAGAAGAGGATCAGAGATTACTGTGCATAATGCTGAATGCTGTTTTTCCTTCAGTTGGGAGATCTGAGATAGATAGGATAGTAAGTTCTATGGCTAAAAAAATTGCTGCTGGTGAGAGAACAAGTTATCCAGGGCTGAAATCTCTGTCCAAAGAAGCTGCACAGCGGCAAAAGAAGGACCTCGAGTTTTTGAAGCAGAAAAGAAAAAAATCGAGCTGACCTTGTTGTATGAAGAATTTTTGTCTCTTGGTGCAGAAGAAAATTTTACACGTTGGTCTACATAATGCTTCCTTCGTTATCCTTAGAAATATGAATAAAAAGGCTAAGACTTCTTATAAAGCCATGCCTAATGTAATCTCTTGACTCCATTTCATTTGTTTTTTTTTCCCCCTTTATATTTCAATTCCAAACCCAAGCCCAAAGTAATCATGGGATGCTTTTTTTTTTTTTTTTTTTTTTTTTAAATTCAATTCTAGATTAGACAAATAGATTAAGTTTAGAGAAATTATAATTTATGACTATTTACAAATTTTTCTAACGATGATGAGTATTGTTATGTATTTCTATATTTATATTTATTTTTATTTTTTGATTTTTATATCTATTTCAAATAAAACGGATGCAAATGGATATCCATAGGTCTGGAGAAATTTATCTTGGAAAACAACTAGGCCAGGGTAACATTTGTCGTTTTGTATTGCGATGCAAGTTCTGCCCCTTTTGACGTGGGCTATGGATTTGGCCCGTCATAAGTATGGCCTTTTCTATGACTCGGAGCTCGAAAAATATCTCTGTGTACAATATCTACATCACAAGTGTATTAGCTGTAGATACAGGCATGGCCATAAAATGGATATTTACATTGAAAATCAATATATCTACATTCCATTTTATTTTTATTTGATGGATGTAAATGCAAATAAAAATATCAAAAAAAAAGTAAAAATTTATATTTATATTTATTTTCAATAAATATGAATACAAATCAATTGTTATAAATATAAATATAAATCAGATAATTAAAATTTATAATCGTTAGATCAATGGAAGGTAAACCAAGTTAATTTCATACTAGTTAAGTTATTTGTTTCTCTTGAACACTTATGGATGGTATATAAGATTTAATAGGATTAAGATATTGATACAAATCAAATGTTACAAATATGGTTATAAATAAAAATATAGATAGAGGATTAAAATTTATAACCACTAAACCAATGGAAAGTAAATCAAGTAAATTGCTTGTTAGCATGGTCATTTATTTCTTTAAAAAATTCATGAATATTATATAAAACTAAATAGGATTATGAATATAAATAGATATTTGAACATAAATTGATAGCTGTTTATTTATATCTGCATTCATATTTTCTTGATAGATATTGCAATACTCCATAAAAAATAGTTTCATATTAGATAAAAAAGAATATTTAGAGGAGTTTATAATTTAAATTCATCTACTATCAATTAATTTATATCCAAAATTTTAAGATTATATGGACTTGATTCGGTAATAAATTAATTGAGTTAATAGGTGAACATGGGATGCTATAGATATAGATATGTATGCTACTTGAAGGCTCAAATTTGATAGATTATGGGCACTATTTAGTCCACTTATATTCATAAATGAAGCATGAGCTTCTAATCAACAAGTGGCTTTCGAAAATGAAACGTAGCCATCTAATAAATAATCTCCAAGCTGACTTCTAACTATTTGATCAATTTCAAATATCATATTTCCCATGCATCAAAATTCTATCGAGCAGATTGTCTTATAGAAAATCAAAGTTTCTGTTGCCATTTCAAACGGCAAATCTCTGGTTTAAAAAAAAAAAAAAAGTTGTCATCCCATTTTGCATATAAAATGATTTTAATGGCAGATGAAGAAGCTGTCCAGATGCTCGTTGTTACATCAATGATATGACGTTCACCACTTGTTGCATGGATTACAACTTCCAATGTCACCACGTTTTGCTCCCAAAAGCTTAAGCAAAGAACAAAGCAAAAGCGATCAGGATTCTCCATCGGATCCAATAGAGACAAACGTTAATTATTTGGATCCCATATCTTCACCGGTCCATTATCTTAAAGGAAGCGGAGGCCAAACTTATCATCGCAATCCAAAGGAGAATCCTTGCAGGGAACCTTTTGAACGTAAGAGAGAAGCGAAAAGAAGAGGTCATGGAGGAAATGGAGTAATAGGCTACCATCTTATCCTTAGCGATAGCCGGAAGAATACTCCAAATGGGCCAAAAGTTCCTCTCAACTCATTTGAACCTATGTTATAACAGAGGAATTTTGTTGTCATGTGATGGGATGGTTTGGTTTCGGACTCCTGTTAACATATTGCCTTTGGAAATGGTGCAAAAAGAAAGATCAGTAAGGAGGGATTTAGTGGCCTAAATGATGTTATCACTGCTTTGAGCTCAGCTCACTGTTCATTCTTAATTCCAAGTGTTTTGACCCTCTTAAAATCATTGCATCTAATATGCTATATTATAATTATTAAGAACACTCGACATGCATGTTAATTTACTTGCTATGTCATAAAAATCTAAAATCATTAGCGATGTAATATTAAAACTATTCCTAATATATTTTACAACTGTAATGATACTTTATCGTTATTTTATATTATTTTATTACTATAATATATACTGAATTATTATATTATATTATAATTATTATGATAATATAATATAATATAATCTTATAATATTCTATTGTATTATGCTAATATGTAAAAAAATATTTTGGAAATTTGATATTAAAATATTGCTTGATATAATAAATTCAAATAAACAAATATATTGCAATGCTAATTTTAAAAATATATTTTCTAAAATAACATTTCTAGAAAAAAAAAAAGACTAAAAATAAAGGTTAATATGCTTGCATGAAATTGAGATTTGGGCTAAGCACGAGATTGATTACGGCTCTATAATAAAAATAAAAATAAATTAACAAAAAATAGTGGCGAATTTTGCTGAATGAAAGCATAAATCGACGTCACGGAGGACGAATGCGAGACAGGTGAGACCATCCCGTATCCGAGGACGAGAGGGTTCACAAGTCATCAAGGAAAAGACAACGAACGTTCACATGCGCCAGCATCGAGACAATTTAGAGGGCCTTCTCCAAGGTTCTCTTGGAATGCATCCACGCTTCCTTCCGGCCGTCTCCAGAGGGCTCTTAAAACAGCCTTCGACCCATTGCGTGCTGTGTGACTTGCGACTCCTAACCGCTTCTGTCTTCGTCCGAATGCGATGCCAAGAGCCGTAGAACCATCCTGGCGCCAGCTTCCAATCCCACGAACATCCCACCGTGAATGTCCGCATGGTACATCTGGGTCGCTGCGTAGGGTTCTCTTTTTTCCCTTCTCTTCTTCTTTTTCTTCGCTTTGAGTGTCCTTTTATTGGAGGAACTTTTGTTTAGGTGTGTCGGCCACTGAACAAGTTGGTAAATTGGGTTGGGTTTACCCAGTGGTTGCCATCGTCCACGGTTTCTTCCATGGCGGAGGCTGGCTCTCCACCGAGCGTAGAAGATCTTGTTGGACTCTTTGAGAGGGCAAGGAGGAGCGACATTTACAGCGTTAACTATTCAAGATGTACTCGGTGCTTCTTGAATTGACGTTACATTTTGAAAGCGATTCCAACTTTGCTCGCTTGTGAGACCCATGCACCACCCCCTTATCTTTAAATCATGAAAAATCTATGAATGGGCCCAAGAAGTCAAAGGGAGATGCCGTAACATATGAACTTATTAGATCTAAGTAAATAAGGTACCTAGACCTCTTGATACAGGAGATAATTATGATAGAATAAACTTAATTCCAAAAAGATAAAAAATAATAATATATATCCTATCGCTATTTTGTTGATAGTAATAGCAATAGTTGCAACAATAATAATAATATGAATCAAAATGTCTTTGCTATCGGTGTAAACTTCATCTTCTCAATCAAGGGTTCCAACTGAAGCTTAGGTGGATGTCTCTTAGATACCATATATTTTGATAAGCAATCCTATTGTTACCTACCATAGCCAAGGTTTCATAATTCAAAATTGTAATTATATATATATATATAATTCGAACTAACAAGCATGTGTGCAAAGAGGTAAGAGATAAAAATAATATTTTTATTTTTTTTTAAAAAAATGTTTACCATACTACACCTCAGTAGTGTTATTGCCAATTTTGCCTTCCATAGCAAATGAATTATTACTTCCTCTATTTTTTAAGCAAAGGAATTATTTCTTACATGTACTAGACCTAAATCAAATTTATAACCCTATCACCCATTTTGTCGGTGGTCAATGGAATTAAAATAAATTCAAGTGTTAGTTTATAAACGAGAATTTATTATACCATTTCATATGGACCATCACTTATTGCTTCTAAACTATTACATCATGAATCAATATCATTAGCACTGCATATAAAAACTATATAGCAAGTTGTTAGGATATATAGTTTTGACCATTTTGTTTCTCAAGTTTTTCTTAATTTCGATCATCTTTCTCTCACAGACGCACTCTTTCTCTCACAGACGCACTCTTTCTCTAACTTATTTTGGATTTAAACTAAATCTAACCCAATAAATTACCAAAGCCATTTCTAGAATCAAATTCAAGATTTTAAATCTAGTATGATTGCTATCAACCTTCGTCGCCATTCCTACTTACTTGTATACAATACATGTATTTTGTCTACATTTAGTGCATATCAATTTTATATAACATGGTAGGCATGTCGAGTCTTACCATCAAAATTGCACTCCCGATAGTTAATTAATGAATTATGTTTCATTAAATATATATATATATATATATATATATATTAATCTAACAAGCAAACATTCCTACGATTTTGTTTAGTAGCAATTGTTAGCAAAAGTTTAAGCTCAGGTTTGGTTCATAATAATTTAATATTATTATCAGAAATTTTACATTCTTTATAATTTTATACTTAATAATCAGATTACAAAAAATATAAAATTATCATGTTTGATTTATTCTGTTAATATTAGCTCAAATTCACAAGAAAGCTAGACTATTTTATTTGATTCATAATAACCAAATGTGATAATCAAATTATTATGCTCTCGACTTCTATTATATTTTTGTATAAATCTTTTTTATCTTTTAATTAACTTTTTTACTAGAATATTTTCTAATAAAAGCAAAAATGATTTGTAAAATCATTTTAAAAATATTAAATATTTAAATATTATAAATATTATTATATATTATATGTTAAATAATATATTTCATTATTTAATAATATTTAAATATTATATTATTTAAATATTAAATAATTTTTATCATATAAATATTTGTTATTTAAATATAATATTTATATTATTAAATTATTTAAAATTATAATATAAATAATATTAAATATGATATTAATATTAAATTTAATATTAACATATTAGATTATATTTAATATTATATTATAAATATAATATCAAATATTTAAATATTATCAAGTATATATTAAATATATAATCAGATTAAATATTATTAAATATTTATATGGAAGTCAAGAGCCTAACTGGGAATTACTAGACTTTGGTACTCTTAAATATTTAGATGAGAATCAGATTATCATAGGATATATTAATCTTAAACTATTAAATTAAATATTATTATTCAGATTAACATGCCTAATTTTTAAATATGATGATCTGCGTAGTAATCTTAAATTATCTAAATAAATTATCATCAATCAAATGCTTTCTAAAAGTATCATTAAAAAGTGCTACAATAATAAGATAGAGCGGTGCAAGTCCTATCCGGCCAGGCCTATCTAGACCGGCCCATTACGTTTGTACTTGTGGGACTGCATGGGACAAGACACCCATATTTGTCTTTCTTCGTCTTAGAGCGACAGTAAACTTTGTCTGGACGCAAGTTTCAGTACCATTAACTTGGTGAAATACACTAAACCAATGCCAATCTTCTTTCTCCTAATTCACGCTTAAACTAATCCACATCCCTTCCTTGAGTTGTTCTCCACTCAATAGTGGGGATCCACTGCTCGGCGTTGCATGCATCTTGTGGAATCTACTTGCAATATGCAACCACATATCCAAATCATCTCTCTCTCTCTCTCTCTCTCTCTCTCTCACACACACACACACACACTCACACACAGGCACACACACGACAAATAGCAATACAAGCAACCAACAAAAATGTCTTACTCAAGCATCAGCATAGCACTGTGGCAATCAAAAATAGGACCACAGCAATAATTAAACTTCTTGTCTAGTCTCACACCTGGTCTCATTGGTCATTTGGATGTGAAAAACCTATCTAATAGCATGCAAACAAATGAAGGCCAAGTTTCGCAGCAGCACTAGTCAAATGAGCTTTGGTAAATTCACATGCATCCTTGCTAATTAATTATCAAAATTCTGACATCCATGTGAGATCTATAAACTAATATGCTGCAGATTCTCGATTCGAGAATGCGAGCTCAAACAACTAATCTGCACCAAAGATCTAAGTCGTACAATCGTCATCGTTAAGAAATATTAATAAATATGAAGTTTGCCCCCCTATATAACATAGCATGCTTTATGCTAGAAGAAATTTAGGCTCTGGCCTAAAAGAATCCTGAACCTTATTCTCATCTTCAAAGCAAGGCTAATATAGATCCATAATATGTTATGTATAGTCCAAGCCAATTGTGATGTTGTAACATTACAAGTCCATCTGCTAGCCTAATTAACTTCATTAGCAGACCGAAACTATGTGGCCTAAAAACTCAAGTAGAAATTAATGGATAATAAATAAATTCGAGTTATAAGCACATAACACTTTCTTTTCTATTCAATGTGAGACTAAATTTAGGGTACCATAATCTTTCCTCCTTATAATCATAATGCGACATCGCAATCAAACGTCATAAGCCAAAATTTACCTCAAAGTCAGATCGTTGGTGAAGAAGCTTACCACACTAAATTTGAGGTACTACACCAAAAAAATTTTTTTTCCTTATAATTATAATACAACGTCACAGTTAAACGCTGCAAGTTAGAATCTACTTTCGAGCCAGGTCATTAATAGACAAGTTAGTCAGAATCCATTCTCGAACCGAATTTATCTCGAACCAAATCGTTGGTACTTATAATGAAAACTATAAAACTTCGAAGAGCCAAACTTATCTAGAACCATAAATTCATTATCCCTCGACCTACCCAACGTGCTTTTCCTTTAGTTCTCTCTGGTCTCTGCTGTCGGTTTCCTTTAGCATGGGAGGGCACCATAATGCACAAGCCTTGGTACCCAAACACGGGGCTTTCCGCGATCGTCGTCTTTCATCACTCATCGAACGTTAAGAGGCCACCCATAATGTCATGTCGTTCTCATGATGTGCATTGTGTTTGCACATGGCAATGCCCATCGATTCATGCAATGTTCTCACAGAAATATTAGGTTGACATAAGTGAAGATGCACTCGTTAAAGCCTAAGAGTGCCCAACATTTGAGAGTGAGATTTGAATGTACTTTAGGGTACAGTCCAAAAGAATCTTGTGCCTTCTTATCTTCAAAAGAATCCTATGGAACTTCAAAAGGCCAAATTTATTAAGTGCCATAAATTCATTATCCCTCTAGCTCTCTCTTGTCTCTACCGTTTGTTTCCCCAGCAAACATACCTTTCAGGCATGAGAGGGCATCATAAATGCACATGCCTTGGAAACCAAATGCAAGGCTGTCCAGTGATATAGGTAGAACATTATGGGCATTGCCTTTCAACGCTCATTAAACGTTGAGAGATCATCCATAATGTTTTGTTGCTTTCATGATGTACATTGTGTTTGGACAAGGCAATGTCCATCAATTCATTAATGTTCACGGAAATATTTGGGAACAAAAGTGAAAAAATGTGCTTATTTTTAGCCCAACATTTGAGAATGAGATTTGAAAGTACTTTGTTGCATCAACTTCTTTTTGTCTTACGTACACGAACCAACTATGCTAGATCAGAAGGAATCATTTATAAATAATTGTTGAAATATTAAAAATATTCGTTCTCAGGAGTCCTGTATCGGATAATCCAAATAAGATCATCGTGGTGAACTTAGGCTACTGATGATCTTTATATTGAAGTAATCTAATTCTTAATGAACTAAAATCACAATGTTTGATATGATATATGTTAGTTATTAAAAATCTTTGATGACTTAAGATCACCATATTTAACATACGATACAATAACGAAGCCAAAACCTTTGATCGAAGAGGGTAGCCACATAATTTTGCAATTGTTTCCCCTCCTAAATTTTTTGTTTGTGGAGTACAATTTTCGTAATAAATTTTAAAACCCAAAAAACCTTCTATAGAATTTCTTATAATTTGAGGAGTAACTGTGTATTCTCAAATGTATATAAATCTATTCCCTGAATCACAAAACATAAAATATCAACATTATTCTTAATTAATTAACATTTCTTTACCATAAAAATAACTACCCGATATATTTTGCAAGTATCATAATAATTTATTATTATTTTATATTATTTATTATTATAATATTTGGATTAAATTATAATATTATTTTTACAGTATTATAGTAAGATATAATAGTCACATGACTTAGTAGATTTTGAATTATGATATGCAATTATTTAATATTTAAGATTTTTATTAATATTATATCATATTTCATTATAGAAAAAGTAATAGGATTCAGATGATGCATCCATAAATGGTTTAACATGTGAAACCAAGGCCTCTTTATCAATTCTTACCTCTTAAGTAGACAAATCAGTAATTTCTCTTGTCCATCCTAGAATTCATAGAAAGGCATCTGTTACATGACTCTGTTTTGTGTACTCTAGAGATCTGTTCATTCTGATGCAATTCCTGGCTAGAAGTTTGGTACTGGTACACTTTATTCTCTTCTTCAAATCAGTAATTTCTCTTGTCCATCCTAGAATTCACAGAAAGGCATGCGTTACATGACTCTTGTCTTGTGTACCAAAGAGATCTGTTCATTCTGATGCAATTCCTGGCCAGATGTTTGGTACTGGTGCACTTTATTCTCTTCTTCTTTGATTCTCTTGCATATCATTATCATAATACCTTATCATCACTATAATAGCCATGGTCAAAACCATTATGGCCTTCTCTCATTCATGGATCATCAGTTGGCTAAACCAGTCAAATTGGCCTTTCACAGCCATAGACATCATATATTTAAGTTATCTAACTAAAATAATTTTTAACTTGAAAGAACAAATAACATATTGGAAAAATCAATGAAGGGAAGCGATTTCAATTAACCTTTTCTGACAATGACAATGCCATATAAACTTTCAGGACCTATTATAAAATTTCATGTCAAGATCATAATACGTATGTAATATAATTATTTAATAGCGTTAACTGTGTAACTAAGGAAACAGTTTGCAGCGAAGGAACGCTGGAAACAGGAGAGTAGAATCAGAAAGGCACATGGACTCTGATGCCCAATGGCTTCTGGTAGGCCTATTTTTTTTTTTTTTTGGTCTACAAGATGAAAGATGTGGAGAAGAATATGGCTCCTTTTCAACGCGTTTTCGACTTTATTTATTTATTTTTTTATTTTTTGGGTCTCTTCCCTACCTGGCTGACGCTCCAACGATGGCAAGGACGCGTTGTGCCGGAAACGCGCGGCCCCACAAAAAAGATGAGAGGAGGATCGCTAGCTTGGTAGCATCTCAACTTTTTGCGTGCGCTGTATGCTTCCCATTATCTTATCTTAACAGTTTACAGGGCATTGAATGGTTGAGACGCTATGGGAAGTGACTTGGTTGCCACTTTAGGGGTCCGCATCATACCGTGGTGCAACATGAGATGTGGCACATTGTTTAAGAGATGGTCCGTTAGTTGGGTGGTCCTTGTTGAGAATGGTAGTTTGTTGGTCAAAACGAATTGCTGCATGGTAGCTTGAAGCCAGAGATTTCAATGGTTCCTAACTGAGACATGGTAAAACTTATTTTGTGCTTCGGTCTTAAATTTTGCCATGAATCTCAATTGTTTTCGTCTCAAGGCATGGTTGAGCTCAATAGTAAATAAAATTTTGGCTAAAGCATAATATTGATCCTCAAACTTTCACTCAAAATTCATTTTGATGTTTAAATATTTAGTTATTACAGTTTAATCTTTCATATTTTAAGAATATTATATTTCTGATATTTCATTATATAAATCAGTTAAAATTGATTGAATAACTGATATATTATTTATATGCCATTCTGATATGAATATATGAATTGATTGGTAGAGTGATATATCAATTATTCCATTAATTTTCACTAATCTCATGTGATAGAATGTAAAAGAATGTAATACCCTTAAATATAAGAGAATAAAATATAACAAAAAAAAACTTTGAGCGAAAGTTTGAGGACTAAAGTATATCTTCACCTCAACCATCTCTCTAAGTTATTAACTTAGTTAGGCAACTCTTCAACCTTGCCACCCTTCGCATTCTTAAATCATTTCATTATTAGATGACCATGGACTACAATGTTGTTCTTTTGAAAATAATCAAAGTGGCAAATAAAAATTACAATTCTATGATCAGATGAACTCCGACGAAGTTTAGCATTGCTATTACCTTTTCTTAAAACAATGGAAACAAAAAAATTATTTTAATTTTATTTACATATTTATGACAACAAAAACATGTGCAGTAGCTATTGTTATTTTATTCAAATTTATTTCAACTAATTGTAACACAAGGAATCCTATAATATTATATATATTATAATATATTACATGGCAATATAATATTATATTGATTATATATGAGGAATATAAATAATAATATAATATTAATTATATTATTAATATAATAATATTATTAATATTTAATATTATAATGAATAATAATAAATTTATTACTAATATAACATTTATTTATATAATAATAATAATTAATTAATATTATATAATTATAATATATTGATACATTATTATATATTAATAGTATATATTATTTAAAAAAAATTATTTAGGTGTTCCAAAAAGAAGTTACTTTTAAAAAAAGATGAAAGTGAAAAAATTTTACTTTCATTTTTTTGATAAATAATGAAACTAAATATATTTTTTTTATATCAAATTTTATATTTTTATTTTATTTAGAAAAAAATAGAAAATAAAAGTGGTACAAAACACCCTTAGCTGTAATATAAAAACTAGGACTAAATCCACTTGGAGGCATCTATGATGGGATAAAAACTAGAATTCTTAGCACAACTTGATAAAAATTAAGAATTACGACACAATTTTAAACCAAATCTCGACCCTCCACTATTAGTACGTGCGAGATTAATACAAATCTAAGTTGGACCAGGACCAATCGAACATCTTCACTAATATCCGCTACATCCGCAGTATACCCAAGGCTTTACCAGCTGATCTCATCCATGTGGTCCATGCGTTTGGAGTCTCGGACCGACAAGCTTCCTGATTTCAGCGAGGGTACCCTTCGCGCTTGGTCCAAAGTCCAAGCACCTCACCATCCTCCTCCCCCCCCCCCCCCCCCCCACTTGGAAGCCTTGGAGACCGCGACTACTAATCTTTGGATCGCAAGACCAGGCCTTCGATGTCAGCGACGTTTCTAAATTTTGTCCGATATCTCCGCCAAACAAAAGGTCGCTCCTCGAGAGGCGCTGGAACGGAACGAACTCCTAGAAAGTCCCCCTCACCGGTGGACGCGGAAGGAAAAGTCGGTCGTCAAAATTCAAAAAAAAAAAAGGGATTCCCGGCAAACGCCATGCCGGGAATACCCTTCTGGCAGTCCGGTTCTCGTTTTGTCCTTTTGCCACCCCTTTTGGAAGCTACAAGTTGTTTATTTTTCTATGCTTTCTACTGCCGTCCTTCTACGCCCTTGGAGGCCTTTTCAAGGCAAGAATCAATGTGATTGTTTCGTTGCAGAGCTTTGTTTTTTGTTTTTTATTTTTTATTTTTTATTTTTTATTTACTTTACTTCTTGATTTTTGTGGTTAAGTAACCAGGATAACTTTCTTAGAGGTAGCCCACATATTTGTCACACTTACAATAAAAGGTTGAAGTACTAATTAAAACATTAGTCAGCGTAATAAAAATGAGATTGATTATTGCTTAATGCATTGTTTTAATCTTATAATAAATGCAAACTAGCAAGAAAGGATTTTATTGATTAATACATTAGTCTGCATGTATCACCGAAGATGGAACCACTATGAAGACTACTATTTTCTTCAAAATAACATGAATTAAGCGAGTGGATTCATTTAGTTAAGCTTGGATGGATGAGGAAGTTAAATGAGTCTTGTTGGCTGATCAACCAATGGATTTGATGCATAATTTTGATGAATCTATGCTATGTATGATCCACATCAATTTGAAGCAATGGGTGATGAAAATTGAATGCGACATGCCTTGGACGGTAATTCCTATCTTGATAACCATCAACATCTTGGAGATAGATGACAATGAACTTTAAAATTAATTTTTTAGCAATATCATCATGCTTTCAAATAATGATCTCATTAAGATGAATTGATGGCTTTCATTTAAGTCACTTCAATAGCATGGAACATATTCAATGCTCCCCATGCTAGGATGGACAAGAGATCACAAGCAATAGAATTAATGCATTTATAGTTTAGGTTGGTTCAAAAACACAACATATCTAGCTAGGTTGGCATTATAAATAACATCTCTAGTGCCCTCTCAGCTTTCTTCCTTTGGACGGAGGAAGCCAAGTATCAAATGGAGCAAGCAATTACTCTCCCCCTCTGAAGGCCAACCCCAGCCTTGCAACCCACGCCCTTCCAAGCTATAAAGCCTGAAGCACCGATTACAATTTTGTAGCATGTCTACAATAATAAATCATATAGTAGATTTCCAAATCTCAGAACAGGGCTTAAAGTAGACAGAGATTTTAATAGTGCCTCTGTTCATTTCTTCGCAAGAAAACTTTCTTCTCTTCTCCTTTTTAGAATATTTCTAGTCGTTATCATCTTCATTTGCCTTCATCTCTAGTCACCTAAATTGATTCTTTTATCAAAGTCTCCATCTTTGTTCTTTTTTTCATACTTTTGATTATATTTTAATGATAATAAAAAAGTTAATATTTTAAAAGCATGAGAAAATTTTGCTTCGATTAAGTACTAGAGTATTTTTAAATAACTGTAAGACAATTATTGGCCAATGATTGAATCGAGCAAATCGAAAACCTAAAAGCAGCCTCACAGGCTGAGGTGTTTTGTTGTTATTGGAGGGTATAGCTGTCTGCTGCTCCGAGCAGGACAGCAGATCCAACAGACATGATCCGCGGCGGCGACGACTGCAACGAGCATTTACTCTTCTCTACCGCATATAACCCGACAAAATATTCTCCCGTCCGTATACGAAGTTTTATAGGTACAGGACCATTATTTCCATGTTACCCTCTACCCCCGCTTTGACGTCTTCCGAACCTTCGTTTCGGACGGTGCGCAATGGGAGTGACGCCATCCTTCAAACGTACAGCGTCTAATGCGCGGGATTCGGTTTAACGTAAATGGCTCCTCAGGGACAGGAAATCGAAGCGCGTGCGGAATAGCTGCGCGCAACGATCCCACCGCTACCCCCTGGCTAACGCCTGATCAGCTCGCGGATGGTTGCAGAGAAACAGCGATCGAGCAATATGACGCGACGACGCGTGGATCAATTTGAACGAGCGCCGGCGGTTCACGATCGTGTTACCGCATTTTATCCGCAGCTGTCGGAAAATCATCCCCCACCTCCAAATTCCGATCCAGCTCTTGAATGGGACACCCCCACGTCTCGCACTTCCTCTCGTCTAAGTTCACCGAACCGCATTACACATTAAAAAAAAAAAAAGAATTTATATACAAATTAGATATCTCCTGACACCCTTTTGAATAACAGGTATAAATAAAAATAATAAAACTATAAATCTTAAAGTAAGATTTATTATTGCTAATTTATTATTATAAGTTATGTGAACTACATTACCTTTCAAATAAGATGCTACAAACAAAAGAAAAGTAAGCGCAAGAAGGATCACAGCTCGGAAGATATGCGCAAGTGTTCACCTGTGTGTTGGCATTGTTTATTTATTATGGAGTAAAAAATATAGCAGCTAATCCTCAACTTTTATGAATATTTAAGGTACTTCTATATTGTATAGAGACTCTTAGAATATAAGCTTCTAAAAGGTGAGTCATTGCTAATTTCCTTAGTAATATGAGCTTAATCTTCCTTTCAAATGCTTGAGTAAAAGGAATTATGGCAATGTCATATTGCTTACCCAATTGAGAATATAAGATATATACATATGATTTTATTATTTATAATTTATTTAAAATAAACTAACAGCTATCTCACACAATTTTTATGAAATAGTCTTGCCTCAATGTCTATATATATATATATATATATATATTTTTTTTTTCTTCAAATACAAAGGGATAACTAGGTAAGTTATCTTCACTATAGATAAAATTTAAAAACAATATTGCATCTGATAAAATTTTGTATCTTCTTATTGAACTATATTCCAAATTAATGTAATAATAATTATCCGAATTCATGTCTGCATCCCTTTTGTTAATGATTACATCCCTTGTGACATGGACCTATTGATACTAAACTAGAACAATTCTATTCCAAACAAATTAAATCTGAATGATGACCGGACGTCCTAATCACAACCAAAGAAATCTTAATAATATATTCAATCATGGATTAATTAAAACAAAACATACTACAGAAAAAGGTTCTCCATTCCCCACATCTATTTATTCCCCTCTGCTCCACTTCCTTCCAACGCCATTACCGCTCACCAAACACATTCCCTCCCTTCTTCACTCACCCATGGCCACTCCCCCACATTTCCTCTTTCTCTTCCTCCTCTTCCTCCGTCCATTCACCCGCGCGGCGGAGGCGGACAACTCCACGTCCCTCAAAACCGCCGCCCCGAATCCGTTCACCGCCAAGGCCGCCCTCATCCGGTACTGGAACCGCAAGGTCCCCAACGGCCGCCCCCACCCGGACTTCCTCGTCTCCAAGCTCTCTCCCCTCTCCGCCCTCGACACCGCCTCCTTCTCCTCCCTCGCCGAATCCGGCGGCGGCGGCGCCCTCTCCCCCCGCCTCCCGGCCCTCTGCGCCGCCGCCCGCCTCCTTTGCTCCCCCTCCCTAACCTCCTCCGCCGCTTCCCACCCCTCCGACTCCGTCTTCGCCGGCTACTCCGACTCCAACTTCACCAACTACGGCACCGACCGCGCCGGCGGTGCCGACTCCTTCAAGAACTACTCCGCCTCCGAGAACCTCCCCATCGACACCTTCCGCCGCTATAGCCGCGACTCCACCGGCCACGACGAATCCTTCGCCGTCTACCAGCCCGACGGAAACGTCGTCACCGCCAATTTCACCAGCTACGCCTCCGCCGCTACTGGCGGCACTGGTGACTTCTCCTCCTACGCCAACGAAGTCAACGTCCCTGACCTCACGTTCACCAACTACGACGCTGACGCCAACGGCCACGTCCGGACCTTCTCCAGCTACTCCGACGACAGCAATGCCGGCAGCCAGACCTTCGCCGGCTACGGCAAGCGTGGCAACGGCATCCCCCTCTCCTTCTCCAGCTACGGCAACAACTCCAATGTCATAAACTCCGATTTCAATAACTACGGCGAGGACGGCAACGGCGCCAACGATACCTTCACCAACTACGGCGAAAATGGCAACGTGCCGGAGACTAATTTCCGGTCGTACGGCTCCGGCGGCAACGCTGGATCGGAGAAATTCACCAACTACCGCGACGAAGCCAACGTCGGGGACGACAGCTTCACCTCCTACGCCCAAGGGGAGAACGCCGGCGCCGCTGATTTCAAGAATTACGGCAACTCCTTCAACCAAGGAAGCGACTCCTTCAAGGGCTACGGCGAGGGTTCCACCAAACACAAGATCACTTTCGCGTCCTACTTCGGTGATAACACCACCTTCAAGGGCTACGCCAAGACCGGCGTCGGCTTCAAGAGCTACCACAATTCCTCCTCGCTCCCGCCCTCCGCCGCCGCCGCCGCCGCCGCCGCCGCCACCGGAACGTTGGCGGCGCGTAGGAGGAAGCCGACGAGCCGATGGGTGGTGGAGCCGGGGAAGTTTTTCCGTGAAAGCCAACTCAAAAAGGGGACGGTGATGCCGATGCCGGATATCAGGGACAAGATGCCGGCGAGGTCGTTCCTCCCGCGCTCGATTGCCGGGAGGATCCCGTTCTCCGCAGCAGAGGTCCAGCGGGTGTTCAACATCCCGGCGGACACGGCGCTGGGGAAGGCGGTGGCGGACACGGTGGCGGAGTGCGAGCGGCCGCCGAGCCGCGGCGAGACGAAGCGGTGCGCGACTTCGGCGGAGGACGTGATCGACTTCGCGGTGAGCGTACTCGGAAACAATGCGGTCGTGCGGAGCACTGAGAACACCAAGGGGTCCAAAGGGAACATTCTCGTCGGACAACTGAAGCGGGTGAACGGCGGTAAGATTACCAAGTCAGTGTCGTGTCACCAGAGCCTGTTCCCGTATCTGGCGTACTACTGCCACTCGGTGCCCAAGGTGAGGGTGTACGAGGCGGAGATCCTGGCCGTCCAAACCAAGGAGAAGATCAATCACGGCGTTGCCATCTGTCACCTGGACACGTCGGATTGGAGTGCTGGACATGGGGCGTTCGTGGCACTCGGATATGGGCCGGGAAAGATCGAGGTTTGCCATTGGATCTTCCAGGGGGACATGACGTGGACGGTGGCTGATTGATGATGGATGGACTGGTGGATCCCAAATTAGGAAGGGAAAGAAGAGAGATGTGGGAATAATTGGGCCTTTTGATCCTTTGGATTTTGTGTCAACTTGGGGGTAGTATTGTTTGTGGCCGCTTATTTTGAACGTAAATCCCGCCCAAAATAGGGCTTTTCGACTGTTGCTTATGAAAAGAAGTCTCAAGCATTGCCTTTGTTCTTTGGTATCCATACGATCCCTATCCCGGACTGACAGAAGTCTTCTGAAACCTTAATCTATTTATGATACATGTGGTGTTTGGATTCAGCCTGTTATCAAATAATTCTATAATGCTCTTAGGTTTAGCATCGACAGCATCTTATAGCACATCTTACCTAACACATGTCCGTGTACTGTAGGTTGTGGTTTATTTAGTGAGATAATACGATTCCTTAAGCTTTTCTTGCCTTCTTCGAATTGCTAATCAATCCCCTGTGCTTCTTGTTACACAAAAAGTTGTGTGTTTCTTACTATTTGAAATGTTGCAAATGAAGGTAAATAGTATTCTCAACTAGGCTTTTGACATAACTCAAAGTGTGAGTATGGGTTAGATGAAAAAGTCTTAGTATCTATATTAGTATAGTACTGATACATGATCTAATACTGAGACAATGAATCTTAATTTAAATAATAAAAAATATTATATTTTTTTGACTACTTAATGCATAGGTTAGAGGCTTTTAAATTTTATAATTTTTAGTATTAAAGTATTTGAGACTGTAGATTACATTCAATGGTTTGAATCATTTATGCAACACCTTTATTATCAATTCAAGATTTGATCAAATCTAAGTAGAGATTTGCTTGAGTGCAACAGAGTTTGTTTGACCCTCCCTTCTCTCTCTCTCTCTCTCTCTTTATATATATATATATATATATATATATATATATATATGAGTTAGACTTGGCTTTATTCAAACGTTAACGTTTAGATCCGGTCATTTCTCCCATCCTTAAATCTGCATAGTTTATGGATCTCAAGGATAAAAAAAGTGAAAAAGATGTGATGGTTCCGTAATTTGTGTGGATTCAAGGGTATGAAAAAGACTGAATTCTGAACTTATTATTATTTGAATATAACGAAGTCTATATATATATATATATGTGTGAACTTACAAATATTAATGATAGATTTTATATAATCAAAATAATATATCTTTATTAAAAGATGTTCTTATAACATATAAGAACTTTTAGATGCTCAAAATATGCTTAAAAACCGTGCAGTCAGTTTGGAAGTTTTCCACGCAAGGATAAAGGTGAGGCAATTGCATTGAGGTCATTGAACCTAGAAGAATAATGAACTCATATCAAATGAAACTATACATGGGTCACAAACCATGAGAGTTCTCAGAAGGCAAATCCATCAGTGCCAATCAATTTAATATTATCACCACCATATGCATAATCTTATATAAAACAACTTTAAATTTGTGATGCTATTCATAATTGTAGTTGTACTTAGGAATGTAGAACAATGCTCAAATATGGTCACCAAAGTGTGATAATTAACTTCTTCTATTCAAAGCCGATTTTTTTGATTGTTCTTACCTTTTTGCTCATCATTTGGCATCACAAATTCATACAAACTGAAATAATTCAGCATCATGATTCTGGTAAATCACATCTCTTTACTAATCTGTACAAATTGTTTTATATTCTTACCAATTGTTCAATCCGTTTTTGTTTTTGTATATTTATTGATATATGAAAGGTTTGATTTACTACGAATCCTTGCATGCACTAGAATTAATAAATAGTATTCTGATATGAAGAAAAAAATGATGCAATGAATGAAAATGATCAGAAACTAGGTGAAGTTACTACACACGAAGCAATAACAAAACAACAAAGAGATTAATTAAGAAAAGATGTTCCAGAGACATCTTGCTGGACCGAAGGCAGAGCAAGAAAGATCTCTGCTTAAGGTGGTTGAGCTGGCATTACTCTGTTTCTGTGAATATTTGTTATACATAACCTCTATGGGACATCTTGCTGACAAAAATTTCAAGATCCTTTCTCCTCCTACGTAGCTCTTCATGGGGTGCAAACGAGCCTACTTTCTCGTGCATGCCTAGGTGGTCACGAAATATCCATGATTGTGTCATTTGATTGAGCTGGAAGGAGTCTCCTCCAAAAAAAAAAAAAAAAGGAGACAGGTGGGATGATGATTCCTTGGGGAGAAATCTCTATGCACGCAAGGCCATCATAATTTAGATCTCTTTTTCTTTTCTCTGTCGATCATTGTCTTCTTAGCCATTCAGCTCATGAAGTGCCTTGGCCTAGTGTTTAAGCACACATATTTTTGGACATACGTAGTCAAAATTTTTATATTAGTAAATGCCATCACAACATGCAAGTTCGAATATTATCTTCACAGTTCTTAACTCTTTTAATGACAATTCAGGGTGCAATAGAATGAGAGAGGAACTCAAGAAGAGAACTTTTTCCTCAAGATCGGTCGTTTATGGTAAATTTTTAGATGGGGAAGCTCTCTTCCCTCACTATGTCCTCAAGAAATTAAAAAAAAGAAAAAAATGAAAAGACGAGAATTCAGCTCGTCAGCCAGGATATGGCCCTTCGTTTCCTTGTGGATTACTCAACGTAGTTTCGTGAGGACCGGCCAATCCGTTTGATGTCGGTTTAGTATATATTTTCTCCGGAGAAAAACAAGTGTGACTGGTGACTAACTGATGTCAGCTGAGACTGAGGGCTGGCTCAATGATTGGTAGAATGCCACTGTTTTTGGGAAGGATTCTGGGGCGAAAGAAAGGCCCCCCGCTAAAAGTTCTTTATCTCTTTCTCATGACAAATTTCGTGTGATAAACTACTGTTAAACGTGGGTCCATGACGATCTGATACATGAGAAACTTCTTGAGGTTGGCGACACGCCTTGAAACAAGGGGCTTATGGAGACTCTGTTTGTTTAGAATGAATCTTAGGCTGATTATTAGTGCACGTAGAAATTTATACGCATGCACTGATCTGTCATCCATATCGCTCTTATGGAGCTATTCATTCAATGAGCTTGCATCTGATTACTTCCATCCCATGATTGGCCCAATTATGACCTACTTGGCACCTAATGCCAAGAACTCTATCAGAATGCATCCCAAGCTGATACAAGCTCCTCGAATGGTTGGTGGAAATCTGGTCTAATGAGATTCAAGCAAATGAGACCCACTCAGGGCTCTAAAAACAGGTTGAAAGGTGACTGAAACTGACCTATCAAGTGGTTGGATCTGATTCTGATCTAAAATTTGGAGTAAGAATCAATGAAGACTGGGTTGGAACTCTTGGATCAAATGAATTCTGAAGCAACTTGGTTGCCAGCCTGACGACACCCATGCATGCTGCCATGTAAGGCTGTTTGGCAGATGTTTAGGGGCCAACGTGAATTGCAAATTTGAGTCTAACTTAAGAGGTTTTTACGCATGCATCGAAGTATAGCTCTTACCAATGGATTGATGAATTAGATACTATAAGGATGAAACAGAAAATATCCAACCCAGCTTTCAAAAAGAGTGTTATTGAATTTGTGCCTGAATAGTGTCTGTAGGAAGGGAGATTTACTTACCGTTGGTTTGAAGGGAGAGTCCTGAATTGGATTGGAAAAAGAGAAAATACCTAGGTGCCTACTGAACTAGTGTTCATAACAGGCCTTTCAGATAACCAGGAGCATGGACCAGACTCCCTCTTTCTGAATCTCAAAATAAACTTTTGCTCAATGAACCATTTTCTGGATTTTGCCCTCCATTTCCTCATCCTTTGCAGGTTCAATCCAGCTGACGCCAGAGATGAAAATTTTACTCCAATCTGGTAGGACCCATCTCAACCTATCTTTTAGGACGGAGTTTTCAAGCTTTGGCTGCATTCAGAATGAATTTTGAGGAAAACCAAAAATCTTACGATTGGGATCGAGGCAGGGCTGACTGGTCATGCATATGCTCTGTCCGAAACTCGTCTCAAACTTTTTCGAAATCTATATTTTTAAATATTTTTAAAATTTGAAAATAATTTTAAAGCATTTATTTAAGATTATTCAAAAAAAAAAAAAAAAAAAAGGAGCAGAGGCGTGGTCGAGCATCCCTGTTTTCCTTTAAAAAAATGAGGACTAAAATTATTATCTTAACAGGCCATAGGATGGGAATAGGGTGAGCAAAAACTCACTCCAATCCATCTGTTGCCATTTCTAGCTCGTGCCAATCCTTCATTCCAATTCAAGTTTATCGTAAGGAAGTATGCACATTTTTTCAGGAGGCGACAACTAGACTGCCAGAACGTTACTCTAAGTTGGAAAAGCAATGGAATGGCTTGATGGATGATGTACTTAAATCTCCCATTTCAAACCAATCATCATGCTCCAAAAGATTCAAAAAAATGCAGCAGCTTGTCAACGGCCATGTCATCCGATCACCTTCCAATCTAACGCAATGAAAGCCACCACCATCTCTGCCGACCTCAAAGCAAAAGTAGTACCACCTCATCATTGATTTTCTCAAAATCCCCATGGGAATAGCATCTTAATAATTACAGATTCTTTTGACATATAAATGTATACACTTTGCTGACAACATCACTAACTTTTCTACTTTACTCACATCTTTCATCATCTTTAAATGGCTGTTCTTTAACTCAGCTTTAGCACTTTGGCTTTGAACTAAGCACTACTTCTCTGTTCTTTTGCTTTCCGTACGTTTCCTTTTAGCGTCTTGGATTCCAGTCCGCGAATAAAATCTGGTCATAGATCCAAACCGAACGCTAATATCATGAGATACTAACCCATCTTTCAGTGACAATAATAATGCTTGAACAAATATTATAACACAGACTGACTGTCGGAAAAGGAAAAAAAAAAAAACTTGTTGGTTAAAGTGGTAGAACATTGACGTTTTCTCATTTCAAACATGTTGAAATCCTCTCCAGATTGCTCACCTCACGTGCTCCTTATCCCTATCCAAGAGCTTTATCCAAACCTCCCCGTTTGAAAGTTAAAGCATGTTCTGAAGCCAAAAAAGATAAAAAATTACTTCTGTAATTTTTCATCCAGTATTTTTTTTTTTTTCAAGGGATAATCCTCATCCCTCAATCCTGTAAATTATTAATGTAGAAAGAGTAGGTTAATAGAGGTTAAAATCAAAAATTATTCAGAATGAAAAGAAATCAAAATATTGAGACTAATAAAATATTAAATAATTTCATACACAACCAAACATATTTAACAGAAAACCTTTAACACCCTTAAAATTTGCAGCAGAAAATATTATTTTCGTAGCTTTTCACCTTCATTTTTTTAATCTCATGCCAAATGCGCCTTAACTTTAACCAACCATAGGTGGGTGATGGGTGGCTTGCATTCTTTTGATAACTGATCGAAGAGCTTGGGTTGGTAAACTTCACCCATCTTGGATCCAAGCTGCAACCTTCAAACAAGAATATTTACCTGCATTGATGCAAAGAAGTCTGATGTCATACAACATTGGCAGCAGGACCAATTCCACATACGGTTACCTTCATTGTCCTGGACAATTGGTCAGGCTTCAAATACTATTCTTGGCTTGGTGGGAGCAATGTGAAGGCATGCGCACCTACCCACACCACCAAGCGATCATCATGAACGTTAAAATGGAAGCAGTCTCTAGTGCCGAAAAGGCCATCATCATCCTAACAATTTCAGCAGAGAACACAGAGTGAGAAGCATGCGAAGGGAACAAAAAAGGCCAAGGTGGAAGGCAGAGAGCAAGTATAGAACGCACATGGGATATTATTTCTGTCTTTAATTATTGTGCCAACTCAGGGATTGAAGGATACACCTCTGGAGGTAGCACGCAAGCTCATCACTCATTCACAAGTATTTGACTGTACTGGTTGGAATTAGCTGAAGAGCATCTTATCTTTGTGAGAGGCCAGAACTAGAGCATAGATAAAGAAACACAAGGCGAATTCATTGAAATTCCACCATGCCGTTCCAAGACCTTATGATGTGAAAGATTGTCTTTTGGATGCCCAAGCTTGCCTCCTTGTTGGGTATTTGAAAGCAAGGTGGGCCATCAACTAATCTCTCCACAAGGACCTCTATCAGATAGGCTTCCCATGGCCTCTTTTAGACTCTAGTGAAGACTTAAAGAGAAGACAGAAATCACTTTGGAGATCATGTTTGCTAAATTGTCCATTAACGAGTGCAAAAATGGGTATCTGAAGTAGTAACAGATCATAAAGTATCAGATCACAAAAGAACCAGTAATCATGGTTGACTTCTGGAAGAAGAGAGTATGAAATTTCTAGCTTACGTCAATCTCTTAGTAGATGACAAGATGCCTGGGAAAAGAATAAGCACTGATGTTTCATGGAGATGAGAAAGGTTATTATGAGAAGCAAAAGAGAATAAAACCTTAACACGCAGACCCAAACTAACCAGCCTGCTGCACTAATACACTAATAATAAGGACTCTGACACATGACAGAAGAATACTAATAATAAAACTTTTTAACATTGTCAAGGCTGGATCTTGATTTTTTTTTTTTAAAAAATAAAAAGAATCCTTCCTTTTGAATAAGAACTCGACTATTTCAGGCATGCCTAATTATGTCAAACAGGAAGATCAAACCCCAGACCATGTGACCTCCATGACTGGTGGGATCCATAAAACTAAGTGCAATTCCTATAGTTTGAAGTGCTGCAATGAAGGCACATCATGCAATGTCGCCTTTTCTGTGATTTGCCTGGAAAGGCACTTGTGAAAGTAAGGACTGCTGCAGTAGTAGAACAGTATGTCTTGCCCTCATCTAGTTATGATGCTTATTTTTTTGATGGAAGATTGGAGGAAATTAATTCCCCCAAATCTTGTCTAGCATATGATGGTGAGGAGGAATCAGAAAGAGTGCAGAAGATTAAAAATCCATAGAACATCTTCTCTGATTATTTCTATTTTACATTTACTCCATTATTTTCTCTCTGCTCTACTTATGTTTCATAATTACTCTCTCTTTTCCTCTCCCCTTTTCCAGTTTTCTTCCACCAAATATTCTGCTTGTTCTTTCATCAGTTCATATGAGTCGAACTAATTATTTCATGATTGTCTGACTTTATTCAGCGAGCATTGAGTTCTGGCTTTAGACTGAGATCCTTGTCCAACTTATTAGCATAGTTGGCATTGATGAATTGTAGATGCAAGGTGGGCTATGTTTATTGAAAGTATATCCAGAATAACATTCACAACATCATGACATGATGTTGTGATTTAGGGAGTGCAGTCTTTTGAACCTCATATTCTAAAGGAAGAGCCAGAATTATCAAGAAATCTGGGATCAGAAAGTCAGATCAAGAAGTGTCCTTTTTCACTTCTTTTTAACTTTTGTCATGTGATTGGATCTTGATTTAAACGAATGAGAGCTTTCCTGAAGACCTCTTGTAAGAAGACAGCTCATGGTGCACCAAAAAAAGTTACTTGTCTGCTGGACATCAAGCTGGAATTCACCCTAACTACCAGCAGTCCTCCACTAGTCATGTAAATTAATGAGCAAAAAAAAAGGCATGGTATTCAGCTGTATGTCATAATCCAAAAAGCCACTTGACATGCCACTGCTCTCGCTTCATAAACATCATTAACAACAAATATCTGCATCACATAAGTGTTTGCAGTGATTTGATTATATAACAGCAGTAGCAGAATCAAAACCTTAATACCAAACTAATTAAGATCATACTTTTTCAATATTCTGCTTGGTTTAGATTCAATAAGATGCAAAACATTTGATTAGGTCAATCAAAAAATTTTTAAATTCTTAAATACCAACCTCTTTCCAGCAGACCGCTAACTTAATTAAATTTCAAAGATTTTATGGATGAAACAACCACCAATGTTCTTATCACCTTTTCAAATTCTATTAAAATTAATTAAATATTTATCATCTTCTTGTCACTCAAATTCAAGACTCCTCCTACGTGCCTCTCTCAAATATTTAGTAGGGTTAAACCTCATGCCAAACTTTCTTCTAAAAACAGAACTTCACAATGAAGATGTAACATCTCTGTTGTTCTTGCACCACTTGTTAACCTGAGCAACAATTTAGTTCATTGTAGCGTGGCGTTTTCATCTCCCATTCACTTATCTAGCTTGCTTTCATCCACTTTCTATAGCTTGATATTCCAGTTTAAGCAATGCTTGTCAAATAGTTGTCCTATAAAATTCCCTTTGATCATATGGACACTCTGCAGTTGCGTACATTTGTGAAGCACATATAGCGCATGTATCTCCATCCATCACATTGTATTTATTTCGAAAGTATTAATTTTTTTTCAGAAAAAAAGTTTGGAACAATGAAGCTACATATGTCTCTTGTGATTTATCAAAAGAGAAATCCCTCCATTATTTCATAAAATAGATATAGATCTTTGTTGTTTTTGAGGTTGAGGGAGGAAGACCAACCTGGATACGGTTACCCATCCAAATACTTGGCATTGCACTACCTAAGATACCAATCCGGAGCCTTTAGTTCTTAATTAGACTAAGGAGTGCAACCAAAGATATAAATCTTATTATATTTCTTGGCCAACAACTTCATGGAACCTCTTGAATAGCCGAAGGGTCAATGAAATATAGCACCATAAATCCTCCTGCATAACTGCTCTTGCTCTATGAAAATGGTGGAGAGGAAAGTTACGGCCTGGAGGGCATCCACTTCATGCAAATCCATCAACCAAGGCAGTTCCCTGTCCATTTCTCTTAACATGTTTTATTTTGATATTATACAACGATTCATTACATCTTCCTTCACACCGAAGACGCAGGAAGAGGGTCATGCAGGCATCATGCGGGCTTGCAAAGGACTAGAGTGCTATTGGTAAGGTGGACTCCAACAAGCCATCCAGTACCTACGAGGACTCAATGGTTACGATGGAAATCCCTCTGACGTGGGAGAGAGCCTCGCAAGGCTGGGGTCATAAGGCCCACATCAACGTCCTGGGTTTTGACGTTGGAGGGCTCGTCCAGATTCATGCAGGCATCGTGCAGGCTTGCAAAGAACTAAACTACTGAAAGCTCTTAAAGACCGAAGATATAGGATATTAGAGGTTTGTCATATTAGAGAATAAATAAATGAATGTAAAAATATAAAAATTAGAAATTATGAGGATAGTACCTCTTGGTAATAATAATGTTTGAGTTGTATTTGGTGCAATTCATTAAATATTTTAGGGAATTGCCTTTTTTTAATATGAGATGTGAGTTGTTAATTTTGCTAAATCAACCACATGATAGGTGGAAGGATTACAAGGAATTTTCTTATGTCAATTGATCCATGAATTATCTAGTTTACATTTGGTTCTAAGTGTTGACAAACATCCAAACATAACATCTTTTAGGTTAGACTCGAGTTCAATTAAGATTTAACTCGAGTCTATTTGTAATTTTATCCAAATCAAATTGAAGAAATCTATGTTAACCATTACTAAATAAGAGTGTCAAATAAGCAAGCCATTTGTAAACTAGCTCAAGTTTGGTTTTCTTATTTATTATATCCAAGGCATTTTTATATGCCCTGTGAACCGGTTGGCATAATTCAGTTAACAAATGACATTGAAATACTAAAACAGCCTTCCAAATTGAAGGGGGTAGTGAGTCCATGCAAGCTTGCTCAAAGCATGCGAAGATCAAATAACCATATTGGGTCTTCATGCGATTCTTAGAAATTTACAACTTAGTCATTTAATTGCCCTTATAAGTTCCAAGGATTTACTAGGCACTGCTTGTAAATGGTGTAATGATTTTAAACTGTAATTGATTTATAAATTTACCTTTGGTCAAGATTCTCTTTCTAGTTATGAGTTGTTTGCAATTAAAATAAACAGGTGCCCGTGCATCTTGAGGAATATACAAAAGTTTTATTTGTATGTTTATTTACTTTACTAGTTGCTGATTTTATGAATATAAATCTTACATATCTCCTTAAAATGATTTATTTCTATCTATAGGAGGCTAAATGGATGGCATTTACCCTAATAGCCCACTACAACCCATCCACTAGCTTTATCTATATATATATGTTGCCCAGCTAAGCAACCCAAGAGGGAGGTGAATTGGGTTACTTTTCAAATTTTAAACAATGATGTGCAATACTTGCAAAGATATAGGTGTGAGTGTAAGTGCAGTGACAAAATTGAAACACACAGCAAGAACAGTGGAAGGTACACACAAACACAAAGGTTTATAGTGGTTCGGTGCTGACCCTTGCACCTACATCCACTCCCCAAGAACTCCTTGAAAATTTTCATCACTAATCGTTCTTCAACGATTACAACCTATCTTACTTAGCTAGCTTCTTGTTTCCAAGCATAAGGGAGCCTTTACAACCACCAATTAAGGGTTTGGCATACCCCTCACAAGTTTGAACCAAGTTGAAACTCAACAAGATTCAATAAGAAATAATCTCAGCAAGAATAGCTCCTTAATGAGCAAATAAATACAATAAAGAGCACATTATAGATTTGAAGCCTTTTTCCCTTGAATGTGCTTCTCTTCTTTGAATGTTTTGAGTTAAGAGCACTTGATGAAGCTTCAGGAGTGGTTGATGGGAGCTTTGAATGGGCTTCAATGGATTTTCAAACTTCAGCGACAGTGATTTTTGAAAACTGGAGCAGGCTGAATTTTCTTTGGATTTTGCTTGATAAATCTCTCTTTTTCACACTTGTAATCCTTCAAAAATCCACTTCACTTCTTACTAATCCATCCCATTAACTTGTATTTATAATTAGTTGAGGGATTAGACCGTTGGAATGGCCGTTTTCGAACGTTGAAATGTCAGAACTAGCCATTGGGCAAGTTCACAGGGCGTTAGTCGGCTCCAGAGCCGACTAACCTGGGAATTTTTCCATCCCAGGCTGAGTTAGTCGGCTTTAGAGCCGACTAACACCACAGTAGTCGACTCTAGAGCCGACTAACGTGGGTAAACCCACTGTAAGTCCGACTAACACCACAGTAGTCGACTCTAGAGCCGACTAACGTAGGTAAACCCACTGTAAGTCCCACAGTAGTCGGCTCTAGAGCCGACTAACACATAGTTTTCCTCTGTAAAAACTTCTGTGACACATTTTTGACTTGATAACTCACATGTGGGTCGGCCAAGGGCTTCATTCTTCCATTCCAAGTTGCCGTGGGAGTTGATCAAAGTCTCCAAAACTTAAAAAATTGCTCTACAGACTTAGAAAACCATTGAATCTTGAACTTTCTATACTTGGTAATTTTGTCAAAGATCTAAGTTTTACTTAATCTCACCTTGAGTCCTTAGATACTGGGATTCTCTCTCTTGAATCACATACTGATTTTGACGTTTAGAATCCGTTTAGATATTCTTGATGACTCTTATATACCTGCAAGTCACATTGATCTACACCAATATCATCAGTAACCTACTTAATTATTTTGTGATCATCAAAATCAATGCAGGGTCAACAATCTTTCCCTTTTTGATGATGACAAAACCATTAAGTATAAGATTAAATAATAATTTAAAGCAATACAGCATTGAACTTAGCACGAGGTTGAGATTATTTGGCTCATGTCAGAAGAGATTTCTAAGTCAGTTTCATATGTAGGTTTTGTGCCAAAAATCTTGAAAAGAGTGCTAAAAGTAAGAATATGAGTCAAAAATTAAAAATTTTCATCCGAGTACTTCAAAAACAATATGACATTCATTTTCCATGTTTTGAACTCAAAGAAATCAGATTTTTGGTGGAATTTATAATGAATTTTGACCCAAAAAGCTGAATTTTTCATGAAAAAATTGAATTTTATGCCAAAATGATTAATTTCAGTGCCAAATTCAAAAGTTATGTGCTGGAAATGAAGATTTATGCTAATAAACTTTGTCTTAATGCTGAAATCATAATTTTGAACCAAAAAATTCAGAGTTTCGACAGTTAAACCAGAATCTGCCAAAAGCGTGCCAAAAATCTACATAGTGTGTTGAAACTTTGATTTTTGATGTTAAAAATTGCAAGAAAAGTTTTCAAATGAAACTTAATTGTTTTAAAGAGAAGTAAGATGAAACTAACAAGTTTTGTCTCCCTCTTTTTGAAAAAATTTTAAAAAGATCATCTTATTTTTAATTTTACTCCCTCTAAACATGTGCTCTCATTGTTCCATTTTAAAATTATGAAACATGCTGAAACTTTTTGAAAACTTACTGAAACATGATGTACTATTTTTGAAAACTTAAAAAACTTATAAAAACATAATGAAAATTTTTTGAAACTTGCTGAAACATGATGAAAAAGTTTGAAAAATTTTTTTTGAAACTTGACAAGAAGATCCTTCTCCTTTTTAAATGTGTGCTTACCGTCTTTGATCTTTTCATGGGTCCATTCTCTCCCTTTTTGTTATCAATCAAAAAGGAAGTGAAAGATTAAACACTTAATTTTATACATCTCATCCTTGATAGTTCAATATTGAAAATTTTCATGACAAATGAAAAATCTCAAATTTAAAATGAAAAATTAACATGACACATTTTATAAGAAGAAAATTTCATACACAGAATTATAAAAAGAGCATTTCATTAAATATAAAATTTCATACATAGACTTTCATACAAAGGATTTTCATAACATGACATTTTTATACAAGCATTACAAACGTTAAGACTTAACATAAATATTTCATTAAATATAGAATTTCATATATAGACTTTCATACATAAGAGTTTCATACATGGCTAGTATCACAAACATTTAGTTCTAATACAAACATTTCAATACATAAAGATCCTAATACATTCTAAACACAACAAGATAACCTAAACTACTCCTCATCTGAGGATACAACAGATGGCTGAGCAGAAGATTCAGCACCACGTCCTTGTGGAGGAGGATGATAAGAAGCATGTGGTGGCCTGGAGCGGGGGTGAGCACATGTGAAGCCAGGCTGGGAAGGTGGCTGAGCAGGATGGATAGGTGGCTGAAATGCAACTGGAGCAAGCTGGTCGCTAATGGTGGAGACCAAATGGTGAAGGAGACCAATGGACATCTCCAGTCTCTTAGATTTTTCACCAAAGGTCACAATCTGAGCTTTCAGCTGTCTCACTTCTTCAGGCACATGGGCTAACTCCTCAGAGTCACGGCTAGATCCAGATTCGTGACTCTTCATCTCATGCATCATCAGCCTTCCACTAATAATATTTACTGAGTGCTCTAGCCTATCCAACCTTATCATCATCTGAGTCATAGTCTCATCTACAGTAGAAATATGGGGTACCATAGTAAAATCACCTGTAGATGAGCCACTATCCCCTGAGCTTCTGCTGGAGAGAGCAGATGATATCTCTCTGACAATGTACTGCAGCTGATCCTGACCGAGCTCAATAGATGTCCTCTGGGGTGCTGTGGGCTCCTCAGGCTGCTGCCTAGTACTTGGTCCAGCCTCCTCATGTGAGGAAGAAGATGGACCCTCAACCTCAGCTGGCTCATCTGCCTCTGCCTCTCTTCCTCTTCCTCTTCCTCTGATCCATCGTCCATTAATCTTTACAAAACCCATTCGGCGCAGAGAGTGTTCATTGTAGAAGTCCGAATGGTGCAGCTTGGTGGATTCTTCACCCTTCAATCTTACTTCAAAATGCTTAAAGAAATGGGTGAGAAGCATACCATAGGGAAGAGCAGATCTGGCTCTGTTGACTATTTCTCTCCACACAGTCAACATCAAATCAGGGAGATCATAGGGGATGTCACTGACAATGTGATACATGAAGGTCGGATCCTTCTCAGTGACCAGGTTGAAGCTACCAGTTCTAGGGATGAAAATCCTAGAGATGATGTGATGGAGAAGTCTCATTTCCACATTTAGAGTGTTGGCCTCCAAACGGTCTACACCCTCTCCATCCTCAATTCTTAGGATAGTCTCAATCCTGCTCTATCCTCAGGAGAATCCTCACACACTCTACCAACAAGGCTCTCAAAATATTCCCAATGGAGGCACGGTCTAGCTCAATATTAACACTTTTCACTATGGAAGAAGCAGAGGTGAAATCAACAGAGAGATTCTGGTAAAACTCTCTTACCAATTTTGGATAGATTGCAACCTCTGTCTTGCACATGAAGCTTCACCCCCTTTGTTGAAGCATCCGCCCAATAGTGAACCGTTCTTGGGCAAAGAATCCAAAGTCCACGATCCTTCCATTTGAAATAGCTCTTGTGGACAAGGATTGGATGCCAAAGAACCTTGAGGGAGAAGGCACGTTAGGAGCTTGTGCTCCTCTCTCGCGGGAGCTCTCCAAGGCTTCTTCTTGCCGCATGCGAGGGATCCTCATCCGTGGAGCCATGGAGCTGGGGCGCTAAATTTGAGGGGAAGAAGGGATCTAGAGAGGGTGGAGGAAGGGGTTTAGAGGGTTCTAGGCTTGGGGAAAGAGTTTGGAGGAGTTTGGAAGGAAATGGAAGAGTGGAACACCAAGAGACACTCGGCCCCTTTTAAAAGCCGAGAGTTTCTTGGAGTTAGTCGGCTCCCATGCCGACTAACTCTATGTTAGGGGAACATGATGCTAGCCCTCCAGAAAATCTAATAAAATTCATACAAAATAATTTTTACAAGCTACACATGTTATGAAATCTTGAAGAGGGGTCAGTTAGGCTAATTATCATAATTTTTAATATTTAAATGCATATCCAGAAAAAATTTAAAAAATCAATCTATGTAGCTGACTCATTCTGATAGGGGGTCAAACATGCCAAGTTCTCTTCTGATTTCATAAAATTTGTTTTCATCAAGGGGTTTTGTGAAAATATCAGCTAATTGCTTGTCAGTACTAACAAATTCAAGGATTATATCTCCATTTTGAGAATGATCTCTAATGAAATGATGTTTAATTTCAATGTGTTTGGTCTTAGAGTGCTGAATTGGATTTTTAGTCAAATTGATGGTACTAGTATTGTCACATCTTATGGGAATGCCTTTAAGTTTAATGCCATAATCTTCTAGTTGTTGCTTAATCCATAAGATTTGAGCGCAATAACTTTCAGTAGCTATGTATTCAGCCTCAGCTGTAGACAAAGCAACTGAAGCTTGTTTCTTGCTAAACCATGAGATTAAGTTAACTCCTAGAAATTGGCAAGTTCCACTAGTTGATTTTTTATCAATTTTACAACCAGCAAAATCAGAGTCTGAGTAACCAATCAGATTAACAGTGGATTGCTTAGCATACCAAAGACCAAGATTTTTAGTACCATTTAAATATCTTAAGATTCTTTTCACAACATTTAAATGTGTTTCTCTAGGATTAGCTTGAAATCTAGCACACATGCATACACTGAATAAAATATCAGGCTTACTAGCAGTTAGATATAAAAGTGATCTTATCATGCCTTTATAAAGCTTTAAATCTACTGATTTACTATTATCATTCAAATCAAGTTTGCAAGATGAGCTTATAAGGGTACCGATACATTTAGAATTCTTCATGCCAAATTTCTTCAGAATTTATCTTGTATATTTGCTTTGGCTAATGAAGATTCCTTCTACATTTTGTTTTATTTGAAGTCCGAGAAAATAGTTGAGTTCACCCATCATGCTCATCTCGAACTCTCCCTGCATGAGCTTAGCAAAATCTTGGCACAAAATTTCATTAGTAGCACCGAAAATGATGTCATCCATATAAATTTGCACAATAAGCATATCATCATTTTCTCTTTTTATAAATAATGTAGTGTCCACATTTCCTCTAATAAAATTGTTTCTTATCAAGAATTTGCTTAATCTATCATACCATGCCCGGGGTGCTTGTTTCAAACCATATAAAGCTTTGTTCAACTTAAACACATAGTTTGGATGTTCATTATTTTCAAAATTGGATGGTTGTTTTACATATACTTCTTCAGCAATATATCCATTTAAGAAAGCACTTTTAACATCCATTTGAAATAATTTGAAGTTCATGAAGCATGCAAAAGCAAGTAATAATCTGATAGCTTCTAGTCTTGCAACAGGAGCAAAGGTTTCATCAAAATCAATGCCTTTTTCCTGATTATAACCTTTAGCTACCAATCTTGCTTTATTTCTAATTATGTTTCCATGCTCATCCAATTTATTTCTAAAAACCCATTTAGTGCCAATTATGGGATAATCTATTGGTCTATCAACTAGGATCCATACATTATTTCTTTCAAATTGATTTAATTCTTCATGCATTGCATTTATCCAATCAGGGTCATTTTTAGCATCTTCAAAACATTTTGGTTCAATTTGTGAAACAAATGCTAAATAATTACATGCATATCTATTTGAGGACCTAGTTCTTACTCCTTGAGATGGGCTACCAATAATAAGTTCTTTGGGGTGATTGTGGACATACCTCCACTCCTTTTTCAAATCATGTATACCTTGAGGTTTAGCTCGTTGGAGTGTTTCAATGCTATCTTCCTGATTACTTTGTTCATTTGATCCTTCTTTCTCCTTTAGAGTAATGTCTTGCATTCCTTCTTCAAGTAGACCTGCATCATCAACTATATCCTTCTTTCTTGATGGAAGTTCATTAGTTTCATCAAATACTACATGAATGGATTTTTCTACCACTAATGTTTTCTTATTAAATACTCTATAAGCTCTACTATTGGTTGAATATCCAAGAAAAATTCCTTCATCATATTTTGCATCAAATTTATCAAGATTTGTTTTGCCATTATTTAGAATAAAACATTTGCATCCAAAAACATGAAAATATCCAATGTTTGGTTTTCTACCTTTCCAAAGTTCATATAGGGTTTTTTTCAAAATAGGTCTTATTAGAGCTCGATTCAAAGCATAACATGCTGTATTGATTGCTTCAGCCCAAAAATATTTTGGGAGATTGCTTTCACACAACATGGTTCAGGCCATTTCTTCAAGGGTTCTATTTTTTCTTTCAACTACACCATTTTGTTGAGGGGTTCTAGGTGCAGAAAAGTTATGGTTAATTCCTTTTTCATTACAAAAACTTTCAAAGTGATGATTTTCAAATTCTTTTTCATGATCACTTCGAATAGATGCAACTTGAAGACCTTTTTCATTAGTTGCTTTTCTGAAAAATTTTAGAAATGCAGAAAAAGCTTCATCTTTACTTGCTAAGAATAAAACCCAAGTAAAACGAGAGAAATCATCAATAATTACAAAACCATAACATTTGCCACCTAGACTTGTGGTTCTAGTTGGTCCAAATAAATCCATATGTAAAAGTTCCAAGGGCCTAGAAGTTGAAACCACATTTTTGGATTTGAATCAAACTTTAGTTTGTTTTCCAAACTGACATGCATCACAAGTTTTATCTTTTTCAAAACTTAATTTTGGCAAACCATTTACTAAATCTCTTTTAATTAGTTTGGAAAGCAAATCCATGCTAACATGAGCAAGTCTACGATGCCATAACCAGCTAGAATCATTAAATTTAGAATTCATGGCAACTAGACATTCAACATTTTGGTCATTAAGCTCATTTAGATCTACTATATAAACATTTCCATGCCTATGACCAATAAATTTCATGCTATCATCAGCAGGATTAATAGCCATGCAAACAGATGATTCAAAAATGACTTTAAAACCTTTATCACATAATTGACTAATGCTTAACAAATTATGCTTTAATCCATCAACAAGAAGAACATTTTCAATAAAAGTATGGGAAGTGATACCAATTTTGCCAATGCCAATGATCCTTCCTTGAGCATTGTCTCCAAAAGTAACCACTCCTCCATCCTTAGCTTCCAAAGTGATGAATTGACATTCATCACCCGTCATGTGTCTTGAGCACCCGCTATCCAAGTACCATCTTCTTTTTGCATTTCGGGACACAAGAGACATCTGCAACCACAATATCAAGTTATGTTCTTAGGTACTTAAGTTTTCTTGGATCCTTTGGGGTTAGCATGAATGGTTCCTTTAGGAACCCAAATCTTCTTGATATTCTTGTTGATATGAGAGTTACATGCATAGGCTTTATATCCTGGTTTTTCACATTTGAAACAAGTAATTTTTGAAAAGTTGTTTGGTAGGACAAAAATATTTTTCAAAAATTTCTGCTTCTTTAAAAGATTATAACCTAGTCCAGCTTTATTAAAAACAACCCTTTGGTTGTCAAGAATCATTTGTAACTTTGTGGAACTTAAAGTAAATTTGTTCACAATGGGTTTCAGTTTGTTAACTTCATTTTTCAAATTTAGATTTTCTTGGGTTAAAACAGAATTCTTATTTGAAAATTTCTCCTTTTCAAAAACCAATTTTTGAACTTAATTTTTCAAATCTTTGTTTTTGCTGCCTAACTTTTTGAATTAAGCAAGTAAATCATAAAAAGCATCTTGCAATTCATCAAGTGTAAATTCAGTTTGAGAGTTAGGTATTACCTCTTCTTCACAAGCCATGAGGCACAAGTTTGTTGTTTCTTATTTCTCATCCTCTGAATTTGTGTTATTACTATCACTCCAAGTTGCCATCAATGCTTTCTTCTTAGCCTTTTTGGGACCTTTCTTTAATTGTGGACACTCGCCTTGAAATGTCCAGGCTTTTTGCATTCATAGCATGTGAGAGGCTGCTCCTTATCCTTTTCTTTGCTGAAGTCTCCTTTCAGCAGTGGCCTTCTCTTCACTCCTTGTTTCTTCTTCCTCATGAATCTTCTAAATTTTCTTGTGATGAGAGCAAGCTCATCATCCCCTTCACTCTCTTCTAAAGATTCATCACATTCATCCTTTTGATCTGAACACTTTAAGGCCATGGTTCTTCTCTTCTTGGACTCCTCCTCATCAAGATGTTGTTTGACTTGAATTTCATGGGTCATCAGTGATCCCATGAGCTCTTCTAGAGGAAGGATGTTGAGATCTTTTACCTCTTAAATTGCAGTCATCTTGGCTTCCCATGACCTAGGCAAAGATCTCAAAATTTTTCTCACTAGATCACTGTTAGTATAAGACTTTCTAAGGCTTTTAAGGCCATTCACAATATCAGTAAATCTAGTAAACATATCAGCAATGCATTTATTTGGTTCCATTTTAAATAGTTCATATCTATGTACAAGCATGTTGATTTTGGATTCTTTCACTTGATTTGTGCCTTTATGGGCGACCTCAAGTCTATCCCAAATTTTTTTGGCAGAAATACAAGTGGAAATTCTATTAAATTCATTTGCATCAAGTGAACAATATAAAACATTCATGGCTTTAGCATTCAGCTGAGCCATTTTCTTATCATGCTCATTCCAATCCGCTTCCGGTTTGGGTATTTTAAGACCATTTGTTCTAAAAATGAGTGTGTGAGGGCCATTGACAATGATACTCCATAGATCATAGTCAAGTGCTTGAATGAAAATTTTCATCCTAGCCTTCCAATAAGTGTAATTTGTGCCATTGAATAAGGGTGGTCTATTTGTGGACTGTCCCTCAGTCAACAAGGAACTCATTTGGGCTGCCATAGATCTTGGACTCTTTGTCAGTTAAGACAAATGCAAGCAAGAAAACCAATGCTCTGATACCACTTGTTGCCTAGCTAAGCAACCCAAGAGGGGGGGTGAACTGGGTTCCTTTTCGAATTTTAAATAATGATGTGCAATGCTTGCAAAGATATAGGTGTGAGTGTAAGTGCAGTGACAAAATTAAAACACACAGTAAGAACAGTGGAAGGCATACACAAACACAAAGGTTTATAGTGGTTCGGTGCTAACCCTTACACCTACATCCACTCCCCAAGAACTCCTTGAAAATTTTCACCACTAATCGTTCTTCAACGATTACAACCTAGCTTACTTAGCTAGCTTCTTGTTTCCAGGCACAAGAGAGCCTTTACAACCACCAATTAAGGGTTTGGCACACCCCTCATAAGTTTCAACCAAGTTGAAACTCAACAAGATACAATAAGAAATAATCTCAGCAAGAATAGCTCATTAATGAGCAAATAAATACAATAAAGAGCACTTTACAGATTTGAAGCATTTTTCTTTTAAATGAGCTTCTCTTCTTTGAACGCTTTGAGTTAAGAGCACTTGATGAAGCTTCATAAGTGGTTGGTGGGAGCTTTGAATGGGCTTCAATGGATTTTCAAACTTTAGCTACAGTGATTTTTGATAACTGGAGCATGCTAAATTTTCTTTGGATTTGGCTTAATAAATCTCTCTTTTTCATACTTGTAATCCTTCAAAAATCCACTTCACTTCTTGCTAATCAATCTCATTAACTTGTATTTATAGTTAGTTAAGGGATTGGACCGTTGGAATTGCCGTTTCCGAACGTTGGAATATCAGAACTAGCCGTTGGACAAGTTCCCAGGGCGTTAGTCGGCTCCAGAGCCGACTAACCTGGGATTTTTTCTATCCCAGGCTGAGTTAGTTGGCTCTAAAGCCGATTAACACCACAGTAGTTGGCTCTAGAGCCGACTAACACATAGTTTTCCTCTGTAAAAACTTCTGTGATACATTTTTGACTTGATAACTCACATGTGGGTCGGCCAAGGGCTTCATTCTTCCATTCCAAGTTGTCGTGCGAGTTGACCAAAGTCTCCAAAACTTGAAAAATTGCTTCACGGACTTAGAAAACCATTGAATCTTGAACTTTTTACACTTGGTAATTTTGTCAAAGATATGAGTTTTACTTAATCTGACCTTGAGTCCTTCTTCTCAGATACTGGGATTCTCTCTCTTGAACCACATATTGATTTTGACGTTTGGAATCCGTTTAAATATTCTTAATGACTCTTGTATACCTGCAAGTCACATTGATCTACATCAAAATCATCAGTAACTACTTAATTATTTTGTAATCATCAAAATTAATGTAGGATCAACAATATATATATATATATATAATATACATATGGGTGTCTTGATAAATATAATATTATCATGCTTTGTATATATCATAATTTTATTATCCTTTCACACTACATTCTTGGCAAATATATACAACAACATAACTCCTTTCAATACAAACTTAACATTAAGTTTTTCCAAAGATATTAGTACAAAAGAATAATACAGGCAAATGATGTTCAAAATAATTATTTATTAATACTATCAGCAGAAGAGGGACATCCATGCCAACAAAAAAAAAAAAAAAAAAAATTGAATTGGATAAATGATATATATATATATATATATATTCACTAGTAATATTCAGGACAATGATTGCCCCATTCAAAAGAAAATATTAATATATATATATATATATATATATATATATATATATATTTTGGAAGCATTCTTCGTCGGCAAGAATAGACAATCAGAAAATACAAATATATATATATATATATCACGAGGATCCCAATCTATGATCGGCCAGCCACTTCACAAATCCATCCACATACCTCTCCTGCCGCTCCTTGTCACCAAAAACCCCTCTCATCTCGTTGGCCTTGGCCCTAATCACCCCTCCCTCCTCCTCCACCATCACCACCCTCACAGCCTTGGCCACCGCCTCCCCACCAAAAAGCCCGTTTTCTTCATCTCGATCCACCTCCAACCCCAGCTTCTTCTCTCCCATGGCCCTGGCATTCAGCCCCTGGTCTGCAAAGATCGGCAGCATCACCAGCGGCCGCCCGAACTGCAACCCCTCTATGATCGAACTCCACCCGCAGTGCGTCAAGAAGCCGCCGACGGCCTCGTGGGCCAGCACCTCCAACTGAGGCACCCATCCCGTGGCCACCAGTCCCCGCCCCTCGGTTCGACCCTCGAACCCCTCGGGTAGCAAGTCAACCTCACCAGTCTCACCCGGCGGCCTCCTCAGAGCCCATAGGAACGGCAGTCCGGATAACTCCAGTCCCAAGGCCAGCTTATGTGATAGCTCACTGCTAATCGTGGCTTCACTACCCAAAGCCACGTATATTACAGACCCAGGGGCCTTGGTGTTGAGAAAATTAAAGACGGCCTCTTCTTTGTGCCTTCTCTCCCTGCTTTCCGGCAGGGGTGGGAGTAGGCCAACTGGTAGGACTGGCTTGTCGTAGAGGTCGAATAACACCTGAAACCAATCGGGTTCGAAGTCTACGCAGCTCCTCTGGGCTAGAAGCTTGGAGTTCTCGAGAGAGAGCTTTATGCGGAGCCAGTCGGGTACTCCAGAGACATTGGACTGCAGGGAGTCGAGGGCCACCCGGACGGCCTCATGGTAGCGGTAGGCCACCGTGGTCGGGAACGGCGCCCATTTGGACTGCACCGTCAAGTCCTTCAATGATCCTCCGCCCTTCCCCATATCCGATGGACGGCCGAAGAAGGAGAAGGTGGAAGCTGGGAAGGTGCTGTAGAAGATGCACGGAACGCCGGCTTTTGACGCCCAATACGCCGCGAAGTCGTGGATGATCCAATCAACTCTGGGGGAGGACTGGTGGATGAATTGGATGAAGGGTTGTTCGAGGCCATCGAAGGCCTTCTTGAGGTATGGACCGCCGCTTTGAGGGAGATCGGAGGTGGCCTCGGCGCTGTCGGGGAGGCCGTCGACGTGGGGGAGGGGGAGGGGGACGAAGTCGATGAGAGGGGAGAGGTGGGGAGGGACGTTGGGGAGGCGGCGGAGGTTTCCAGGGGGGGAGACGAAGGAAATTTTGTGGCCTCGCCTGGCTAAGGATTTGGAGAGCTCGAGGAAGGGGTGAAGGTGGCCAAAGGCCAGCCATGGAATCATAACGATGTGAAAGGCGGTGTCATCCTCCATGAAAGAAGAGATCGCTGGAATGAATCAGGATTGGACAAAAGAGGAGGAGGAGAATGGTAGATCCAGGCACAGGTGCGAAGCGGGGCTATTAACCCTTGGAGGCTATTAATTACGCCACATTGACCGACGACTGTCGTTTCCTTGGCGTGGACTAAACTTCTTAGGACAAGCGTACATATCGAACAGATAAATATATGCATTGTGGATGAATATATATATATATATATTAAAAATATAAATATATATAATAGATGAATATATATTTATACTGGATAGATAAATACATACAATAAATGAATAAAAAGCTAAAGAACTAATCGATAACTATTAAAAGTTATATTTCTATCTTGTCCTTTATCACCTATTAAACATCTCAAATTTTTTTGATTTTTAATTTTTTTTATTGTGTACATAGTGTGTACGTAACGAGAAAATAAATATATATAGTTATCTCTATGACATGCGTCACTGTTTTTTACTGTACGTAATTATTTTTATAATGCATACAGTTATATTTTTACCGTTTACGTATGGTTATTATGTAATAAATAGCGGAAAGGATTGACGATTAAAAAAAATTAGGCCAGTAAGGCCTCAACGTTAGAACATGTTGGTTATCAATTTGGTATATTAATTAGTCAGCGTGAGTTATTGAATGACTTCTAAGTAACAACGAATGGTACACAAGACTGGTGGCTTTCATTATTGATGGAGTATTTGACATTTGCACGCTAAGCTGGATCATTTGGCTGCTTGAAACGTCAACATTTTATGTCTCAACAATTGCAATGCACCGGCTTTACTCGGCAATTTGGCACCCACCAGTGGGATTTGTATTTATATTATTGGTTCGCCGGTCACGTTATGCAGTGGTTGAAAGCGTTGTGATATGACAATCAACTAACCTTGGACGCAAGGGGGAAAGAATTTGATGAGTAAAGAAGTAGTGCAAGGCCAGCACACTCTGAAAACTCCGTGTTTGCTGATAGAGGTGGGAATTCTCTCTTATTTTGTCAAGGGCTAATATGAGAATATCATCAAAGCTAAGGGCAATTTGTTGTCCAATGTTTTTTTTTTTTTTGGAAATAATGGAGGTAAGAGAGGGTACAAGAATCTCAAATAGAATAGGCATGGTCAGTCTTCTCTTTTCTTCTCGTAAATATGATTAATTTCTTTTTATTAGCATCAATATTTCTGATGAATACTTTTTTTTATTAAAAAATTTTATGCAGATTTGCATAAATCAAACTTAGCATAAATAGATATGACAAATAAATTTTGATTATTATTTGATATTTTAAATTTCACATATGTGGTCCTAAAATTCTTACATTTAATATCAGAATGAGCATGTGTAGATTTGGAACCTAAATTTTTACTATTCTTTATTGCTTTATACTTATGTTAGGATTTTAGCTCACAAATGTCGAAGTATTTTATTATTTTCTCAGGTCTGATTTACAAATATATAGATTTTTTTGAGGGGTTGAAACCTTTTTTATTATTATTATTTGATTGTATGCTTGGCTTTATCTACCTACCTTGCGGACAATTATCTTATTTCATAAACCCTAAAAATCTATTTGATACAAGTTTAAGAATTTATCTAACGTGATAATATATATGACTGAGCCGAAAAAGTCCAAAGTGAATTATTGACTATCGTGGCCCGCCAACTAAGTGAGATTTTATAGCTTTTTTTTTTTTTATTGTTATTTTTCAGCTTTGCCAACCACATTGAATTTGATAGAACGGTAGTGGCCTCAGCTCAGTCCTCTCCCAACAAGAACCTTCCAATCGATTTGGTTCTCACCATTCCACCGCATCCGTAACCATCATATTTTTAATCATACCATCAGCAGTGGTCTCGGTTTGAGGCCTCTTCCAACCATCGTACAAAAGCCTTCCTATCAATTAGGTTCTCGCCTCACCGCGTCCGCCCCATCATTTTTAACCACATCATCCATGAGCATCCCAGGGATCCTCCAATCTTTTTGGATACCTTCGGAGCAGGAAGTCAATCGCTGAATCAACACAACTCCAAATGCAGCACACCAGAACTCAAATCAAATCTTTTCTTTTATATGAGAAGGCTTCCATAACCCGTATGATTTCAACTTAAGTAGCTGGCTCACAAATACTCGACAGAAACCGCAATGTCTCACGCATTCAGATAAGCATTGCTAAAACTAAAAACATTTCCTCAACCGAAACTCAATCAGTGGCAGTTCAATAACTTTTAATGTCCCATTCTACGCAAAAGTGAAATAAATATCAAAGCTAAAATGTAGAACCACGTGTTCATATGCTGCTCTTGCATCCTGACACACTCCAGGGTTTACAAGAGATGGACCGACAAACCAGCTGTGGTAAACAAACCATAATGAGATGAACATTGGTTCCCAGATAACAAAACGTACACCAAGGACAACTAATGTCCGTGGTCCTCTAGGAGTGAAAAATGACCTGAGAACAGAATTTGTCCACAAAATGGCACCTGACATGATGGCCTCAATTCGTTCCCTGATAAAACTTGCCGCTGATAACAGAACAAGTGCACAACCAGATATTCAAACACTCCAGTAAGCAAATAAACAAACATCCTTCAATATTCTACTCTGGAAGTATCTGCTCATTGTCTGCTTCTCCTTCCTCCTCTATCTTAGTTTTCGATGGGGTTGGGCCAGATCCAGGTGCCTGCTTTTTCTTTATCCCACTCACAATATCATCAATCCTCAAAAGCATGCAAGCAGCTTCGATAGCTGTCTTAAATGTTTGTGCCTTAACATTGTATGAATCCCATATCTGAAAAAAGAAAATAGGTTAGAGAGAGAGAGAGGATAGGGAAGGGTCCAATGGGGAGCCTGAAGCCTATACCTTTCTCTCTTTCATATCAACGATGGCACCAGTGTTTCCATCAATGCCTACCCATGCATTTTCTTCATTAGCATGCTGCAGCAAAGAAACATATAAATCATAATCAGGAACACCATTGTCCTGTTAAATTTTAATCTATCAATAACTAGTAATAATCATCCCATAATGGTATTCTTCCTGGTAGGAGAGAGGTTGGCACATTCAAGTTCAGCAGTCTACCAAGGTTTCGTGGCACACCCCTGCCCATACCTATATGCCTGCCTGCTTACCTGCATGCACCCACTAACGCACTTCTACACAGGAGTGAACATTGCACAGTGGAGTAACAATGCATCTAATTTTAAATAGGATGTTAGCTTAAGAAGTGGTGAGTCTTGTTGGACCAAAAAAAAAAAAAAAATTTCGTGGGGTGTAGCACATGGGATAGAATCAGATGGAGAGCATTAATTACATTTCAAACGTGGTTTATCAATAAGAATCAAATCAAGGAATACAATATTCCAGCACAACATAATTTACATGAAAGTGTACCACCAGTAGCCAGTTCAAATTGCCACAGGTTAGCACAATTCATGCACATTATGATATGGTTCAGGCATTTGTTTGAGTGGCAGTTCGAGTGTAGACTCATAACTAGGTTTATCAAAAGGAAAATACAAAATAAAATCCAAAAGAGGGTTAGGTTCTCCCTTTTACCTTTCCTTGGAGAGCAGTCATTGTCCGTATAACATTCACCCCACAGTTTTGAGCCAAGGTTCGTGGTATAGCCTCAAAAGCTACAGCAGCAGCTTCATAGGGCCACTGTCACACAATCAGACAAGCATGAAGCATGTTATTGCACGAAGGACCACAAGTGCATACAAGTAACGACATTCATTGAAGCTCAACATAAAATAATGCATCAATTAATAAGCAAGAAACAATTTTTACCTTTTCAATCCCTTCAATTGCTGAACTCTTCTGTTTCAATGCTGCAGATACTGTTAACTCTGTGGCACCACCTCCAGGAAGAAGGTTTGGGTTTTTCAATATGTTCCGTGCTACCGACATGGCATCCTGTGAAAGAAAAGTTGGTCAAATGCACATCAAACATCAAGTCCATAGTTTAGATGAACATGTACTGGCACAAAACCATACCTGCAAGTTTCTCTCAACCTCATTTAAAAGATCCTTACTTGCACCTCTTAAAAGAACGGTACATGCTTTTGGATCTTTGCAGTCCACAATAAATGCAAAAAACTCATCACCAAATTTCCTGACCTCAAACAGCCCAGCTCCTGTTCCAACATCAGATTCTTGAAGTTCCTCTGGCCTATTTACAATAACCGCTCCACAAGCCTTAGCAATCCTATTGTTGTCTGTCTTCCTCAATCTCCGGATAGCACTAACTCCAGCCTTGCTTAAATAATGGCATGCAAGATCGCTGAGCCCTTTTTCTGTTATGACCAAGTCAGGTTTGAACTTCAGTATCTGCATGCAGAGATTCTCTATATATTCCTCCTCCATCTTCAGCAAAACTTCCCTGACAACAAGACACTTGTCAGTGCCAAACATTATGTAGAGCACTACAGATTAGCTGTGGAAACCAATTGTTTCTAAGATGCTCAGATAGATGTTTTTGATAATATGATATTCTATACAATGCTTTTGCCTTCATAAGAATGTTGAATTATCAATGGAATTAAGGCCAAGACTCAAATGAGCATGGACTAAGAACATTTGATATATGTTATCTACACAAAAAAAAAAAAAAAAAGTGTAACCATCAAGGCAGCAAGTAGAAAATCCAAATTATTTTTAAAGAAAGATAAATTCTTGAATAATATACACCAAGTTATCTTTATAATTTATTCAACCCTTTTGCGAATAAATTTGGACATTAAAAATTCAGCTGGTTGAGGCCTTTTTTTTTTTTATGATAACAAGCTGGTTGAGCCTTTTATATTCTCAAAGACAACATAACTTAAAGATCTAGTTAAAGGTTCAGCTGATCATGACTGAACAGGTACATTTGACACTTACAATGGGACATAAAGTTTTATTTGAACAAATTCAATTCAAATCCAACTAAGGCTACTTAAATCATAATAACTAGACAGAGCATTACAGAACTAAGTCAACCTGAGTCTTTTAGTAAAAACCTACAAATTGGTGTTGGCTAGGACTGACTTCACTTTATTCTTTCCATATCAAGTAAATGAGTGACATAAGAAAAAAGAATCATTCCTAAAAAGATTAAGTCAAAAGATGCTCTTTGCAGTTTGCAGCTTCTACGAAAGTATAAATATGGATGCACTAGCTTGTTTGTATAAATAGATAACAGAAAAGAACACAAGTTCTTACCAATCTTCTTCTTTTACCAACTCAGCATTAGTTTGATTTTCTCCTTTCTTATACTCGAGGGGGCAGTCAAGGAGAATGATTCGTGGGTTCAATATCTTTCTTCTCATTTTTCCAGGGGCAACAACATCTTTGTTAATCATAACTCCTTTAAGAACCTTAGAGTCCTCCAACTGGCCACCAGGAACCTTCTCGACTTTTATATACTTCTTGATGTCCACCTCTCGCATACCTTGGCCAAGGTCCACACCAACTGTCATGGTGGAATCAATGGCAAGATCCTAGACACGATAAGATGCAAAACTATTACACATCAATCTCAAAAAGCTTTAGCAAGCCATCCATCACTCAGGGAAAATAATAATGAAGAAATTAAAGAGAAAGCTATTAGAATCACGCTCAACAGTGGTTCAGAAATTCATATCAACCCGAGTTTTATTGCACTATAGCCAACCTCAAATTTTATGAAGTATAATTTAGGCAGTTACAAAAATCTGCAAAATGTAAAAATTTCCCTGCATTATCATTGCTACCTATAAAAACCAGTTGGTGTCCCTGGACAGCTAAATACCTGTAGGAAGAGATCTACTCCCTCAAACAAAGTCCTTCATGCCATAAAATATAAATAGAGCGAGCAGATAAATCGGCAATATATGAATTATTATAATAGAATCATCCTTTTGATTGATACTAATGCAAGGATTAAAAACCAATGGTTTCAAAGTTAAAATATATAAGCAGGGCTATGATTATGAATCAAACATGACCTCTATCCATATTCTTCAGTAAAACTTATAGATATGGATTGTTTATAGTCTAAAAAGAGAGATGGGTGAAAAGAAGAGAAAATTTGTAGACCATGGGACAATTATTTTTTAGAACTTAGTGCCTTCTACACATTACATGAGGGTCTTTTGGATCAAATAAAGACAGTCAAACAAATAGGGCAGGTACAAACAGGACAGGTTGAATATGAATCATGAATTATCTTACGAGCCCTTGTAGTTGGAGAATGCTTGTAATATTTGTACATATACATCCATAAGTTAATTTAAAAATGCAAAATAATAAGTCATAAAACTAATACAACTGAAAACTTCAGCAAAGATGGTTTTATGAGCTGTGTAAGTAATAAGAAGGTTTAATAGCTAGATATAAATTCATCAGTTATCCATATGAAAAGGGCCTGATCAAAGAAAGAAAGAAGGAAAGCAAGAGGAGATAGGTGACATGAAAGTCCAGAATTTAGGGTGTGAAACAGATAGGGAGACAACAAAAGCATTAAATATTTTTTGAGAACTGCAGCATTAAGTATCTTGCATCGCAGGTTTTACCAAGATCATTAGGACTAATTATGAGATAGCAAATTCAAATTACGGAAATTACTAGTAAAGATGGAAAATGAGTGCCTCCCACAAATCCTACAGAGAAGCATCATGAAACAGCAAAAAAGATGGATTAGAAGTGTTGGTTGCCTATGCTTGTCGTTTGTATAAAGCAAAAGAAGACATCTTTAGAAAGAAAAATGAAAACTTGTAAATATGAAGAAACTACTCACAGCAATTAGGTCCCCAAATTGTCCGGTAAATTTTGTACCGATACAACTTTTGACCAGACCCAGCATCGTGGTACCTGCCAAATGATATTCACAGGTAAATCAGGAAGTTAATTGAAATACTAGTTCAATGCACTATTACCCATTAGAAATGCAAACAGTGTTTGAAAGAAGGAACAAAGTTAGAAAAAGAAGCTTGCATGGATCATATGGTCATAAGCTCCAAGCTATCAAAGCACCTACTGCACACTACTGAGTACAAGTCATGTAGTACTCACGGTCATTCACATCAATGGGCATCGCAATTTTGTCAAGAACGGCAATTGCATCCTCAAGAGCTTTATTATATGCTGTGAGGGGCAGTAAACAGTGTTAAAAGGAAGAGTTTGAAGGCATGAATTAAGAGAAAGGTCTTATTAGATGTAAAAAATTACCTCGACAGATAACTGTAGGATGATAGTTTTTGTCAATGAAAGCTTCGGCAACATGAAGCATCTCACCAGCTTCAAAAAATTTTCCCTCAAACAATCAGTAAGATATTTTCTCTAGATTTAAAAACAGTCTTATTATCACAAATCAGATATAAGAGAAAATTACAAAAAAACATAAATGTAAATACTAAACATATACTTAATATCCAATCCTATCCAATCCTGTAAATTAACTAGCATGACGGATATTCTAGATAGCAAAACTTATATCAAGACAGTGGTTGCCTTAACTGAAGAGGAACTAAAAAAATTGTATGATATATTGACCACCATAGTTGTATACATTGACTAGCATAGTTGTCTGTTAAATCCAAAAAATCTAGTGATTAAGCCAGTCTGCTGCTAGAGTGAGGTAAATGCCATCAGGACATTTCATTAAGGAGATATAAATAATATGCACAGAACATACCAAGAACGATGACAGACGTAGTGCCATCTCCCACTTCTTCATCTTGTGTACGGCTTAGTTCAATCATTGACTGTCAAATTGCAAATCAAAGTTAAGAACAAGTTAGTAATTTTTAAGCATAGCACCCATATAAAAGATATCACACAAAAAAACCACGAGAGCTGTAAGAAGAAATAAACAAGGGTAGATCCATGGTGTTGCTATCAACCAAAATCCGAAAAGCATATGTAAATGAAAAATAATTTTTTTTTAAAAAAAGGACCTGACCAATTGAATCATCAGCCAGCTGGGTGTGCAACCTGAACAAATCTATAAAGCTGATCTCCCTAAAAAAATCCAGCTTACCTTGTTAGAACTGGAAAAGCCACTGGTTGAACTGGTGATTCATTTCAACCATTCTAAGTTGAAGTGGATTGGCTGGTTTTTCTTATATACAATATCTCTTGGTTTGGGGAACAGGATTCGATGATTTTGATCATGACCTCCATATTCCCCCTCTTGACAACATTGTGGCATCTCCTTCCGTGGTTACACCAGCAGAGGGCTGATGGTGACACTAGGATAGCCTCTTCTCTCCCCCTCCCCCTCTCTCTAGCTTTTCCCTCCAACTTGTCAATGGCCTCTCTCTCTCCAATCCTCACTCCAGGCTTCTCCCTGGGCCCCACTCCCCCCACCCACCACCATTGCCCTTCTTTCTCTCTAAGTTAGCCTCCACCGATGGGCGGCAATTGAGCACCCACCACCACCCCCTCATCCTAAACCCCACCAACCAGCACCAAGTCTGCTGAATGCTCTCTCTCTCTCTCTCTCTCTCTCTCTCTCTCTCTCTCTCTCTCTCTCTCAAACATAATCTGAATGGCTTCCCATTTAAATGTATTATCAAGAATCAGTACTATTTGTTTTTCCAAAGAAGAATGGTTATAATTTGCATTGGGAATATCATAATTGTTTATTTGGTGCATTCCATTATCTGCTATTTGCTAAGAGCATGAGATTTTTGAATTTAAGATGTTAAAGTTATTAGACTGTATAAGATAGCAGCATGATGACTGCTTTAACAATCAGTAATCCGTGCTATACAACATTATATATAATGTGTTTTTATCCATGATTACTGTTTCTAATATAGTCATTATACTTTATAGGATCTGCATTATATATGAAAATATGATGTTATGCATCAGAATGATATTTAAATGATACTTAAGAAGAGTAATAATTACAGTATTTGTAACTATTATATAAAAATTATCTTATTTATATAAATTAACTAACAACTAATATATTTAGTTTGCCGTTATGATGTAACAGTTTGACCCCAGTTGACCCAACAGTTGAACTGCTGACCCATGCCCAGTCATTTTTCTGGTTTGATCAATGAACCAGATTTTAAAACAGTGTGATGGACTGGAATTATAACGGATAGATTTAAGAGGCATAAGTTACCTTAGCAGCTGGATGGGCAAGATCCAACTCACGTAGAATAGCATTTCCATCATTAGTAACAACAATTCCTGTTACCAACCAAAACAATTTGAAAAACAAAGAGGGTGAGCTTAGATAAGTAAAGAATTTCAAATGAAAGAATAGAAAAGAAATATAAGGCAAAAGAAAGTGTGACAACTCTTGGAGTCTTGCCTTGACCTAAGCCAGGACTCATCCACGCCAAGGTATCTTAATGCAACAAAGTATGAAATTTGCAAGAAAAAACAAACAAGTCTTTGAATACATAAGATAAATTCATTATTGATTGTTTCACCTGATAGACAATTCTATATTAAAAATATACAATAATAAATGTCAAGGATCTGTAATGCACCTCCTCCAGCATCAAGAAGCATCTTCAACATAGATCGAGGACCCAAAGTAGTACGGATAATGTCAGCGACAGCCTGCATAGTAAAATGTGCAAAGTTTAGTGTAATGTTACATCTTGAAAAAGAGATTACAAGAAAGCCAGGTTCAAGTTAAATTTAGATTACATGAAAAATCTTATAAAAATCTCATATCATTAAATGATTACAAAAGAAAAATTATTACAGGATTGATGAATTAAATTGCAAACACACTGACATCACACCAAAAAAAAAGACAATGAAGTCTTGAAATAATGAAATATCATATTAAATTGTTTATAACCCAACTAATATATGTCCCCATCTGAACTATAGAGACCACTGGATAAGTGCACAACATTTCCATTCCCAACAAACCTTCCCACAAGCTTTGTCTAATCACCCATTCCTTAAAAACCACAAACACTAGCTGGAAAGCAGTCCAAATCATGCTCATCAATATACTAAAATTTTTATGTATTTCTTTCAGCCTAGATAACTCCTCACAGAGTCAACATTTGGTTATGAGTAAATAATACAAGTCTTAATGACCTCTACTCATGCTTTGCTTAGTTCAAGTTTAAAATTAATGTTGGAACTGTGTTGTTGGCTGTGAAACCTTTAACCAAGCCGTATCATATGCACCCTCCTCATATGCACCAATTTGATTTTCTAATGGCACTGTATTCACTTTAGAATTAAGTCGATACTTATGAACATTCATATACACATATGCAGATAACATGCATACATTAGCACATAGGATTTAATTTTCATCATTCTACTCATTCATGCAGTCATAAAGCAAATGCACAAAGAATGGTTGAATTAAAGATTTAAAATACTTTGAGGGATAAAGAGGCCAAGAGAAAGAAGCATGGTGAGACCCTTTCTGGTATTTTAAGTTCCTAGTTAGATATTTTTGTTTATTGTATTCACTTTATCAGTGGTGGCTGTTGTCAAGTGTGCGCTGTGCGCTGGCCTACGCTCTCAAGCAGGGCGAGGCAAGTTTACTAATGCAACACCCAAGTAAGCACTCGGGACATAGTGAGAGATGTTTGGGAAAGCCCCTCTTCAACATCCAGCTGTATTTTTCCTATTGCTTTCTTTGCCCATTCTTTAGAGCTTTATTAGCATTACTTTGTGGGTTATTTTGTTTATTGAAGTCCTTATAAATAAAGGGCTACCCTAGGATGTCCAATGACCTATTTGTTTGTGTCATGTTTTCTTTAGAAACATCAAGCATGTTTTGGGAAGTGTTATTTTTCTATCAAAGTTTGAACATTGAAGCTACTAAAGGATGTCCACTGGTTTTTTTTTTTGCTGACTCTTGTTTAAAAACATGACAAGAAAAGTGGTACTTTGATGTGATGTTTTGAAAGATACGAAACATGATATCCAACGTACAAGACAACTATGATTTTTGATTTTGAAACTAGAATAATCAATAGTATTTATTTCTAATATATTTATTTAACTTTTTTTTAGTTAGTCTCTTTCTTTTCTTACATGACTGTCTTTTTGGAGCCTAGCGTCTCAAGCGATATAGGGGTCCTATCAACTTAAGGGCACTTTTTGCTTTTGACAACCTTGGTGGTGATGGTTATCTTTCTTCAGGGTTCTTTAAAAAATTCCTACAGGAGGTGGCTGAACCTAACAAAAAATGATCATGGCAATCAAATCTCATGATAAATGGGGGAGATCTAAAGAGAAATGGAATACAAAGGATGAATTAATGAGAAGAAAGGAGAGCAGAAAAAAGATAACAAAGGGAAGAAAGAAAGAAAAAGTAAAAACAAAGAAAACAAAGGGAAGAAAGAAAGAAAAAGTAAAAACAAGAGCAGTGCTATTCGGACAAGCCAAGATCTGGGACTTTTGCCACGTTCAAAAACCTATACACTTCATGACACTCCTTCACACTTCAAACCAACAAATCATGATATCATTATTTTGACACCTAACAGGAAGTTTTCAGGTCTAATATAAAATTAAGAAACGATTTTATGAAATCTATCGAATAATTAAGAAATTGGCTCAACAAATTATTCAATATGTATACACATCAGTGCATATTTATATAAATATCTAATATAATATGGATATTCCCGTATATCCAATTTTTGAGAGATTCTGTGTCCAACTTTCCTAGATGGTTGGATACTTGACAGCTGTGCCAATGTCAAGGCAAAATCGGACAAGAGGGACAACTAGAGAAAAGGATGGAACAATAAACAAAGAGGAGATGGAAAACAAAAGCAATAGAAAAAGGATATTTTTCAAAACCCCAAGCAAACTTTTCCTTCATAAAATTCATAAAATACAATTCAAACTTGTCTACCTCCAATCGCCCTTTCTAAAACAACCCAAAACCCTCAGAGGTTGTTCCTGTGATACCATTAAGAAGTGACATTTTTGAGATACCTAAGTAAATATTTATCAAGCAAATAATAACCCGAAGAAACCTACTTCTACATAATTAATAACATTGCAAACAGCATTGTCAAGGCAGCCAACAGGTTCTTAAGCAATAAGGACATCTCAATGCCCAGTTTACCCTGGATGTCTGACCAAATTACCTAACAGCCTAGGTGATAGCTTAGGAAGTGGATGAAATGGTAGAACTTAGAAAAAGCACGCATGCTACTTATGGGTAATTATGACAGTGGAAAGATGGTACAGGTCCTACAAATCAAACAAATGGATGGTTAGCTGAGTGTATAGAAAATGCACTTTCACCTCATCCACAAACTCTACTCTAGTTTAGGGAAAGGAAGATGGCATAGAGGTTAAACTGACCACCTTCTTTCATAAATTCCATGATTAGACAGAATAAGAGTGTAATGCTAGAATAAGAAAGGTGAACGTAACAAACTTTTCTTCATGATTAGCTGCTAGACAATCCAAAATGTCATTATAATGGCATAGTTATGTCAATATTATATAAAAACTTTAATAAGTATATTAACTTAGTCTACAGATGTCTTAAATTAAAGCACAGCTGCTTATATTTTCCCTGGTCAACATTTTGCTTAAAAAATTAAATAACAATTAAATACTAGGAAAAATGATCATCATCCTATGAAAAGAATTTATAAAAACATCATGATTAGAGAAAAATGATAGTTACTTCTAATAGTTCAAAAATAAAAAAAGCGTTACACATGATAGTTTTTTTAAAAAAAAGGAGTTACACACCATTAAAGAGAAAACATGAAGCATGTACTAGCCAACAAAATATAGGTGATCTATGCAAAGAAACATTTTGATTGTAACAACTAATCAGAAAAAAAGTCAGATCACAGACTATGCAAACTTAAAAATCAGGATAGGAAAAAACAAATCATTAATTCCACATTTTCCCATGCCCATATGCAATGCGAAAGTCAAGCATCTAAACATCCCACAATAAGATAATGAAAATTAATGGCCTATCCCCGACCAGCAAAAGAAACAGAAGTCACAGGATATGCTCACCTTAGAAGCTTGGATGTTGGCATGGTGCACCTTACTTCCAGATTCCCGTTTTAAAGAATCTTCTGCTCCATGGTGTTAGTACAAATTATCAGAGACAATGCAATAAAGGAAACTGGAAGTTTGCAAACAACTTTCAGCACCCAACAACTTTAGAAACAAAAGGAATGAGAGAAAAATCATGAAATGAGAGGCAGCCTAGGCTAGAACAGAAACATTAGTAAAACCAGGCCCCTTGAGTGACAATAGAACTTTTATGCCAAACGTAACAACACAGAAATTACGCATGGCGTGCCAAGCAATCCAAGCTAAGCCATTTCATATTGATTCTTTAAGGAACTTGAAGTCATAAGATTTGTTTAGCATAAGGAAGGGAAAAGACACAAAAAACAAGCATACTAGATGGAAATGTTGTGGATTACTTTATCGCCCCTAAGCCATGTGTTACCATGTCTACCCCATAAACCTTGAAAAACTAGATTTTTATTGAGATTCTACAGTTATTGAATACCATTGATGACTATTTCCTTCTGATAACTTGAAATAATGAGGGTTGTTAGTCAGCATGTGTCACCATCCACTTCTACAAATCCCTCGGGGAAAAAAATGGTCGAAAAAAATGGGACAAAAATCTTGTTTTCCTCATCTAAAACAAGATATGAATCTTTTGCGTGGCCAGACAGAGCTTTGCACGCCCTGAGACCTTTCTCCGTCAGTGCAACCAAATCTTTCACAAGAAGTCCAGAAAAAGAAGATGAAATCAAATTTAAAACAATATCATAATAATTTTAATCCCAAAAATAAGTTTATTTTTATGCGGCATATCGGAGAGTTTCACCCCTAGTCACGAAAACCTAGACACCAGACCTCCCAATCATCCTGCACCAAACCACCGCTCGACTTCGGCAAGAAGCATCCACATCAAAACCCTAGTTCCGATAAGGTAAAAAGGATCGTAGGAGAAGAGAGAAAGAGTTTCGGGGAGTGAGAGGGGCGTACTGAGGACGAGGACCGGGGCGTGCATGGCTGGAAAGAAGTGAGAGAGATTCCAAGAATGGAATTCGTTCTTCGTGCAGCGATGCCCAAAATGGCGGTGTTCGCACTTGGGACGGCGATGCCCGAGCGACCTCGACAGTTGTTGGCGTTCTTCACAGCGACAGAGCGAGCGAAAACCCTTGCTGCTAGATTCTTCTGTTCCTCTCTTCAAGAAAGTGGGAAAAACTAATGGGCCCGGTTTGGTGTTTTAGGAAATGGACACATTAGACCAGACCGGCTTCCGGTCGGCCGGTTTTAAGCCTCCTCGCCCGGCGGCGACCTGGCCGCGTGGACCGATCTGAGACGGTTCGGTCCGGTTCATTTTAACCCCAGCTTTAATATTTAAATTTGCTGGCAACAAGCTAGCGCAACACAAGTTTGTGATAGATAATAAATAAAAAAAACTGAACATATCATCGAAATTATAAAAAATTGAAAACAAAATAAAAAATAATTAAATAAGTTGTAAGAATAAAATGGAGAAAATAAAATATAATACGAATGAGTGTGGACACTGGTGCCTGTATCTTTGAAAGATAAATAAATAAAAGAATAAACAAGTTAAAATATATAACTAAAAAATATAATAAAATTGTTAAGTGAAAGATATCAAATCCGGGAGAAGGGAAGAAGACGTGGTTGGTCGTCTGTCAGCCATGTTGAAGAGGATGGCTGAAACTTGGAAATATAAAGGCCGGAGAAGTCTACGGCAAGAGCAGACTCAACCCAGTTGGAACGGGCATATAGATTTCTTCGTCTAAACCGGTATGGAGGGATATATGATAGATAATTCTATTAGTAAAAGGATCAGTGTTGGATAAAAACAATGGCTTTGAGATATTAAATGGTAAGTACTCTTGCCAAGTCCGCCGCTGTCATATGCTGATCAAATCCTTCTTCACTTCAGAGTCTACATCCATGTCTTGTCTGCAGGCTTCAATTGAAGCAGCAAAAGAGGACCAGGGCTTGTTTTGTTTGGAATCCTGCACCTTGCAAGATGTCGCACATTGAAGTCTTGTACGGTTATGAAAAAAAAAAAAGAAAAAGGATAATCAAGAATTAAAAAGAAAAAATCAAGAAGGATGATGAACCATTGGAGATACTACATGGACTATCTAGACTATCTCTGTCCAACATAACTATTGATCTTAGTTGTTAAGAAATAGCTATCTCATATGGTTAACGATAGTTACTATTCATTTCCTTTTAACAACTATCATTAAAAAGATTTGAGGGTTGGAATGTAAAAAAAAATCTTAAGAGATAGAATGTGTGTATGATCGATGATCAACAAAGTATGCGTATATGTAGAAAGAGCTGAACTTAAACAAACTCTAGTCAAGCTTTAAATTTGATCATTTTTTTCATTTTTAAATCAACATAAATTTCAAAGCCACCCTACCTTTTCCGCACTGCTCGTCCTTAGAATTCATGGTCTCTGTGGATCTAAGGATAAAAAGAATGATCAGATTTGAGCTTAATCATACACTCTTTCTTTATATATACATCACATGTGTGTTTCAGCAAGTAATGTTTCATACAAGAATGGACATATACTAATGGACACACCCTCTGTAGGATGGCTAGGGGTGGGTATGTGCTAAGCAATTCATGGGCTAGTCTAAGTTTGGTCCAAAAATTTTTAATGCCCAATCTAAATTTTTAGCTCATGGAATCAAATTGGTTTTGTAAGACTCATTTAAATTTCAAGCCGATCCTAAGCTCAAAGAAAGTAGGCTTGTCGGCATAAAAAATTATATATATATATTATATTTATGAATATAATTTTTTTATGTATTTAAAAACTTTAATAAAAAAGCACATATGAGGCTGCCTTTATTTGGAGAAGTGAAACTATGGTTCATTCAATATGGATTCAAATTCAAAATTTAAGATTAGTTACCGATAATGAATTCAAATCCTAAAGAATGGGATGAGAAAAAATATTCCATGCCAATATATATTTCTATATTTATAATAGATGAATGCTAGATCCTTTGATTAAATTTGATTAGATTTACTATAAAAACCAAATAATACATGTATCAGAGACTAAAATCTAATAATTAGATGAATGCTACATTCTCTGATTAAATTTAATTAGATCAACTAAGAAATTAAATAAGACTAAAACTTTTATATCATTCAGTCCTACATAAGATTCACTTTACTTTCTACTCAAATAAAAATCTACTTGAAAAATTTAGGGTGGAAACGAAACTATTTGCAGGAATGGTGTTAAAGTGAAAAACGCTATTTTAAATGGCATTTTTTTGAAAAAAAAAACGCCCCGTCAGCGCCAGCGTGGATGGACTGGTGGCGTTTAAAAAATGCCACTCTGAGTGGAGTTTTTCAAAACGCCACTCTGAGTGGCATTTTGAAAAATGCCACTCTAAGTGACATTTTTTCGGTAATCCCCTCTCTGGCCGCGCCCCCACTCCCTCTTCCCTCCCGTGCACCCCCCTCATGCCCTTCCCTCACGAGCCCCCCTTCCCCCACTTCCCGAGCCCCCACTCCGTCTTTCTTCCCTCTGTGCAACCCCCTCACGGCCTTCTCGAGCCCCACTTCCTCGTTTTTCCCTCACGAGCGCCCCCCCCCTTATCTCCCCGGCCCCCGGGCCCTCTTTCTTCCCTCCCGTGCAACCCCCCTGCGGCCTTTCCGAGCCCCCCACTCCCTCTTTCTTCCCTCCCGTGCACATCCCCCCCCCCCCGCCCCTTCCCTTCTCTCCCGGCCCCAGGTCCCCCGCCCTCTCGATCTCCCTCCCCCATCCCCTCCCGAGCGTTCACCCACCCCCGTAGCCCCCCGGCTCCCTCTCTCTCTCGCGCACCCGGCCGGCCCGGTCCCCGTCTCCCAAGGTAAATTTTTTTTTAATTTAATTATAAAAATTTAAATATGCTTTGTTACTAACGACTTCATATTCATCTTTATAATAAAGAAATTGATAAGCGAAACAATGATATTTTTAGTTTAATTACATTGATTAATCACAAAAAAAAACTAAAAAATAAAAGAATTTATGTATCGATAGAAATAAGTAAAAGGTTAGTTAGCTTGTTGTGGAAAAATTACATTGTTTGATGAGTAAAAAAAATTCAATGAGCATGATCTATCATGATAAGTAACGTTGACAACTTGATATGCCAATATATCTTATTTTAATAATAATACTTAAAAAAATAAATGCTTTAGATGTCAAGTGTCTGATATAATCTCATTTTTACCATACAACAAACACACAGAAAATAAATAGGTTAATATCGAATATTTAACAGGGTACGCATCTATTATTTAAATGTTAAATGCTTATGAAATACGTGCATATTCCATTATTAGTTTATTTGTGGTTAATCAGTAGAAAATTTATACTTATTTCAGTTTATGCTTGATGATACAATTTATGTATTGATGCTAGATTTATTTTGAATGTTATTTTATAGATGAGCACCGATACTGTTCGATTGCTGCTTTATTATGATGGATCAATTGAACATGGCTTAGATGGAATACAATATAATAAATCTCATCGTAAAAGTTTTAGATTGAGCATGGGAACCCGTTATGTTGAGTTGATCGAGCGGGTTTATAGTGTGCTTAAAATTTCAGTGCAGCAATATATTTTGAGATTGATGTGGAGATCTCCAACATTGCATCAGAAATATGTGCTTCATCCAATCGAGGAGGATGACGAAGTGGAGGAAATGTTGACATTTCCTTCCAAATTTCCAGATTATCACTATGTTGAATTATATGTTTTCAAAGAAGATGCTCCAGCTCCATACAATGTTGATCATACAGAGAATATTCAGGATAGTTCTCCTATTGCCCAGTAGCAGATCAGAACTCCAGTGGATTTCTCAATGATGGAAGGAGTTATGCCAGTAGTGCAGAGTGTTGATGTGGCAAACAATCAGAGTGTTGATAGTCGGGGACTTGAGTCAGACGACAGTGCAGATGATGACTATTGGTCTGAACATGATGACTCTGACGAAGAGCGAGATGAGGATGAAGACTCACATGGAAATGATGTAGTTCATGAAACCGCCGTAGTTCTATTCCAATATCTACTCATCCAGAAATTGTTCCTAGTCAAGTCTATGAGCATCAAGTCTTTGCACATAGTCAAATATCGGAGTTTTATCATGACTTGAATTTGCAGGATGGTGGTTGTGTTAGCACTCAAAGACAATTACCCTTTAATTCTCAATTTTGGGATTCATCAATGACTGAGTTTGCTACAGGATTGTTGTTTACTAGCAAAGATGAACTGAAAAAAGAATGTGAAATTTATCACATCAAGAAGCATCGCACATATAATGTTATGGAGTCAAAGAAAGCATTCTGGTCTGTGAAATGTGCATCTTCAAGTTCTGAACAGAGTTGTCATTGAAGGTTGCGTGCTACAAAGTTGAAGAAGCATGAATTTTTTGAGATCACAAGGTACGAGGGGCCACACTCTTGTTTATTCAGTCATGTAACTCGGGATCACAAACACATAAGTTCACGAGTTATCAGTCATGCGGTTCGACATATTGTGGAGAAAGACCCAAGTGTGAATATTGAAGCCATTATTGCAGCTGTGGCAGAACAATTTCATTACACTGTATCATACTCCAAAGCATGGCATGGAAAGTAGAAGGCATTGATTGATGTATTTGGTGAATGGGAACCCTCATATGCTAAGTTACCTAAATACATGCTTGCACTTCAGAATGTAAACCCTGGAATGGTGGTCTGTTGGGATTTCTACAATGCAGGGACATCTAATGTGCGTGTCCTGAATTATGTTTTATGGGCATTTCATCCATCCATCGAGGGGTTTCGGTATTGTCGCCATGTCATTTCTATTGATGGAACACATCTTTATGGAAAGTACAAGGGGAAGATGCTCATTGTAACAAGCATTGATGCTGACAACAGGATATTTTCACTGGCCTACGCAATTGTGGATGAAGAGTGCACTGCTAGCTGGAGTTGGTTTTTGTGGAATCTCAGGAGGTATGTTGTGAAAGACAGAAATGGCATTTGTCTTATTTCAGACCGACATCCAGGTATACTAAGTGCCATAGCAGATGACAGTAATGGATGGGCTCCACCTCTGGCTTATCATCGCTACTACTTGAGACATGTGTGCAGTAATTTCAACTCAAGATTCTCTAATATTCAATTAAAAAGAGCTGTATGGAAAGCAAGGAGCGAACATCAGCTTCGAAAGTTTAACTTTATCATGGAACGGATCAAGACAGTTAATGCAGAGGCTTGGACTTGGCTATCGGAGTTGGAGCCAGAGAAGTGGACATTGGCACATGATGGGGGCTTCCGCTATGGTATTTTAACAACAAATCTCTCAGAAGTTTTTAATAGTGTACTGAAGGGAGCTAGAAATGTGCCAATAACGGCCTGTGTTCAGATGACATTTTACCGTCTTATTAAGTATTTCAATACGAGACGCACGGAAGCCATGAGATATGTGCAGGATAATCGAAATACTTTTTTCACTCCTCATGTGACAATTAAGCTTGTTGAAAGTCAAGCTAAAGCTAATGAGCACAGTGTTTAGATACAACATGCAGAGAGCCATCTATGAAGTCGTTACAAGAAGGTTAAGTGAAGCTCTTAGGGGTGGAGGCAACGTTCAGAATGTGTCACTTATAGATAGAAATTATTCTTGTGGAAAGTGGACAATTTATAAGTATCAATGTTCACATGTCTTAGCCGTGTGCCACAAAATTGCCATGGATACAACCCCTCTTGTTGATGAAGTATACACAACTGACTCTTATATAAATGCATGGGGAGGTGAGTTTAATCCGTTACCCCACGAAGACTACTGGATGGACACATTCACATGCATTCCTGATCACAATCGCCTCAGACCGAAAAAAAAAGGTAAGCCTAAGTCATCACACATTCATAATGAAATGGATGAGGTGCAACCAAGAAGTAAAAATCGTTGTAGTATTTGCAAGCAAACGGGTCATTCTCGACACCGTTGTCCTAATGTAAATATTGGACCTTCAGGATCCTAAATTGTACTATCTATATTTTATGTATGAAACAACTTCTGCATGGTTGATTGTAATAAATGAGAGCAAGAATTTGTGGGTTTTAACAGTCTTCATTTAGGCTATCTGCACTCAAGGTTTAGTGTCTTGAATTGCTTGATTTTTCTTCTACTTTTTTAGGGTATGTTTGTTATTGTTTGAGTGAGAGTCTCAGATAGAGAGAGTCTGGGCTACATTACAGGTGTTTTGCTCCATCGACTTATATATACAGTAGAGTCTGGGCTACTCTTTTCTATTTATTATGCTATGCTGTGATATTCAGTACAAGATATTCCTTTTCAGTATGATATGCTATGCTATGCTTATTTTATTAGAGACTAACTTATGTTTTGTGGGTTTCTGATCTGACATGCTTTTTTTTTTTTCTTTTTTCTTGATTTTTTTTCTTGGTTATGACCCTATGCTATGTTCCTTAAAGTTTAGTCAATTAAAATGCTGCCAAGAGTTGGGGGAACATGCTGATTTTTGTTCACTGGTAGGTGTATTATATGATTTTTCTCTGTTCCTTAAAGCTAAATCTCTTTCACTTAAGTTAATCAGGTAAATTTCTATTGCGTGCATTTGAATATGCTGCCTTCAAGTCATATGATTGGTAGGATAATATAATTGAATCATTAAATGTAATGTTTAAGTGCTATTAAATAGAGGAATTATATAAGTTAATTTGCTTTAGTCATTGGATTCTGTAATTTTGTTTCAAATTGTTAGGTGGATCTTGCCTGAGACTACAGAAAATCAGTGGATTACTACAGTATATTGACACATGGCACACCACTACTGGATTCGGTGCAGCACCCATAACATGTGCAGCATCCATCACTAGAAAAGTTTCCATTGTTCTTTTGCATGGTACGTGCTTAAATTTCTTGAAAAATTTGCAATGATTTCTCATATTTTAAAGTGTGCAACAAGTATTTTGAACATGTTGTCCTTGCCTCCCTCTTGTGCGTGCATGTGTGCACATGCGGTCATCCTTGGCGACTGCATATATTGATGCGATCGTGGTTGGGAAGGGAGAGAATCTGCTTGTGCATGTACATGAGAATGAGTTTGTCCGTGTGCACACACGATGTATTGGGTTTATGTTGGTGCATGGGGGTCTGGTTTGGATGCATGTGTTCTTGTCTTTACGTGTTTGTGTATTGATGCATGTTCATGAAAACAGAAGTTAGATGTTTGCTTCTAATGTGAGAGAACCATCCTTGCTTTTCTATGCTTCGGTCTTGGTATCTTGAATAGAGGCACCTTTCTTAGTTTGGGCTTCGATTTTGCTTTTGCATTGCTTCCTACCTTGCAATTATGTCACAGCATGCAATGTATTGCTCTGTTATTAGTAATTTTGTACTGTCTATTTGTTACTAAACAAAATTTATGTTGTCAATAATAAAGTGTTTAGAGAACCATATGCTATTTAATGAATGCTTAGGTGCACAATAGAATAAAGCGTTTTCAATTAAAGTTATTCAGTATTGCAAAGGTGTGAAAGGAGAGAATGAGTCAGATCTTCCACAAACTCTTGTGGAGGTATTTAGTTTAGGTTTTAGGAAATTGGATTTTATTCAAAGCTGATTGTAACAGGTTCTGCTATTCATGGGAATTAGCAAGTTGCCAAACTTGGCTAAAGGTATGGCAGTATACCATAAAATCCAAAGTTGGGATTTATGAGATGTTAAGTGGCCCATATGGTGTGAGTGTTGATTCTCTCAATTAATGCGTACAACAGCCAAGATGAATAATAGGAGAAGAAAAAGGAATAAATTGAGATGGGAAAAGAGGGAAAAGTGAAAAGTCTTGTGGGCATTGTTAATGCATGAACGGTGATGCTACGATGCAGACATTAGCAACAAAAGGACTCTAATTTGATTACCAGACATTGCCAGAAGTCCTAATTTGGAAAGAAATCCAAATATGATATATTTTCATAGGAAGCTGGAGATATGGAATCAAAGAGGATAGCAATCAGTGTTGGAATTCCTTTTGCTGCTAGGAGTCTTAAAAAACAGAGAAAATTTCTGTAGTCCTTGCATGTCTGTTGAAATTGATATATTTATTCATTTATTTATATTGCTAAAGGAAGAAAGCTTATCAGACCCATAAACCATTGTACATATAAATTTAAGTGAACCTAGATTGATCTGTTATTTAGTTGCCTTGGTATCTCTAGTCAGGTGTATTCCAATTGATAGTGTGCAGATTGGTTTGAGCTATATCCATTTTTTTTATAGAGTTTAGTTGAGTTTAGCAGAAAACTATTTAAGTGTCTTGTTATGCACATTTTCTAATGTAGATACATACACCTTTAAGAGAGAGAGAGAGAGAGAGAGATATGCATTAATAACATGTATCATTTGTAATTCATATCAATTTTATATGTTCTTTCTTTTTTGAGTGATTTTTATCTGTTACACGTGCTTAACTACATATATTTTGGTTTTCTTAGCAGATAAATCTCAAGCGTGCTCGGATGCTTGTAAAATCACATGTTGTGGTCCGTACGATTCCTGGTGTAGATTTTACTGCCTTGTGTGATTTTGTGCTCATTCTCATAGCCGTCGAGTAATCTAAAGTTAGCTTTGTTGATATTAGGTTATGTTGATTGCAATAAGGAAGAGAACATTTTATATTGGGAAAGATTTTTGCAGCCCCGAGTCATTTTTGGTGTATCATTGGAGAGAATGATTGGCAGGGAGGGCTCCTGCCACAGGGTATGATTCTTTTGGGTTTGATATTATTTTCTAATCTGAATCCTACAGCATAACGAAATGCCTTTTGACATCAACAAATTTACCCTTTTACATGATATAGATAGTTTTGCATTTCATCTCGCCCTCCATTCTTTTCTTTTTTTTTTTAAGATATCTCAAATATGTTATTAAAACGATTATAGAGAATCATCCAGGAGCGGTAAAACATTCTTGATTAAAATATGGGCAATCATTTTTTAGTCATGAATTTTTATATTTTTCTGTGTAAGCTTTCTTTCTTCTTGACTGTCATTCCCAGTTTTGTCGATCATCTTTCTTTATGTACCTGAGCACCTAGCTGGTGCCGCTCCAATATTTTCAATTATCTTTGCCCAAGAATCAAAGAAATGGTAATCATGAAAATGAGATTAAGAAAAATGATAGGTCCTCGTAGTTAATGTCAGATGAACACGCCGCATGATGTGACTAGAAATTGCTGACTAACACCCTGAATAACTTTGGTAGTTACGTTCTAAAGCAAATTTATCAGCTGCTCCCTTAGTTTTCAAACTTCTTTTTTTTTAAAAAAAAATCACTGTCTTAATCAACTGCTTGGAACAGGTGAAGGAACTACTGAAGTTGTACATGAAGGAAAAATACGTTCTCTTTGTGAGCCAAAGTGGATCAAGAGGGCTTGAGTTTTTTATTACATTCAAGGTTGCTTACTACTGGCAATTGGCAATTGTCATAATCATGGATTTATATTTTTTAAACCAGGACTGGAGCATCTCTTAACTGGATTGGGTGCATTGTGGTTTAGGTGGGAGCTACAGGTCTCTCGGTTTTGAGAAGCCTGTGGCAGGTCTATTGGCTTCACGAGCGATGAGAAAGATTGGCAGATCATGTGTTCTCTTCGCTGGAGGAGAGCGTCCCGAACTTGGAAGATGGATTTGTCGACTTTCTTAACCAGCCGGAAGAAGCCGGATGGGATATGCACCGGATCGGGCCTCAATGTGCCTAACGGGCTTCTTTTTGAGGAAAGTGGATCCGTTGAAATATCCCGTGACAAGTAAAATCTCTTGTGGCTCCTCCCAACGCTCTCGTACCGAATTCAATTCAATCAGCACATTTTTTATAAATTGGAAGTGTTGCCTGGATGGTGTGTCCAATGGTATTGGCCATATATGCAGCCACTACTAAAGCATGTATAAATGTCCATGTTTGTAGGGTGTACCCGTGCTTAGTTATTTGTTCTGGACAACATCAGATAATTGGGAATGGGCCGACGGGTATGGTCCCAAGTTTGGACTCGTGGCAGTTGATCGTGCCAATGACTTAGCACGTAAACCTCACCCTTCATACTATTTGTTCTCTAAGATAACAAACTTCAGAGGCTGTAAATCTTACTACTTTTAAATTAAGTCACTTAGTTTACATATAACTAAACTGTTCAAGGCAACAAATTAATAACACTTCAATAAGTCAGAAACCATCACAATATCTAAGCAATACAAGAAACAACTCAATGGATGAAACATATTTAATACATTAAACACAAAAGTCTTTACAACAATTAGTTTATTTATATAGCTTAAGTACTACAGCCTCGTCTAGGAGGTCGTCGAACTCGTCTAGAGCGTCGCGCATATGTCGCGATCGGTCGAGGGCCCTCGTCAACCACATGGGAGACCCCCTCCTGCGCGGGGATCGTATCTGTTATATCAATATCGCCAAAATAGTGGGAGACATCATCGCCGACCTCGGTGATATCCGTATCAGCAATGTCAGTAATCAGCAACGCCCTCTGATCATGACTACCAGATGTACCCTCACCTGCATACCCCATGTCCGTGTGCATATGGCGACGACATGTAAGAAGGCGATGGTGTATAACAAAATCTACTCGTCCCAGGATCCTCATATGCATGTGCCATCGCCGGTTCCTTATGAACTCGTGCCGCAGCAGGTGTACTCCTCACATGCTGATGGCCAATTACAGAAAAAGTGTTATCTAAAATCGCCCTCATGTCCAAATGAATCCTTTGCCGCTCGGCCTCCGATGTCGAATGCATAACTCGATCCAAGTTCAAGGACAACTCTTGAAACCTCTCATGCTGCATGTTTATGACAATATAATATCAAAAAACAAAAATAATAACTCAAGAATAAATGATATTAAATAATCATTTTAAAATAATACCATGAATTCAAATGAAGCTCCTTCTCCTTCGTAGCCCGCAGTATGATACTCGGAACGGCTAATACATATACGTGTTATACTCGTAAACTATTCCATGTACTCAGGAGTAAATGTGACTCCTTCAGCAATAGGCTCCCCAATAATGATGTTTTCACGCCGCTCATTCCATATAGCAATATGTGTGGCATGTATGACATCCCACGAGGCATGTGCCCTCCCTCGTCGATCTATCTGATGAAGCTGAAGTGACGTATCGCATGGTGATGGGATCGACTGGCGGCAACCAAATTGTCGAAGCACTCGGTCCGGGAAATGCCACTCCACTAAATCAAAACAAATAAGTGGGGTCTGTGCCATCCAAATATCCGAACCGAATAAGCAGCTTGGAGGCAAAATAGAAAAAATCTCAGGCGTATACGGACACCATATGAACTGCATGTAAAAAAATCATCAATCCACAACTTACCTACATAAAATAAAAAAATAACATTGGAAATAGATTTGAAATTTATTTATGTCATACCCGTTGGGAACTATCATCCAATACGTCGAACTGGTCTCTATAGGCACGCAGTGTATGAGTTGGGACATTCTTTTGGTTCAATCTCACATTCCATCTATGCCCCCATGGTGCACCTAAGTGCCAAGCATCATCTGCATCAGCAGGTCTAGCCTCCGGAGTCTCAAGTCTGATGGGACGAAAAACAGGTAATCGTTCCCATGCCCATATCTGAACGTTCGAATAATGCTCGATATTAGTAAACAATAGAAAAGAAAAAAATCCAAACTCAATCGATATAATCAACTGTTTACCTGTAGCAAGGGCAAGTATCCTCCTATCTCTGTCTGAGTAGGGCTCGTTCCGCGACAGAGTGCCCGATACAAACCGGCAAGTGTAGCAGAACCCCAGCTATATGCAGCAAATGCTCCCAGGTCTTCTAAAAGAGGCACATACATCAACTTCACTAAATATCCGGATGTATCTGGAAGGATGACTCCACCTATAATTCGGAGAAGTTGCCTCCTCACAAACTGCTGGACAACCTCATCATCTGCATCATCATCCAAGTGGAAGTCTCGGTAGAACTGATCAAAGAATGATAAGTGGAAACGACCTTTAGAAAATGCCTCGGCAGGGGGTTCAACCCCAAACAACCTCACAAATATATCCTGCCACTGCTCTAATATATACCGCGGATCAAGCCCAGTAACCGTTAACCCATCAATCCATAGACCACTCAGAATACCGACATCCTGTAGTGTGACTGTCGCCTCGCCAAATGGAAGATGAAATGTGTGGGTCTCCTACCGCCACCTCTCAACAAGTGCAGAAATAAGGCCGACATCGAGTCGAATCTGGCCTATCTGATATATGCCATACATGCCAACTTGCTCCAAATAATATTGCACTCGTGGGTGTGCCATGCCCGGTGTCTCCTTCCATATCTGCGTATCATGTCGACGGCATCTAAACACCGGTAATTCCTGTAACAAATTCATTGCAATAATACATATAAATAACATAAACACATGCTAACTAATTAAGAATCATCGATCAATAATGCATACCTCGCCCTCAAATATTTTGGTTGATCTATGTGAGGCTTGCAGAGTGAGAACACTAGGATCGCGAGGCCCATGATGTAAAACATTATGAGCCATCTCGTACTACTCTGTCAAAACAAGTAAAAACATCACATAAGAATTTTTTTTTTCCACTGATAATAACAAGTAATATAGATCATGACTGATAATATAGATCATGCTCATTTAAATTTTTCATGCTCATTGAATTTTTTTTACTTATCAAACAATGTAATTTTTCCACGAAAAGCTAACTAACCTTTACTTATTTTTTCCGATACATAAATTTACTGATTTTTAAATTTTTCTATCGCGATTAACTGATATACTTGAACTAAAAATATTATTGTTTCAATTATCAATTTCTTTATCATAAAGATGAATGTGAAGCAACTAGCAACTAAGCATATTTAAATTTTTATAATTTAATTGAATTAAAAAAATTACCTTGGGGAACCACCGGCTCGAGAAGGGGATGGGCCGCGAGAGAGAGGGAGCACGGGGGACTGTTCGGGTGCGGGAGAGGGGACCAGGTGGGTTCGCACGAGAAAGAGGGAGGGTGCTTGGGTGCGCGCAAGAGAGAGGTGCACGGGGGACCGGTCGGCTCGAGTGCGGACCGGGAGCGGATCGGGGGGTCTCGGGTGCGGACCGGGGCGGGGGACCGCGGGGGGGGCTCGGGGACGGGGCCGGGGGGTCCTCGGGGACGGTGCGGACCGGGGCGGGGGCGGGGCGGGGGAGGAGGGTGCGGACCGGGCGGTGGGGGCGGGGCGGAGGGGGGGGGGCGCGGGGAGGGGGGGCGCTGGGGGAGGGTGCGAACCGGGCGGGTGGGGCTCGGGGGAGGGGGGCGCTCGGGGAGGGTGCGGACCGGGGCGGGGGGCGGGTGGGTGGGGCTCGGGGGGAGGGGCGCTCGGGGGAGGGTGCGGACCGCGGGGGGGCTCGGGGGAGGGTTCGGACCGGGCCGGGGGGGGGGCCTCGGGGGAGGGTGCGAACCGGGGCGGGCTCGGGGAGGGTGCGGACGGGGGCGGGGGCCGGCGGGGGGGGGGGGGCGCTTGGGGCTCGGGCGCGGATCGGGGCGGGGGGCGGGGGCTCGGGTGCGGACCCGGGTCGGTCGCCGTGGGGTCTCGAGAGGGAAGGAGGAGGAGAAGGAGCCCGGCCGCTCGTGGGGTCTCGGGAGGGGGAGGAGGAGGAGGAGGGGGAGGGGGAGGAGGAGGAGGGAGAGGACGAAGCCGCGGGGGTGGAGGGATTTTTGAGAAAAATGCCACTCAGAGTGGCGTTTTTTCAAGACGCCACTCTCAGTGGCATTTTTTAACTGCCACCGTGCTAGCCCGGCTGGCACTGACGGGGCATTTTTAACTTTAACCCCTTTCTTGCAAAAAATTTCATTTCCACTCTCAATTTGTTAAAAAAAAAAAATTTCATCCTATTTATAAAAAAGCCTCCACTTCTCCAGCCTGCTCTCAATGATTTGAGAATCACACTTCTCTATGTTGCTCGGGTGGCCTCATCAACTTTTACTGTTGTTGGCATTCTCATCTTATAAACCATGCTACTCAAAAGAATTAAAATTACCATCCTTTGAATCTTAACCGCTCAAATCCCTCTCCGCTTGTGATGAACCATATTGTATATTAGTTTAGAATATATCAATCGGCAAATTATGTCTACTCGATGACTATGACCGTGAATTCTTCTTGCTGGTAGTTCACACGTATGTGCACACATGTATAAGTTTTCCCATTAGATTATGGAATTCATACTTCAATTGTACACAATTTGATTCATCCATTAATAACCTTTAATACGAACAGGTTTTCAGTTCTTGAAAATAATATCAAAAGTCTTTTTTTATCAAAAGAAAAAATTAATATTAAAAGCGTAAGCATTAGAGCGTGGGGTTGAGTTGCGAACTCAAAAGCTAAAATATATGACTAGAAGGCCTCTTAAGGCTTAGCTTTTATGATTTTTTTTTTTTTTTTTTTTTTTAAGGAATAGTTACTTGTAAAGAATTAAAATGGGGTTAATTTGTGAGCATATTTTTTTTTTTATTTTCATAGAAAAGATTCTTACCAAAAAAGCATTTGATGATGAAAAATAAATTTTTTATAATTTTAAAATAATAAAAAAAGTTAAAACTTTTCTTTTTTTATTAATATAGAGAAGAGATTAAAAAATAAAAAAAAGAAAATTTAAAGAGACAAAGTCAATGCTATTCTTTTCCCTTTTTTTTTATCACTTATTCTTTTAGAAGGGTTCATTTAAAATAAAAATAGAAAACAATTTTTTTTCTTATTAAATATATTTTTTAGAAGTAAAAAAATAATTTTTAAAAAGAAAATAGAAAATAAAATTATAAAATATTTTCTAAAAGCAAAAGCAACCTCAATTTCATTCATGTTTTAAAAAAAATCTAATTCTTTATTTAAATAAAAACTCAAATATAATAAATTAAAAATATTTGAATCTTCACTCATCATCTTTTTGTGAAAACATGCTAGCACTAATCATTTTAAATTTTTTTTTATTTATATATTGATATTTATTATTTTGTCATTAACATAATATACCTTTTATTTTTATTTTTATTTTTATTTTTATTTTCGTTATTGTGACACGGCAGGAAGAAAATGCGAGGAGATTGCTTTGTTTCTTCCAACGGACAAGAGCCGCAAACTTGAGAAGAGGGTTGGATAAGAAGTGAGGATGCCGACGGTGTCGCCTCCCAACCCCCACCACCTCTTCCTCCACTCAATCCGCCGCCGCCGTCGGGGCCTCCTCCTCCTCACCCTAGCCGCCCCCTTCCTCCTCCGCCGCCGCCCGCTTGCCGCCGGCGCGCGCGGTCTCTTCCGCATGCCCCCAGCCCGGCTCGCCAACCGGTACTTCCTGGTGCGGGCGGGGGAGTCGGAGTACGAGAAGGCGGGGGTCGTGCGGACGAATCCCGTGGCCAAGACCGCCGTCGACAGCGGCCTCTCTCCGGAGGGCGCGAGGCAGGCCGCGGGAGCCGCGCTCGAGCTCCAGAAGATGGGGGCCTGCGACGATAACTGCTGGATCTGGCCCTCCATCACCCAGAGATCTTATCAAGCGGCCGAGATCATCGCCTCCGTCAACGGCGTCGATCGCAGGTCGGTCCAACCGGTTCAATTGATCGTTGATGATTATGACTTAATTTTTTATCCAATTTTCCACTGTGTAATTTTTTTTGGTCGTTGTTCGGTAGCCATATAGTTCCGGAGTACAGTTTCTTGGATGCTCGGGGTCTGGGGGCTTTCGAAGGAAGGAGTTTAGGCTCTATAACTGAGGTATGATATGAAAGAAATCTCAATATTTTGTTATTTTACTTGATATATCGTTCATGAACTATCTGGGAGATGAGCATTTGGGTGAAATGTGTCACAATAAATATTTTATCTGAAGAAGGACAAGGAGAATACCAGTTGGTTCTAATGAATGTGCGCACTTGAGGAAGAAAAGCGCATCAGAAATTGGAAATGAAAATAAAGAAATCTTATTTGAAAATAATCGATTATATAAACATTTTTTTGAACTGAAAACTTGTAATGGATTTGATGCTAGCATAGATGATCCATTGCTTTATATAAGAGTTCATAGAGAACGTGGTACTGATAATACTAGGAAAAATGTGATGAGTGCAGCATCCTTGTTATAGGTAATTAGTACCAGAGCTGCTGTCAGTATTGGAAAAGTCCTCATTTCCTCAATTCATTGCATAGTGGGAGATCTATCCTTGTCTGTGCTATGAACTCTTGGTTTGATTCTTCCTTTTTATTTTTTGGATCATGGATGTTGAAGATGTTGATCCTTGCTTCATAGAGATTGGCTTGGACTTGCCTTATGGAAATGCAAGGTCATAGGATTGGTGCCAACTGCACCTCAGCTCCTGGTGGACCTGTCACCTTCAGTGCTAATGACAATAATGATGCCCAAAAGGAGAAATTACAAAAACAACTTCGTGAGGCTTTAGCCAACAAATCTTAAGGTAATCAATATATCTACAAAGAGAGTTACTATTAAAATTAAGGTTTTAAATTCTGTAAAATGAAACTGTCCTGATTTTTTTATGAGATGGGATATACTGTCATCCCACCTTGATACTTAGGATGGAAGGTATCCTTGAACACAATTATTGGAATGCTGGAACGATAGCAGGACAATCTCAACCTACTATTTGGAGTGGTAACTTGTCCTAGCATCTAATGGGAAGTGATTTGAAACTATGACTAAAATGTTAGAAAGTCAAAATGCAATCAAATGCAAATATCAAAAGCTAGGCTAACAAATGATATATGGATGCCAAAAGGGTCACACTTGTCCATGGAGTGTCTTGGTCAAGCCTGAAGATCATTAGATAAAGGGGTTGTCTAATGCAGCATCGTCTGGATGAACTGCAGTAGGAAGCCATGTCTGTGTTCTTTACCTACATTTAAATTCATTCAGACAGAGAAAATAAACAATAATCTTGTTTCAAGCAACCATGTCTTCTGGCACTATATCAAGCAACCAGGGTTGTTTAGGACAGGCCCTTCATATAATTGCAATTGGACGTGCCATCCCTCGCATGCAATGGATGGCCTCTGAAAAAGGTTAAGAAGCTTATATTAGACGAGAAGTTTCAGAGGGCATATATATCAAATTTGGGTGCATTTGAGTGAGGATGCCAACCAGTTTGGCTAAAGCTGGTGGCGAGAAAAGGTTGGAAAGTTTCGAAACAAAGCTGTTGAATAAGGCCTTTCCTATACATGTAAAGGTTCCTTGAGATAGGATGCATGCAGATCATTATTAAAGTTGGATAACTGATATATATGTTTTTTTGGAAAAATGAAAGGGAGGAATTTTGGTTAATTTCAATAAACAGTTGAGGTATGGAGCATCATGAAGTTCTTGGTTGATTTGGCTGATAAAGTTGAAAACAAAATACTTAATGAATAATGATTGAAGAAGCATGCTGGTCTTTTGCTGTAAAAAAAGAAATACGACAACCACACACAATTTTCTGATCTGCTCTGGTGAATCTCCTCTCCTCCCACAGTGGGACTGCTAGCCAGGTGTAGGGTTGTTCATCCTAAATGAAAATTACTTAGATGCTAAATGTCTCTGCATGATGGGATTCTGAAGTGTGGTTTACTTCTTCTTCTTCTTCTTTTTATTTATTTATTTATTTTGAGAACTGGACTCTAGATTACTTACTTTTTGCAATGGTGTACTTTTGTTTACATATATACTGGATTATATTGATACTCTAAAAAGATTGAATTTATGCTTTGAATCACAGAAGGAGAAGACTTTTAAGTAACTAGATAAAACCTGGGAGGAAGGATTTGAAAATGCAATTTTTGGCAAAGGATACTGCCCTGATAGGAATACACAAGAATATCCAAAAAGATGACTGAAAAGGTGCTGTAAAAAATATTGGTTAAGGATATGGTTATAGAACAACAAAAGACTAAATCAGTTTTTGCTAATACAATCATCAAGTCTGTTCTAAGAGTTTTTATTTTTTTGATCTTTTAATATTTTTACTCTGATACAAATTCTTCAGGTGTATGAATCAGATGGTATTTCTGCCAATATTAAGCCACCTCCAATTGATGATGGAACACCAAATGAGAGTGTGCAAGATGTATTTGTTCGGGTGACACAACTTATGTCTATATTAGAGACCCAGTATTCTGGAGATACTGTAATTATTGTTTCGCCAGACTCAGATAATTTAACAGTTCTACAAGCTGGCTTAGTAGGACTTGACCTTCGCAGGTAACAATCATTTATTTCATTCTCTGAAATCTTTACTTGATGAACACCAATTTCTAGCCACTTTGTCTGCCACTCTATATTTTAGTCTTCAATATTTCAACAGGCTCTATATTGTTTTGGTTAATCGATCAAACTTCTTGTGTCCATCAGGACCTTTCTTTCTGCCCCTTAATAGTGATTTGTTCTATAACGATCCACAAGAAGTCATGCTGAGGATAGTTGCTCCTCCATACATTATTACTCCAAAAAAAAAAGTGACTTTCAGAGTTAAAAACTGTCTATTGATGACTGGGTTTTTATCAGACTATGCTTGTGCCAAATTATCTGGTCCAAACCTGTGCTGTCCAAGATTTGTTAAACCTGAGCCTGGTATACATCTAGGTAGAGCATTACATGGGCTTTGATATTAGTCCCAGCCAATTTTTGCTGAAACCATCCATTTGCATCGTTTTGTATGAATCCAAAGACATGTATCCACTCCTGATTTCTTGTAGACATTTGCAACTAAAATGCCTTTTCCTTTTGATACAGGCACAGCGATCTGTTCTTTGGCCCTGGCGAGGTGAGGCTTGTTGATCCCAACAGCATACCTGAGTACAAGCTACCGGCATCTGCTATTTATAAATGTACAAACCCACCAAGTTGCAAATAATTATTTATTGTCATTATAAGATTGGAAACTCAATCTGTACATTTGTCCCAAACTGTACAGCTGTTTCAATATCTTGCCCTGTTGATCTGAAAACCGTTTGACGTCTTGTTAGCTGGGTTTGATTCCAGGCCTACTTCAGTTCCACATGCGACTGAACTGTTACACAGACTGGTTTAGAATAGAGGACATCTTTGTGTCTTGGTTTAACCAGTGATTCTAATGATTCAAGGCAGACACTTTTACTCTCCTATTCTTCTTCTAGAGTTTTTGGAGAAGCTGATAAATTAAAAATCGTCCACTTGGGTGAATTTCTGAAGATCCAGAATTATCATGACATCATGAGCGCACAGTGGGCATGATAGTGTATGATTTAAAGGTGTTGTAAAGTAATCGGGTGTTAAGATATTTGAGCATTGTGTGCTAGGATAGTGTTGTTTAAGCTGAAGAACTGCAGTGAAATATGGTTTGCGTTGGAATGGAATTAGTCATTTATTTGGGGGACACTCTGCCGTATACCTAATGCCATGATCATTGAACTTGATGATTTTTTGCATGCCAATTTTGAGGAAATTTTAAGCATCTTCTACCAGAATTTTCCATTAAAAAAGGACCAAGGAAAAACACTGTGCCTGTAAGCCGCCTTCTAATTCCTAGAAACTCATGGATCTGTGAGTATATCAGCATGGACTGGATATCCGTACTGACCCTAGACATTGATGGACAGCTGCTTTACTGTAGCCACGTTTGAATCTAGCTTGGCAGGTTAAATACCTTCATGTAAACAATAAGCTTCTTCTGATATTTCTTCTGATATTAAACAATATGCAAGAACAAGCCTCTGTCTGCTTATTTTACAAAACTCAAGGCACTATGAGATGAATTTAACGTCTATCATCCTCTTCGTACATGCACATGTGATGTTATAGAAGTATTAATTGAATACCAACAAATGGAGTGCACTGCGCAGTCTTCTTATGGGTCAAATATTGTTCATGGATCCCATCCCTATACTGCTAATAAGGCTTTTTTGGCTTATCATTCAAGAAGAAGATAAACAACAATCACAACGCTACCTTCTTTGCCTGTTACTTCAGCCTTACGAGCCAAAGGCCAAAGGTAATGATCATGGTCCCAATCCTAATAGAGACAATTGAGGGAGAAGGAATCAAAACAGCATCATAGATGGGTTGGACATTTGAAAGAGGTTGGTTCCTCATGCATCAATTAGGTTTCTGTTGGCTCATCCAAATACATTTCCAACTTCTAGCCTTCTCTTGACAACTGAATAGTGTAGGCAATTGCTTGCCTTGTTCAACATTAATCAACCTAAAGCAAATCGAGTTGAGTAGTTCTCCATTTGGTCTAACCTTTCAGGTATAACTCTCAATGCCACCTTTTCTAATCCTGCACCATGGATTATTGACACTGGAGCATCTGATCATATGGTCAACTTCGTGTCACTGCTTATTGATATTTTCTCACTTTGGACAACCACCATTAGATTGCCGAATGGAAATAATGCAGCCATTTGTCATGTTGGAATAGTGATCTTACCCCTTATTTTGATTTTACATCTAGTTATAACCACTTGAAGTCATGTTACAATTCAAGTCATATTGTAACTTGGGGTAATTAATGTATGGGGAATTAGATGAATGTTTCTTGCAAACATTTCATTGAGCACATCGCAAGTGGATGCTAGATGCGGGCACTCAATATTCATGGAGAAGAGAGTGTTCTTAACGAAAGGTAAAGATTGTGTGCTGATCTTAGTACTTGATGAAAGAGAGTGAATGATATTGTAGGCCTTGTGAAAGATAAAGATGTGAATAATTGGTATAAAGGGGTTATCTTCTTTTGTTCTTTTCAAGATCATAGTCAATTTTATTGCTAAGGTAATCTTTTCTCCTATAAAATGGTTGGATTACCATAAAAGATTTTGTATCTTTTTATCTCCATACACACTGTAATCTCTCTTATAAATATTTATGATTTTAATAAAGTTTCCTTATGGGATTCCTTTCTCCTCATGATTTTTTTCTTCTAAAAAAAAAGAAAGGTATAGAAGGGGCAAGGAATAGCGGATGAGGAAAAGATAAAAGTGAACGAGGATAGTACAGTAAAGTTCGAGATGAAGGAGGTAGTCGTGGGCCTTTCAAAAGAAGCAAGGCTTGCAGTAGCATTCACAACAATGACGAATGCCTTGAAGATGGGATGAATGAAAAGAAAAATAAATATTTTTAATTTTAATTAAGATTTTTACATAAGTAGCTACAATTTGTCTTATAATCAGCTATTAATTATAAGTCAAACTATCATAAGATAGGCATTGAATTACAAACCAACAAACAAGTTAAACTTACCATGCAATTTGAGTTATAAACATTCAAACAAGCAAGCTTGTTTGCCCTTCTAAGCTCAGACAACTTTATTTACCGGACTCCAAACAATACCTTAAAGTATTTCTTTTCCTACTATTAATTATGACGATATTTGTTTATTAGCCAAAAAAAAACTTGTAATTCTTTTTCTTAGGTTTTATAAGCTCTAAAAAGAGTTGTCCATGGGCTATGCAGCCCATCTAACCCACCAATTTAATTTAAAATTTTATAGGATTGAGCACTAAAAATAGGCTTGTATGATAGATTATATTTATATATGTAAACAGACGCACCATACAAATCAAGTGGTCCATGCAGCTTGAAATTTTGCTTGAATCGGCATTAAAATTAACCTAATTAAATCCTAAAAGAAAGGAAAAAAAAAGAAAATTGAGTGTGTCGGTTAAGCATAGTCAAAAAAATTTAAATATAATGGCTGGGTTAAGCGAGGCTTGAGCTTGAACATCAAGCCTAGCTACTTTGTGTATAGAACATCTCAAGTCCAACTCGATCCAGCATTTGATCAACTCTAAGCCTCTAAAGAACCTTACAAAATAAAGACATATATGTTGTGATATTTGGGATGCCTATCATACCGTTTCTCTTGAGACGCTTCCCTGAGATACCCCTGAGCTCAAAAGGGCATCTGTTGCCTTCTTTCGACCCAGTTTTCCCAAGCTCTTGCTCGCTTTGTCCCCACCCTCCTACTAACATACATGGTTCATCCGTTCTTTTCTCGTTCCCTGTACTAAATATTCTTTACATTTTCCCCAAGCTATGCTTGCCAGGTGGCAAAAGAAACCTTCTTTATGCTCAGCTTTTGCCTTCCCTGCACCGGTCGAGAAGCGCTCTTAATCTCATCCTGCGCATCGAGATGGCCCAGAGCTCTCTTTCCCCCCCCCAAACTCCCTGCCATCCTTCCATGGCCATGGACTCAGGTTCGTAGATTAGAAAGCATCGTTACTCGAGTGGCGCAAGCAAGCTTTTCAGAGATCTCCTCGCGGCTTTCGCTAGTTCTTTCCTCCATAACTAATTAACACCATCGAATCCTAAACCCTCCACCTAACTCGATAAAGAAAGGAGAGTGAAAAAATAGACAAACTTAGTGACCAAATCAATCGAGGAGCGATGGCTTCCCTGCTCCGATCACCGCTCCGGGGGTCCGCAGAGAACCCGATCCGGCCGCCGCCTCAGGAGAAAAGAGGAGAAGAACCGATGGCCTCTCCTCTGCGATCGCCGCTCCGGCGCGACGAGAACCCGATCCCACTGCCCTCGCCGGCGGAAAAGAGTCCCTTCAACGGGGCAACGGAAGAAGAAACCGCGGATTCCCCTCTCCGGAACCCGATCCCCCCGGCCCCGCATAACACCCCGGAAAAGCCGCGGCCCCCGGCGCCGGCGGCGACCGCGGCGACCGCGGCGGCGCTGGCAATCGCGAACCGGCTCGCCCGGGACGATCTGGCGGTTGTGGCGAAGATGGTGGCCGGCAGCGGAGGCGGAGCTGGAGGTGGGGAGTTTGGCTCGAATGTTACTGGCGATGCGGAGAGGAGGTACCGGGCGGTGCCGCCGACAGTGCGGCGGGCGGCGGTGATGAGGTTGGCGCTGGGGCTGAGGGTTTCGGCGATGGTGCTGTGTCTCGTGTCGTTCTCGGTCATGGCCGCCGATAAGACCAAGGGTTGGGCGGGCGACTCCTTCGACCGCTACGAAGAGTACCGGTACGATCCGACTCTCGCAACGCTACAAACTACGTCTCCTGATCCGACGGCAATAGATTGATCTATATTTGAATTTTTAAATTTCTTTTTTTTTTTACCGCTTTTTTTGTTCTTAATTACAATAACGATCCCACTGGATGTGGTGTGGTTGAGAAGAGATGAGTTAACCAACGCCTAAGATTGGGCGGTTTGTTTTTTTAACGTCCTTCGCTGGCCACCGTCTGATGGAGATCGGGCGGTGCCTTTATTTATTTTTTTGTTTATTGTTTATTGATATGTACGCATTCGGGTGCAGGTACTGCATATCGGTCAACATAATTGCGTTCGTATACTCGGCGTTTCAGGTGATCGTAGAGGCTCACCATTTGATCACAAAAAAATATATTGTACGCCATCAAATGAGATACCATTTTGATTTCTCCATGGATCAGGCAAGTATTTTTTTTTTTTAAATTTCTAAAGAAGAAAAGAAGTTTATTTCACGTATGAACCATATATTTTCGAATTAAAGAAGGTCACGTTATACCACTGATCAATTAACAATTGTCACAGCAAGTAGTCAAATTAGAGATGGCAATGGAAGATTGAGGTTGGAGGATATATTCCCTGTCTTCCACCCTATCCTTCATCATTGGCTCCATCTCCAAAAGATAAATAATATTTTTCTATACCTCTATCTTCATGATTTTTTATTCCTACTATTTTGTCCTATGTCTCTTCTCTATCTTCCTGATTCCTCATTCACAGTGAAAAATCTCTAATTTCTTTTTTTTTATCCACTTCAAACCTCATTCAATTTCTATTATAAATTGATGATTATAAATTGATGAATATTTAAAATACATCAAAAGACTTATATTTAATTGTCTAAATTCAATATGTAAAGTACAATTAAAAAAAACTAAATATACATAATTATACTTATTATTGTTTATCTCATTACAAACATATTTTACAATATTATATAAAGAAATATCTTTAAAAATAATACTTAGCAAGAAAATTTTATATTCAAAAAAAATAATTAGATTTTTGGGATGAAAACCTCTAATTCCTGTTTTGTTCTCATCTTTAAACTTGATGGATTTTTAAAAATTCTTTCTACCCATTCTGTCCTCATTTAATCCTTTCAAACTAACTCCTATAGGGATCAGTTTTTTCAACCTTATTGCTAAGCTGACGTCAAAATTTATTTCTTGAATACCTTTGGGTAGGTTCCTTATAGAAGAAATCAAGCTAAAATCGAGTAAGGATGGTATTACTAGTTGATTCTGTTGGAACATGTGAAATGTCTTTTTAACTTATTTTATTTTTTTTATTCTATTTTTTTCATTTCTTCCTGCTAGAATTCTATGGATTTGTTACATAGTAAATACTAGTAACAAGCTAAATTTTCCTGGCCACAGATACAATCTTGTCAAATTGCAGCATGTTGAATCATCATGAATGATGTTAAACCATGTCTGCGTGAATTGAACTAGGGTGGTAATTTGCAAAAGCTTGGTCAAATTCTTGCAAACCCTGAGAGTTTTATATCTGATACCTCCTCAAACTGTTGGAAGGGGTGCTACACAGGGCTACTGCCCAATGGCATTTGCAACATTTCATTGGGTTAATGGACCAAGTTATGATCCATCAAAGTTTTGTTAAAATTCACATCAAGTATGAATCTCGTAGTAATCCAATATAATTTAGTCCCAAATTTCTAGCCATGTAAACTTTAGTAGCATAGAAGAGGCTATTTTGAATCACAGATTCCATGACTTCGAGTTACTCGATAACATCTGGTATCCTCCTAGACTTTGTTTTAGGGCTCTATCTCTGCTCTAAAGCACAAATTGTAGGATCGCAGCAAAATTTTTCCTCTTGCGGTGTCCCTCCCACCTGGCAAATCTTTCAATCTCAGCATTCTGAGCTCCATTTTGGGTTTCCTTACTGAATGTTTTATTTGCTGCAGATATTGGCATACCTTCTGATCTCGGCATCATCTGCAGCATCCTCTCGTAATGATGTCTGGGTATCAAGATTTGGTGGTGATGGCTTCACGCGCATGATCAATGGTTCCGTTGCAATGTCTTTCCTTGCATTCATTACCCTTGCCCTCAGCTCAATCATCTCTGCTTATAATCTATTCAGCTGGAACCTTTAAACTGCAGCACAGGAACCAATGCTTAGTATGTAAGTAATTTTTTTGTTTTCACCCACCATACCCGTTGAAGGTTAATAAAACTTTGATTTTTTTCTGGATTCTTACTCCAGTCTTGTACAAGTATACACTTGGATGGGCTGTTGTGAATGGATGGCCAGCATACTAGGGGCCATATGTAACTTTGTGAATGCTCTATAAATGATCAATACAGCAAATACTTGAATTTGGTTGTAGTCAACTTATTTACTGTTGAATTTTGACTGATGCTTCAAAGTATCTGCAATTATCCAGCTTTGGCGTGCTTGCTGCAGGGGTTGTTTTGGGAATTCTTGGCATCTGGAGTAACCGTGAAATAGGTAGGCATGTTGGGAAATCAAAATTTAACCATCCAGAAGCTCTATGCAATTAAAATCTAGCATGTGTCATGGTGCATTTCTATAATTTCACAGCTCTGGGGTCAACACTAAACAAAATCAAGTGCATTTACTCTGGAGCTACGGTTGAATGCCAGAACAGGTTTTTTGTGCCATTTATTCATGTTCCATGGCTCATCTTTCCCCATGTCCTCCATAGTCTACCCTGAATCAATTGCGATTGATAAGAACAAGCTACAGATCATCAAGCTTTTGGTCTCGAGATGGAGTTCTAGACTTCTGGTCCTTGTCGAGATTGAGTTTCAAACTTAGTCCTCTGTCCTCTCTTCCTTTCAAGACCTAGTCCTTGCCTTTATCCGTTGGAGAGGTAGATCAAATCCAGAGAACTCTTTGTTCCCTGCTGAGAGGATCTCATTTTTCCATTTGTTGACTGTCAAGGACTAGATTCCCAAGAGAAGCTGAAACCATGCATTTCCTATGATAAGAATACCACAATAAACTCGTTGCCACTTTCCTCATTGGAAAGTTGGAACTTGGATCTATATATAAATGGCAGCTCCAAAGGTCCTCTAAGAGTTGCTGCTATAAAAATGCATGTGGGGTTTTCAATGTGAGAGTTACAGGAAACCAAACCCAAAGTTAGATTTCCTCCAACATCTCACCTTCATTGGCCCCATGCCCTCTAAAGCAACCTCCAAAATGCTGGATTTTTAGTGTAAGAATTGGAGGTGATCAATCCTCATCCAGTGACAACTGGTTTGCTTTCTTCCTATATCTCACCTTCAATTGCTCAACCTACCTAGACCTTGTTTTGGGTGCTCAGTGACTGTGAGAAGTAGAGGGGCTTGAGTCAAGCTGTATGCGGGATCATCTTCATTTATGTCCCACTACTACTAGCTACTCACTTTCAAGACAGCTGCTCGCTGATTCTATATTGGTTTGAATTTCCTCAACATAGATGAGGAATGCAGGTGTGGAGCTTTGAACATGGAAATTGAATTCGATTTCCTCCAATATCTCACATTTAACTGCTCCACCATTTTTTGTGTTGCTCAAGTTTTGGTAGAAACAGCTTTAGATGTGGGAAATAAAGGGAGCCAAATTCATCATGCCAACTATGAGAATTTCTTCCATGTCCTCCACTTCAAGTGCCAGAACACCTTGTCTTCATTCCAAAATTTGGTGTCAAATCATTTACTTTTCTTTATGTCAAATTGTAAATAAATGTATTATCATTTTTGACCTTGTCCATGGTTGTCTGAAAATAATGTTCACATCAATGAGAATTGAATTTAGATGATTTTGATATTGGATCAGATTAATTATTCTTCAAGCCTTGGTGCTTGGAACCCATATATGATGATTTGTTTCAGAAATGCAGGGGATCCAAAGACTTATAAGGCCCACACATGATAACCTATATCTAAGCATGCCTCGAATAAGCAATAAGATTTTAAATAATCCAGCCAAAGATTAGGCTCTACATATCATAAAAAAAATGAAACCTTAAGGCACCTTAAACGAGAAGTTCTAATCTCATTGCAGAGTGCCTTCTCTTGTTCATGCATATTCAAATGTACTAATTTTTCAGGCAAAGACACTGCACTCTTTGCTGATGGATTAATCACTACCTTCATAACAAGAATAAACTAATTCACATCCGACCATTGAACAAAAATGCTCCTTTTGGCCTGCCTTCCCATGTATGAACAGAGCAAGTTTCCACAGAGACTGATGGATTTCTTGGCCTTTCCATATGTCAAAGAGTTTCATGACAGAGTATATGGGAAATCAAGACGAGTTCTGACTTGGAAAGAATGTAGTTCAGTTTAATAAAGAATTAGAATATGCTAAAGAGATAATTATGATAAAGACAAGAGGTGGACTATGAAATCCACAAATCCATGTCATGAATAAAGAATATAAACTCTGTTCAATGTTCAATTACTGTTTACAATCAATTATTGTTTACGAATAGAACATGCAGTAATCTCAATTTTCTGGTCCACATTATTTATACCTTAGAAAGAATGGGTAAAGTAATATATATACATTCAAAATGGAGATCACCTCCAATCATTATGATAGACAACTGGTGGCCAACAGTGTATAAATAAGAAGATCGGAGGAAGAGGGTTGATGCAACCATATCAACTCAAATTATTTTCAAGATTTGATGGAAAGCATTCATTCAAACTGGCTCTATGCATTTGAGACATGCTTAGGAAGCCCACTTCTGGATGCTCTTAGAGGTGGTTGTAGAAGCTTCAGCATTGCTCTTACAGTGCAAGCCAAATTAGTTACCTTCCAATGTAGCTCTTAGAGGTGGTTGCAGAAGCAATGCTCTTCCAATGTAGGATCATTATAATTTCATTTCTTCCGCGCTTTGGGACAAAACATCTAGAAAGCCTGAAATCCATCAAACAAAAGCTGCAGAATCTGACCACATATTGTAGGGACGCGTGTGCGCGCGCAATATATATATATATATATATATATATATATATATATATATATATATATATATAGCGCGGCTCCGAATCAGAATCCGGTTCAAAAATAACACAACACGGTTATATACTTTTAAATGGAACCCTAAGCTTACTAAATCTTAATATAAGTAAAATCATGAAATCATTTACGGAAGTTAAACTCAACATAAGCAAAACCATGAAATCATTTGCCAAAGATAAACTTATATATATCTCAAAATGCTGTAAACTCATGTATCTTAAAATTTTGGATTCTAATTCAAAGGATTTAGGTGCAAAAAATAATTTGGTTCACTATTTAAAATGGATTGAGTCCTACGGTCGTGGGCCTGATCTACTTGAACCTATCAAGTTTTGGCCCACAATATTTTTTTATCCTATCTAAATGGGATAAAATCCATTAAAATAAAATATAAATTTCTTTGGTTTAGTCTAATTCATATAGGTTTGAATCCATTATATTTTATTCAGCCCATTCTATATTAATTGATTCAGATCAATTAAACCAGGATAAATAGATTAGTTTGAGATTCTTGGGCCAATGAGATTAGTTTCAGATTCAATTGGGTTTCCTAGACTTAACTCATTCATTTAGCAATTTAAACCTTCATAAATTTCATAAACTCATTGATCTTTGGTTGATCCAAATTAAATAACACAACCCATTTACCTTATATTAAAGAAGACACCCATCCTCTTCCTTCCGTCTATCCGACACCTTCATCCAACCTCCATTTTGTTTCCATCGAGATTCAAAGAACGGATCTCACTTTAAATCAAACCAGCATGGTTAAATCTAAGATTTTTTGCTAAGATTTCGGCAAGGTTCATGAGCCAACAATGGCTCCAACCAACACATAAATCTCTCAGCCATACCTTCAAGTAAAACAGAAAAGAGTTTGAAGCCCACCTGATGGTTGCCCAATTGCTAATGACCAATGCATTCCAAAGTTTCTCCCAAGCTTCGATAACTTTTTTTCATACTTGATTTAATTAATCAGCCTTACTGTTGGCATCAACCTGATCTCCAATGAGATCCGGCAAGACTTCAGCTAGGCTCAGCAAGATTCCAAGAACTAGAGGAAGAGAAGAGAAAAGATGAAGAAGAAGAAGAGGAGGAGAAGGAAGAAGGCTTGAGTTCTAAGTGATTTAAATGATCAAAATAAAATGGATATTTATAGGTAAAGGAGAAGAGGGTTTTAAAGTTGTTAGAGTTTGTGAATTAATTATAGGAATTTTAGTTAGTTATGAAATTTATTAGAGGTTGTTAGAGAGTTTATTAATTAGTGGAAAGATTGTAGCATATAACTAATAGAAAAATTTTTTTTTGATGGAAAAAGAAATAGCATGCTATTAAGCTTGCTGCATTAGTTTTAAAATTTCTGGTTTAAATGAAAATTAAATTAATTATTTAAATTAGTTTAAGCATTACAATATATATATATATATATATATATATGTATGTATGTATGTATGTAGAGAGAGAGAGAGAGAGAGAGAGAGAGAGAGAGAGAGAGAGAGAGAGAGAGAGCGCTCAAGTCAATCAGCTTCTGTTTTACCCACGCTTAATATTATCTCTTATTTGCTACATTCATAATAAGATGCACAGCAATTTGTGCCTGATAGTTAAAATGGTAAGTCTTCCACTGCAACAGCAAAGAGCATGCATCTCTGCTAGTCTGTTACCAGTCCTGCATGCCAAGATGGATGCTGTTTGGATGCTGCTGGCCATGCTACAGCTTCTAGCACCTCTAACGAGCACTTCTCTAGCCAACTTCTATGGATGTTAACAACACAAGTTACACCACAGCTACGCACATGTTTGGACTTTGGACCCGTCACCAAAGCTACTAGCTGTTCAGAGATCAAATGCACCTCCAGGCATGGACTTATTGCCCAAGTTATACTGCTTTTGGTAGCAGACCAATATTTAGAGCTTTAAACCCAACCCCCAGATGCTACATGAAATGGAATAGCAAAGCAAACTAATTATTACTACCTCTCTCTTAATATGAAAAGGGGTCATGTGGTTTCTTTCTCCTCACAGCTTTGCATCACACTATATCCCCTACTACATCTCCCACTCTATATATGTGCTCTTTCCCTCTACTCTTTCTCACCCAAACAACTCACTAAAACAATATCTGTGGCTTCTTTCAGCATTCCTCTCTTCATTTCCTCCCTTTCCCTTGCTTCATTCCTTCAAGCTTCTCTAAGCCTATCCCAAGTTGTCTTGCCACAGCCTAGCATCACTAGCACCAATGCCTATGTCATCCACACTGACAACTTTGCTAGACCTTCTCACTTGGCCACCCAAACCCAGTGGAATTCTTCTATCCTCCAATTTCAAGGTCAGATTCCCTACGCTTAAGACTTCATTCTGTATGGCTTCAAAGCCATGTTCACTCCTAAAGAAAAAGATCTAGGGATCTAGAGAATGGGAAATAGGAAAGATCTAGAGAGGAGAGAGAGATTGATAGAGAGAGGATCTGAGAAATGGGGAGAGAGAGAGAGAGAGAGAGATGGGGTGAGTAGCCCGACTCAGATTGATAATTTGAGAAAAGAAGACTAAGAAACATTGCTGATGGTTGGAGACACCACAATCCATAAAACTTGGTATAATCACATCACAAAGGGATAATAATATCAATTGAAAATAAGGGTAGGGACATACCAACCAGAATAAATATCTCATGCCATAAGGCTTCTCCAAGTAAAAGTCTACGGGAAGACTAATGATGTGTAACAAAAATCGAAAAAAAAAAAAAAAAAAAGACTAACATTTGGCCACTCTATCCTTGTGTAAAAAATGACCAGAACTCTTTGTTTCATAGTGGGGGGAAAATTAACAGAGGGAAAAAAATCATGGCACTAAGATATGCATAAATCTAGTGAATATTTTTATGAAATGCCATTATTGCAAGACTGAAAAATAGTAGATTGTCAAAGCACAGATCTTCATAACCTCAATTTTTTCTCTTTTTTACCTACTATATTACCAAAAATAATGAAGAACATTTCACTTTCGACCAATAGCATGATCAATATTTCCTAACTTCAGTATAAGCGTATCTAGAATTTTCATACATGTACACTGATTAACAAGAACGCGTTTCATGTAAAAATACAGACTCCTCCTATACATTGACATGAAGTTTCATCCAATGTATAATTACTGCTTACAGTTGTAGCATCACTCTCAACCAAAGCCTGTGGCTCATTTAAGAAGGATTATATGGTCAAGACAGATTCATGAAAAATTAAGTTACAAGACAAACAAAGATTATAGCACTCACTAGTTTGAAATAAGTTGATAATCAGATATTGCACTGCCTACTGATGTCTTCCAAGATGTGACATTCTTTCTCCAAACATTATTTAGCTATATGACAGTACATCTTTACTTGTCAATTTTTACACATATAAGATTGTTAACTTCATACTGAAATCAATAAAACAGTACTCTGAAATAACTTTACACAAACATATACCAGAATCAATTGGGGAAGCCATGAACATAACCAAATGCCTAAGAGTGCCTCCTTTATCTCAGTGAAAACAAAAGAATAATATGCCAGAAAATAAGAAGATTAGAGTAAACGTTCAAATCCTAAGATGATTGGAGGTAAGCCAAAGTTTTCTGCTTTACATTGAAAGACTTTCTTCAAATCCATGCCATAAATTAGTTTCAAGGTTACCATCTGCAAGGGTTACCATCTGCACACACGACTTTCTATATAGCAGGCACAATTGCTAGACATACAGTTGAAATATCTCTCTCTGAGGAAAGGCCTCTAACTGCCTGCAATTTTAAAGTTTCATATGAAAAAGAAAGAGATGTTTTGACCATATCAACAGCATCTTATATTTAGAACAATCTCCAAAAGGTCAAATTCAATTATTTTATTACCTATTATATATTTAGACTGTGCACAAATTTCTGAAACAAGAGAATGGCCAGTTATAACATCCTCCCTTTGCTTTCCTTAGCAATTATAACAATAAGACACCTACTTTTCATAAGTATAACACTCCAAAAATAGTTTCACATTGGATGAAAAAAAGCATTATGTGCTTATAACTTAAATTTACTTACTACCTATTTGTTGCCCGCTAAGCAACCCAAGATGGGGGATGAATTGGGTTCTTTTAAAAAATTTTAACCATTATGTGCAATATTTGCAAAGCTATGAGAGTGTGTGAGAGTGAAGTGTCAAACTCAAAAACAAACAGCAATAATAGTGGAAGGTACACACAAACACAAAGATTTATAGTGGTTCGGTGCTAACCCTTGCACCTATATCCACTCCCTAAGAACCTATTGTGAGTTTTCTCCACTAATCGCTTTTCCAACGATTACAATTTAGCTTACTTAGCTAGTTTCTTGTTTTGAGGCACAAGGGAGCCTTTACAAACCACCAATTAAGGGTTTGGCACACCCTACACAAGTTTCAACCAAGTTGAAACTCAACAGTTTACAAGATGAAATAAGTTCAGTAAGAATAGCTCCTTAATGAGCAAATAAAGACAATAAAGAACACTTTACAGATTTAAAGCTTTTTTTTCTTGAATGAGCTTCACTTCTTTGAATGCTGGAGTTAAGAGCACTTGATGAAGCTTCTGGAGTGGTTGGTGGGAGCTTTGAATGGGCTTCAATGAATTTTCAAACTTCAGCAATAGTAACTTTTCAAAATTGGAACAGGCTGAAAACTCTCTAGATTTTACTTGATAAATCTCACTTTTTCTCACTTGCAATCCTTCAAAAATCCACTTAATCACTTGCTAATCTATCCCATTAACTTGTATTTATAGTTGGTTGAGAGATTGGACCGTTGGAGTAGCCGTTTCCGACCGTTAGAATGTCAGAACTAGCTGTTGTTGAATCTCCCAGGGCATTAGTCGGCTCCAGAGCCGACTAACCTGAGATTTTTCCCATCCCAGGCAAACTTGAGATTTTTCTCATCTCAGGCAAGGTTAGTTGACTCTAGAGCCGACTAACATGGGTAAACCCACTGTTTTTCCATCAGTAGTGGCTGTAGAGCCGACTAACATGGGGAAATGCTCTGTATGACCACAGTAGTCGGCTCTAGAGCTGACTAACCCATGATTCTTCTCTGTAAAAACTTCTGTGACACATTTTTGACTTGATAGCTTGCATGTGGATTGGCTAATGGCTTCAATCTTCCGTTCCAAGTTTCAGTAGTTGCCGTGGGAGTTGACTAATGTCTCCAAAACTTAAAAAATCGTTCCACGGATTAGGAAACTCATTGAATCAAGGAAACTTAGTACCACAACTTTCACAACTTGGACTTTCTTCATTTGAGAACATTGCTAAACATCTGAGATTCACTTCATTTGAGCTTGAATCATCCTTCTCAAATCTTGAAACTCTTTCTCTTGAACCATAAACTCATTTTAAAGCTTGAAATCCGTTTAGATACTCTTGGTGACTCTTGTATACCTTCATGTCACATTGATTCTTCATCAAAATCATTAGTAACCTACTTAATTGTTTTATGATCATCAAAATCAATGCGGGGTCAACAATCTCCCCCTTTTTTATGATGATAAAACCATTAAGTATAGAATTAAAATAATAATTTAAAGCAATGCAGCATTGAACTTAGCACAAGATTGAGATTATTTGGCTCATGTCAGGAGAAATTTCTAAGTCAATTTCATATATAGGTTTTATGCCAAAAATCTCGAAATGAGTGCCAAAAGTGAGAATATGAGTCAAAAGTTAAAAATTTTTATCAGAGTATTTCAAAAACAATATGACATTCATTTTTCATGTTTTGAATTCAGAGAAATCAGATTTTTGGTGGGATTTATAGTGAATTTTAAACCAAAAAGCTGAATTTTCAGCAAAAAATTCTGAATTTTCATGAAAAAGTTAAATTTTGTGTCAAAATGATTAAATTCAGTGCCAAATGCAAAAGTTATGTGCTGAAAATGAAGTTTTATGCTAATAAACTCTGTCTTTATGCTGAAATTAAAATTTTGATTCTAAAAATTCAGAGTTTTGATAGTTAAACAAGTATGTGCCAAAGGCATGCCAAAAATCTGCATAGTGTGCCAAAAATCTGCATAATATGCCGAAACTTTAGTTTTTGATGTCAAAATTTTCAAAAAAAGTTTTCAAAAGAAGCTCAATTATTTTAAATGAAAGTAAGGTGAAACCAACAAGTTTTGTCTCCCCCTTTTTGTTGCAAAATTTCAAAAAGGCCATCTTCTTCTCAAGAGGTTGACAATTGCATTTTTCTCCCCCTAAACATATGCTCACATTGTTCCTTTTTGAAACATTTGAAACTTATTGAAACATGCTGAGACTTTTTGAAAACTCACTGAAACATGATGAAAAATTTTTTGAAAACTTTGCAAACTTACTGAAACATAATGAAACATGACAAGAAAGATTCTTCTCCTTTTTAAATGTGTGCTTACCCTCTTTGATCTTTTCTTGGGTCCATTCTCCCCCTTTTTGTCATTAATCAAAAAGGAAGTGAAAGGTCAAGCACTTAATTTCATACATTTCATCCTTGATAGTTCAATTTTGAAAATTTTCATGATAAATTTAAAATAGAAGATCTCATATAATTAACATGACACATTTCATAAGAAGAAAATTTCATACACAGAATTATATAAAAGAAAACATTTCATTAAGCATAAGATTTCATACATAGAATTTCATACAAAAGAGTTTCATACATGACATTTTAATACTAGCATCACAAACATCAAGTTCTAATACAAACATTTCAATACATGGAGATCCTAGTACATTCTAAACACAACAAGATAACCTAAACTACTCCTCATCCGAGGATACAACAGAAGGCTGAGCAGAAGATCCAGAGCCACGTCCTTGTGGAGGAGGACGATAGGATGCATGAGGTGGCCTGGAGCGGGGGTGAGCAGAAGTGAAACCAGGCTGTGGAGGCGATTGAAAAGGATGGGAAGGTGGCTGAAAGGCAACAGGAGATAACTGATCACTGATAGTGGAGACCAAATGATAAAGAAGACCAATGGACATCTCCAGCTTCTCAGATCTTTCACCAAAGGTCACAATCTGAGCTCTCAACTGCCTCACCTCTTCAACCATCATGGCTATCTTTTCAGAGTCATGGCTAGATCCAGATCCGTGATCTCTCATCTTTTGCATCAGCAACCTTCCATTCATGATATTCATTGAGTGCTCCAGTCTATCCAATCTCATCATTATCTGGGACAGGGTCTCGTTTACAGTGAAAATGTGGGGTACCATCATGAGATTACCTGTAGACGAGCCACTATCCTCTGAACTCCTATTGAAGAGAGCAGATGTCACCTCTTTGACAATGAACAGACCTAGCTCTATTGACTGTTTCCCTCCACACAGTTAACATCAACTCAGAAAAATCATAGGGGATGTCATTGACTATATGGTACATGAGGGTCAAGTCTTTCTCGGTGACCAAATGAAAACTACCAGTCCTGAGGATGAAAATCCTGGAGATTATATGGAGTAATATCATTTCCACATTTAGGGAGTTGGCCTCCAAGCAGTCTACTCCCTCTCCATCCTCTACACCAAGGATTGTCTCAATCCTATGGGCTCTGTCCTTAGGAGAATCCTCACAAACCCCACTAATAGGGACTCTCAAAATGTTGCCTATGGTGGCACGGTCAAGCTCAATGTTCACTCCTTTCACTATATATGAGGTAGAGGTATAATCAACTGAGAGGTTTTGGTGAAACTCTCTTACCAATTTTGGATAGATGGCAACCTCAGTCTTGCACATGTAGCTCCATCCTCTCTGTTGAAGTATCCGCCCAATGGTGAACCATTCTCGTGCAAGGAATCCGAAGTCCACGGTCCTCCTATTGGAGATGGCTCTTGTGGACAATGATTGGATGCCAGAGAACCTCGAGGGAGAGGGCACGGCAGGGGCTTGCGCGCCTCTCTCGCAGGAGCTCTTCGGGTTTCACTTTGCCGCACACGGGGGAGCCTCATCCGTAGAGCCATGGAGCTAGGGCACTAGATCTGAAGGAAAGGAGGGATCTAGAGAGGGTGGAGGAAGGGATTTAGAGGGTTCTAGGCTTTGGAGAAGAGTTTGGAGGAGTTTGGGAGGAAATGGAAGAGTGGAACACCAAGAGACGCTCGGTCCCTTTTAAAGGCCGAGAGTTTCTTTAGTCGACTCCCCAGTCGACTAACATGGGGAATATGACGCCAGGGCCCCAGAAAATCCAAGAAATTCCAATGAAAATGATTTTTACAACCTACGCATGTTATGGGATCATGAAGAGGGGTCAGTTGAGCTAATTGTCATGATTTTTAATCATTAAAAGCATGTCCAAAAAAAAATTTAAAAAATCAATTTATGTAGTTGACTCATTATGATAGGGGGTCAAACATGCCAAGTTCTCTTCTAATTTCATAAAATTTATTTTCATCAAGAGGTTTTGTGAAAATATCAGCTAATTACTTGTCGGTACTAACAAATTCAAAAATTATATCTTTATTTTGAACATGATCTCTAATGAAATGATGTCTAATTTCAATGTACTTGGTCCTAGAGTGCTGAATTGGAGTTTTAGTCAAATTAATGGCACTAGTATTATCACATTTTATGGGAATGTCTTTAAGCTTAATGCCATAATCTTCTAGTTGTTGCTTAATCCATAAGATTTGAGCACAACAACTCCCAGCAGCTATGTATTTAGCCTCAGCTGTAGACAAAGTAACTGATGTTTGTTTCTTACTAAACCATGAGATTAAGTTAACTCCTAGAAATTAGCAAGTTTCACTAGCTGATTTTCTGTCAATTTTACAACCAGCAAAATCAGAGTCTGAATAACCAATCAAATTAATAGAGGATTGTTTAGCATACCAAAAACCAAGATTTTTACTTCCATTTAAATATCTTAAGATTCTTTTTACAGCATTTAAATGTATTTTTTTAGGATTAGCTTAAAATGTAGCGCATATGCATACACTAAATAAAATATCAGGCCTACTAGCAGTTAAATATAAAAGAGATCTTATCATGCCTCTATAAAGGTTTAAATTTACAGTTTTACTACTATCATTCATATCAAGTTTGCAAGATGAGCTCATAGGGGTACCGACACATTTGGAATTCTCCATGCCAAATTTCTTCAGAATTTTTCTTGTATATTTGCTTTGGCTAATGAAGATTCCATCTTCAGTTTGTTTTATTTGAAGTCTGAGAAAATAGTTGAGTTCTCCCATCATGCTCATCTCGAACTCTCCCTGCATGAGCTTAGCAAAATCTTGATACAAGATTTCATTAGTATCACCAAAAATGATGTCATCTATATAAATTTGTACAATGAGCATATCATCATTTTCTCTTTTTATAAATAGTGTAGTATCTATATTTCCTCTAATAAAATTGTTACTTATCAAGAATTTGCTCGATCTATCATACCATGCTCGGGGTGCTTGTTTCAAACCATACAAAGCTTTATTCAGTTTAAACACATGGTTTGGATGTTTATGATTTTCAAAACCGGGTGGTTGTTTTACATAGACTTCTTCAGCAATATATCCATTTAAGAAAGCACTTTTAACATCCATTTGAAATAATTTGAAGCTCATAAAGCATGCAAAAGCAAGTAATAATCTAATAGCTTCTAATCTAGCAATTGGAGCAAAGATTTCATCAAAATCAATGCCTTCTTCCTGATTATAACCTTTAGCTATCAATCTTGCTTTATTCCTAATAATGTTTCCATGCTCATCCAATTTATTTCTGAAAACTCATTTAGTACCAATTATGGGATGATCTATTGGTCTATTAACTAGGGTCCATACTCTATTTCTTTCAAACAGATTTAATTCTTCATGCATTGCATTTATCCAATCAGGGTCATCTTTAGCTTCATCAAAACATTTAGGTTCAATTTGTAAAACAAAAGCTAAATGATTGCATGTGTCGGGCCCCTTCCTGATGGCATGATTTCTTATGAAAATTAAGTAAAGATCTACTAGTCTTTATGCTAAACACCATAAAGCCTCAGCGATCCTTATCTAATTGTCATAAGTTACATGCACTAAAATACTGTACCTGTTAAAAATTTTGACCTGCTCAGATAAAATATAATTTCCATACTTTTCATCACGTGATTCTAAGCAGTATAGCCTTATTACACTGCTGCTATAAAGATCATACTCACAAATTTCCTCTACAATGAAAGTCACTTCTCACAACCAATTTAAGTCTAATATACATTATAGGGTTACAGTTATACATACCCATCCATATCTATTTCAAATACATGTACAATCCCAGTAACATAAACCAATGACATTAACCAATTCATCCAACATCTAGTAACCCACATCAAAATCATGCATCCAAGAGCCAACTTGCTATTCCTGATCTGAAATCCAAAAATGCCAACGATAAAGGGGTGAGACCTAAGTCCCAGTGGTTGGATAACCATCTAACAATGGGGAAAAACTGAGAACCATATTATAAAACCCATAATCATATTCACACGGTATATCGCAACAGATATAGAAATCTTTATAAATGAGATAAGTTAACTTATAAGTTAGCTTATGCTTCCAATAATATAACTTAAATAAAGAAATATCATAATTACAAAATTTCATGATGGTGGGCTTGGTGGGCTACCACTAAGATACATCCCTACAGTCGCCCTCCTGCAGGTGGATACATCCCTACAGTCGCCCTCCTGCAGGTGTACTCTCAGTGGGTGAGTGTACTGAGCGTCAAGGATCTCTGCTCCATATGGCACCCCTCACATGTGCGGTTCACCCTAGGTGTGAGCTTGCCCCTTTTTCCTGGGCCTCCTGCTTGCCCCTTCTATGGGCCAATATCTCTGAGCCCCCTCGGGTTATATAGTAACCTAGCTCATTACCGAGTTGTGATTCTTGCCCCACTGGGCTGCTTGCAATCTGTCCCACTGGGCTGATCTAGCTTGCACTCCCTCTGGCCTCGGGATCATAGCACGATCGAGTCGCAAGGAGGTGCCGGCTATAATAGTGTGTGCAATGCTCATGCTATGACACAGTCTATAGGATGATCAGCCCCATAGATGGCCCCATGCTGTTTATGCTTATGCTATAAAAATACTCCAATATAAGTTTATAATCCAATATACAACCAGCTATACTTTCTTTGAAACATTGATATTCATGCATACTCATGCATCTCTTTGAAACATAAATCTGAAAAGTAAATTCCATTCTTTACTGAAACATGTGTTTTTATCCAAACAATGCTTTTTATAAAACTTTATTCTTGGCTTTGAAACATGCTCTAGCCCATGTTTCCTTTTCTTTTCTTAAACTCATGCTTTGCCGAAACTTATGCTTTTTGTTCTAAAACTCATGCTTTGCTGAAACTCATACTTGTTCTGAAACTCATACTTTGCTTTAAAATATGCTGTAAAAATATAATAACATCATAACCAGATTCTCATTTCCCATATTTGACTACTGAAGATACTATACTTAGCATGTTACACTCTATTTTGTAGCAAAATATCACTATACTACTATAAAATATTTCACAAAGCTAAATGAGAAACCCACTCACCTTAGCTGCTAGCACACTGTTATAGTTGTTATTTCTCCTGTTCTGGCTCCCTAGTACCAATTCCTTGGCGTAAGTCATCATACATGCATTATTAGGGTCACATGCACTGAGGGTTTCATTAAACTATGCATGCATGCTCTATGCCTTAGCATCTTAGCATAATATTCCTTGATCCTTAACATATTCAAAGATTTACAACATACTCATGCTATCACTTCATTTACCTTTAAATCATAAAATTTTAACATCATTCTCTAGCTTAGAAAGGTTTGGACTTACCTTAGCAAAGAAGGGCTAAACCATCAAGCCTTCTTCTTTTCCTTTTCTTCCTTTTTTTCTCTTCCTCTTCTCTTCTTCTTTTCTTTTTCTTCTTCTCTTCTTTCCCATGGCCTCTCTTCTTTCTTCCCTATTTTTTCTCTTTTCTTTCTCTTTTCTTACGGTGGCTTAAGGGCTAAGAATTGAGAGTGAATTTTTAATACCCTTAGAAATTTCCATTTTGCCCCTCTGCACTCTTAAGTTACGCTTTTTAAAGTCCACATGACTTCTTCTCTGCCAAGTATTTTTACCCTTCAAATTCTTTTTCCCATTTTGCCCTTAATCAAACTCTCAAATGACTTTTTACTAAATTTCACTTATGCCCCTGATCAATTTTCGTTATCAGATGAACGACAGGGGTTACCCACCTTTATATCGCATGGATACTAGTTAATGAGAGTGATATGGGTCTTAAACCAATTCCACATAAGATTTTTATCCACCAAAACTCAAAGTTAAGCGTGCTTGGGTGAGAGAGCGTGCTTGGGTGAGAGCGATGGGTGACATCCTAGGAAGTTCTTAATTTTTATTCATTAGTCGGCTAAAATGCCGACTAACAAAAGGAAAATTGGTCTCATATCAATTTCACAGAGAATTTTCACAGAGTAGTCGACCACACTGTGGCTAAAATTGGTCCCAAACCATTTTTACAGAGAGATTTCCCAAAGTAGTCGACTGAATAGTCGACTATTTTGGATAAAATTGATTCCCAGCTCTTTTTATAGAAAAATTTTCCACAGTAGTCGGCTCTAAAGTTGACTACTGTGGCTAAAAACTGTTCCGGATCAGTTTTACAAGGAGTTTTTGCTAAGTAGTTGACTCTAGAGTCGACTACTTTCAAGAAAACAGTTCAAAATCCTACGTTAGCCGACTTTAAAGCCAGCTAACGTTCAAAAATCATGTGTTAGCTGGCTTTAGAGCTAGCTAACGTCCCTAAATCAAGCATTAGCTGGCTCTAGAGCCAGCTAATGTCCTTAAAATTATAAGTTAGCTGGCTTTAGAGCCAGCTAACCACATAAAATCATTTCCAAAAGTTATTTTAGGGCATTCTAACCTCCAAAATTTTTATTCCAACCTCTTCCAAGGATTCAAAGCAACTAGTAGACATTGAAATCATTACAAAAACTTCAATTATAAGCCCAAATAATTAATTTTATTAGCTTTTTGGAAGGATCATGAGAGAAACTCAAATTAACTTCAAAATTTCAGCTTTCACACATTTTCAAGATTTTACTCAAATCATTCACATTAGAAGACTAAACTAACAATAAAAACATGTTTAAAATAAAATTTCAAGACTTCTAGGTTCAGGATATTACAGCATGCATCTCTATATGAAAACCTAGTTCTTACCCCTTGAGATGGACTACCAATAATAAGTTCTTTGGGGTGATTATGGACATACCTCCATTCTTTTTCTAAATCTTGTGTACCTTAAGGTTCAGCTTGTTGGAGTGATTCAATGCTGTCTTCTTGATTAAGTTATTCATTTGAGCCTTCTTTTTCCTTTAGTATGATGTTATGCACTCCTTCTTCAAGTAAACCTGCATCATCAACTACATCCTTCTTCCTTGACAGAAGTTCATTAATTTCATCAAATACTACATGAATAGATTCTTCTACCACTAAGGTTTTCTTATTAAATACTCTATAAGCTCTACTATTGGTAGAGTAGCCAAGAAAAATTCTTTCATCAGATTTTGCATCAAATTTATCAAGATTAGATTTGTCATTATCTAGAATAAAACATTTACATCCAAAAACATGAAAATATCCTATGTTTGATTTTCTACCTTTCCAAAGTTCATAGGGGTTTTTTTTCAAAATAGGTCTAATTAAAGCTTGATTCAAAACATAACATGTTATATTGATTGCTTCAGTCCAAAAGTATTTTAGGAGATTGCTTTCACACAACATGGTTCGGGCCATTTCTTCAAGGGTTCCATTTTTTCTTTCAACAACACCATTTTGTTGAGGGATTATGGGTGCAGAAAAATTATGGCTAATTCTTTTTTCATTGCAAAAACTTTCAAAATATTGATTTTCAAATTCTTTTCTATGATTACTACGAATAGATAAAACTTGAAGACCTTTTTTATTTGTTGTTTTTCTGAAAAATTTTAAAAATGTAGAAAAAGCTTCATCTTTGCTTGCTAAAAACAAAACATAAGTAAAACGGGAGAAATCATTAATGATTATAAAACCATAATGTTTACCACCTAGACTTGTTGTAATATCCTGAACCTGGAAGTCTTGAAATGTCATTTTAAATATGTTTTTATTGTTAGTTTAGTCTTCTAATGTGAATGATTTGAGTAAAATCTTGAAAAGATGTGAAAGCTAAAATTTTGAAGTTAATTTGAGTTCCCCCGTGATCCTTCTAAAAAGCTAATAAAGTCAGTTATTTGGATTTGTAATTAAAGTTTTTGTAATGATTTCAATGTTTACTAATTGTTTGATCCTTGGGAGAAGTTGGAATAAAAATTTTAGAGGTTGGAATGCATAAAAAAGGCTTTTGAAAAAGATTTTATGAGAGAAAATAACTTTGGAAAGAATTTCACGGAGTTAGTTGGCTCTAGAGCCAGCTAACTTATGTTTTTAAGAAGTTAGCTAGCTCTAAAGCCAGCTAACATAGGAAATTAGAACGTTAGCTGGGAAATTAGAATGTTAGCTGGCTCTAAAGCCAGCTAACGTATGATTTTAGAACGTTAGCTGGCTCTGGAGCTGGCTAACATATGGTTCTTGGGTGATTTCTTAAAAGTAGTCGACTTGTAAGTCGACTACTTGGCAAAATTTCTCTGTAAAATTGATTTAGAATAGTTTTTAGTCATAGTCGACTACTGTGAGGAATTCTTCTGTAAAAAGAGCTGGGAATCGATTTTATCCAAAATAATCGACTATTTAGTCGACTACTTTGGGAAATCTCTCTGTAAAAGTGGTTTGGGACCAATTTTAGCCACAGTGTAGTCGACTACTATGGAAAATTTCTCTGTGGAATTGGTATGAGACCAATTTTCCTCTTGTTAGTTGGCATTTTAGCCGACTAATGAATAAAAATTAAGAACTTCACAGGAGGTCACCCATCGCTCTCACCCAAGCACGCTTAACTTTGAATTTTGGTGGATAAAAATCTTCTGTGAAAGTGGTTTGAGGATAATTTCACTCTCATTAGATAGTATCTATGCTGTCTAATAGGTGGGTAACCCTATAATGAAAATTGACCAGGGGCATAAGTGAAATTTGGTAAAAAGTCAGTTGAGAGTTTGATTAAGGACAAAATGGAAAAAAGAACTGAAGGACAAAAATACTAGGTAGAGAAGAAGATATGTGGACTTTAAAAAGCGTGACTTAAGAGTGGTGAGCGGCAAAATGAGAATTTCTAAGGGTATTAAAAATCCACTCCCATTTCTTAGCCCTTAAGCCACCGTAAGAAAAGAGAAAGAAAAAAAGGGGGAAAATAGAAAAGAAAGAAGAGAGGTTCAGCCAGCCGCCATGGGAAAGAAGAAGAGAAGAGGAAAAAGAAAAGAAAAAAAGAAGAAGAAGAGAAAAAGAGAAAGAGAAGGAAAAGAAGAAAACTTTGTAGTTTAGCCCATCTTTGCTAAGGTAAGTCCAAACCTTTCTAAGCTAGAGAATGATGTTAAAATCTCATGATTTAGAGGTAAAGGAAGTGATAGCATGTGCATATCGTAAATCTTTGAGTATGTTAGGGATTGAAGAGTATTATACTAAGATGTTAAGGCATAGAGCATTTATGCATAGTTTTATGAAACCCTCAGTGCATGTGACCCTAATAATGCATGTATGATGATTTAGGCCAAGAAATTGGTACACGGGAGCCAGAACAAGAGAAATAAAAGCCATAGCAGTGTGTTAACAGCAAAGGTGAGTGGGTTTCTCATCTAGCTTTATGAAATGTTTTATAATAATATAATGATATTTTGCTACAAATCAGAGTGTATCATGCTAAGTATAGTACCTTCAGTAGTCAAATATGGGAAATGAGAACCCGGTTATAATGGTATTATATTTTTAAAGCATGTTTTAAGCAAGGCATGAGTTTAAAGAATAAGCATAGATTTACAGCATGTTTTCAAAGCAAAGCAAGAGTTTCAGCAAAGCATAAATTTAAGAAAAAGAAAAGGAAACATGGGCTATAGCATGTTTCAGAGCAAAGTATAAAGTTTCATGAAAAGATTACCTGGATAAAACATATGTTTCAGTAAAAGTTGGAATTTACTTTTCAGATTTGTGTTTCCAAGTGATGCATGGGTATGCATGAATAGAAATGTTTCAAAGAAAGTATAGCTGATTGTATATTGGATTATAAACTTATATTGGAGTATTTTTACAGCATACAACATAAAGAGCATAGGGCCATCTATGGGGCTGATCACCTTGTATATTATGCCATAGCATGAGCATTGCACACACTATTATAGCCGGTACCTCCTTGCGACTCGATCGTGCTATGATCCCGAGGCCAGGGGAGTACAAGCTAGATCAGCTCAGTAGGGCAGATTGCAAGCAGCCCAGTGGGGCAAGAATTACAGCTCGGTAATGAGCTAAGTTACTATATAGCCCGAGGGGGCTTAGAGATATAGGCCCAAGGAGGGGGCAAGCAGGAGGCCTAGGGAAAAGGGGCAAGCTCACACCTGGGGTGAACCACACATGTGAGGGGTGCCATGTGGTGCAGAGATCCTCGGCGCTCAGTACACTCACCCACTAAGAGTACACCTGCAGGAGGGCGACTGTAGGGATGTACCTTAGTGGTAGCACATCCAACCCAGCATCATGAAATTTTGTAAATGTGATATTTCTTCATTTAAGTTATATTATTGGAAGCATAAGCTAACTATTAAGTTAACTTATCTCATTTATAAAGATTTCTGTATCTATTGTGGTATGTTTATGGGTTTTATAATGTGGTTCTCAGCTTTTCCCCATTGTTAGATGGTTATCCAGTCACTGGGACTATGGTCTCACCCCTCTATCGTTGACATTTTTGGATTTCAGATTAGAGATAGCAGGTTGACCCTGGAAAGCATGGAAGTGATTTGGGTTGTTAATTATTGGATTGTATATGTATTTGAAATGGATATGGATGGATTTGTATGACTGTGACCCTATGATGTATTTTGAACTTGGGTGGATATGAGAAATGATTCTCATTGTAGAATAAATTTGTGAATATAATCTGGATATTAGCATTGAGATGAGACTATATTGCCTAGAATCATGGGATGGATAGTGTGGAAATCTATTTTATCTGAGCAGGGTGAAATAAATTATGAATGATATGTTATAAACAGTATGAATGAAATGAGCAAGTCAAAGTTTTTAATAGGTACAGTATTTTAGTGCATGTAACTTATGACAATTAGATAAGGATCGCTGGGGCTTTATGGTGCTTAGCATAAAGACTAGCAGATCTTTATCTAATTTTTATAAGAAATCATGCCGTCGGAAAGGGGGCCGATAGGTTTTTAGTATCAGAGCCTAGGTATTAGATCTTAGGGGCATAAGCATGAGTCTAGGATAGAGAGTATAGTTTTAAATGATGAATCTGATCAAATGAATTGTGTTTTGTAGAATGGTTAACACAAGGTCAAGCAAGGAAGGAGAGCAGCCCTCAGGGAGAGGCAGGGGTCAAGGTAGACCTAGATGGGTGAGTAGGGGAGCCCAGCCCAGTAGAGTATCTTCTAGTGATTCACCATCTATTGGTGCAGGGGTGGATATACCTCAGGAGCATCTGCATGAGTCTCCTTCACTATCCACTACCCCAGTGCCAGTGAACCCATCCCAGGCACAGACTTAGGGGCCGAGTATGCCAGACTTGGTGGGGATGATCACTCAGGCAGTGGTAGCAGCAGTGACCTCTAGTTCCAGCCTTCAGTCTAGAAATCTTGAGGCAGAAAGAAATGTAGAGAGAGCTAGGAAGTTGGGGGCTCTAGAGTTCCAAGGAACTACTGACCCTATTCAGGCTGATTCATGGCTTCAGAAAACAGAAAGGGTCTTTGAAGTGATGAAGTGCTCTGAGGAGCAAAAGTTGAGTATAGCAACCTTCCTATTGGAAGGAAGAGCACAAAATTGGTGGAGATCAGTTAGTAGTAGGCAGCCACAAGAAGTAGAGATGACCTGGGAGAGGTTTAAGAAGGAGTTCTATCAGCAATATTATTCAGAAGTATATAGAGATCAGAAGAGGAGAGAATTCCTTAATTTAGCCCAGGGAAAGATGTCTGTAGCTAAGTATGAGGCTACCTTTATTGAGTTGTCCCGATTTGCTGAAGCCCTAGTAGTGGATGAGAGGGAGAAATGTAGACTATTTCAGGATGGATTAAACCTCCCAATCAAGGCTAAGATCAGCATGCAGTGTTATAGTAATTATTCTGAGCTGGTGCAAGGGGCTCTCAGGGCAGAGGAGATAGAGGAGTTCCTTAGTAGGAGGCAAGAGAGGTCAAAAAAGGGTGCACCTAGTTTCCCTTCAGGTGCAGGAGGAACTCAGCAGTTTAAGAAGCCTCAGAGGGCAGGACAATTTAGTTCAAGTTACAGAACTCCTGTAGATGTTGGTAGAGGAGCAGCATCTGTGTCAGTATCTAGTCCTACCCTGAGGAAGTCAGTATATGGAGGGGTACCTTAGGCTGCTAGTAGTAGGGTGGCAGGAGAGATAAGAGATCAGAGATGCTCCTTTGGTAGTGGGAAAACTCTACCCTAGTGCAATGTCTGTAGGAAGATGCACTTTGGGGAATGTAAGAAAAGTGTTAGGGGATGTTATATCTGTGGTCAGATGGACCACTTGAAGAGAGATTGTCCCAAGAGGGTGCAAGGCAGCGATCATCCTCAAGGATCAGCTGCACCTAGAGGACAGTCTATTCGAAGAGGAGATAGTAGTATCCCAGCTTCAGCGAGTCAGATGAGGTCTAGTGCTAATCAGCAAGGGATGATTTCTAGTGTCCCAAGGGCTGAAGCTAGAGTTTTTGCAATGACCAGGCAAGAGGCTCAAGTCAACCCAAATGTGGTGACAGGTATATTGCTCATTTGTAATTCTGATGCTTATGTTTTAATTGATTCTGGATCTACGCATTCATTCATAGCAGTAGATTTCATCAAGCATCTAGATAAAGCTGTGAGTTTGTTGGGTAGTCAGTTGGTAGTATCTATGCCAGTAGGAAAGCCTTTCATTGCAGACCAGGTGTATAAAGATTGTGTCATTTTAGTAGAGGGACAAGAATTGTTAGCAGATCTAATTCCATTAAATCTAAAGGAATTTGATGTCATCTTGGGGATGGATTGGTTATCAATGCATAGGGCCAAAGTAAACTGTTCAAAAAGGAAAGTAGTATTTCATGCCTCGGATGATAGAAAGATCTGTTTAGTAGGGGAAAGGAGAGTGTTGCCCTCAAGTATGATGTCAGCCTTGATAACTAGCAGAATGCTAAGAAAAGGGTATGAAGCCTATCTAGCTTGTGTAGTGAATTTAGAGGATAATGGTCCAGAGCTATCTAATATTCCAGTGGTATGTGAATTTTCAGATGTATTTCCTGAGGAGTTGCCAGGGTTGCCACCAGACAGAGAGATAGAGTTCAGTATAGACTTGATCCCATATACTAGATCTATAGCCAGGGCACCCTATAGAATGGCTCCAGCAGAATTAAAAGAACTAAAAGTTCAGCTTCAGAATTGCTTGATAAAGGGTTCATTAGACCCAGTGTTTCACCATGGGATGCACCTGTGTTGTTTGTAAAGAAGAAAGATGGTACCTTGAGGTTATGCATAGATTATAGACAGCTCAACAAGGTGACCATTAGAAATAATTATCCTTTACCGAGGATAGATAATTTGTTTGATCAGCTTCAGGGGGCAACAGTGTTTTCAAAGATTGACCTTAGATCTGGGTATCACCAGTTGAAAATAAAGGAGGATGTACAAGATGAAATAAGTTCAGTAAGAATAGCTCCTTAATGAGCAAATAAAGACAATAAAGAACACTTTATAGATTTGAAGCTTTTCTTCCTTGAATGAGCTTCACTTCTTTGAATGCTAAAGTTAAGAGCACTTGATGAAGCTTCTGGAGTGGTTGGTGGGAGCTTTGAATGTACTTCAATGAATTTTCAAACTTCAGCAACAGTAACTTTTCAAAATTAGAACAGGCTGAAAACTCTCTGGATTTTACTTGATAAATCTCACTTTTTCTCACTTGCAATCCTTCAAAAATCCACTTAATCACTTGCTAATCCATCCCATTAACTTGTATTTATAGTTGGTTGAGGGATTTGATCGTTAGAGTAGCTGTTTCCGACCATTGGAATGTCAGAACTAGCCGTTGCTGAATCTTCTAAGGTGTTAGTCGGCTCTGGAGCCGACTAACCTGGGATTTTTCCCATCCCAAGCAAGGTTAGTCGGCTCTAAAGCCGACTAACATTGGTAAACCCACTGTTTTTCCACCAGTAGTCGGCTCTAGAGCCGACTAACATGGATAAACCCACTGTTTTTCCACTAGTAGTTGGCTCTAGAGCCGACTAACATAGGGAAATGCTTTGTATGGCCACAATAGTCGGCTCTAGAGCCAACTAACCCATGATTCTTCTCTGTAAAAACTTCTGTGACATATTTTTGACTTGATAGCTTGCATGTGGGTCAGCTAATGGCTTCAATCTTCATTTCTAAGTTTCAATAGTTATCGTGGGAGTTGACGAATGTCTCCAAAATTTGAAAAATCATTCCACGGATTAGGAAACTCATTGAATCAAGGAAACTTAGTACCACAACTTTCACAACTTAGACTTTCTTCATTTGAGAATATTACCAAACATCTGAGATTCACTTCATTTGAGCTTGAATCATCCTTCTCAGATCTTGAAACTCTCTCTCTTGAACCATAGAGTCATTTTAAAGCTTGGAATCCGTTTAGATACTCTTGGTGACTCTTGTATACCTGCAAGTCACATTGATTCTTCACCAAAATCATTAGTAACCTACTTAATTATTTTGTAATTATCAAAATCAATGCGGGGTCAACACTATTAACTTTCGCTCGAGGTTTTAGGGCCACATGGTTTTGGTCTACTAACAGATTAATTGGGCCAGCACGTGGGCTTAAGGCATTACAAATGATATCAGATCCGATCCGAGTGTATGGAAGTCGATGGGCATAAGGAAAGGGCTACGCATGGGATGGTGGTAGAGTTCTATCATGGAGTGGAGCCATCCTTTCAGCACTAACGGTCTACTTCGGAATAGATTCTAGCTAATTTATAAGGGTTTTGGTTAGCTTATGGGGAGATTGTAATACCTCAAAAATAATCTCATATTAGATGGAAAAAAAAGTTTAAAATAAGTTTCGTCATGGCGTGGAGCCACCCTTGCAGCATCAACGATTCAGTTCGGAATAGATTCTGTTTAGCATATGGGAAGATTGTAATATCCCAAAGCCTGCAAAACTATGATGAGAGAGAGAGACAAAGAGTAGCCAATAGTAAGTGAACCAAAGCCTGCAAAACTATGATAACCATCCATCTAAGGCAATTCATCTAATATGTAAGTGAGGGATGTGAGTGATGTTTGTACCAACGAGGGCCATTGCCCCCACCTCTACTTTAACACTGGACATAAATGAAATATTTTCAAACTTATTAGCAAGACAAGCAGTCAGCAACTACTAGGATCTTATAATGAAATATTTTCAATCTTAATATTATACCAAGGCTTGCCCTCAAATATTATTTAAGAAAATAATCAAACTAAGATAAATGTACTTTTAAAAGCATAAAAAATAAATGGACTCTAGAGATGCTTCTTGATTTCTAAACTAGTTTTGGTTGGTTCTTGATTTCCATGTAATATTGGGTCCATGCGGTGATTTGTTGGAGTCCAATTTTATCATTTGGGATGGTCATCTCGATCCCGGCCTTGTGTTTTATTCCAAATTTTGGAGGTTTTGATGATTTATGTTTTTTTTTATAATTTTTTTGAGGGTGGACTTATGTTTGTTTTTAGAGTCTCTTGTAAGTAAATTTCAATAGCTTAGTTTTGGCTCAACATGGCTACCGATTCCCCCTCTCCCCTCTTCTCTTATAGGGTAGCTTCAATGTTAGAAATAATCGTTGTATGGTTTTATAGCATTTTCTAGGTTTATTTAAATTGAAAGACTTATGTGTTTATTTTTGTTGTACATTGAACTCCTCTTTTTCTTATGGGCAGTGAATTGCTATGCATGGATTAGAGTTGCAAACTATCTAACCTCTTTTAGATACTCTTCTGCCAACTGAAAAGGTTTTATTTTCTTGTTGATCTACCTTTTGAGTAGATGAAAAAGCTTTATTCTTTAAGATTATCCACCATATTTTAAGATTTTAAAATTATAGTCGGAGTAAATTCAATGAACCCTCTATAGGCTTAGATTTTGGGTTAAATCCAGAACGTACCAAAGAATCAAATAACAAACTCCGTTTGGCTTAAAAGTTTTTTTGACTCAAATCTGATCTAATTTAATCGGGACTTAACTCTTGACCTATTCTAAAGTTAAGCCGCTTTGATGGGCCATGAGCTGGCCCAAGCCCATTTTCAACCCTCGAAAAGATCTATTTTTTTTGGAAACCATGTTGACTTATAGAAATATTATGCCTTAAAATTGAATTTAATTATATATTTTAATAGAACTACAATTTCAAAGACTTATAGAAATATTATATTTTAAAATTAAATTTAATTATGTATTTTAATAGAACTATAATTAAGCCGTTCTTGATAATTTGTTAATTTATCAGATTGCTAAACTAAGATCAATGTTGATTTTTTTATTTGAATCATTTTAATTTTTTAATAAAAAATCCTGATGGTTGGTGATGTGAAGGTGTGAGTTGTCTACAATCCTGATGGTTGCTGTGAATATTTTTTTTTTTTTTTTTTTTTTTTTTTGTTTTGAGTTGCAGTATTAGTTTATATTAGACCGATTTATACTTTTGATGTCAAACTTTCACTAAAAATTTATTCTAGTCGTCAAATTTTTAGTCCCTCGTATACGATTATTAGTTGACAATATGACGGAGATATTCCGTTAATTTAATGGGGGCGTCCATGTTCTTAAAATGCGAGGGGTTAAATGGTAACAAACGAAAGTTGGAAGACCCAAATGAATTGCCTTCTTCGGAGGCAGCCATGCACGCCTTATCACCGGCATTGGCCCTTCCAGTGCGGTATGAGATAAAGCGGTCGAGCGGTTGGCCAATTGGCGACATCCGTTGGAATGGACGCTCTTCTCAGCTCTTCTGCACCCTTCCAAATCCACCCCCTCTCCTCCCCCAACCCCAAATCTTCTCTCAGACCCATCTTCTTGCCTTCGGAGAGGAGATGCAGCAGCGGAAGAATCGGAGGAAGAATCCAAGCGCGGAAGCAACCTCTTCTCAGAGTTTCTGCAAGCTCCCAATCTACCCCATCTTCGGTCGAAACCATTTCAACTGGCTCTGAAATCCCCTCCAAAATGAAGGCTTGGGTGTACGACGAGTACGGGGCTGCCAGCTTCTTGCGGTTCGACGAGGGGGTCTCTGTTCCCGAGGTGAAGGAAGATCAGGTCCTCGTCAAGGTGGTAGCTGCGGCGCTCAATCCGGTGGATTTCAAGAGGAGGCAGGGGAAATTCAAAGCTACTGATTCCCCTCTTCCGGTTAGTTTTACTTTTTATCTCTCAAACTTTTCTGATGGGCTCTGTTTTTCCTTTCCATCTACAAAGAGTACTTCTTTATCGAGCTCTGCTTCTTATGAGATGCATGAAGGTAGGATCGAATATCAACATCCTTACTGATACTTCCCCTCTTAATAGCGATAACATCTGATGGAAGAATATATTATAACATGCAAACAAATGCCAGAACGCGCATATGAAATTCACAGAGTACAAAATCTGGACCTTGCCTAAGAGTTTGGTACTTCCATAAATTTAAAATCTGTTTATTTTTAAGATTTTTGACTGGTATCAGTGCAAAATTAACATGTTGAAATCTTCAATATGTGCTCTATACGAGGTGTTCTTATTATATGCATTTTATCCAATTTGGTATCTAGTTTTATTGGCCTGTGAATGTGTTATGCAACCTCTCTCTAAGGCCCGTTCAGTTTAGATATTTTCATTGCTTTTGTTGATCTGTAAATATATTACTTAACCTTTGTATGCTTTTTTCTTAGACTGTTCCAGGTTATGATGTGGCTGGTGTAGTTGTGAAGGTGGGTAGCCAAGTGAAGAACTTGAAGGAAGGAGATGAAGTATATGGTGACATAAATGAGAAAGCTCTGGAGAATCCTAAGCAGTTTGGTTCACTTGCTGAATACACAGCTGTAGAGGAGAAATTGTTAGCAATAAAACCTAAGAATCTGGATTTCGCACAGGCTGCTGGGTTACCACTTGCCATTGAAACAGCCTATGAAGGCCTAGAAAGAGCTGGCTTTTCTAGTGGTAAATCTATCCTTGTGTTGGGTGGTGCAGGTGGAGTTGGATCTTTAGTGATTCAGGTCAGATTCTGTTCCATTTACTTGTGCATAGAAAACCTTTATTAATTTGGTGTTCGATTGATGTTTAATTGGATCATTGTTTTATTCCTTCTTTGTATTTAAATCTTTTTATAGTTATTATGTTTTTTATTGCTCGAGTTGCAGAAGAAGCTATAATAATTTCATTTTGCTGATTTCTTGTAGATTCAATACTTTGATATGTCTTCATCTATAAGTAAAATACAGGTCATTCCTGTTATCCATAAGCTGTTTCTGTTATCATTGAATTTACTTTTTTAGATGTGGGAAAAATAAATTTGTCCCCTGGTTTGCCTTTATTTTCCCTAATTTTGGTTTTGCTCTATTTCCTCTCATCTTCTTTTTTTTTTTTTTACTAAAAGAAATATTACCGAATAGGTTGTTAATCCTTTACTACAGGATACCAATCCAAGATGTACAGTGCCACATATAAAAGTGCATTTTCTTTGGCAATAACCAAAGAAAAGTTGTTGACATCTCCAAAGATGTATCAAGATTTTAAGGAACTGTCTATTGTATGCTTCACTACACTCTTATACCATTATTAAATTGAGATAACCTCTCGCACTGTGAGGTACTTTGCAGTTGATGTTTGATAAAATTATGTTGGGTTGATATCCCTCTTCAAAGTTCATAATAAACCATTCCCTTCATATGTTTATCCCCTGTTCTGTAGATCTCAGAAGTTTGGTAGCTAGTAATAATTTTGGTCAGGATAGCAGAAAACTAGCTATTCAATCTGTTAGCTAATCAAAGTGCAAACTTCAAAAAAAAAATTTAGCTGGCTGTGAAGGAACAAATGAGAGACACAAACCAGGTATCTATTTCTTAACTATACAAATTTTTTGGCTGGCATGTTTACGATTTGTCCAAATAAAATCTAAGATTTTATCATCTTAATGGATTTCATGAATGACATAAATCATAATGCCAGTAGATTTATTAAGAGATTATAACATGAGGGTAGGCACTTGCCATCGTGGTTAAGCTTGGATGCCCATGGTTAAGCTCTTTGGAAGATGTTTCAGTTTCTGTGATGTTCTTAAACTGGAAGATCGAGACTTTTCTGTTGGATGTCTTAGTCCAACTCAAATAGTATATTCAAAGGATGGACCATTACTTTCTGAAAAAAGAACATCATGGGTCTCCCTAACAGATGGTATGCTATTTTGCATCCAACATGACTTTCCAATTATATGGCCTGTTATAGTCCATTGTACCATCTCTATTTGCATTCCTTAGCCTTTTAACAATGATTTATCAGATCATATTAAGTAGCAGTGGTGTTCAGTTGTTGCTTACAACTATCTTCGCGTACATATTATCTCACCTCTTTAACAATGAGGAAGTAGTGGTGATATCTCATTTGTCTAACAGTTTTGACATCAAGTATTTGAGTAATTCCTTGGATGACCTTATCTATTACTCTATTAATTAATTTTCATCTTGGTGGGGCTTCTGTGTTGCTATATGATTAAATCCTCATGACGATATTCATAGAGATGCAATGTCAAAATTACTATGTTTCTTTCTTTTGCAGCTAGCTAAGCAGGTTTTTGGTGCATCAAAAGTCGCTGCCACTTCCAGCACAGGGAAATTGGAACTTTTGAAGAGCCTAGGAGCTGATTTGCCAATTGATTATACCAAGGAAAACTTTGAAGAACTACCAGAGAAATTTGATGTAGTATATGATGCTGTTGGTAAGATGACCTTTGGATGCTTCATTCTCTTTTGAGTATCTCAGGCTTGAAAAAAAAACAAATAGGAGACTACCAAAATAAACTGATACCAGATTATATAATATCTTCCTGACATCCAAAAAACGTAGTTCAGGTAGCTTTTAGTGATTTTTGCAGACAGATGATATTCTGGAGCTAGAATTTGCATGGGGTTGATTTTGATTTAGATCTCATGTTTTGGACATAATACTGGATGATTGCTTTTTAGATCACTCAAATTCACTTGGTTAAACACTCTTTAATGAAGTGATCCTGTAACTAGAAGCCAATATTCATCTCATGGATTAACTTCTTGAAAATTCTTCTCTTGGTGAGGCATTGAAGATGCACACCATGTAGAATGGCAGTTAATGGTTAGAATAAGATAACTAAAGTGTACAACAATTAGGTTAAAACTACTAGTAATATATAGTGTCTTGACTAGTCTTTATTAGCGCTAGATATGAATTCTCTGATCCATTGCTTTCACAATCATTATTATCTGATAATAGTCATGCAATCAGCCTGCTGCCCACTCTCATTTTATTGCCTCATAATTTTACCTGATCCCAACAAGTGATTCTCTACTTTTGAAGCATCTAAACTTTGAGACAAGTCATTCTCAATGGCAATTTAAGGGTATTATTTTATTTGTTCTATTTCTCGTCCTTCCAATATGCTAACAAAAGATGTGAACCTGTACACAGGGCAGTGTGAAAAAGCAGTGAAGGTAGTGAAAGAAGGTGGCAGTGTTGTGGTGTTGACTGGTCCTGTGTCACCCCCAGGTTTCAGATTTGTAGTCACTTCTAATGGCGCTGCATTGGCAAAGCTGAACCCATTTCTTGAGAGCGGGAAAGTGAAGCCAATTGTGGACCCAAAGTGTCCATTTCCATTTTCTCAGCTGATCGAAGCATTCTCTTATCTTGAAACTGGAAGAGCTACTGGGAAAGTGGTTATCCACCCAATACCATGAAGGAGGACGAGCTTTCTTCCAGTAGGCTGGTAGAGTTTTGTGGTAAAGCTTCGACAAGGATCAAAGTATGCTAGAAATTTTATTAATAAGGTTTCTTGTATTCTGTCTGGTGGGTGCTCTTCCTGTTGTGCATGCAGTTTTAATGTTTCTGTGATATTCTGTTATTAGAAGTCCTAATTCGAAAATTCCATCTTTCCATCAGCCAGTGGTCTCAAAAGTAGATGTTAAAGGAGAGCTTTGTCATGCTATGGTTTGTCAGAAAACATGGGCAAACTAAACTAGAAATTAATTGCAGGTAAGAATTATATAGCAAGCACCTCAACCTCTGAGCTGATTATTTTCTGTCTTCTGGCAGGCGTTGCTTGAGTATGATAGGGCACAGAAGCATCGTACCAATTTACCTTAGGGAGAGATGCGTTAAGGCCAAAGAATGTGGAAAAGCTGCTATTTCTAGGGAAAGAACCATTTATGAATTCCCCAAACTCATAAATCAGACATGAAATAAAAAAAGAACTAAATCATTAAAATTTTAACTAATCCAAGATTTTAATTTGAGAATCATAAACTTATTTTTTTTAAAAAGATTTTGTCTTTTTTTAAATGTCAAAGTTAAAGATTTTTTGCAAAGCAGTTAGAAAAAAGAAGAGAAGATGATGAAGTAAAACTCAAGTTCAAGATTCAGGACAAAGTAGAAATCTTCAGTTTTGTGATTTTAGGACCTTCAGGGGATTTCATGGCACAGCCAATATCCAATATGATAAATCATGACATGTAATTTCAAAAATCAGGATTTAGTCATGCATCAAAACACATAACCAGTATTAAAGTCATGAAATAACAGGATCTAATCGTGCATCAATGCACACCAAACGTTTGTTTATGAAGAACAGATGTGGGTAACAAGTACAGCTCACTAAAACCATTGCTGATTACAGTTACACACTGGATTAAAAGAAAGATGAAGTGACAAACCTAAGGAATAAATTGTACTGTTTGTCTCTCAATTTATGAGTGCATAAATTGAAAATTGAGATTGCTTGAGCATATGAAATGCATAGACTGAGCATTTGAAATCGTTTTGAACTTTGTTACTGACTTTATTTATGAGTTGGAATGCTTTGAAGATGAGTAGATGACAAAACAAAGGTTCTAGCTCCACAAAATTTTGGCTGCCAATATGAAATAAGCTCTCCTATCTTGGTTACTTTGACAGAGATTCATGGCAAGATCACAAATTCATGAAAAGATCAGACCCCTGGTGGCCCAAGCTTAGTACAACATGCAGCAGAATAACCAACTAAAACACAAGCTAACTTCACAATGCTAGTATATGGGTGGCAACAAATTTAGCATGATGAATCCCATTTTAATATTTAAACAGCAAAATTAAAGCCCAAGGAAGACGGAATGGATTTGATCAATATTCACATAATGTAGTTCTCTGGAGATTCTCTCATGTCCTAACAAACATCACCAAAATGGTCTGGTGCAGTGTGGAAGTCGGTGTCATGTCATAACAACTAGCATTTACTATAATTGTTCTTATTAATCTTGATTTTAAAAATTATATATGACCATCTAGACGCTACTTGCTCAATGAATGAAGTGCCAACCACAAGCAGGGAAAAAAAAAAAAAAAGGGTTGAGTTACTGAAAAAACCAAATCAAGGCTGACCAATGCTATGGTATACAATGAAGATACCACAGTCAGCTGAAAATTCACAAACAGGGCCAATAATAGTACTATTGCATCAATAACGTGATAGATTTAACAGCAATCATGTACCTATAGATTTTTGTGCAACATGTTCAAGCATGATATTCACTCATATACATTACCAAAAATGGGATCCAAATTCACTCATCAAGTTACAAAAGAATCATTTATTTTTGTCATATACAATGGGAGTAATCCTTCAAAGAATTCCTAAACAGAGCAGTTATACAAACTTTAGTCTCTTTCTCACTCCAGAAGTGTTACAGAGGAATTACGAGTTGGGGGTTATTTCTTGTGCTCTTCCAATCTGTTATTTAACTTCTCAAAAATAATAGACCTGTAAATGAAATCCTCTCAATGAAGTCAGGTGAACTCCCCTCCCTTTCCATCAAAATAGGGGGAGAAATAACCCTGCACCAGAATTTGGAACAAAATTGTTACTGTCAGGCATATTATTATTTTATTTATCAGCAAGCTGATGCTAGCAAATATGAATAAAAAGAGGAGTTAATTCCACCTGCCAACCAGCCTTATCTCGGCTGGTTTGCCCTCTCCACTTACGAGAGGCTCTCGGTTCAAGCAAAAAAAAAAAAATAAAAGAAGTGAATTCCACTTTTTCTCTCTAATTCAAGTGGGACTGATCCTTACAGTGATCAACAGAATTTGTTAGATTTTCATCTAACTACCTAGCAGCGACCCTCATGCCTGTCTGTCGGTCATTATTATTTGAATAAAAACAGAATGATTGAACCCAATCAACATAAAAACAAAATTAAATGGATGATTTCATACCTGAAGTCAACATCCTCATTCCAACTGCCTGTTCTCATCAGAAAAACATACTGGTACAAATTTACAGATCACCCTTTTTTGTATTGAATCATCTTCTCCAATCAGCATGCTGAACAAATAATCAGTCTCATTGTGTTGAAGAGTATGAACACGTCATATTCTACTTGTTAATCTTTTTTGGATTATTGTAGCGAGGCACGTTATTATTGCTGAAGTTGAATCTGGCTCAACCTGTTAAACCAAATTGAATGAAGAATCATGTGAAAGATGTCATACTTCTGTGGCCTGGCATGCCACAACAAGTGCTTCTGCAACATCTTACCGCAAGCAAGCATAGACACATATCTCCTGAGAGGAATTCCTAAAAGAATATTTTTCAGATCAGGTATATCCTTCTCTGCTACAACAACTGAAAAAGAACTCCAATCCAACACCTCATCAAAAGGAAGCACAAAATTATCTGCTATGATCACTGGAACACACTCATAATATATAGCCTCCACGATCCTTGGGCTATTTACTTCATAGCCCATAGGACAGATGCAGAACTTGGTTGACTTCATGTGCTGGACGTAAGACATATTTCTTGATACCCTGTCTGGCAGCCGACGGTAGATTCTCATATCTTCGTCATCACCCCAATACTTGTCAAGGATGGGTCTGACCCTCCCATGCATGTTCCCAGCATAGAATGCAAGGAAAGAGCGCTTGGAAACAGGTTTTCCACCACCTACATTTCTGAGAGGGTTCTTTGGTGATCTGATGGTTGTTTCAGGGAGTGACACGTCTTTCCCAGGAACAAAAATTCCTTCTGAAACATCTGCATTGCATAAAGCTTTGATGGTATTCTCACGCAGCTCTTCGTGTGCTGTTGTTATGTAAGGCCCCTGAAGAAAATCCAAGAAGGATGGAATCACTGTTGCTAGGCAGGACACAAAATGCAAAGGTGAAACATAACCAATAAGACGTATGAAATGCATTCTTTTACAAAAGTTCTGATACATACACCAAAAAAATATGTTTATGTCAAGGATTCTGACATATGAATTTGAAAACTTTCCACATTTTTATGCTCCAATAAGAAGAAATATTTACTTATGCACATCTATGTAGATGACTCAAGAATTATACTGAAAATACAGTATGCACTTAGTCAATAATATGATAAAAGAAAAAATATATATATTTGCAGGCATATCTGCAAGCTAATAGATGAGTTAAAAAAACTCATCAAAATAAGCTCTATCAAAACAGTTTTGAAGAAAATTATTCCCATTTGACAATATTATGTGAGGAATTTTAATTTCAGCAATTGTTCTGCGATGTAACATCTTAGCAATATACTTTTTTCTTAGAAATTTCTAGGTTATTCCATAATTTTCTTATTTTAAAAAGGTGTGCAGGTGGCTACAGAATGGAATTTTCTTTGAAAATGTATGTTAGCCTGCATTAGATGCTAGCTGGTAACAATGCATTCCAATCTTTGCATAGAGGCAAGTCGCTGCATGACTATTGGAATGATAAAGGATTAAAAGATGGAATCTAATGAAACTACAACAATGATAAAATAGCTAATTTCATGAAATGAATTCCACGGACAAAAGAAACAAGGTTAATAATCGATAACGTTCATCCCAGCTACATAGTAAGATTTTTCTTTCTTTTTTTTTAATGAAGAAAGAATTTTGATGTCAAAGCAACCATCACCAAAGTGAATGGAGACATTATAAATCTATTGTTTTGGATCACCCTATAGTGCAAAGGAGGTAATTAACACCAAATCATTCATATACATTCTCATATTCACAAGGAAACTCACTCTCTTTCCAATGTGTAGGAAATGTAAGGTTGATGACCTATAGCTTTTTTCTCTGTTGGTTCTTTGAGCAAAATATGTGTAACTTATACTTTGTCTTACAAAGTGTTTCATTTATTACACTCTTAAGCTCCAATGTAATGGTTACAGATCCATCATCAGTTTGCCCAAAACATATTAAAACCAAAAGATGCACTTCTTCATCAGACTGATATATGTGGAGGCAAAAACCACCTGCCACCTACATGAACCTACATGAGTAACATTATGCTCCTTCAATGTGTGGATTCACGTTAGGTGACCCTCATTAGAAAAGGACCATTTGTCATTCACATGATGTGTTGCAGCTGTCGCCTACAAAGTGCGTAGAGAATTCATCCCTCAAATACAAGATCTTGCTAAAATAAGAACTTACTATGTTATGCATGCATAGTCATTAGCATGGTTTGAGATTTTAGTTTGAGTTTTGGCTGGGCATGTGGAATTTTGGTTTCAGCAGTTTTGGTGGCTATAGAAGTTCCACTCCAAGTTCTATAGTTTCATGGCAAAACAAAAATTGAAAAAAGGAAAAGTTGAAAAAAATTGGAGAATTGAAAAATGGAAAAAAAAATAGAAGGGAAATAAAAAAGAAGCTAAGGATAATACAACATATTTTAGATTATTTTGTGTTATCTAGCTTCCTCATTTATGTAGTTTCAATACTTCTGGATGAAAGTTAATATAAATGGAATTAAGCATACAAGTAATTTGTTTTGTGAACAAACATATATTATTTTCTTCTTGAACTTAAGTTCTCTAAAATTTTTTTATATATTATATTTAGTAGATATTATTTTTCTCATATTTTTGAGATAAAGTTGCTATTTAATTAAATACATGTAATTATTAAATATTACATATACCTTATATTAAAAAAATGTTATCTTATGAAAAATCTAACATCTAGTGGCTCAGAATATTCTTTGTAAAGTATTGTAATAACAGTTTTTTTGAAGGCATTAGTCATTCAAGGATTAAATTTAGCATCTATCTCCTCTTTAAACTCTCAAAAAAAATAAGGAAAAGCTTTTGAAAACCAATATAATATCACCTATGTACTTAAACAAAGAAAAGAAATGATCTTAAACACCATTAAAAAGATAGCAATTATTGCACATTTCAATCAGTTTTGAGTAAAAGCAGCTGAAACCACTGAGCTCGACTGAAATCAGTCAATTTTTGCTGAAACTGATTGAAACTACTGAAAATAACCGAAATCCAGAACTAGTTGTCTCTTATGGTTCAGTTTCAAGCATAACCAATCTGTTTCTGCCAAAAACTAAAACCATGGTCATCAGCAACTATGATGAATAAGACATAGTAAACCTGGTGCAAAAAATTTTCAATATATTCAATAATAGTCATATGGTTATTTAATAGAACAGTCACTTTCCATCCATTTTACAAGTTTTGCAACACTTACAATATGCAGAAAATGTGTGTTGGCTGTAGAATGCCATATAAAGCATCTTGCTGTAGAATGCCATATAAAGCATCTTGCTTCTGATTGCTGCCTATCTGAGCATTTCAATCTCATTTCAATCTTAAGAAAAGTTATATGCTTTGGCTGACTATAGCTCAGCATCATGTGGCTTAACATAATCAGCTATTTGCTTGACAAGAAGCAGGAAAAAGTCAGATAGTTGAATCTCTCTTCAGTGAACTCTCAGTTGTCAGATATGCATTGGAAATTGAGAAAAAAGAAGAAGATCAAGAGCAAAGCAGTTGATAACGCAAGCAGCTAGTTTATAGATAAAGACTACAGACAGTCAAGTATGCTTACCCAATCATGGCAAGCAACTAGAAAATGATCTGCTCCTCTAGTTCGATTCCAAAATGGATATTTGGCAGCAATTGTGTTCACATAGTTCCTCAAGAAGAGTGATAATGGCCTCAAATTATGTGAATTACGCACGTAGAGAGTAAGTCCGAGCTGGCGTGAACTATAGGGAAGATAGAATAAGTGAGCTTTGCTTGGATTTGTCACAACAAATCGCCAGTTCTCCTCCATCAATTTCATAAACCATCCTTCAGAAGCATAGATGCCTTGAAGCTCTGGCGTGTGGAAGATGGGTGCTTGCCCATCCTCGTAGATATAGACTTTAAGAATCCTTTCCATCAGTTCATAGCTCCTGAAAAAATGACAGCTTTGAATCGTTGATTAAATTGTTTACTGCTCAATAAATAAGCAGCTTACTGTTTTATTGCTCAATGAAAAGCAGATAGCAAGTACCATCCGATTAATCCTCACAGAGAAAAATATATCACTAAATTGAGCAGATAAAGGAGAAATATTGAACAGCCACAACGAATTACAAGCTGAGGGCAGCAAAAGAAATAGAAGGTAGCTGTAACGATTATTGCCTCTTGAAAACTGATACGTTTCGGAACAACGGGGCATATAACTCAGGATCATCCACAACTAAAGGGGCGTTCTCAATCTCCCTCTTGGCATACCTAAGTTGCTCATCTGGTGACATCGACAGGTAAGGTTCCTAAGTTAAAAATTCAAGAAAAAAATTAGTTTCTTCTCACGAAATTCAATGTAAAAATTCAAACTTTGCAGGGAAAAGCTGGGACCTTTGCATCACCAGCACCAGAATTTACCCCTGTGGAACCACGTTTACGGATTGGAGGAGGACGAGAGGCGGTTCGCTGAGGAATTGAGCGGCGACTGAGAGGCGGCGGGGGAGGGGCGGCAGAGAGAAGGGATTCAGAGGGATTGGCGTCGGCGGAGGAGGAGGAGGACGTGGATAGAGAGAAACGGAAACTGAGGGTGGGGGACAAGGGGACGACGCCAGTGAGGACGGCGGTGATGGCGGTGGCGAGGAGAGCGATGGCCAGGATCCGGCGCTTCCAGGCCGCGGTGGGTCGGCCACGGCGGAGACGGCGGGCGGCCGCCACCTTCAGGTTGACAGCGGCGTTCTGCAGAGAGGCCGCCATGGCCAGTGGTGCTATCGTAGAAACGATAACCGGGGGAAGAAGAGGAGCATGAAGCGGCGAGAGACAGAGAGAGAGAGAGAGAGGTCAGGTAGGCTTCCACTCCCACGCCAAGCGCGAGGTCGAACGGAGAAGAAAAGAGCGGGTGGCGACAGAAACGGCCGCGGTTTGGTCATTGAAACCGGATCGTCTGCGAATAGCTGCCACGTGTTCGTTTTCAAATGAGAACACCTATCGATAATTCATACTCCACACCGTTATAGCCGCTGGTAACTCCTCCGCTGTTTCTTAAATATTAGCGGAGCCATCCGGACAAGCGCATTATTTTACGGTAGCATGGTTGGCCATTAAAAGTTTGGTTGAGACTCGTGAGCTTTCGCATACGTACACGTACCATTATGCATGTTGATCTCGGCTCCCATCCTTTATCAAATGAAGAACGCATATTTTAATTTTATAAATTACTGACAATTCAAGAGCCTGTAAATTTAACAATCAATATTTTTATATTATTTTATTTTATTTTATTTTATAAAATAAAATGGAAGCCCATCTCAGCCGGCATTCTTGTTTTGAAAGTTATGTTTAGTTTGAAAATAAAAATAATAATAAAATACACTCAAATAATGATTTTAGAAGTTATTTTTATTTTTATTTATTTTATATTTTTTTTGAATAATTTTCAATTGAAGATGTTTTTGGTCATAAATAGCTATATTATGGCTGGTTTATGATAGCTTTCATTTTGTATAGTCATGTGTCAGATAAACAAGTTTGGTTGCTATAATTATTTTTTAATTAATTTTTAGATTTTATTTGTCAAGTGTTAGCCTTATTCAAGACATTATGCCTATTTTAATCCTGCATAAAAAGTTGTCAAGATGAAGTGTTCTTGATATATTTCTTCTTTTTTTTTTTTATGTTGATTACTAGTATATATTTGATCATCATGGCAATATAATGTATTTGAAAAATAAACAATGAGTAGGTGAAGGAATCAACTATCCTATGTAGACTATTATTTTATCAATGGGTTAGCTAAATCTATTAAGTGCATAAAATGAGTCCACCTGATTCTTGGATATCATACAAGTCAACCAATGGACAATAGGGTAGAGAACTCTTGGAAGTTATCATGCACTTTCTTAAAATTAAGACTAGTTTTTAATTTTAACAATTTTATTATTTAATAGTAAAGATTATTTTTTTAATTAAACTATCTTTTCATAGTAAGGATTAGTTTGTAATCCTTGTAAGACATAAGTGCTAGTTCTAATAGGATATACAATCAATCTCTTCTCTCTATATAAGTATGGGCAATCCTTTCTATTGGAGAGCAAGAAAAAAGAGATGATGATTTTAGAAGAGATGTTTTAGTTTTTATTGGGTGTACATGGACTTGGGATGTAGAGAAAGTTGAGAGAGAAAAGTACAAGGATAAATTCTTGACTTGCTATTATTACTTATTTTACTCTATTGCTATTTGAATTTTAAGCCATGCATTCGATTTATATCAAAAATGCACTGCTCTAAAGAAACCCAGCAGATCTATGGATAAAACAGCCATCAATCATTAACAAATCAACCTCGTACCAAGTTTATCCATATAATAAAAGGTAGTAATTACTATTTAAGTGAAATAAGCTAGCTTTCATATAAATTTAGAGATGTGCACAAACGAGAGGGGTAAATGTAGAGATGTAAATCGGATCATACTAGCTCAGATTTAGCACGAGACAAGCTGTGCCAGGCATGGCACGACTATTACAATAGCTGTGCCTAGCACAGCAAAGTCCATCTAGCGGTTCATGCTAAGTCGCCCCCCTAAGGATCACAGGTCGTGCCAGCATGATGGCTCAGAACGGACTAACACGGCACGGCCTATGGGCCAGCACAACCCATGGCACGTTACTAGGTTTGCAAGCTGACCTATTGGGCATGCCAAGCTTGGTTAGGAAAGGACAAAAATGCTCTTCCCTAACCGCTTAGAAAGGCTAGTTGGGGAGGGTATTTTCATCTAATTTCTAAAATAACTTCCATAACAGTAAAAAAAAAAAAGGGGCTAGTTTTCAACGGTCATAAATGGCTAATTTTCAAGACTATTTGAATCATTTGGAAGTCCCTCAACATCTATAAATAGATTTTAACCCTTCTTTCTTACCCCACACCAAACCACAAGCTCTCTAAATCTTTCTAAAGCTCTCCAAAGCTCTCATAAATCATTTTCATCTTCTTACAAGTCTTCCAAATTCTCTTAAGCTCTTAATTTTTTTTTACTTTCTAATTAGCTATCATAATCTCTCTCTACTCTATACTCTCTACTTTTATTTTCTATCCTCTACAATCAATAATGTTTGGTACTGGTAGCTCTCGCCAATCCTTTGGCCAAGGGTTCGAGTTCGATGTCGACACAGATAAGTACTGGATGAGAGAAGGAGCCAATTGAGATTCGATACAGTGGAGATACCGATATGCTTCAAGGACTTGTACGATGCCAAAAATAGAATATAAGGTCAAAAAAATGATGATGAAAAGTTTCTTTCAAATGATAATGATTAGTAGAAAATTAAAGATAAAAAATGGTGCGACCCATTACATTTCTGAAGAACAGACAAGATGAATGATTGCGATAAATCGTGCCAACAATAAGTCCTAAAAAAAAATAAGTACATTTAATTTATTTTCTTTGGTTTCTTCAAAATTAGATTTAAAATAATAAAAATAATAATAAATAAAAATTTACTTGGCGGGTTGGGTCTGGCCTATCGAGTCCAACTATTTAGGGCTCGAACTATGTCAGACAAAAGATGAAGATGAAGATTAGAAGATTGAACATTTTTCTCCAAACGGTTAGAAGACAGAAAAAGAATGAGATGATACAATTACGACAAACTATTTGCTCACCCATAAAAAAGATATGTATACTATTTTTTTAAAAGTAATATTAGAAATGTTATATGAGCTAGCATCATGGGCTGACATGTGGGTCGGCACACGGGTCGGGCCTGTGGGTCATGCCAAACTAACCCTTCGGATTGAGCTGTGTCGGCATGGCACGGCACTATGGCTCGTAGGCTAGTCACTCTAACAGGCTGAGCTGGCCTGTTTGATATCTCTAGGTAGGTGTGGGGGTCTTGGATACGTGGAAGCTTGAAAGCTGCTTACATTTCTTCACTAAAAATAAAAGGCTCTTCCCTTAGGTGCCTCTTCAACCAATATGACAGGGAATTAGGAAACACAATGCAGGGCCCTATAATTTTTGTAAAAAAAAGAATGCTTATTCATCCTTAATGTGCATCTACTGCAGTTTTCCAAGGAATAAATCTTTTGGAATGATGAGCTTGAAATATGCAGAGTCATAAAGGTAAAAGCCTATGAGGCATAAATTTTGATGCATAATAATTGCTGAAAAATCACAATCTTCTGAACTTGACCCAAAAGTGGCTGATCACACCCAAAATGAATGAAGAAAAAGAAGAGAAATTAGTTTAAGTTTTGTTTCTCACAGTCCTCAAAAAATAAACGAGGTGGCCTGCTTTACTGAAGCAGTTTGCCTCATCCGTTGATACAAGTATTGAACACTTCACAGGAAAACTTTCAAAGATTTATTTGCACGAAGTCATGAGTAAATTTTAGTACTTTCATTAGATAACCAGGAGTTGCTTAAAGATAGGACCAGACATACAGTGACTCAGATTACTGCCATTGCCCAAGTTTCTGCATATAAGATTCGCATCAAGTTACAGATACTAATCGACATGTGAAAGTATCTGAAAAGACTACTATATCTTAAAATTGCAGACATACCAAATCTCTCCTTGAGTGTTGTTTTTTATGAACCTTTTCTTGCAAGGCACCAATAAAATGACACTTATTTTGGTTCATATATTGCTTAGATCTCATAGAATTTTCAGTCATTTTTTAAATATTTTGCTTGGAGTCCAAGCACCAGCAGTAGTAATCAGATACTGAAATCTTCATCAATGCATCAGGAGTCATTCTCTCGAGCTCCCTCTGCCTCCTATTTGGAAAATTGTTACAATTTCGTCCATCACCGGATCCCGAATTGTAATCAGCTGGATGAGGTTGCGAACGCATTCGGAGGTAGATCCTCATTGCAGCCACAGAGTCCTCATATGGATCTTGTATACCAGTCTGAATATCATATCTATGAAATACATAAAAAAGAGAAGACCAAGTCAGCAATTTGATGTCTCCTAAGATATATTAAAGTCAAATGTGAGCAAAATTAATCTTTTTATCATACAAACTGATATTAGTCTGATCCTTTTACATGTCTAGTTATTAAATGACTGAATGAAAAACTGATCAACATGTTTATTGATACTTGCCCAAGGTAAGTTTGTGCCAAGTGTTTAAGTGAGTTGCTAAGCTTGCTTGTTTTCATCAATGGTGGGTAGCTGGCTGTATCCCTGAGAAAGGTTCCTTGGGATTTTAGAAAAGAAATTTCTCTGAAGTACAATTCATCTGATTATGATTGAAGCATTTTTAGCTTGCAATCTAAATGACACACCTAATCAAGTGTCCAGGGTAATTGATTCCAAGGCACTCGAGGTCATGATCCAGGCCATGACCCACAAGAATCCTTGCCTTTCCAACATCCGATCCAGTTGTCTGCATTGATTCTCCATTGTACAGTAGGTCTAGCATTTCCCTCTGTACTTGCTTCAATGCCATTGCATCCCTTAAGTGCTCTGGCCTAATGCCCGTAACTTCATACCTGAGAGGTTTTTAAAAACTCAGTTTGAGACTACTCACAGCCCCCATGAAAAAATATGGGTTTTTGTTTTTGTTTACCTGTAATTTGTAACCCAAATTAAGGGTTTGACATAAGTATGGAAGATAATGTTCTCATCTTCATCAGTAAAGCAAACTCTTGCACAAAGATCTATGGATCCATCACTTCCACCTCCAACCATTTTGCAAGCCAAGGCAATCACCTGTGGAGCTCTCATTCTTCTGCTTCTTGGTCCGAAATCACCACTGTTCGATGAACCATGCAAACATAGCCTCGGCATTCGAGAAACTAGTCCCTGAAAGCAAGGATTATAAACACAAATGTTACAGAGAGCTTTCTTTTTAAACAAGCTTTGGTTATATTTTTCATGGTGGTTACCATAGTCATAGCCAACAGGAATTGCCTCAAGTTGTAATTTTCAAAGTATAACTTCTAGTTTGAAAACTATGACTGGTATTTAAATTGAAAGACTGGTTTATGTTTAATTGAACTTACAGGGGCAGGACGAGATAGTTGGCAAGTTTCGCAGTGAATTCTAAGAGCATGTGGGCTATCAAGAATTCTCAAGCATAAATCGCACCCTCGAACACTGAATATCCTCGCACAGTCAATTTTTGGCAGTGGCCCTAGAAAGAAGAAGAGCTGATTTGTCACCAAGAATAAAGGATGAGTACCTTTGCTTTCAATTTAGCATGTCCTTTTGCTTTACCAATGAGATGCTCCCTAAGGGACTCAAGTGATCTGCAGTGCTTCTGACAAATCCCACACTTGGGCTCATGTATTGAGTGAAATGAGGTCCTCATATGCTCCACTAGGTGCTCCATTTTGTTGTACTGTCTATAGCATGCAGCACATTTGTTCCTGTTGGAGCAATATAATTGGTAAGTTCTACTGAAAATTTTATTCAGTTGGCACAAATAGGATTAGAAGTTCATGCGAAACTTTCTGTCACACAATTTTACTGACTAGTTCTGTTTGAAAGGTCAGAACTCATAAAGAAGATTTTGTAACACATCATTTTATACAATCAGAATATTCATGACTAAGAAAATACATAGTATAGTTTTAGCATTACTTCTGTAGCTCAGATTTATTTTGCATCATCTTCTGTCGAGAGAGAGAGATAGAGAGAGAGAATTATGTTATTATCATCATTGCAATGAACTTCATTCTTTGGTGATAATATACTTCATGTATTGGTGATGAAAACAAGGATGATGGATAGTCACAAGGTTTAACAGTCAAGTGAAAAGAATACTTGATGGCGAACACAACTGGTGTCAAGAATTATGAGCTGAGAACAGAATCCTTGAGCCTTGACGTTTGATGTGTCAGGGGAGCAATTAGTTCCAAGAAAAGAGCTAAATCCTAGCAACATACCAGAAGAAATCAAATATAAGTTTAGGAGAATATCAAGAAAGAATGCAGTGAAGGGCCCATGGAGACTAGTTGGAAGGCAAGGGAGGCTTCTCCCATATTGGTGCCAAGCGCTCACAGGACTGATACATCTAAAAGAGAAGTAGAAACTTTCATGTAGTTGGGAATGAGAACCAACAGGCAATAGCATACCTTATGGTCTCGGAGGACTCAGGCCTGCTGCCCATTGTAGATGTATAAACTTCTACTCAATGCTGAAGGACAAGGCCAGGGGATATGGTGCGGTATTTATATGAGGATAGGAGGTGGAGGCTTGACCAGTGGAGGCTGGAAATCAAAAAATTTGCAGAATTTTCAGTGCAATAGGACTTTGAGTTTAGGTATCATCTTGTCATTGAAAGAAATGTGAACCTAAGGTATGGTTATAAGCTTTTACTTCTCAGAAAAGAGTTTGAGCCTCTTATGCTGGAGCTATTCTTGGGTGTAGCTGGCCTGCGATATGGCTTGTAGGCCAGATCTATCACATGCTGAAGGTGAATCACGGGCTCAGAAAATGTAAGTAGAAGTCACAGCAGTACATACTCATTGATTGATATGATTTAAAAGGCACATAATAGATGAGGTCAATCCACTCACTTCTTTAGAGGAGTCATCTAGCATCAAATTTCATTGCTACCACAAAATTCATGCCAATCCATGAAAGAAAGGGGGCCCTACTTGGTACTCGCTCTCATGCATGCACACGCACGTATGCATAAACGCACATACAAAGTGTACATATAGTCCTTGGACAAACTGGTATTTAACTTTTAGACCTCAGTAACCTGGCATTTTATTCCCAGCTCTTGATTTCAATGGCAGTTTTATAAACAGATGCAACACTAAATGAAGCTTGACAGAAGACTAACATAAAAAGGCAGTCGAACAAGTAACAGGAATCGATTTGCGCTTTCTTTTTTGACCATTTTTTACAAACATATCACCTTTGAGGTCCCAAATTGGCTTTAGAAGATACCCAATATTCAAAGATAAAGAAGTGGCAACAGAGGAAGAATAATGCTGGCCACCAACATAACATGGGATTCCATGTCTAGACCACGCATGGAACCTTTCTCTGACCATCTTTGATACGCTATTCTGGATAGAATACTTCCTTGGGTTCTCTTCATGGGAGTGTCAAACCAAAAGCTGTCTCGAGATTCCTAGATTGGACCATCAATAAAGCATTCTCTAGCTACCTCTCGGCTAATGAGAGCTCCCCAACGTTTTAAGTGTTTTAATCTTGTCACAGCCAAGGTTATTTCCCTAGACGGTGCCTCCAAATGTCCAATGCCTCTCCAATCCTTTATTCAAAAAAAAAAAAAGAAAAGAAAAGAAAAGAAAACAGAGGAAAAAAAGTAAAAAGAAGAGGAAAAGTCAAATGCTTCTGAACTTTTAATATCTTTATACATGTAGGATGGTTCTCCACCACCGCAATGCATACAAAGAAAGAATACCTAAAATTATATTGATAAAAGTAAGACAATCATTTTAAAGTGGATTGAATTGTCTATATAGCAGCAGCTAATTGACTTTGACAAAGTCCTGGCTCAGATTCAAAGTATATGAATATGGTAAGTGAAAAACAAGACTGAAAGACGAGCATGGTTTGAAGCTTGCTATGAAAGTAAGAGATAAGATGAGGTGCGGGCATGTGCCTTGAACGCATTGGATACTCTCCATGGGGTGCTAAAGTAGTGGAGAATATGAGCACCCAAGGATTGGACCTTTGACCAGTTGTGTTTGCAAATGGATGGTGTTTCATTGAGGAATATATCATCAATGGTAGCACGTAGAAGGAAAAGATTGCCATCAAATAGTTGTCCCTTCGATTTATAGATATGTAGTGCTGTTAATACCGTGTTCTCAGCTTTATATCAAGTACATATGGTTCATCAAAAAAAAATATCACATATTTTTAATTTTATATCATGAAATATTTTATTAAGGAACTAGACTGAAAATGTTATGTCTAAGCTTAGCAAGGCAAGAAAAGCGAGGGCATGAGAAGGGTAGACAAAAGGTGTTTAGCTTATCATGATGCCTTTATATTAAAAATACATTTATATGATGTACTAAATGCTTTATGATGTTTTAATATTAAAGAATATATCAAAAGTATTAAATGCTCCACCAACTCTTTATATTAAAGAATGTTAAATCTATTGGTTGATGGTATCATTAAGACTAGTTAATTACTAGATTAAAAAAAAAAGTTTTTAACATTTTTTATAGTTAAAAAAAGTGTTTGATAATTTCTGAAACTAAAAAGAAGTTGTTGAAAGTTCCAACTTGTTGGTACCTATAATTATAGACAGAGTATTATAAATATAGAGGTAGATAATACTTGCAAAGGATTCAAATCTAATTTCAAAATAAATTTAAGACTTTGTCAGTATAATAAATTCTTGTATTTAGGAGCAGTTGTAATTGACTTTAAAAATAGCTTTTTATTTTTTTCATTCTATTCTTTTTATTTTCTGCCATTTATACTTTACTTTTATGTTAAGCAAAAGTGAGAATCAAATTAGTCCAAGCATTTGATAACACTTAATTAATTTATATTTTATTATTTTGAAAATAACATATTAGTGCACAAGCAGCGATCGAGGGGACCTTTACATCTAATTCCATGTCAACTTTAACTTTTATAAATAAGTACATAATCTTTCATTAAACTGCAAATAGGTCTAAACAGTAAAAAAATCAGATCGTTACCTAAAAAAAAGAAAAATCTAACTTAAACATAATCAATCTATAAAAATTATATAATAAAGGTAAAAAATTTTCTATTTTAAAATTGACCTCAAGTAAAGTAATAGTGGACACAATAGTACTAATAAAATATAAAATATTTTTATTAAAAAAAAATAAAATTTATAGCTTAATTATCTAATGAATTATTTGTTATTTAAGTAATGATTTTATAAATTTTTTAACTCAAGATAACTTAAATAAGTTTGATATTTTGACCTGCTGGCAAATACATGAGAACAATTATCATGTACTTGTCATCGTAGCCCGTGATCTATTAATTCCTTCGATATTTATGGTAACATTAGAACCTGCTTTTAATGTAAGAGTATGGATCCTTGATAACTGATACAGTAAAGATGTTGATCTGTCTAAAGAATTTATATGATGTGAAAGACAGAATATAAAATCAGATGCAGGGTGAAGATGAAGATTCCCTTCAAACGAATGAAAGAGTAGAAGATTAAAAATGAAAGATGACGTAAATTACTATGGCTTTGAAGGCCAAACAAAAGGAGTAATCATAATGTATCACACTAATCGCAAGCCTAAAAGGGAAACGTATATTTAATTTAATTTTTTTAAAAAATAATATAAATAAAATAAGTTATCACACTAATCACATCTCAGCCTTCCGCTGCGGCCTTGAGCAATTTCTGGGTTAAGAGGAGAGAAAAATAAATCTGGTCTCTCCATTTATCTCAACCATCCATTTATATGGCTTTGTCCATGGCCTCGGCTGATTCGGGAAGTACAAATCTCGAAGTAGGCTCAGAATGGAGCAGTGGTTTAAAATAGAAAACATTGTAAGAGGGGTTATTATTCCTATAATTTTCTGTTTTAATTTCCGTGCCACCAACTGGCAAAGCCAAATCCAGTTGGCTTTACCGCCTTGGATTTAATATAAAAATTCTATTCATTTTATTAAATCAATAATTATAATTTAATAACTAATTTAAAGAAAATGACTGCATGGCCGTTATTACAATCCCCTTTAAATAGAGGAAAAAGGAAAAAGCTAGCCGGTTGCAAGCGGTGGCGGTGGCGGTGGCGGTGGCGGTGGTGGAGAAGCCGCCTTCTTCCTCTTCCCGCCCCTGCAATTGGAGTCCCATTGTTCTATAAAATTTCTCCCTTGAGTTCCCGTTTTACCCTTCTTCCTTTTGCGCCATCTTCTGTTATACATTTTCTTCCGGCGGTCTCTTTTAAGGTAAAATCTCCCTCTCTGAATTCGTTATTGGAAGCTTTCGTTTTTTACATGGATTCTTTTTTTGCTTGTCGTTATTTGATGTATGTGGGTTTGAAATCTAATAGTTGCTTTCCACCAGAATTGAAAAAGAAAAAGAAAAAATAAATTGAATGATACTTTGCTATGATGAGGCTTTCTAGAGATTAATTTACGGCGAGAGTTTGAATTAGGAGATCTTTTGAGCAATTTAGAGAGATTTTTTTTGGCTTCTATTATGGAATCACAATTATTCATTGATTTTTCTATATTTAGGGACTTATAACTTGAATTTTTGGGGAAAAGTATTGTGATTTGAATTGCTTGGATGGTTTCGTCAATTTTTCTCTCATTGTTCTTGCAGTGTGCCAAATTGTTGTTGTTTGCTGCCCAAGCGAGCATTGCTTTATTTTTTGAGGGATAAATTTTGTTTTATCAATAAATATTTAAGTTGGTTTAATCTTTCTCTAACTAAAGGTTTGTTTTTTTTTTTTTTCTTAATGTTGATGGTTTATAGTTCTTCATCTAATATCGTGAATTTCTCGTCGTGTGCGATGCCTGGATTGATAATGAATGTGGTTGACGGGAATATGGCTTCTCGTGGGTTGAATTCCCCTCGCACTAGACAGAATCTTCGTTCAATAAAAACCATGAGGGCTTCTCCATCTCCAACGAGGCCTCTCAACAAGCACCTTGATCTAGGCATGGAGAATAGTACACGAACAACACCGGATCATCTGTGCTCGGAGAGTTCGAGCGGTTGGTCGAATTCGGAGCGGAGCTTTGGATCTTTTGGTGAGGAATCAAGAAGTGATGCGGAGTCGCATCATATCATTAATGGGAATAAGAAGGCTGTGAAGATATCAGAAGAGGGTGGCAAAGTGAAGGATTTGGTTGTGAGAGAGGATAATGGTTTGCTGGATAAGAAATTTGAGAAGGCATGTAAGGGCCACTCTCCAAACACCAATTCTCCTGTTTCATGGAAGAAGTCGGCAAGGCCTTCTCGATTGCCATCGGAATCCATTGCACCCACAAAGTTAAGCACAAAGAACAAGAAATCCCCAGAACGAGGTGGAAATAATGTGAGAAAATCAGGTGCAAAACCGATTTCACTTAAGAAATATAAAAGTCTTTCTTATGAAAATGCCTCAATGCCAAAGAATGTGACTGGAGATTCCTCTGAGATAGAGCGAACTCACCCAGATCAGGGGCCTTACTTGCTTAAGCAAGCAAGGGATGTAATGTCTTTAGGCGATAGCCCTCGGAGAGCTCTACAGATAGCACTTCGGGCAGCCAAGTCATTTGAGAGATGTGCATGGAAGAAGCCTGATTTGAATTTAGTCATGAGTCTTCATATTGTGGCAGAGATTCACTGCACATTGGGGCAGTATGATTTGGCAATCCCTGTGCTAGAGCAGTCGATTGAAATTCCATCTGTAGAACATGGCCATGACCATGCTCTTGCTAAGTTCTCTGGGTATATGCATCTGGGAGATATTTATGCCACATTGGGTCAGATAGAGAACTCGATACAATGTTATACAAGAGCGTTGGAGGTTCAGAAGCTGGCATTGGGTGACAAGGACCCAAGGGTCGCTGAGACTTGCCGGTATCTGGCAGAAGCTCATGTCCAAGCACTGCAATTTGATGAGGCAGAAAGGTTGTGCCAGATGGCCCTTGGCATCCATAGAGAGAAAGGTCATTTCGCTTCTATGGAGGAGACAGCAGATAGGAAGCTCATGGGTCTCATTTGTGATACAAAGGGTGACTATGAATCTGCCCTTGAGCATCTAGTAATGGCAAGCATGGCGATGATGTCCAATGGCCAGGAGGCAGAGGTAGCTTCAGTTGATTGTAGCATAGGAGACGCCTACCTATCCTTGGCTCGATATGATGAGGCTGCTTTTGCTTACCAGAAAGCACTTACTGTGTTCAGGTCCACCAAAGGTGAGAACCATCCATTGGTTGCTTCTGTCCTTGTGCGTCTGGCCGAATTATATATGAAGACAGGGAGATTCAGAGAATCACAATCTTACTGTGAAAATGCTCTCCTGATCTATGAAAAGCTGCTTCCTGGGACATCCCTTGAAGAAGTTGCCAGTGGTCTCGCTGCTGTCTCTGCCATACGTGCATCAATGAATGAGCATGAGAAAGCACTAAATTTGCTTCAGAGTGCCCTTAACATTTATAATGATTTGCCAGGCCAGCAAAGCAAGGTTGCTGGAATTGAGGCTCAGATGGGAGTGTTGTATTATGTCATTGGAGATTATTCCGAGTCTTATGCCTCCTTCCAGAATTCAATCACAAAGCTTCGTGCATGTGGGAAGAAAAGGTCTGCCTTCTTTGGCATTGCTCTGAACCAAATGGGGCTAGCTTGTGTGCAACTGAATGAAATAAATGAAGCTGCAGAGTTGTTTGAGGAAGCCAAGAGCATTTTGGAGCAAGAATATGGACCATATCATCCAGATACACTAGGAGTATACAACAATCTGGCAGGGACCTATGATGCATTAGGAAGGTATACTTTGTTTGATCTCATGCATTAGATATGCTTCTGAATGATTTAAGATGCTATTTAATTTTTTTTGCTCAAAATTAATAATTCCATTTACCATACATAGCCTGGTCAACCAATTGTAATTTTGCATGAAACTACGTGCTACAGTGCACTTTCTGCATCCCATCATTTTAGGATAATTTTAGTACTATAACAATTAAGTTTCCCCCCTGAAATAACCTGATAATATAATGGACTAATTTAAGAATCAAACGCATTCTAATTTCCTCTCTCTCTTTCTCTGAGCGAATCAAATGCATTTGACTTAATGAATGTAGAAACAAGTTGCAGGGCTTGTTCTGTAACCAAGAAGCATGTGGATCGTTTGGATGCTATTTTATTTGTTACCTTCTTTTGCTAGGTGTAGCTATGATGATTTTAAATAACCTGCAAGCAATTCTCACTCATTAAAGTTTTGAACTAAATGAAGCACACTTTGTCATCATTTTGATATTTGAAGAACTCCAAGCTTTTGTCATGTTGCAAGTAACAGTGACAACTGGTTTAGTTCCATCTGGTTCCACAAATAAGAACCCTATAGATGAAGTGCAATGTTTCCTAACCTGCTTGTTATCCTTTATATCTCAATATGCTTTACTGTATCAATGAAGATTAATTGCAATTGTAGTTTAACTAATGATTTAAACTCTAGATTTTTATCAATTAAATGGACTTCGCATTGGAAATTTCTAGTTGGAATGGAATCCATGTTGTGAAATAAACTTCATTATGCTTAAAAAACCAAGGAAGTTCCTGAGTCCATTATTTTGTGGTAAGTTGGTCTACGGGTTGTCATATTACTCTTTAGTGAGACAGATTGCATGACAGTATGGCAAAACATGTAACCTTTTTGTTCTTTATAGTGCAAGTGTTTCAGTTGCTTCTAGATCTAAGACTTGGAGAACTATTGCTTCTTTAAAATAATCACTTGCCATGTAAAGCCACTCTTCTTTACTATTTTTAGTCGTCATTTTTTTCCAGGGTACTGTAACAAATGCACAGTGCATCTTGTGTTCTAATATTTCTTACTTCGGTGCAGGCTGAAGGATGCCATTGGGATATTGGAATACCTTGTTGAGATTAGGGAGGAGAAGCTGGGGACAGCCAATCCAGCTGTAGATGATGAGAAGAAGAGGTTGGCTGTTCTGTTGAAAGAAACTGGTAGAGTTCGGCACAAGAAAACAAGGTCACTGGAAATTCTCCTTGAAGGCAACTCCCATGGCATGAAGAAGAAAGCAATTCCAGTGTAACGCCTATCATGAAGTGTGTTTCTATGCATGCTAAAAGATCTGTATTGATTGGCTCCTTCTACTTGGATGGTTAAGTGAACATTGGGAAAGAGCTCAGTGGAAGTATCATTCAATGTTTGTACCAACCAGGTCATTGTCCCTTGTGTTCTTCAATATAATCATCTCTTTGGCTTCATGGATATTTCAATAATCAAAGATTACCGGTGATCATAGATCACCGTGTTTGGTATACTATGGGAATGAAATGTTATCATACATTCAATACCAATAATACTCTTAAAAACTTATTTGCATAATATATTTTATATTATATATAATAATAGTATTATTATATTATATAATATATTATGTATAAATTATATATTATAATATAAAATTAATAATATTATTAACAAGAGGTAGACTTGGTTATATTCAAATGTAGCCAAGTCTACCTCTTATTAACAATACTATAAATATATACTTGTATTATATATAACCTAGTATATTATAATATGTAATAATATATTATTATATAATATTTATATATTATAAATAATATAATATATTACATTATTATAATATGGAGGAGAGATCAATAAATATAAGGATAAAGTTGTCCCCTTATTTTAGTTAAGATCACTATCACCATTCTGAGCAGTGATCCTAATCCCTTGGTCATAACACATCACTATCCAAATAGAGATACCAAACGGGGTGATCTTATCACCGTCCCATTATCACCAGTAATTTTTGCAAGATCACTCTATACCAAACAGCCCTTAAAGGTAATCTTGCTATTATCCAAAAAAATTTGGTATCACATAACCAATACATGCTAACACCTTATGGCAGAGATAGATGGAGGTAGGAATAACAATGGGGATGGGAGTGTAGATAGATAAAATTTTTGGAAAACCGATGGGTTTGGAGGCAGAGATGGAGATTGGGGTTTTCATCTCCAAACCCTCCAATCCTTGGGACCCAATCATTTTTTTTTTCAAATGTAAATATTGAGTTTTGACTCTTAAATTTGGGTTTTTTAATTATTTTATATGTCTACTAATTTATAATAGATTATGGACTGAAAATGTGTTTTTATATATATAGAATAAGGTCCAAAGTTGACAATTCGATTCAATGAAATAATAATGCTTTTTCTATCATGTTTCTAGCTGGCTGTATGTGAGTTGTGCTGTAAATAAGGCGGAGATGCAAAGGTATAAGAGAATGGTATAAGAGGCTAAATCATTTCCTAAAAAATCAATAAAAAAGCATCTGAGTTGAACCTAAAAAAGGAGAAGATCGTCGCGTGGGGGGGGGGGGCGGGGCATGGATTGTTTTGTTTGGGCACATGACATTGTTTTGAGATACTCAAATTGGGTTTAAAGTCTCTCCATGTTGAATTGGTGTCCCCAATTTATAGCCATTTTGGTTAACAAATCTGTTGATTTGTTAAACTTTGCTGCAAATTGGTTGTATTATTCAATTATTCTGGCAGGGAGATTAGTTAGCAAGGGTTGAGATGAGTTTTTATGCAAAGAAATTGAAAACAGATGACTATCAAGCCGTAGATCAGTCGAAATTTTAGAGAATTTATGCAATTTCGATAGTTTAATATGGAATATTGATAGATGCCTTTTCATTAGTGATGCTTGGTGTTCAATATGCTATTATGGGCATTGATATAGTTGTTGTGCTGTGTATAACTATTTCTTGACCAGGTGGTTTGGCTGCATGGCTTCAAAATGCTTTTGAGTTACCCATGGCAGTAATTTTCTCATCTCCTCCTAAACCTAGTTGCTTGAAATTTGATATATATTTTAGCTAGTTGGGAAGTCACTCATTATGGTCCATGACAGTCCTGCCTGGTTTTCTATAAATTTTTAGCCAGCTTTTGGCACTTGTTACCAAAGTGATGCTACTGGTGAGAGAAGGAATTTCTTTGACCTGTCAGTGAAATCTCTCGCGTGTTCTAAAAGGGCTGGCATCCAAAGTTCAGTCGGATCTCACTTCAATCTTTAAAGTAGCCACTAGAGCCAACAGCTTTAGCTATGAAGGTCAATGATGTATACCAGGATGTAACATAATCATCCTCTAATTAAATTATTGATGAAAGAATCATATATACGTGATTTTTCAATAATACAATAGCAATCACAAGTTGAATTATCTGTTCAAAATCATGATTGATTCTTGAATGTCTTTATCTTTGATAATCATGCTGTGTCAACTTGTGTCAATTGTTAAAGTAAATAAATATACAAGCAACAGACTAAAAGTTCTGCATGTTATTGTATTGAACAAAACCACTGTCAATTCAGACCCATTGGTTTGTACTACTGGTAAAATATATGATATCCATACATACAAATACAGAAAACACCAAGAAAAGTAAATAATCTCTGTTTTTAAAACTAAAAACTAGAATCTGTACAGAAATAAGGCATATCATGTTCTAATACTTCAGTCTCTGATACGATGGTTTACCACTTTAAAGTCATGGGGTTGAAGCATGCTTACCTTTCGCAGTAAAAAGGAAACTAAAGGTACAGTATAAGTAAATATGTGATGACATTAAACCTTAGCTGCTCTATATATTGAGCAGTATTTTGCATTACCTTTTAACTATTATGGGATGTCTCACAGGCCATATCAAGTGATCACTGTTTATTCTGCTCTGGTTTAATTTTTATATACTGAACTATTTTTTTTTCTATGGTGATACAGGACTTTAGTTCCAGCTTATGACTTACTCTTTGGGAAGCTTGCATTGCATTCCCTTTTTCAAGACTACTTTGAAAAGCAAGGAATCTCAACACAAGGATCATGCTAAAGCCATTGGAAGATCCTCATATGGATTTAGTTGCAACTGTATCCATCAAACTTTAGATGCACTTCATGTTTGTTATACAAATCATTCTTTGATTCCTTTTGATCTTTTCCCCTCACTGAAAGAACAGGATATATCGAGTATCCAGGTTCCAATATGGAGATCCACATTCCGTTTTTGTTCATTTTGACTCACCTTTTAGATTTGATAGGAGCTTGACTTTTCTGTTTGACTTTGTTAATGATAAAACTTATGCCTTCAGCATTTTTTATATCTTTTATCATATTATGTACGTATACCATTTTTTATTTTGAAAAGGTGCTATGATGATCAATTACAAGAAATAAAAGCAATGGATTATTTTTAGACTACAAAACCATTATTCTTAGATTTCAGCTGTTCTTCAATTTGCTTTCTCAAAGTGCAAGCTTGAAGTTTACCTTGATTATCTGGGACATCAAATATCTTCTTGGCAGCTCCTTAGGGGTGAAGCTTGTATTTTTACCAGTCTTTTGTCAGATGAAACTCTGTATGGATATACCTTGAGCCAATATATTTTTTTCTGGGGAACCTCTCTCATGCTTGCTGGCAAAGCTGTTCCTCTCTTCAATGGATGCCTTCATCTTCTACATCCACCTTTGTAGCAGCTTATGTAGGAGAGACCTTTTCTCTCAATTTATTCATCCCTTCTTAATTTTCTTTATTCTTCATTTGATCATTTTTTCACATTTGCATGCTTCCTCTTGCACCTTTCCTCTGATCTCTACACCACAATATCACTAAAATTCTTCTATATTGTTTTAGGTTGAACATGATCTCTCGAGCTGATCTTAATCAGTTTGCTTGACTTGTATTGATATAATTTATGCTGCTTCATCTACTTATCTTTCAAATATGATACTTTAGTTTCCCAAGCTAATGAAATGAAGTCCAAGTATGTGGTACCATTAGCCATTCAGTTGTTTTTGTTGATTGCTTTTTCTTTGTTTTCATTGTACATGCAGAGGTATTGGTTAGAGTTATCTTGAATTATTCTGGTAATTTTTATATATAATTGAAGATTTTGTGCTTTGAGCAAATGAAGGTTGCTTGCCTTAATATTTTTAAGTTGTCTGGTCCCCTTGATCAGAAATCTGGGAAGGCTGTTAAAGGAAATGCATTATTCTGATGGCAAAAGTTGGGCTTCTTATTAACTAACTTTGCTGTTTAATGTTCTACTGATAATCAAAAATTGTATTTGCATCAATGATCCACAAAAGAGGATATTATTTTCATTTTGGCTTTCCTTTTATTGGGACTTGGATGATCCCCATATGTTTATTGACCTTATGGTATCTACTTCTGATCCATAAGAATCTAATCCTTGGAAAAGACATCTAATTCTGTCATTAAAAGGCTGTTATTTTGCATGTTAAATTGTTAGATGTGCTAATCTTTCAGTGTCAATTGCATTATGTCTTGTTTGTCAGCATACTGCATTTGAGGTCACGTTCTTACTACCCTAGATATCAGTTGGGCGTTTTTGGTATATTTCCTCTGCTAACAGCAAAAAGGTATGTTCTTTAATTCATCATAGATCAAAATAGGTGCTTTTCAACAGTTTAAAAACTAGGCTTGTTCAGAAATTTTTTTTTTACATGGGTCAGTTATTCTCTACATTGCTGTGCTTGGTTCACTTATCTAAGTATCTTGTCATGGTCAGATTCCAAAAGCTTTGGGAAGTGTTTCTGTGATTAAACATGACTTTCTTCTTCTTCTTCTTCTAACTTATTGTGCTTTTTTCTTACATACTCCATGCTTTCCAATTAAAATTGTTATTCTAAAGTGATCTATAAGCTTAGAAAAAAAATGAAAGCTTTTTTAATTCTAGCATGTGCAAGTGCACTTGGTTGGGGGGTTGCAGAATCACTGAAATCAAATGTCAAAGAGATGGAGACACAGCATTGATAGTGCAAATCCTGCATGTTTCCTTCACTTTACAAGTTAACAATACTTGCAAAATGGCATGCCTAATGTGGAAAGCATTTGTGTCATTTATGAATTCATTTACATATCCAAGTGTATATGATTTAACCCTAACTTCTTCTTTATATTACATCTAGTTAAATTCATGCTATTCAACTTCACAAATCACCAACTTTGTCCAAGTATTCCAGTCAACATACTTGCCAAATAATTAATTAAATCAAGCTAAAAATTATCTTTGTTTGCATCCAGGTTAGGTACTAGTGAAAATGTGAAATTTAGAAATTTGAGACATTGCTTGTTTCTTAAGATTGCTAACATTTCAAAACACACAAACTGAAACATTTGGAGTTTCCTTTTGCTGCACTAGTTCACATGCATCTTTTTCTTTGTTTTCTAAGATCTGTACTTTAATTGGCATGCCATCTCATATTACAAAGTTCCTATGAGAAAGAGGATGGCAAGATCTAAAAAAAATTATATGGAAGTTGTTGAGATCATACATCATTGGCGCCTTGTAAAATGCAAAAGTGTGTTCATTTCTGTTTGCAATGCTACTTTTGACATGTATCAGTTTCCTTTGATCCTTTCTTATCTTTCCTTATCATTTATTAGTTGCTTCTTTCTCATTGTAAAATTTGCATGGCTCTCAAAGTTAATTACATAGCAGGGTATTTCCTGAAGATTATGGTGTCATGGGCTTGAGATATGGATCAGAAAATCTATCCATTGGGACATCATTTATGCCATTTCATTGTAAGTGAAAACCATATATTTAACTGATTTCTCCTCTGAATTATAATTTAAATCCCTTAAATGTGTACCATGTTCAAACCTATGTTGTCTCTTATTCATCAAACTTCTCATATAGCTCTGCTAATAGTAGTTTGCAACAGCATTATTTGTCTGGGATAGAACTTAAATTATATCTCTATGAGAAATTCATGGGTTTGATATCAATCTTGCACAGCAGCATGGAGAATTGGAAATCAGAACAAACCAATTTGAAACATGTTTTAACTGTACATATTGATTCTTAAGTATAGTTAAAAACTTGCAAAGGAGAAAGTATAATATAGTTGTTTCCTCTCCAGCATCAAGAAATCTCACCACAAATAATGAGAAAGGCAATTCGGTTAATGACAGAGAACAAAAACAGGCTAATTTATTGAAGATTTTTTATTCTTATGTGGAATATAACCAAAGGTACTTGGGTCCAAACATGTGTTATCTGTTTTAGGTACTATTATTCTGTTGATTGAAGCCATCTGCTTTTGTTGAATGCTGACAAAAGTGGATACTTCTTGCAAATCCGAACATGCAACATTTTTATTTTGAGCCTTTGCTATTGAAATTTGTATACTAGATTTCTCATGTAGTTCCATTTATGCTGGTCAAGATCAAGTTAAGAGATGTCTGAGGTAGGTGAGTGTGCATATATGATGACATTTAAGCTACGCCTTTGTTTCATTTGCTTGTTGACATTTTCCTCATATGATTCCCTGAAGTTATTGACAAAATTTTCTATTGTTTTCATTTGAAGCTTAACTTTTGTTTGGTTGACTATACCTTACGAATACATCTCTTATTCTGTAGTGTTACCAGTGATTCTTCTTTTGCAGTGTCTGGTGATACTCCGATCTGTGCATGGCTAGTGGGCAGGGCTGGGAGATTAAGTGTAGGCTTGAAGTACAATCATCCTTGTGAGTTGAAATTAATGTAATAAAGCCTATGAGGTTCTTCTCACATATGAATATTTATAAGAAAAAAAAACCTCTTGTTGTTGTCACATTGTTTTCATTTTTCATTATAATTCATATCTTCCATCTTTATGCACTGCTTATTATACGTTGTACATAAATGAAATCTATTCCAATGATTCATTTCAGTGCTATGATCAAACAACCATATATGATGGATATTTTTTTTTAACACATTGTTAAGTAACTAACACTGGCCTATAGGCCTTAAAGTATGAACGCACAGGACTTATTTAATCTATATGTTAAAACTTGTATGCTCAAGCCATGAGTACAATTGGTTGGTTTATCTGTTTTTAATTAACTAAATTAACTTCATTGATAAAGTTCCACATTGCAAAGAAAAGAATAGGCAAGTTATTGAAACACTTACAGTCTTCATAGCTCAGCTCACCATTTCACTTGCCCCCCTTTCGATGTTTTCAGTAATGAATAGTGTACTCAATTATTGGCATTCATTAAAAAAAAAATCCAAGAAACTAGGTTAATGCAATAAAATTGATATTAATTGTCAATATCATTTATGGCTTATTTTATTGGTGTTATCTTTTATTAGATGAAAGCAAACAACCTATTAACTTCAAAGATTGGAAGAACTGGAGGTGCGCTGTTGGTTATGGATTAGGTTCAAGCAGCCCACTGTGTCCTTCATTTAATTTTGGCCTTGGTTCACAGGTTTGGCTTCCTCTCTTTGATTATATTATTCTTTTGAGAATTATGATACTTGTTTACAATTCCATTAGCTTCTTATAAGCAACTTTATGAGTTTCTTCCTGCATAGGAGTTACACATAAATAAATAAAGGTCTGTGTAGGTGCTTTGTTTTTTCGCTGGAAGATTACTAATGTTGCATGGCGAGATTATAAGCTTGGCTTTTGTAAATTATCAAGGAGTTTTGTTACCCTCTATAATGCCTTGAACATTCTGTTGAAATCGTCATCAGATTATCCTCTCAAAAAAATGTATTCTGGTTATAACTAGTTTCCACAGCTTTAGATTCAGCATGCATATTGCATTACTTTAGTATGAGCTCTTCTGGCATGTATAAGCTAATTATTAATATTAATTCTTAGGGTTCGTGCTATTTGTGAATGTGTGCCTGAAAAACATATATATCTAGAAAGGTGGTGCCCAATGTTGGTCCTCCCATCTGCCTATAAGCTTGATATGCACATATGTTAGTATGTCATGATCTATATTTTGAGGTGTTGGGTTTCCTCGAGCATTTTTTAGAAACTCACTCCTAGAACAAGAGTTTGTGGGGAAAAAGGCACATTTAGTCACTAAAGTAGTAGATGGAGGTAGGAAGAAATTTAGAGAGAGAGAGAGAGAGAGAGAGCATTAAGAACAAGGTAAAAGCATAAACTGGAATTAGTGAAATAACTGAAAAAAAAGAAGCAACAGGAGAAGGTGGAACAGACTATTTGCAACTGGGGACTAAGGAAAGAAGTGCTTCAGCTTATCAGTACATTGAGTTTGATATTAAGTTTATCAGTACATCAAGCAGCATGAGATAAAATTCTTGCATCAAGCTTTTGGTCAACTCTAACATAGTTGATTGTATTTTTGAATGTTTATAATGGGGATTTGCCCCCTTGTTCCCACCAAAAAGGGGGAAAAAAAAATCTTGCGTCAAGCTGGTTTGTATGATCTCCAAAATTGCCCAGAACCTTCTTTGACTATGTCCCATTACCAGATCTTAGAAAGAGAAGGAAAGAATGATAAAACTAAGGAAAGGAAGGTGATGGAAGTCTTCTCTTAATTGTGGATATATTGTTGTTTATGTTTGGATAACTTTGTTCTTAGACTATATCTTGGCAGAATCTTCATTTGCTTTTTTTTCTACAGTTATTTATTTATTTATTATTTTTTCATTTGCAGCTTATTGCATGGTTCTATCAGCATGCTGTGGTGCTAAGAATATCTTATATATACTGGATGATCCACTAGAATTACAATTGCCTTCCTATGTACTAGTTAATTGCTTATTCTCCCTGGCATGCTAATCTATAATATTTGCCATGATTGGAGCTGGGCTGTGTGCTCAAATAATGAAGCTTTCATGTATTTTCTCTCTTATCTACCCTGATGCTTCTCCCATTGTGAAGTGAGGTATTAGAGTCCCATATGATTCCTATTTGATGAGGTCTCTGCACCTGGGTGAAGTACATGGAATACTAGCTGGTCTATAATGAAAAGGTTTCCAGTATCTTGATTTTAATTAGTATAGCATAATCTCTTGCTGCATGTGTTTAACTGACTGCACAGTTTCTCTGTTTAGAAAATAAATGATAGCACATCTATTGATGGTCTATCTGTAAATCATCTACTGCAGAATCTTTTCAATGAGTTCAGTTATCCTTTCATTGTCCACTTAAAGGTCTGAGAACTTGGTATTGGTTTTGGTCAGGCCAGTGGAGTTTAAGTTTCTGTGGTCTTAGCAATTTTTACCTTTTTGCTCAAATTGTCATATTTTCAAGGATATCTGGCTATTCAACTAAAAGGCACACAATTACAAAAATGTTGTATTATCTTATATAAAATGCAAGTTTTCATTGTTGTGAATGGTGGTGTCTTGTATTAAGTTGTTCACATTAACATATATTTAAAGTACTATAATGGAGAACTCTTTGGAGGCCTTAACCTATTAAGGGGCTGAACTAAAATTGGGTATCTGTTGTTCTCAATTGGTTTCAGATGAAACTGATCAGAACTGCAAGAAACCACATGACACCTGAAAGGAGAGTGCTTCTGGACTGCCCCTGGTTGAATATGAGTTTTAGCTGGCCAACACTTCAAACCTTAGTCCATGGAGATTGTGGCAGCACTTGTGTCGACTGTTGTGCTCATATTTCTCTCACTCTAGTAAGCCTTGGAATCTAGGAAATGTGAACCTACTTGCACATCTGCGGTCAAAAATTCATGTATACCATAACAGACAGGCCTTGTGGGGGTTGATTTTCCTGTTCATGATCTTCTATTAATATGATCTTCTCTTCGTGTTTCATGTTTTTAATAGCATTTTAAGATTCTATCAACTCTTCTTATGACTACTTCACCTTCATATACTTTAGCCCTCATCAAGTGATGGTTATGCCTCCCTCATTGTTTAGCAGCCTGTAGCTTCCAGACTTCAGTACATGAGAAACTAGTCCTAGTGGCTTTTTATTTTTTAAAAAATCCTATGGACACCCATAAAATGCATGCTTTGATTTCCTTTCTCTTAGTTTCATGATGCACTAACTTCCACATTCTTATCCCAACCTTGGTGATATTGCACACATGTTATGTCCATGTCAATGTGTCCGATCACTATTTTGTAAAGTTACCTTTATATTGGCTAGGATGGACCAATCATAGAATGCTTACAACTCGCATTTGCAGTTGTATATTCTGATTTTATTCTTTATTGAACAAATTCTTGAGTATGTTCCATCCTTTCGGTGGAACCAAATGTCTGAAAAGATTTGCTTAGATCATCTCTTGACAATTGATCTGTGAAGCTTTATATCATTTATATATCAATCAAAAGGAAATTTATCTGCAGAATATTATGCTTGCTTTTATTTTCAGATACTTAAATTTATATATACTTGATTTAATAGGATATGATCCAATTAAAAGTTTTGCATCCTAATCTGTTCTCCTTGTCAAATGTGTACAACATGTGCAAAGAAATGAGCACCTAGTACAAGTAGATGTGTATTCTTTGTGTTGCTTTAAGAAATCATTATAACCTGTGTTAGTTGTATAACTTGTTTGACGCATTTGGTGTCTAGTTCCTTTGGTTTCCATTTGAATGAACTGAAGTAGGGATATTATATATGTGCAGGTGCCAGAATATTAAATTGTAACAAGTGGTAGATTATCTACATTTATATTGTGTGGATTTATCACCCACATATCTTTTATTGCACACGTCATTCATGAACAATTTTGAGGGCACTGTTTGGATAAACTAGCAATTTCCACACTTCTTTATTTATAATTAGATGACTCTGTCATTGCACCTAAGAAAAATCCACAAACCATCCATTACTATTTTGACGTAGGCTTTCATATATGTGCATGCTGTTATAAAAAATCTAACAATCTTGGAATTTCTGTGATGCACTTTCATGTCCAATTGACTGTACTAGCTTTATCTGTCAGTAGCACCTTGCCAATCGGTACTTCCTGAAAATATAGAGTACTATCAGATGTCAACTACTGGACCTAATCTTTTATTTTATTTTTTTTATCAGTTTACTTTGCTTGGTGCCACAAATTAAAGAATCCAGGACAAGTTCATGATGCACTTTCACATCCAATAGCATGGTAGTTTCTGTATTCATAGCATCAAAAAATTTAACTGTACCATTTGCTGATGAGTACTTTCTGAATGTGTAGGGTATATTTTTTGTAACATAACTTCTCACCATCTCAATTAACTGATTAGGTGTCCATTATTGGAGGTAGTGTCTTATTTTTTTATCATTATTTCCAGTTGTATGGCTTGCCTTTTATCTTGATCGGGCTCAAGACCTTTGGATGTTGGGGGTCCTGTGTATGATAGCATGGAAAAATTATAGAACTTTATTCTCATTCTACAAAACAGGTGAATAATCCATTTGAAGAAAATCAAATAGTTGGAATTACGAATTATATTGACTTCGGCTTTGAGTTGGTGACAAGTTAACTTGCAAGATGGAGAAAGATTTTTTTTCCCCTGTCAATTAGTTCATTAGATTAGGGAAGCTGAGTTTTCATTGGAACATGTTCTCAAGAATCAATGGAGATAAGTCATTGGAGAGTGTGGATGAATCCTCATTCCAATTAGCTGTATCTTGGCAAGTTAATAATAACGTCTTACTGAAGGTGAGACATTATCTGTTCATTTCATGGCAGTAATTTGTTGATAAGATGTTTTCTAACTACTGTTATTTACCATTTTTCTAGGGAAAAATGGGCCCTTTCAATTCTTCCATAGCTTTAGCATTCAAGCCTCAGTGGAGACCTTCCTTTACTTTCAGTATTACTGGTACATTTCACTGCCTGGAACTTTCGTTTGCATACCATTGAGAATTTGTCTTATTGAGATAGCACACATAATTACACTGTCATATACTTTAAAGGAGACCTACAAATAAAAGCTTATTAAATAATACTATTTCAGATTTTGAATAGATTGTTAGCACTGAGTGCTTTTACCAAGATGATATGCCACTTGAACGTGACCTGGATACAGATAATTAGGTAATCAGTGTTGAAGTGTGATGCATGTTTCATGTAATTTGAAGTGAAAGAAATGGAGCATAAAGACAATAACATCACAAGACAATCATACAAAAATTAACACCTCAAACAAAACAAATTAATAATAACAAATTAATAATAATAGCTATGTGCATAATAAATAGGTGTATGCACCACCAGTATCTTGGATTCTCCTCATAAACTCTCATCGATGAAGCGAGCAAGTCAAAAACATTTCTATCCTATTTGGGAATGAAGCTTTGGAAGGAGAGGGAAGCAGTAAATGGTATCCTTATAATCAACACTTAGCATTTTCTTTATACTGTTATTTACTTGAATTTCAAAGAATTTTGGTGCAAGGATCCTTGGTTTTCTTCTCAAGCAAAGACATCCTTTGGGGTATGCTATCTTGCTCTATATAATAATATCCTTTATTTGATCCGATACCAGTAGCTGAATGACTTCCTTTATGCTGGTTTGTTGTTTGTAGCCATTAATAACCGTTTGCATGGGACAACATCGTATGGATTTGGAATGCGAGTTGAAGATCTGAGAGAACCCAGGTTCCTCCCTGATCCTTTTCTCCTATGAATAATTAGAGAAATTATGTTGATGACAGGTAACTATAATTGTCCTAATATATTTCTTTTTCCACAATTTACAACTTCCGATGAAGTCCACAATTTTATGGTCTCATAATTTGGGATGGCCAGTTAAATTATTAACTCTGTGCATTGTTGTTTTGAAAGCTAAATAATAAACAGTATCACAGTTATGTAACTCAACTGACTGCAATTTTCTTTACGAATTCTTCGTGGTTTTATTTGGAGAATGCATGGTGAAGCTAACGGCAGCTCGCTCTTTTTTTTTTTTTTTTTGCATGATCGATCCGTTCTTCGTTAACTAGTTTCTGTCTCTCTTTTTTTTCCCCAATTGTAGTTATCAAAGGGCTGATCCAAATTATGTGATGTTGACACCAAACAAGGAGCATTTGGCAGACGACGTTCTACGGAACTTCGGAAAGCGGCCCAAGTTCCAAAAGGAAATTGACTCTGGAAACTAGGATCACTTGCCAAGGGAACTGAGACCCGTTGGCAAGGTCTTCTAAAACCTTCTCTTGGGCCAGTGCGATCAAGTTGACAGATGATTGCCTTGAAGACTCGAAGCGTCTAATTCTTCTACAGAGAGATGCAATTAAAAAAATGCATCACGCTAAAACAATGCTGATCGTTAAAATCTTGCTCAGTGAATCAGCTAAAGTGGGCATTTGTATATATGCTTGTTTTATGGTGACGGTAAACTTGGTCTCTTGACAGGAATAATGGATATATGTTTTTAGGGCAATTTTGTCTTCTTCTGTTACTGATTGGAATTCTCGGGCACTAAGTTTGAATTTGTGTTTTGGTCATACGTATTTATTTACTAAATTCTTTCTGCTGAGCTTTTTAACATCAATAAGAGTTTTTGCCCCTATTGGATAATACATTATAAAGATTAAAAAAAAGGATTAAAAAAATGTTGAACTTTCATTAAAAAAAAAAAAAAGAAATTTATCAATTTTAGTTTGATTATAACATTTTAGTTTAATTGTTTTTTATAATCATGCAATAGACTAGAATATATTTGCCCATAATATGATAGGGATTAGTGAATAGAGTTCTAGCGACACATCCAGGAGAGTAGATTGTTAAGAAAGCAATGATAAATCTAAATAAATAATCATAAGGGAAACCATACACCCACTACCCTTGTGGCGCAATTATGTGACAGGAGATCGTAAAAGGATAAGATAAGTTGGAACAGTCCAGAAGTTAGTCCAGAAGTCAGTCGATATTGCCTCGATGATGCCAGTATAAAGTGACCTCATCCTAGAACAATGTAGCAACAAATTGTAAGCTTGCCATAGTTCCAGTCAATCCATATAGACTATAACGCTAATCATATCTTCCCTTTTTTTTTCTCCCATGAGAAAAGAAAATAAGTATTCATCGTATTTATATCCACTCCGAAACAACTGGTGCGCAAAGTAGCGGCTGTCCTCGCAAGCATGGCTGCTGCCGCGGCACTGGTCTCCCCTTTTCCCTCGTCCTCCCCTTCTACCCCTCTTCGCCAATCTTCTTCTCTCGCTCTCGTGAGAACCGTTTCCTTCGCCCAAAATTCCATCTCCTCGAGGTTTCTTTTCCGCCCTAGAAGTCCTCAGCTCATCTACAAATCCTCCCCAGTTTCCCTTCTCTTCTCCCGCAACCACCATCCTTCTTCGATCGCTAATTCCTCCCCCTTCCGGAAGTTAATCCCGAACAAATTGTGCGACGGCTTCTTCTCCTCCGCCGTCGAATCCGTTTTGGTCCTCCTCGCCTCCCTGACCCTCTCGTTCTCCGTTTTTGTCTCCGATGTAGGCCCCGCCAACGCCTTCGTGGTCTCCACCCCGCGCAAGCTCCAGTCCGACGAGCTCGCCACCGTCCGGCTCTTCCAGGAGAACACCCCCTCCGTCGTCTACATCACTAACCTCGCCGTCCGGTAGTCGAAGCTCGTTTCGCATGTTTTTGGCTAATTCCAGTTTGATCGAGTTATTTGTAGTGAACTTCGATTGCCATGCTTGTGGTTTAGGCAAGATGCATTCACGCTGGATGTGCTGGAGGTGCCCCAGGGCTCGGGCTCGGGGTTTGTGTGGGACAAGGACGGCCACATTGTGACCAACTATCATGTCATCCGCGGGGCATCCGATCTCAGGTTGGTGAGAGCTCGACTTCTTTAATTGACTTGTTTAGTGTTCTTCCTGTTCTAATAAATTGATTAAACACAACATCTGAATAGCTATTGATCTTCTTGTTCATCTTATTAACCATATAACTATTGATACTGCTTAGGACTGCTCGAGCTAGAGTTGCATATTAAGGGATCATTTTCTATTATATCAAGCAAATTAGCGGTGAAAATGAAGTGCAAAAGATGGTAAAGAATCAGGGAGCCTCTAAACTTGGGTGAAGACAAAAGACTGGAGGAGTAGGACGGATGAGATGATGGCAGATGACCATGTGGCACCTCTTTTAGTTAAGAGGCACTAGAAAAATGACATCACGCAGTTTTGCCAGACTCTATTTAAGAAAAGTTTTGTTTCACTATTAAATATAGCTTATATCCTTTTGTTGATTGAAAATCTTGGTTTTCATAAACATGGCAATGCAAATGGCAAAAGATGAAGTCATGTGATGCAATTAAGACATGTGTTTCCTAATAAATTAATCTAGATTGTTCAGTATTCAAAAAGTGGTTATCCATAATATGATCATAGTTACAGCAATTGTTAAAATCCACAATGAACTGAGATTTATTTCACTAGTTGGTACTCCTTCTGTGTGACCATTTAATATGCATCAGTTTTTTTTTTTTTTTAATGATTTACTAATCTAGTAAATGAGTTAACTTTTTATAAAGATAATCTTGGCCTCCTGTTGTTTACTCTAAATAAAGTGTTGGCCAAGGACTTTTGAATGATTTTAATATGTTTTTATTTTAATTAAATAGTCTAGTTCCCAATTAAAGTAATGCTAGAGTTGCTAGTTACGTACAGGGTCACCCTTGCTGATCAATCAGTATATGAAGCAAAAGTCGTTGGATTTGACCAAGACAAGGATGTTGCCGTCTTGCGTATTGATGCTCCAAAAGACAAATTGAGACCCATTCCAGTGGGCATCTCAGCTGACCTTTTAGTGGGTCAGAAAGTTTATGCCATTGGAAATCCTGTAAGTATTTTACCTACTGCATGCAAAACTCATCTTTCATCCATTATATCAATTGATGTTTCTCGAAAACACAAATTTATAGATCAAAAGTTGCAGACATGCTGGATCGATCAGATAGATCAACCAAGGAAAGTAGGTTTGATTCCTTAGGAAAAAGACTTAAACCTTTTAATAGGATGCAAATATTATAAAGAAAGAGAGCATGAAGGAAAAGTAACAACTCATAGATAGAGAAACAATAACAAAGAGGTTGATTACATTAAAAAAAAAAAAAGAGTTTGGTATATCAACAATTTTTTTTTTCCCAAATGAAATGGCCATTATGCTAGTGAGTGGGATAAATCACTCCAAGGCAAAGTGGAACATTGTGTGGGAGAACCTTGGACTAGGGGGTTATGGATGCAGAGTCATTTTGACACTCATCGAGGTACATAGAAGAGGCTTATACACCTTGTCCCTTATTGGGCTAATCAAGTGTCCATGTGTGCAATGTATGTGAGAGAGAATGAAATCTTCTTTTCCTTTTCATGGTGTAGATTGATAGTTATTTGTAACAATAACTATCTTCTTTTAGTAGTTTCTTGTCTTAGTAACTTTCTCCTCGATGATTGCCGGTGGTTACTTGCATTAATAACCCCCTTGTCCTAATAATTTCCTTTAGGAAGTTAATTTCAGCTATTAATTATCTAAATGTGGCCTCTTGTATAAGTGACAAGTGGTAGGACATGGTTCTTTCATATGTCATGCACAAATGGTTCACCAAGTCTTGACTAACGCTATGTTTTTTATCATTTATTGTAGTTGGTTGATAATTGATTAATTCTTGGGTGTAAACAACTAGACTTTAGTCATTGAATTTCATGTGTTAATTTGCATCTTAAGTCATATACTACAGCGTCATTACAATAAAAAAAAAAGATAAGTGAGATCAAGCTAGAAGAGGGTAACATGTTCTAGAATAGTGGGAATCTACCCTATTTCAAGTGCAATTAATTGTTCAAAAAGGTTACACAGGTCCAGCCATTTTTCCACCTCTTTTATGAGGGTGAAAAGGGAAAAATGGCTGTAGAGGTTGTCGCACCTCAGAACTAAAGGTGGATCTAAAGATGTAATAATCCGCCACATGCACACAGAATTAAAATTCTATGGTATGCAAGGCATTACATTCGACTTCAAATAATCCATTTAATACAACTAATAATAATCCATAACATAAATTAATCAAATCTAAATATTATGCCAACTACAATTATAAAAATCCTCAGAAATTCTAATAGCACAACTAAATACTTAAATAGATCCTTGAATCCAAATTAAATCTTTTCATCTAAAGCAAATCTTTGTCTCAAATCATGGATCAGCTTCTACTCGAATCCCTCCTATGCCTTGGTCTTCGAAACAGAAAGATTTAAAAATATTTGTGAGCTAATGCTCCATAAGTAAACTATAACCATAATTAGAGGGATCAAGTAAGCACCATAAATCAATTTAAAATATAATCATTTGAAAATCCATGTGTAACATAATAATAACATTTTCATAAATAATGCAAAATATTCAACATGTAATTTTATGTAAATCAGACATTTTGTAGAAATCAATACTTTACAATTCTTTTTAAAGAAAAATATTTCTTATTTTCTTATAGCAAATAAGGAATCACTTAATCATTTTAGATTTTCTAAGGTTACAAATCCCTTACCATGGTTAGGTTTGGAATTGGACATAAGTAAGGCACTCTCATCCTTTTCTTTTTTAAGCTTCTCTTCTTTAGAGAATAAGGTCATTTATACTCCAAGCCTTATCTAAGGCATTACAGATGGTTTTGATTTGGCTAAACTCAACAGGTAGGAAATTAAGAGCATAATGAACCACAAACTTATCACGAAGGGTAATGTTATAGGATTTTAACTTACTATGAATATGGACAATTTTTATGATAAAGTCCTTGACACCTTTCACATTATCATATTTCATTTCCATTAGTTCACTCATCAGGTTTTTTGCTTCAAATTTATTTGATAGTTGATATCTTTCTCCTATAATAGCGAAAAATTCCTTGGGATTTCTAGTTTCAGATAACATACTCATAAGATGTTCAGAAATAAACCTTTTCATGGCATGCAGGCTTCAACAATTTGATCCCTCCCACTCAGCATAAAATTTTTTCTGCTCGACAGTCTCTCATCAGTGGGCTTAAAAGGCTCGCTTTCACATAGAGCTAAGTCAAAATTACTAATATGCAAATTCTGCATCCTTGTTCAATCTCTTATAGTCAGAGCTAGTTAGGATCTCAATAGTAGAATGGTTATTATTCACAATAAGGAGATTGTTCAAGACAAATAATGCAATTTATTAGTATATGGGTCATAAACAACAAAATGGTCTCCACAGAAAATGACTATATGCATCTAGAGGATTTCGATGTATCATCATAAACTCTCTTTTGAGCAGAGAATACAACATACTAGTGAGATCTCTCTACATAAAGCAAAATACGTGAATATCCTAACATTCGAGAAAACTTTCTCCTTAGGGTAAATAAATCATCTAAACCAATGCACCCTCAAACATAATACCCTATGTCATTTCACAAATTAAGCACGTAATAACTCTCTTTGGGTAGGCAATTATATGTTATAACCTAACATCTCGTAATGACAGTATGAAAAAAAAAAAATCACAAGCCTCAATGGGTGAGCTACAGCCAAGCACTCACATCAATCTATAAGTATGCAACATTGTTCAGAAAAACAATACACATACTCAGCCAATATGCATGCATATGATCTCTCAACATGTGATATTCAATCAACATGTATCTCCACAAGTTATAAAATATTAAACATTACATTTAAACATGACTTGAATATAACAAATAATAGTTTGATTATATGCATATATTGTATAGGCTAAAAGTTCATAAATCATACACTCTGAACAGGCAAAAAATGCATGCTATATTTAAACTCCTAGAATGGAAAAATAATTTTTGCAATCAAAAAAATTTCAAAATATGCTCATAAATTTTGAGAAAAAAGCAATTAAATAAATAATAATTCATAATTAAATTTCAGAATATGCATTAAACAATAAACAATCAAATAATATTATATCATAAATATAATGATCAAATCTGAACATGTCGCAGACCAAGTCATGGCCTTGATCTAAACTGTGGCTCAAGTTAGGCATTGGCCCAGGCTCTCCCATGGCCAAGCCATGGTTCAGGCCTATGTAACTCACAAGGACACGGGCTTCAACAAGCGACCAAATGGAAACATGAGAACAGGGTAAATAGTGAAACAAGAGACACAAAGGAGAGCCAGAGCGGGCATCATGGATGGGCCAACAAGCTTCACGTATGGGAGTTCCTTCCATCGTGCTGCCTTGGATCCTTACTAGAGAAGAGGGAGTGAAGCCCGCTAGCTTTCTCCTAATTTATCCTCAGTTCTCTTACGGTAGAATTGATCATTGGCTCGATTTCGTCAAGGAGTCGCGGGAACCCACATCCAAGGACGTGGAAGATGGCATGGGTGCAGTCGTGGAGAGGAAACGGATTTTGCGGCACCAAGACATCAACAAGGAAGAAGAATAGGGAGCGTGGCATAGAGACTAATGGCCGAACAAGTAGTGGTTCCTCTGTTTCCTAATGTTTTTCCCAAACAATGGTGCGCTTGTTTCCTTGATGGTCGTTGAAGAGGAGATGTACGCGACTAAAGGCCAACTAGCACCTAAGAAAGACAAAGGTGAGAAACGGATTTAATTGATTAGCTAGCCGCTCATCCGAGCAGTAGCGGTGGTTCGGTTACAGACTCAGATAGGGAGAAAACAGGACCCAACTGCCATCGATCCAAGGCAATGAGTGCACAAAAACAAGGGAGGGCCTTCCTCACCGTAGCTCACCCCATGGCCAGTGGTTGATAGGAAGGAGGCGGTGGTGGCGGCCACGAACATTGGGTTGGTTGCTGGCTGTGCATGAACTAGGGTGTTGCCATGGTGAGTTTGGTCCAAAACTCAAGGAGAGAATGAAGCAAAATACAAGGGAGATGGTGTTCCTCTGCTAGTGAATTTTATCACTATTTTTTTGAAATTTAAACAAAAAAGAGGTTCTAAAACTCCCATCCAAACAAATCCTAAAATAGGATCGTGGAAAAAAGGCTACTCTATGTGAGGTAAATAAGGCCAAGCACACAATCAAAGAAACCCCAGCCAATGAAGATGTACCATCTGAAACCCTAACAAAGGCATAAAACAACATGGAACAAGAAAAAATTGGGTTCTAAATCCACATATGCCTGCTTTGATGACACATGTAGGATTTTAGGATCGCATATGTGAATTTTAGAACACCAAATAAAAATAAAAATTCATTATCATTCCTATTTGTACCATCTTTAATTTGTGCAAAAGCTGTAGAGAGCACTAAGGCTTAAATCTTCCTCTTCTTGCTCCTTCAACAAGCAGTGTTCTTAATGGGAGAAGATTGAATGTAGATAAGAAAAGAAGAAGACACCTGGTCTATTTATAATAAAACCCTAATAGTCCTCCCTCTCATGGGTCACTATTAGATTTTAGGCCCACATAAATTGCCTACCCACATCATCCAATAAGAGATACATATGAGCCCAAACAATATAGATCGCATTTCAATAGTGAGCTCATCACGCATATAACATTGGACCAAATTTATTCAATCGGTTTTGCAAATCCAAAATCACCAATAATTAATGGTATCCCATACATAGGAAATTTCCAAGCAAGGTGGTAAAAAGACTATTCAGAAGGTGAACCAAAGAATGTGACTCTTCAAATAGCCCATAGTGATGCCTATTCTTAGTGCGTCACCCATATTATATTTGTTTTAATGTAGAAAGCTCCTGATTACATCACACCCTGTCTTCTAAGAAGTTTATTGGGTGGGGATCAGCAAGTTGACAGATCTCAAGTTATTGTGGGCTAGCGGTAATATTTAAAAAGAGGTTGGTGCATCTCATAACGGCTCTGCTTCTTGGTTGGCCATTTAGGTGTGGACTGAATTATTTATAAATTACAACATTATATTTTATCTAACTACTTACATTGTTTTAGATAAAGTAATTGTTAACCATATGTGTAAAGCAAACAAGGATAAGAAAATTTAGATGCTGAGCTGAAAGATGGAGAACTAATGTTCTCCAATCTTGCAATTTTGACGTTTTGTGTATAACTTCCATGGTTGTTCTGCATTTAGATAAAGATGTCAGTTTGTTGTATCTTTTGAATTTTAGTAGAAGTGAGATATTCTAATTTGAATTAGTGTGATCGCTCCTATAGATGTATATTCATATCTATGTTTTTTTTGCAGTTTGGCCTTGACCATACACTTACTACTGGAGTTATCAGGTGGGCAGTTGCTTCTCTTATTTACTTGTATATGCTTGTTTGTCAGCACATGATTCTCAGAAACCTAGCTGGTATATGATTATTGCTATAAAGGTTGTCTTTCTGATACACTGAACCCTTGCACACTTTGCAGTGGACTGCGCAGAGAAATCAGTTCTGCTGCCACTGGCCGTCCTATACAGGATGTTATTCAGACTGATGCAGCCATTAATCCAGGCAACAGTGGTGGGCCATTGCTTGATAGTTCTGGAAGCTTAATAGGCATAAACACAGCTATCTACTCTCCATCTGGAGCATCCTCTGGTGTTGGGTTTTCAATTCCAGTTGATACAGTGCGTAATTCTCTTCCCTTGTTTCTTGAAGATATCATAAAGATGATCATCACATTATCTAACTCTTAAGTCCACATTTTTTATCTTTTAATTCCATATGGTCTGTGTTTGTTTGCTTTGTGTTTTCAGGTCAGTGGCATTGTCGACCAGCTTGTAAGATTTGGCAAAGTTACAAGACCTATCTTAGGAATCAAGTTTGCACCTGATCAGTCCGTTGAGCAGTTAGGAGTCAGTGGAGTGCTTGTCTTGGATGCCCCTGCAAATGGCCCTGCTGGCAAAGCGGTAACATCTTGGTCTCTCATGAAATATTTTCTCTCTTCAGATATATAACACACATATGCTCATGCACATGCATGCATACACAAGCACATGCACATGCACATGCACGAACATGCTTACATGCACACATCTGCAAACCCACATTCGCGCATTCTATGCTTGAATATCATGACATGAGGTTGACTATTTGTCATGGGAATGAAGCTCATATTGTAAAATGGTTTCCTTGAATCTGGACTTTACATCAGCCATCTCCAACAATTTAAATTAATATGTTAGAATTGAGCAGGAAATGACTAAGAACTCCTCTCTGCTAAGAGGGATGGCATGTAACTAAATGGCATGTAACTAAATTATGGCAAGTGATTGTCAAAGGGCTGACAAAGGCGACAATATGGAGGTGCCTCACCTTGCCTGAACCCAACTATGGCGAACCCAACTATGGCGAAATATGTGCAAGGCTGGCTAGGGCCAGTTTCAAGAAGACAAAGATTATAAATCTAGGAGTGATGCTGAATGGAAGTTTTGACCAAGACATTACAAATAATGAAGGATATGAAAAGAGGAGACGAGACCTAAGATAACATTAATGAAAGTTTTGAGAAATGATTTGGTGTATATTTTATAGAGAAGTAATTGGTGAAGGATACGTATGACTGATCCAGAACAATTTTTATAAATTACTGGTGAAGGATTCGTAAATCTAATTCATAACAATGTGATAAGGCTTGATGGTTGAGCTCTAGAGTCCCATTCCTGGTGCCAGTACCGGTTAGGGACCGGGACAATTGGGAGCCCTAGTAGGTACCATGCCTTGTTTAGTGTTTATTTTCTTCCCACTTGGTGCCAGTTTGTACCAGCTGTATCTGGTATGGCCTGATATGGAGGGCATCAGGGTCCTATGTGCATCCCACTGGGCAGTCACCTAAGCAATCAGCATATTTGGCGCTTGTGTTTCTGAACTGTGATGCTGATGACCATGTTTATGTTGCAAGGTCATCTATGTTTGTGTTTCTTGACAATTAAAAGCGTTTCAGTAATCTCTTTTGAGTTTATGGCTTGTTTCTTTCAGCTGCAGAAGCTACGATGCTTAATTTTTACCTTAGATTATTCATTCAACATGCTTTAAGTTTGCACCCAATGTCTTCTCAGGAAAAAAGCAAATAGAGCACTGTGTATGAATTCTTGGGACTTTTTGTAGGGTCTGCAACCAACAAAGCGAGATGCCTATGGGAGACTGATTTTGGGAGATATCATAACTTCTGTGAATGGTAAGAAAGTCACAAATGGAAGTGACTTGTACCGAATCTTGGACCAGTGTAAAGTTGGCGACACGGTATGCTCCTGATCTTCCATTTATTATTCTGTTGCATGAAACCCTGTGTTTTGTTTCTTAAAAAGTACATCAGCTCTTGCAGGTAAGTTGGTTTGTTGCTTTTGCTTTCTCACTAGGTCATTCCTCTGATCCTGTCCAACTTTTTTAGAAACTTAAAATAAAAATATACAACAACGGCTTAGTGATAGGTCAATTTTTCTTGGGCTGTTTCTGCAAAATTGCTATCCACTTCTATAGAGTCATTAAACATCAGATCAGCCCTCAGTCGGACATTGAACTGTTATTCCTAATGAAATTTATCAAATGCTTTTCATGGGGTCTAACTGAACTATTAAACCTGATTGGCTGATTGACGTGAACCTCTGAAGATACACATGTTTGTGCACTAAGCTCCCGGTGATGAATGCACTGAAATTTGAGTAAATTTATGTGTTTCATCTCATGAGCATATACTTCATCTGGGCCTTGCCTTTCAAGTGTTCACTTCTTGGCAGTGACTGTTGGGAAAGATGTGAACCATTGTGAAGAGAGTTGATGCCAGTGATTCAATGCGAATAGCTTCTAATGTTGCTAATTGTGCTTATCTAAATTTTCTGTTTCCCTCTTAAACTTTAGGTGACAGTGGAAGTCCTTCGAGGCGATCATAAAGAGAAATTCCCTGTGGTCCTGGAGCCAAAGCCAGATGAGACATAGGTATTAGGGAAATAGGTCTACTCTACATTCCACAAGCTGTGATCGGGACATTCTGCTCCACTTCATTGTTTGTGTATACAGTTGCATCGAGGAGTTGTCCATTGTATAATGTACTTGATGCTTATTGAACAAAGGGCTGTCTGTAATCTTTTATATTATTAGCCAGACATTTTGATGGGTATTCATTAGAATGCTTTTCTGAGTAATTGCATGTTGGCATCTTTAAGGCACTGGCACTCATTGACTTGGTTCGTAGGATATCCAGTGAGTTGGACGAACAAATATGCAACGAAGAGTCCGATCCACCATTTCGGACGAGGTTCCTGTTCTCGTCTGTGCTTCAGAAGAAGGATTGATTACTGTTTTGCTTCGGTTCGGTATTGGCGTTGGAGTCTTGGTGCAACGCCAGGTAATTAGGGCTGGAACCCTCAGCTTGCTTGCAGTCTCTGATCCAATGCCGCATGGCAACTTTGCAACCAAATTGAAACCGGCTTGGCCCAGTACAAAGAATTTTGGTTCAGGTTCGGACCCAATTTGGGGTGGCTGGCTACGGTTCTGACCTGGTTCCACAGCAGCTTGGTACGGTTGACATGTCATCGGTCGGGGCCTAGCATGCGGATGGTTTAGGGATGGCCATGGGCCAAGCACAACCAAGCAAAACAAATGGTAGACCGGAGTTAGATTAGGATATTGGCAATCTGGCCCAGGAAATTTGGCTGGCAGAGATTTGCCGTAATGCTAGGCCATGCTACAGATGAGGCAAACTTAGGAGTGAGCGTGCTTGAAGTTAATCTAAATAATATCTCGAGATTCTTACTTTTTAAGTTGACAACTTAACATGACATGACCCAGCTTTAAAATGCTTTGAATACAAATGGAAACGTGGAAGCAAGCTGTAGAGTGCTCTTTCCCGGCACCGGTGTCGGCTAAGAGCGCGATTCCACCATGGCAGTCGGGGATTAAGCCGCACACGAGACAGTGGATGACTTGGTACATTTGGGGGAGGAGCCACGCTCCAAAACAGAAGGTAGAAATAGCAAAACAAAGGAACAAGAAATGAAGAAATAAACGCCAAAGCTCTCTCAACTGCAAGCTGTTGGATATTTGTTAAGTGATTCAAAATTTCATTCCCATATTGGATGGTTAATAAAATATAAATCAATCTAAATATGAATCCTAGTTTCAAACTTCTTATGGATAGATGTGTGAGATGCATCTAATCGGACGTATTTCAATGAAGGAATGAATCTCAATGCCTCTATCAAATGGAATGGATTCAAGGGACATCACCCTTGATGTGATGATATGATGAATGGATTATTCACATCCCTTTACATCTATAAATAGAGAGCGAGTGGTATCATCGTTCCAAACCATCTGAAAACAAGTCCACCGAAGTGTTAAAGAAGAGACTTGGTAACATTGTTTTTTAACTATGTGTACTTTTTGTGCACATAGAAATCTGCTTAAATAACAGATAATATTTCCAACACAAGCAGTGATGGAAGCTCAAAAGATAAAGATCATCAAAAGCATGCCCTACCAGATTGGAAGATATCTTGCCAAAGCTTGGATCGATCCACCATCAAAAGCCACCACAGTGAATTCGGCAGTGGCTCACTGACCCATCAAAATTAACTTTCCATGTTGTTCCAGCACCTATATGTCATGGTTAAAGCTAATTGAGATTGTGCAGAGAGGAATTCATTAGCCAGAAACCTTGCTTTGATGGCAATGGCTTAAGCTGTACACACCTTCCGCTGAAACGACCTCTCATTCCTTGCTGAACAAAGAATCCAATCAGCATTCATGATCAATGCTCTAGCCTCATCCTTTAGATCATTATTTATTAGGGAGTCTATGCAATAATTCATCCACTGACTGCCAGTTCAACTGATCATCACATGATCAATATTCTCTTATGATTCCTTCCCTGGATCACAGAAAATCAGACCGGAATCTGACCATAACCTGGGAGACACAGGCCTTCCATATCCAAGAGAAATTAGAGGCAGTAGAACTGATAGACTGGATAGTTAATTGTATTTGAATATCTTTCAGATTGATCTTGGCAGCTTTATTCATTCCCCTTGCTAATTGATCAGACCAGCAAACCTTTGGTAATAAAAGTTTGCACGCCCTCTACCAATTCAGGTGGAAACAGAACAGAACATTTATCACCATCCACTTTCATTTATTCAAATAACATGACAGAGACCTTTTAAATCATCCCGGCAGCAGTCCACATTCAGAGTCACAGAATTCTGTCAATTGGGATGGTAGACAACCAAGATAAATCCATCTTTGATAAGCTAGGCTCCATTACAAATCAATTGCCAAACATAAGAACAGCTCCTACTTGTCTTGTAGTCATGCCAGATTCCATCAAATCTGTACTTTGAGAATACATATGTACTCCATAAAGACTGAGGTTATTAGGAATGATTTTTGTCATAATCTTATAAAGGGTGTTTAGTAAACTAGTAGGTCTAAAGTCCTTTGGTACCACCAGGTTATTTCTTTTGGGAATTAAAAGATATATAAATAGCCTTCCACTCTGAAAGCATTGAACCAGTTCGAAAAAAAATACAGCCACAATATCTCTCTCGACAATAGACCAAATGACATTGAAAAATAAAGGGGAAAATCCATCAGGCCTAGAGGCATTTTTTCAGAGGCCATGCTTTTAATAATATGCAAAATTTCATCCTCTATTACGTCTAATGTTAACCCTTTATTATCCTTATGAGATAGTTTATTTGAATGTTCTACATTTGAACGATTCATGTATGACATCAAAATCACATAATAGAGTAATCATACAACTATGCAAAATAAAATATAAGCATAGTAAACTTAAAATCTCATATTAATATGACAACCATAAACTGTTATTAAATCCACTGCATAGATGGTTCTTCAGAGATTTACAAAGGAACTCCTCATATTATAGTTATCCATATTTTTTTATTATTACATGACCGAACCATATATCACACAACAAAAGACCCCAGGTCAGAATTATATTTTACTAATAAAAACCCAAAGCCTTTAAATGGTTCTGCAGAGCGCAAGCTTAAACCTCCCATGTCTCAAAGCTGCCTTTAACAAAATCATAGTGCCCGCCAATCAACTTCAGGGTCTTCTTCTCTAATCCTTCTTTGACAAAAGGATAAGTCAGCAGGTTTTGAAGAGAGACATTCACAGCCTCCTGTAAGAATTTTAGAGAAATCCAGAATAAGTAAATGTAATGGAAGTAGATAAGCTTGAGTACATACTAGGAAGATTAACAAATTTTAGATCATGTCAATATATTAGACCTTAGGGATGTTGAGCCAAAAATGGTTGTTATTGATATTCAAATATTTGGTTGAAACTTGGATCTGATTCCAAACTATACATAAGTTCTCTAGAAAACATATGCAGAGTATAATTTTGTAGACATAAGTGGAGGTATACCTGAAAATATGTTGGAATATTAACTCAAGATTCATCGCAGTGAAATCATTGATAGCTACAACTCCAAGCAATAATTGTGATATGCTAGGTAGCAGAATCTTTCAAACAAGATATTCCTATGTTGGATAAAATTAACACTTCTAGATGATTTTGATAAAGTAATGATATAACTATTTGTGCCCCCATGTTAGCATTAAATATATCCCTTTCCTTGCAATGTGGTGTGTATATGACCGTAGTAAAAATCATACATTTTCTTAGAAAAGACAAGATTTTGTACTCTTTGATCCTTTTAAGCTAAAATAAGAATACCAACTAACCAAAGGAAAAAAGAAAAATTCTAGGTATATGTACTTGTTGAGTAAAAATTGAAGACCCAAGGTTACATGTCTTAAACCTTTTTAAAAGATCTAATAAAAATGCTAGCATGTTACATGAACTAATACCTTGGATGCAAGCAACAAAAGCCACATAGATGTTTGCATCTATATTTCTTCTACATATTAACATGAGCATTTTTAGTTAATGTATCTTTTAATAAGGAGTAATTGATATCCGGTCCTTCGGCGAAATTGACATCAACGTTTAGCCTAGTTGATTAGCCACTTATCCTTTGGTCCACAATACCAAGTTTTTTAAATTTTCAATTCTTCTCATTACATAATAACTATATGTATACTTATTTTTATTATGTACAATAAAAAAATAACTATATGCAATATAAAAATAATTGCATTCGCATAGAGAGATATTTTTACTACACATAATGAGAAGGTCTGAAAATTAAAAAAATCAGGCTTATATAGGTAGTCAACGATGGCTAATATTAAAGTCCAGTCCACTAAAGGGCCCAACATTAATTTTTTCTTTAAATAAAAGGTGCATTTTTTGTCGATTTCATTCTAGTTCAATAAAATTGTTAGATTGCAGCTCATATTTCTTCTCTTATATAACTGCAGTTATGGCGAAATGGCATACGGGTTGAGGTCCTCGGGCTGTGTCAAAATGTTACAATTGATACAAGAAGTAGAAGAACATATCATATAATGCATCTCATGAACTGAGTCATCTCAGAGAATATCACCCAGCTATTGCGACTTGAAGGGTTTTCTAATGCCTAACAAATCCGCCGTGCCCCAGCAAAAGAGACCACCTTGAAATCGGTGGCCGAGGAGGCACCACGTAGCACAAATGAGAAAAAAAAAGAAAAAAAACACAAACTATTGCGGCGTGAGTCATTCGCCGGCCATGGGATCAGCATCAAAGCTCAAAAAGTAAATGGCAAGCCCATGGATACTCGAAGGGGAATGCTTTCCAGTGCTCGCCATGGACGAGAAGGAAAAGGTCGAGGCCTTGCTTGGCTAGTCTTATTATATTGGCAAGGGGGAAGAATTTTTTATGGTTACCTTCTCACATTGGGTGCACTGGTCCTCAAAGGGCAAAGCCGCGTGCTTTGCCTTCACCTTCTCCCTCGCTGGAAGACCGATCTTCACCCAATCCTCTATGAAATCACTGCATAAATTTTTACAAAGAAAATGTTATACGATGGCGTTAGAGTGGAGCAAACTGAAAGCAGAAAAGGGACCCCTGTCTAAAAGAAACATAACATTCTAAAAGGAGAGGAATGTTCCGAATCACGTCCGTCCAATCGGAATCTGACGGAAACGGCGTGGAAACCGCGGCCCTGGAGCCCACCATCAACATCGCACCACGGCTCTCGTGGGAAGCGAATGCATTGAATCAGATCTTGCCATCCGTCAAAAGCTTATCCGACGTCCGTCCGTGATTGAATAATCGCTTTGAGCGCGCCGAACCCCGTCTTTTGGGAGGGGAAGATCCGAGAACCGAAATTGGTTACACCATGGATGCTTCTTAGATTTCAAAAAGGTCCAAACTATATAATTTCTTTTGGGAGAAAGGTGGTCCTTACGTGCTGGTGGTCCCATCGTCCTTGACCGACATGAGCCCCTTGATCCCACCGCAACGGCTGTGACCGATCACCACGATGTTCTCCACCTGTCCAAATCCCCATCAGCCGTCTAATTAGCGAACCCAATGATAATTAAAGAAAAAAAAAAAAGAAAAAGAAAAATTATAAGACGATTGGTGCTGGCTGACCTTGAGATGGAGGACGGCATACTCGATGGCCGACCCGACGCCCGCATACTTTGTCTGTGCGAACAAGAGCAAAATAGCGTAGGGCGATCAGTAGGGGCCAACAGCGAAATGGACGGCAAGTGATGGAGGAAGAAAGGAAGGAGGGGGAGAGGATGGCGTACCTTGTCGTAGGGGGGCACCATGTTGGCGATGTTGCGGATGGTGAAGGCCTCGCCGGGCTGGAATTTGAGGACCACGGAGGGGCACACGCGGGAGTCCGCACAGGCGAACACCATGAACTGCATTGCACCACGCATCGCCCGGTGAGCGGAAGCTTCGGTTCGAATGGCGTTCGGTTGGCAAAATTAAAAACACCCCGTGACCTCTTCCCTACTTAGTTTTAACGGCGCTTCGGTTTCCGATCACCATGGAAATCTTTAATACGAACTCTCGTCATGTGGCCTTGTTCCCCCAAAACAATCAAACTCTCTCTCTCTCTCTCTCTCCTCTCTCTCTCTCTCTCTCGCACGATAACTAGATTAGCTAGAATCCAGTAAGACGGATTGTAACGAAGACATTTTGTAACCTTTAATTTTAATGGATATTATATATTTAGTATCTCCACATATATAAAATAATTAAGCTAAAATTCTCTCTAATTCGATCATGAGCCAGAGAATTCCGGTTCCAGATCAAAGAACAACTGGAGGTTGAGTAGAGCTTGCAAGTCGTATATTGTAAATTACTTGGACACAAGATGGCCCATGAAGCTAAGTCATGATCTTTTTATTTATTTCGAGAGAGGATACCAGTTCAAAACGAGTTTATTATGTATAAAAAGATGAACTAATAATCAAATGATGGTCGAGTAAAAGATTTATAAACGAGCTTACCTTTGGACTTTGACCCTCTTTGAGTGGAGCGAACAAGTCTGGTTTCTGTCTGCAAAACAGAGGGAGTGAAATCTTAGAACATGAATACCATCCCATACACAGTAGATTCGTTATTTAATTGGTCGATCGATTTTGTTAAAGGCTATGAGAGGCGAATCCAGCGCCACTTACTCGTAGAACTCCTTTTTGAACCCCTCAAATCCGGTATTCAACCGCTCCACAGCGTCCATTTCCTGCATTTTTTTTTTCAGAAACTAAAAATATCACAAAATCGATCAATTGGAATTTTTATGCGCAATGATCTCCCATGGGATATCCTGATTCACACGAAAGGGAAGTAATTTAGGATAAGATACTCTTAAGGATTAAAGCAGCGAAAAAGATAATCCAATAATCGCGGGAGGAAAAGTTCTTATTCTCACAGAGACAAAAGAAAAAAAAAAAAAGAAAGGTGATCAGAAACCGGAATTCAGGTCAAAATTCTGCATCAAACCATCCAAATCCCAAGGTATAGAAACTGATTCAGAGAGAGAGAGAGAGAGAGAGAGAGAGAGATGGCTATTCTTGGGACCTTCGTTTTTCTGGTTGATCTCTGCTGCGAAATCTCTGGGTAAGGAGATGGAGATGCTCTGCCTCGCCGTCTCTTTTTTTTTTTTATAGGCGTTCTCTCCGCCGGCTTCTCTACTTCTGGATGGCTCGCGGACACGACGTTGGTAAGATATCTTCGCGAGCCAGAAGCGGCCGGCGCGTTCACAGGTTTCCCATTAGAGGAAAACCAATTAACTAACCGGCTCTGAAAGCTCCCACCAGGATCTGCTGTTAGACGACCACACCAAATAGCCCACAGAAGCAAAGGGATATATCCAACGTGTCCTCACTGGCAGTGCCAGGCTCTTGTAAACTAATATATTGCTCTATTTTTTTCATCGCCGATCGAATTAGAAGTCTAAAAAGATTACAAATAAAATCCGTTCTTGTTAACGACGGGGCGGGGGGCCCACTCCTGTCATCAAAGCGTGGTAAGTGGTGGGACCAACTAGCCATGTGCGTGGGTTGAAATTTTAGGGGTCGCAATAGTAGACTTCGACGACAACGGTGATGCGTTCTGGGAGAAAACCGAGAGGGTGAGCGTCCGCTGTTGGCCAAGTGGTGACGTTTTCGAAACAATGGCAAAGGCGTGGGACCGCTTGTTTTTAACCCATCAACCAAACCGAATCTGGCATTCGAAAGTCTTCGGTAGGCTTTGGAACCACCCGGCAAGCTTTAATTTTGAATTTTTTTCGAGTTATTGATATTTGTTAATTTTTGTATTCAAAATTTGTATTAATTTTTGTATCCAATTCTTGATTTTTTTTTATTTTTTTTTTTTTTTGAGCAGTTAACAGGAATAACTATGTCTAGAAAACAAATTTAATTGCATGCAAGTTGTAAACGGAGACTAAACGTAAGATGACAATCAAAGAATGAACCAGATGCAATTTGTTTAGAATAAGTCCAACTTTTGAATGCGGTAGTTTATTATTATAATTTTTTTTCGGTTCAGTTGCATATTATAATAGCGGGTCTAATGGCCCGAGCACCGAGTGAAAGGTCGCAACGGAGTGCGTCGGCCCGGAGAAGAGATTGAGAGGCACTTCGCTCCGTCTAGTGGTTGGCTCCATCCTGCAGGCTAAAATGAGGGCAAGGCAATTGGCTTGAAGCACGCCGAGTCGCCAGGCGGGGAGCGTGCAATTATCCAACTTTTAACCGTGTCAAACCTTCCCATTATGTCAACTTTTTTAACCATGTCAAACCTTCCCATTATGTCTTTCATCATCCCCAGCCGACCAGCTTGACTAGCTAATCTCTGGCACCCCATCAATGCCAAGAATGCAGGCGTGATTTATTTTATGCTAAAATATACCTTTAACCCTCAAATTATCACTAAAAATTTATTTTGTTCTCAAATATTCTACTATTACAATTTAGGTTCTTATGTTTTAAAAATGTTATATTTATAAGGATCAATAAAAATTGATAGTATCGCTCATATATTATCATGATATAAATACATAAAATATTATTTATCCCATATAATGAGTTCATATGTTCAAGTAACAGTCATGCATTTGTATCAAAATAGCATGTCATCTATTTCATCAATTTTAATGGATTCAGCATGATGAGATCTTTAAAATACAATATTTTTAAAATATAAGGATTACACTGTAGTAATTAAAAATTTGAGGATCAAATTAGATTTTAAGTGAAAGTTCGAGGATCAAAAGCTTATTTTGGCCTTGATTTTATTTTTATTTTTGGTCTTCCAAATTGACTATAGCTAAAATATCAATCCAAAGGTATTAAAACTTGCGCATACCAATAATAAACAAGTTACAGTCAACAAAGTCTAAAAACATTTATAACAAGTACCAGAATAACATTATGCCATAATGTTTGGCTTTATAAATAAGTTCATTTATTGGGTTCAACTAAGATGATATTTTCTTTCTTTTTTTTGTTTTAAAAAATCATGCTTCAATCTTATTTATTCAAAGCCCCACTCAAATACATTCAGCCCCTTATACCTTTTTTTTATACCTTTAAATCTCTCTTTATTTATAATATCATTCACATACAACTAAAAGTATGGTAATATTTATCTTACTTCATAGCAGATTGTTATAATGATTATTCTTTTGGGTAACTACTTTATAGTAACTCTATAAGGCTGACCCATCAAAGAATTAATCATATACCGCCATGTTTTGACTTGTTCAAAAGATAGTAAAATATTACAATTAGATATCACAACCCCTAATTAAATTACTTTCATGCATGATATATATATAAGGTTCGAATTCATGAACTATGTAGATCCAAAAATAAAAAAAGTGATTGAATTTAGGCTTGGTTATATTCTAATGCAGCTAAGTCTCTCTCTTTCGATATATATATATATAAGCGAGCTGTGTAAATAACACACGAGGTAATTATGCTAGGGAGTTATTATTCATTTGGATTATGATTGTTATTCATGGACATCATCATCATCATCATCCTCATAACATTGCAAATAGGGTTCCATTTTGCCCTATGTTTTGTCCAATGAAGACAAATTTAGCACCAAATATAATTATTATGCATGGTCAAAAGATAGCACGATCATAATCACCAAGGGAATCTAGACCCTCCTACATGTCAGGTCACATTTGTTTTGTTTTTGATGATGGTGTGACTCTATATGTCCCTTTATCATGATAAATACTTCCTTCAAATGAGTTTGTTCGCATTCAAAATTCATAAAATAATAAAAAAAATATTTTAAAAAATCAAGAAAATAACTTTAGGTGCTTCGGTCGCAGGAAAGCATGCTCTTGGTGTCCGTTTGAGCGCACGTCGCAACCAAAATAAGAAACACAGTTATTTCACGCCATTTATCTAATTAAAATCGACTGAGAGCGCGTGAAACTCGTCGTCTGACTTTAGATTCGGACTCAGACCCCTACCGGCACCTTCCAGGCCTAAATGGACAGGCCGCAAATGGGTTGAGCCTAATTGGATCAGATTTAACCCTGACTCAAAAAGATCTTACCCAACCTATGCTTTAAAGACTAAAGAATTGGATCAGATTCAAAAGCCAGACTTGCTCTAAATTCTAGATAGAATCATCCACGCATCTAATTCGGATCAATAGAAAATAAATTCGATCTAACATGGCCTTAATCCAACTCAAGTTAATTATATAATTTTTTTTACTCTAATTATCTTTATCAATTCATTAAATAAACTCTTATTTAAACTAATTCTTCTTTTCATCTTAACAAATAAATATCCTCCCTTCTATTTTCACTTAATTATATATAAATATTTATATGTCACCATTTATTTTGATGGATCCTTTTCTATAATATTTTAAGTATGTCAATAAATAATTTAAAAACCATAATTTATTTTAAAAATAATTATTTTTCTAGATAGCATTAAATGTTCTTAAATAAAAATTTAAGTTTAAATTAGTTATTTTTAACCTTATTTATTTTTTTAATAAAATTATATTTGATTATCAATTAATAGATTTTAGTTATAAAATAATAGTTAAATACTTAACTTAAATTCAAATAAGATTCAACTCAATTCCATCTTGAATCCTAATATTTTAAGTTGAATCGAATCATACTTAATCCTAAACTGAGTGAATATATGTGTGTATATATATATATATATATTACATCGTGAACTTAATCTAAATTATGTTCTGAATATGAAATTGCTAGCCCTCAAGACACAATACCGATGAGCCAACTTAATAAGCGATAGCAAATTTTTTACCGTGAACTTAATCTGATCTGTTATAAATAGCAAAAATAAGTTGGATGTGGTTCAAGAATTATGTTACGACACAACACCGATGAGCCAACCTAAAGGAGCGATAGCAACAGTTTAAGACTTTGGCTGGCTCCAAAATAGCTCTACGCCAAGCAATCCACCCTAGATTGATGTTCGCGGTTCTCAATTTTTAGTCAATTTAATTAGAGACCACAAGGTCCACGCTAGCACGTATAGAGAGTTCAGAGGGAGGAGAAACATTACCACTGCAGTGGCGATCGTGGATGGGGCAGCAAAGACGGGAGCGTTCCTGATGAGGCGCGGGGTCGAAGGCGAAGGAGACGAGGAGGGGGCGAGGCTGGAGACGACGGTGGGCCTGAGGGTGGTCGGTCTCCCGGAGTTGGCACGAGCGAGAGATGTGAGGCACCAACCTTGAGCTGCGGCCGTCGACATTGTGCAGGGGGCCAAGGGCTCGCAGGGTTCTTATAATTCAAGGGCCCAGGAAGGTGAGGTCAAAGTTGGGTGAGATGGGAGTGAGCTATCGGCGTCTCTGGCTTCGATTTATTATCCTTCGGCCGTCCACTCGCTTGAGATGAGGATTGGATATAGAGTGGTCGAGAGAGGCTATAACGGTGCTAACCAACCAAAAGTATGGCTTACCTTTTTTTCAAAACCACAAAAAAAAAAAAAAAACAAAACAAAACTATGGCCGCAACCACAAATAAGAGGTTTTGAAAAGAACGGGCGCAGAAGTGTGTGTGATGGGGAGGATGGCTTTGTCATCCATTCTATCCGATGCACAACTTGGAACGAATTCAGTGAAAGCAAAAGGCCTGTGCAATACAATGAGTAAAAAATAAACTAAAATTAACGGGGAGTTATCAAGCCCGCATGCTCTTCACTGCATTCAAATATATATATATATATATATAATTGCTAAGGCTGTTTGGAATGCTTTTAAATGCCTATTTTTTAAGTAGCATATAAGATTTTTTTTTTTTTTTCTCCTCTCACATTAATTAGTGGTATAGAAAAAAAAGATGAAATCTAACAATCATAACTGATATTTATAAGGTGACCATATATTCTAATTCTGGTTTAGATTTTTCTTGTTTTTTTTTTTTTATGGTCAAAAATTTTAGTGTAGATTGATTAGGGCAACCAGATTTGTGTGGTTCCTGTACATAGTTAATTTGATATTTAATAGGGCTGAAATGAAGGCCAGCGCTGGATTTTTTTTTTTTTCTTTTTTTCTTTTGTTCTTAAAAAAAAAAAGAAAAAAAAAATGGCATACTCAAACCAAAGCCATCGAGATCATGGAACGGTTGGGCTGGGCCCAAGGTATTAAATTCAAATCATTTTCACGTATGATTAAATCAATCCCTACGTGTCATGAAACCAAAAAACCAATTGCATTGATCTTAAATTCCCTCGAACAAAATCAAACACCACGGTGAGTTAGTGGTCGACATTCTATTCTGATAAGGGGTACGTGGAAGCGTTCATGCGTCCACCGACGAAAGAGGATGAGGTTCTGCAGATATGCCCCCAGGCCAGAAAACTACGACCACACCATCAACGTGTGACTCCTGGGTCCGAAGCATCGATACAATCTTCGTACGCTCTTCTTAATATCGAAGGTATGAGTACAGGCTTGTATGCCACTACAATGCACCTCAAATACTGCCACCATCTGACACTGTCCCCAAGTGTCACAGCCGGCAATGTTAAGGCCAAAATGGCCTTAGGATTAATCTATATGCAAGGAGCCACGGAACTTAAAACTGATCTAGATCTGAATTTGAACTTCATATTGATTTGGTGGCACAAAGAAACGAGTTTAGATGTCAATCAAGAGGGTGCAAATGAATCAAATCGGATTCACCATTAAGATGGACCTAACCTGGACCTATTAGGATATGTCCTGGTCTGTCTGGAAACATGGACCACAGACCTTAAATTATGCCTTCACTTTTAATTGGGTCCGGGGTTCTATACGTTGGACCTAAATCGGATCATCACGGCCACTCGACGACCGGAATTGGTGTTGAACAGGCGCACCGTGTGACCGGAAATTTTGGCAATGGCTGGTATAAATCAATGGCCAGGGATCAAACGCCCTCAGAAAGCTCGTACCTTTGGAGACTACCATGCAGAGAATTTCCATCAGAGCACTTCATTGGAGATGGGAACCCTCCGTCTGCTACCTGTTGGAATATATAGCAATTAGTGTTGCTGGACGAAGATTGCCAAAGGAAATTGAATGGGATATTTGTACCTTAAGAGTGCATGCAATCATCTATAAACAAAACAAAATGCACCGCGGGAGAAGGAAATCTCATGCTTGGTGAGAAAAAAAAAAACACTAGTAGTCCATTAGCTATTGCTATTAAGGATTCTTTCTCATTCTATCTACACCAAGTTCTTTTAAATGATAAGAGAACAAAAACATACTCTTGGGTTGACGGCGCAGCAAAGATGTACTGCGTGGTCGCACATCTGCCTGCCATTCACTCTCTGCTGGGGTTGACGTTCCCAAGGGAATAATCTACATGCCTGCAGAGACAAGCACGGACATGCACTTTAGACCCCCAAAGGGTCCTAAGAAAGCATATCCATTGCCATCTGATCGTTCGATCAAGCATCTTAGTCCACGATTGTTTGCGTAGGAGTTGCATGGCCAAAGCTAAGAGAGGAGAGAGCGGTCTAATGGAGCAAGGGATTGGGGATAAAAAAAAAAGAGAGAGAGAGAGGAGGAGAGGTAGACCAGTTCGTGGGTGTAAATAACGATGCTCGGTGTAAGAATTTGGACATGATGTGCTCACTGTAGCGACACCTTGGAGCGTAGCTGGTTTTAGATGTCGGCATTTGGAAACGTAAATGACCATTAAATATTTCAACGAAAAAAAAAAAAAAATCATTAAGTGCCCGTTTGGCTTCGGGTGCATGGGCCAAAAAAATTTTCTATCGTTCTTTCTCAAAATCTGGTTAAAAAATAAAAAAATTCGTTGATAATGCTCAAATATATTTTTCTCTCTCCATAAAATGATAAGGTTCACACACACACACACACACACACACACACACACACACACACACACACACACACACACACACACACATATATATATATATATATATATATATTTTCTTATATAAAAAATTTTCATGAAAAATATCATATTTTATTTTTTTTTCATTCTTTTGAAAAAATTAGCTTGCACTAAAAATTTAAATTTAAATTTTTAATTTAATTTTATTTTTTTCTATTATATTTATGATATATTACTATAACATACATAATATATTATCACATAATACAATATATTAAATTATATCATATATTATAATATATATACGAATATTATATTATAATATATATATAATATATGATATAGCATGATATATTATATTATATTATAATAGATAAATTATAATATAATATAGTATAATATAATATATGATATTATAATACCATTAAATAAATATGTCTGGCAAATAGGTTCAAAATGACTGGTCCGGTGACCTGATTCTATATAGAGTTTGGGCCTCACTGCGGTCATTTCAGCTGGCCTACTCCAACTTTCTGCTGACGCCAATTCTCCGCTCTATTTTCATATTGAACGTTGGGCTTCTGGGAACACACAAATAAGCCAAACCAAGCTAAGTCAAACTAAATGCTGGACTGCTAGGGCTTGGCTTATGAGCTATACAAGTTACAAGAGCTTGGTCGGCTTGAACGAATCTCAAGAGAACCTGTTCAAGCTCAGCTTGTTTGTGAGTTGAGCCAAGCCTAAGTTGCTTATGAGCAATTTATTTGCAGCCCTACAAGTATAAACAACTATAATAATAATAAAGCTTTGATTCTAAATTAATTGAAACTGGCTGCATAAATTTTTTTTTTATTTTATTCAATTTTAAATCATATTTGTATATATATTTGTCGCCCTACAAATATTTTTTTAAAAAATTACTTATCATATGCATCGAAATTTTGATTAATATGCTCAAGACATGGAAATGAAGAAAGTTACCTTCAGGTTTGTTTAAACTTATAGACTTCTAAGGTATCGTAATAAAATCAATTAACCAAGACTTATTATGGCACTAGAATTTTGCTTAACATGCCCAGACTTACCATTTTTTTTTTTTTTTATAATTTGATTTGATTTTGCTTGGATAAGATGAACTTGGTGATAAATTATCAAATATAAATTTAATTCTGTCTCAACAAGTGATCATGGGTTGAATTAATCCTAGTCCTCTTGATATTATATAACTAATAGCTGAAAGAATACATATAATATATCAAGAAGAAAGAAAAGGGATATTATGTTTATGGTTCCGCACTTTTTCAAGTTCTTCATTTTAATTTTTTTTTTGATAATTTAAAATATTTTATAATTAATAAGGAGACATTAATTGCACTATTGAATTGGAGATAGATTCATGTAAAATAAATAATTAGTTGGTGATAGATTTATTTCTTTTAATCCAACTATAAATCAGATATTTTAAAGGCTCCTTGGGCTGTGATATTTTAATCAAATCTTATCCCAACTCGACTTGACCGATCGGAAACCCAGACTGCGCAGCTCCGGCCAAACCCAGCGCCGAAATATCGCATTTCGGTGCGAACGGGAAATAAAGCCGTGACGTTTGACCCGCTTATAACTCGTTTCGTCTCCGCTGTTGCCCATATTTCTCTCACCGCTCTCTTTAGCTCAGGAGATCGGTACCTCGATCGGCGGTGGAAATGGCGACCCAATCCACCGATCCTTCTCCGGCTCACGTCGATGAGAATCCCCAGAAACCAGGTGAAATCTTCGCTCCCCGATGATCGCTTAGAATTTCTTGCTCCCGATTTCCTCTTTGATAAAATTCTTCTGGGATTCGGGGCCAAGTGAAAACCTTCCTAATCTCTTGTTTCTCCTGTTTGTTTCTTGTTCCGTTCCTTTTTATTTCATAATTCTACTGTATCCTGTTTCTTTCTCCCACGTCATCTATCCATGGTCGGATCTTATCTGCTCTATTTGTCCAAAGACCATTGGATGTGATAAGAATTGAGAATATTGAAAAAGATGTGAAATGGACAGCGAAAGAGGAGATCTAAGTGATCAAGGATGGGTCATTAGTATTTTGGCAGCAGTCTGACCCGCAGCTGATACGTTTTTTAAATTAACGACAAGCGTAAGAAATGGGGTTTATACATTTTGAGAAGGGAACTGATATTGCTAAATTAATTGCAATTCGCTGGTAATAGGGCTGCAAAACTAGATTGGACAAAAGACGAATTTAAATTGTCTTCTAGCTATTCGTTCAAGTTGGTGCATCGTAATAATTAGATCGATGATGAAATGAGATTTTAAAACGTAGAAATTGCGAAGTACTTATCAAGTTTATGGTTTTTTTGGCACTTGTTTTGTTTTTATATTTGTAATGTAAACAAGCTACTGAATCTAAACGTTTATAACTCCATTATTTGTTATTTCCATCGAAGCACTCGCACAGCTGGGAGTCTGTTATGCTGCCTGCTTGACAATGATAATTTCTAAATCACTACACCTACTAGGTTCCTCCAAGCTCCAAAACGTAAAATTCTTAGTAATTTCAAGAAGTTTTATTGGTTTGACAGCCTTATTGATAAATATTTATGTAAATTTAAGTAGAGACAAGTTATCCAGCGTTACCTTGATATTCATGGCAGTTGGCATGGAAACATCTGAAGTCTGAATGAAAGACCGTTACCTTGATATTCATGGCAGTTGGCATGGAAACCTCTGAAGTCTGAATGAAAGACCATCTTGTAGTCAGATTTGTGGTGCGCGCCTATATATATATATATATATATATATCACTTTATTATGCTGATAAGAACATACACCTACAGCTACTTTATGTCTGTATCATTTTTCTAGTACCCCCTTCCTCATTCTCTTGCTCTGTTTCAAAGTTTTGTTCTTGTTCATGCTATAAAGTTGTCTTGATATAGCAGCCATTTGTTACTAAATCCTGTACAATTTAATATGCATGGAATAAACTATGCTGGTGATTGATCAAATATCACCAGAAAGGGAGGAAGGATACAAGACAGGATGAAATTCCCTTTCCCCTGGTAGTTATGGCAGTATTTCTGGCATGTGGTTTTAGTCCTAGAATGGTTTTACCTGTTATTTTAGCTGTTAGCTGTAATGAGCAATGAAAGCTTTCTGTTAGCTTCAGTCTCCCTTTGTTTTAGTAGCTTTAAGCTGGTGCTGCTTATTAGAAGATACAGATAGGTCAATGCATGCTTTAATATCTGTTGCTTCTGTAGGAAATATGATCTATCTTTAATACTTAATACACTAACAATATCTAAATATGCCAATTTTAGTCCCTGAGTTGTCAAAACCGGTAGAGGAAGATGGGCGAGAGGTTAAACAAGATGCTGCTGCAAATGAATCTTCAAGAAGATCAGTTTTTGCAATCTCAGAACCAATGAGGGAGGAGCAAGTGCAGAATGCTGTTAAATTTTTATCACATCCAAAAGTAAGGGGCTCTCCAATCATATACAGGCGCTCTTTCCTTGAAAGGAAAGGGCTAACAAAAGAGGAAATTGATGAAGCCTTCCGCCATGTTCCTGTAAAGTTTTACCCATATGTCTATTTATTTTACAGCTAGTTTCTTTTTTTAGTGGCAAATCTTCATGAAGATCATAAAATATTTTTAAGTGCTCATGAATCCATTAAGAATCTTTATGTATTACAGGATCCACCTGCAAATGTTCCAAGTGTGGAGGCTAATACAGCAAATCAAGGTAATGCTTTCTGAATGTACTATCAAGTCAAATTTTATGGTGCAAAATTACAAGCATTAATAAGATTTGACATAAAATTCTGCAGAAGCTTCTCACTGCAGATTATTATCTTTTCATATTTTCAGTGACAACATATATATTGTTATCCAAATTCAAGTAGTATAATATCATATTCTAACTAAATCATCCTTTTGGCTGCTTAAAACTGACTGGCAACAATAAGGTATTGCTATTGTCAATATAGAGAAAAAATCTAAGCAAGTTCTAATACACCAAGGTCTTATAAGATAGTCAAGAAACAAACATGTATCCTGCAATAATCTTTAGAGAGGTAGCAAAATGCAAGATACAAGTGCTCCTCCAAAATAAAAAAATCAAGATAAAAGCAGGGGGTGATCCTTCAGACAGCAGAATTAATTGATGCAAAATGAGAAAAAATAAAGATGAAAATGAAGAATAATGAAAAAGAAAGAAGGAAGAAGGTCTCAAATTGCTATTAGGAGTCTAGTATAGCTCATTTTTTTAATCTTTATTTTTTTCTTTAATGTAGTTTCTTTTCTAGTTTGGTTGATTTTATATTGTTATCATGTAAATTTGTTGTCATGTGAGTACTTGTCCTCTGACTTCTAATTCTTCTTTTTCTAAGCAAGGTAAGTATGTCAAGTTAGAGTCCTATTTTTTAGCAGGCAATGTTGGAGTAACAGGTCAAGTTAGTAAGGTTTTACTTCAGTTATGATTAAGCTCAATGCTGATTTTAGCATCATGCAAGGGCAGTGATGAAATTCTTCTGTATTTAAATTAAATTTTCTGCCTGCCCCTCTTTCTCAGCTAAGGTGGCTGTGTAAAATATTAAAACACCTCAGTGGGCCCAACTGGTATTCCCTGCCATCCCCCATTATAATCCCTTTGGGCACATGTCTAGAATTTTTGAATCAATCCTTTAGACCCCCAATAAGCCAACAAACATCAGCAATAAAAGTGACAAAGACATAAAATCTTTATTATCACAAAAATATGCTTTAAAGATGTCTATACCAGAGATTTTTCTTTGACTGAGCTCTGTATAGCTTTGAAAATTTTGATATATTATGAAACTGTAGCTTGTCAAATAAAATTGTAGTGTCTTATATGATTGTCTAAGAATTCATTTTTTTTTCTATATTGTTGTGGTTGTTTCCAAAATCATCAGCAGGTTTCCAGCCACAAGTTCTCAGCCAGACATTACAACCGGCATCTGCTCCTGTCAGTGGTGCTGCCATGGACCCAAGCTTGCAGCAAGCCAAGTTTCATTGGTCCCATGCTTTTCTTGGTGTTGGTGCACTTGCTGCTTCAGGAGTTGGAACCGCTTTGCTTTTTAAGGTACCAGTTGATTTTTGCGTACCTGCTTTTGCTGTTTGATAGTTGGATAAAGATGCCCACCTATTTGATGTTGGCAAACAATATATTGATATGCAATAATATTTGTTGCAGGAAACTTGGAATCATTCATAAATTTCTGAATTCTTTCTTATGCATTTTCTTTTACAGAATATGGTCATTCCTAGGTTAAAAACCTGGATTCAAACAGTTGTAGCAGAACAAAATGACGTCAAGAGAAATGATATATCAAGACCAAGCCCAGCTGAAGAAGCAACAGAGGCTGCAAAAGCAGCTATCTCAGCTGCTGCTATTGTGGCTAAAGCAAGTCAAGAATTGCTGAATGCGAAAAATGAAGGTTCTCTAATGCTAGTTTTTCTCTTATTCTTGACATTGAATTACTAATATCGAACAATTAGTGTTGACTTGTAGCCTTGCTTTCTTTTCCTTATTAGAGAAAAAATACTTTGAGGCATTTATCGGAATGTTAGATGTGCAAGTGGAGGAGATGAAGTCCATGGGTAATGCTATACATAAGCTGGAAAAGAGAAGGGAATTAACTAACTCAGAAGCCGAGCATAAATCATTGAATAGTAAGTTTGTTCAATCCAAGCACTACTTGCCTCTTTTTTCAAGAGCTTGATTTTCTACAACATAAAATTTTGATCATATCGCATCAACTACTCATCAGAAAGTCTCACTGTGACAACGCCTTGAATATCATTGACTGTCATTAGCATTCATCCTTTGGTTGGCAAAATTTTGGTAAGCAGGTTTCCGTTATAAAAGCTGCTACTTAACATGATCAAGTTTTTCTTTTTTAAGCAAATCATTTGTTTGAATATTTTGAATAAACGTAGCAGAAGGAGAGTACCGATTACTATAGAATAAAAATATTGCGTTTTTCCGGAGGATAAGGATGGATCTGAATAATTTGGAATTTGGATAAAACCTAAACATGTTCCTGTGATATAATGAATAAATGATTTGAGGATAAGGATGGGTCTGAATAATTCGGACTTTGGATAAAACCTAAACACGTTCTTGTGATGTAATGGATAAATGATTTGTTGCTTAACATCGACAATCTTCTGATAAATAGAAATGGCTGGCATAATAGGACATGAGAAAGGGCTAGTGGTGGAATATTTCCACTTAAATCAGTGTTTTGGAACTTGCTCTGATACTTCATCTATGAAGCTATGAAGCTTTTTCCAGGAAAAATATTCATATTTTTGTTTATGTAGTAATATTAACAACAGAAGCATGGAGGGGTTGAAAGTCTCGTTATATGGGCCATAACTGATTGCAATGACATATATTAGGCCAGCTGGGTTTAAATGCATATTTGTAATTCTTTCCAGCAGTTACTTGAAATCCTAGCACCTCGCATCTCCATTAGTGATCTCATGCTTGAAAATATGCTAGTGACATCAGTTGGGAATGGGAAAATTTTGATTACGGTATGTGTTACTTTATAATATCTGAGCCCATTGACTGATTGATTGCCATCTGCATGTGTGCATGCATGTGTCATTGTGATTATTTTTTACCATCTCTGTTTTATCCTCAATGTTCGCTCTTGTTTCATGGTTCTGAGAAGGAAAAGTGAATAAATGCCACTTCGTTTGGCCATGGCTTCATATTTACTTCATATGATATGATGTTTTTCCATAAGAAATCCTAGCTCTTTTTTTTTTTTTACGTTTATGTTTCTTGAATAAATAAAAGTGCTGTTTTGTTTTGTTTGCTCTGCGCCTCAGGCAATTTTGATTCCCTGTATTAAATGTTGCTGTTTCCCTCTTCATGAAGACCCTTCTAACTCTGGGGAAGCCTTAAAGGGTTGCTTTGTTGTTGCATTAGCTGTAGACAAGGTGGATCGTCCTGCATGCCAACTAGCTTTATAGGTTTCATGACTAGCTCCTATCTTGTCAAGGGCTGTCTGGCCATGTATTTCACGCTTTATAGAGGCTTGATATGATGAAAGTGTCAAAAAGTTTATCAGACTCCATTGAATCATACCTTGATTATATGGCTGAAGTGCTGAACCCATCTAGATGAGATAGGACATGTTTGTCATCTGCTTGGTTTTAGGTTTTGCATTTAGTATGTATTTCCATGTTTTGCCAAGCAGGATAAAGTGCAACTTCTGACTTTTGTAATCAAAATTTGTATAGTGATGTTATGTGCTCCCATGTTTATTTGTTATATCTGACTTTTCTTGCTGATAACTTCTCTCCATGTTCTGAGTAGCAGCTAAAAACTTTGTGAAATAGCTATCTTATAAGACCTTCAAACATTTTTGTAACACAAGAAAAAGAAGAAAAAAAGAAATTATGTCTACAATTTTTTTTTCCCTCCTAAAATGACTTCTTATCAGAAAAAATTGACTTGTATTTCATCTTCCTTTCTTGAATGGAACACTACTGGAACACTGCAGTTGATTCACTATTGACTATGATACTATTTGTTTCTGCAGAAGCTACAGGGACCAATCCATGGAGTAAACGTCAAGTCAACCAATCAAATCCAAGTGTTTCTACTGCAGTTTCAAAGGTAATCTATTGCATTGTCACTCCAGCATATATTTTTAGGATATGTTTTTCTGAGTGTTATGAAAATCTTTGGCAACTTTACAATTAGTTCTTTTTCTTTTTGGTCCCTAGCACGTGAAAGCAAATGGTGCTCAAGTTATGAACTTTGGGGCAGGTTATCATCCAGATCCTGATTTTGAGTCCTGAACTTTACATTAGAATTGATGTTTCATGTTGTTGCTTGATGCAATTCCTGTGCAGTGAGGCCTTCATCATCACCTGCATCAACAGAGCTTAATATGCCACCTCACCCGAAGTCATATATTGAGGTATGCAGCTTGCTTCACATGTCTCTTTTTGAGAGAGAGAGGGAGACCCACTTGCACTAGAAGTACCTAGGTTCAGATTTTTGGAGATGCACCACATGAGAATCGAACCCAGAACCTATGATTGCTAAGCAGAGGCGTGTGGCTGCTGTGGCAAACTTAAATATATTATATTATCTTATTCTTGTGTATATTTGTATCAAACTGCATTATTCCTTCATATGCGCTTTGAAGTGTGTTAGTTTATTACAAATTTCATCTTCTGGTTTTGAAACAAGCCATCAACTGTAATATAGTAAGAACGTAGAGTTTGTCAGAAGGCCATGGTCATTGATTCCTTTCAAGTGAAAACTATTTAGAATCATAAAAATAAATGAATGGTATTGCATTCGAAAATATTATGCTTACTAATTGCATTTGAACATATTATACTTACTAATCTAATTAGCTAAATGTCGGTATTGAGTGTCTGATTACAGATCCACTCAAAGCAAAGCTGATGAGGAAAACCTTAACCTGAACTTGAACCTGATTGTCTTTCTGTTTGAATGTGGACCTTATTTAGGTCCAACCATAATATGACCCATCAAAAGCCCTGCTGATGAGCAAGCATGCAAGACTGAGGCTGAATGTATTTTACTGTTGAAAGCTCATGCTTGATGAATAAGTCACCACTTCAAGGGTTCAAATACAGAACTCATGCAAGGACTATAAATTCTATAGTACGTGTCTGTGTGCACAATCAATTGCCTATGCACATTAAAATCAATTGCACATGACATATACCAGATTTCCTATATCTGTGTGATGCTCTGACTAGGTTTTTGTAGAGTATGTTTGTAACATGTAGATCTAGCATCTCTTATTCTTTTATTGGTAGGGTGTATTTGTTACACAAAGAATGTCATGGAGAAAAACCATTTGACATTATTTTCTGCTTGTTCTATGTAACCACATTATCATATCATTATGCTTATTAAAGGACATTCAGCTGCATCTGTTTTAATGATTAAATACATAAAGCTTATTATAGTTACCAATTCTGTTGACAGCTAGGTCAGGCCGAGCCTGACTATCTCCTATGTCAGTCTTGGAATTATTTGAAACCTGCATCCACTGCAAGGGCTTACAATATATGGTACAGAAGGCTGTCAATTTAAGGGAGCAATAGCCTGAACTGCATCAGACCTGACCAAATCTTTCTACTTTTCATCCAATCTCGTCTGAAATCATCTAAAAATATGAGCAATATGGTGTTTAGTCAAGACCATCATATCCAGACCACATTATCTTACTCTTGTAACCATCCTATTTGTCCTTGTGCTTCGGTTAATATCTAAGCCTGGGATTCAGTTTTTGGTGTGCTGTAGAAAGCCTGTGAAAAAATGCTCGACAGGCTAGCTTGGTCTTGTTGACAACCCTAGTTCTTTGCCATCGCAAGGGTGCCATTATTTATCTGCTAGGAGATTTGTACATATCATTCTTACGGGGCAAGATTGAAGGCTCAATGATGGAGTGTAACAATAAGCTCCATAAAAAACATGTTTTGTTTAGCTGCAAAGGTTCTTTCAAGGGATACTGGTGGCTAAAGATGATTCGATCTTGATTATCTGTTGAATGAGATAGCTGATCTGAGTTAAATAGCCATGCTTGCAATACTCCAATGCAATTGTGCCCTGGGACTTGGAATTTCTTGTGTCCACGAGTAACTTGCTTCTGTTCTGCTTACAAAGTCTGAGCAGTGTAGTTTCACGATCCATTTGAACTGGCATGAACACATGATTACAGCAGTGTTTTTCTTCTTTAGGTTTATTTTTGGCTTATTCAATTGCTAGTTGTCAACATGCAATGCAGCAAGCTTGGGTAGGTTGAGTGATTGTACGTGCTTGTCTGATCATATTTTGAAGGACAGCTACTTAGTGCAATGGCAATAGTAGATCAATAGGAACTTCAGCTCTCTTTCATTTCATTATTCAATCTGAAACAGTTTCCTGCAATTGCTGTATCATTTCCATCAATCATGTGTGTTTTGTCTGCATCATGGACCATTTTTCTTGAGCTTGATGGCTTTGGTCCCCAGCTCTAAAACTTATTCATGGACAAATTGATTTTTTTTCCACCTCAAACTATTAAATGCTGATGAAATATTATTAGCAATTGACCTCAGTGCACAAAAATAAAGACAAATGATAGGATGATATGGATTATATGTATACTTAGGGTTCAAAAATAGCATACCAAGCAGCAATAGGGCTTATCATTTTCTTAAGGATAAAAAATGCAGCACTAAGTATTAAATTCTAATTTGCAGATCATGGAAATGATACAAAGAGGAGAAAGACCTCCTAACATCAAGGTATACTAATCCTTGGGTTTTCTACATTTTTTTTTTTATGTTCTAAATTTGATCATTTCCTCTTTTATCTGATCCACAGGAGATTAATGACATGCCTCCCAACCCTAATCAGCCAATACCAACGCCTCTTGTGGCTCCTCGACTCAAGGTTTGGACTTTAAATGTCTTTTTTTTTTTTTTTTTGAAAAATATGTACCTGAGGTTTCTATTTTTGGGTGTTGGTGTGCACAAATGAATTGACTCATTAGGAACTTTGCAACTGACGAACACTATGTGACTTTCTTAGCAAATAGTGATTGTCGCTGTCATTTCGGATCTGGTGCTCATAAAGAATTTGAGACAATAATCTGTGGATTGGATTTCCATTTAATTCCTATCAAATATGTCATGTAGGCAACACATTTTCTTTCTTCCTTATCTTGTTGCAAGTAGACAACCCTATATTGTCACTCTCCTAGACCAGCCACCCCTCGCTTCTGTGTACCTCCAGTTATTGCTTTTATTTTTCTCAACAAGGGAGGGCCGGAGGGGCAGCATATGTAGAGAGCATGCACATCCATGCATGTACCTGTATGCATGCCCATGCCTGTGTGCGTGCATGCACGCAGAGAGAGAGAAAGAGAGAGAGAGAGGTATTTTCATGGTGGTAGTAGCAGTGATTCAAGACTTGGTAGGATGTGGCTTTATCATCCTGTTCCATCTTATCTCGATTATAATATATTATAGTGTCAATTTTAAATAGATTTAATTTATTGCAAAAATATAACTTTTGAAGTTCAAATGGGTTTAAAAATCAAATAAAATACTAAGGCTTCACAAATATATATATATATATATATATATATATATATATATATTCTAAAAAGCATCTCAAGCAAGTAGCAGGATGCTTGATTGGGTTGGGATCGGGTGAGACGCAGGGCGTTTCATTCCATAAAAAAACTAGGACGCCTCTGTTCCATAAGATTTAAAACCTTGGGTGATAGACTCAAGTTTATTGGAGAGGCGCACAACAAAAGAGAAAATCATGGTGGATTGTGCTGCTGAAATTGGTGGATTAAATTTGGTTTATAGGTTGGTTGGATAGTATATTTAGCAGAGATTTAGAGAGGGAGGAGGCAAGTTTTGTTGATTGATGTAAATTGGAGTAGTGATATGACATGGCGTTTGTGGCGATAGATTCAAGTGTGGAGGCAGTGTTTATTGTGATCAATAGGGTGAAAGTAAGCCTGGTGGGCTGACAAGTAGTGAATATAGGAGGAAATTTGTGGTAAGATGAGAACGTACTATGCCTCCCAAAAGAAGTGGGCAACTTTCTTAACTTTGAATAGCAAGCAAAGTTAGCTTTGAATCTACTGAAAGTGAAGAATTAATTTATTAATTTTAAAATTGCATTGTTTAATTGCAAACACCATTCTGACGTCATTTTTACTAGGCAATCTAATTCCCACATGCCTGAGTTTAATTTTGCTGTGGTGGCAGGCTAGCTGAATGAAATATATGCTCAGTAAAGCAATTTTTTTATGGACAATTGTTCTAACTTGTCAGTCGCCAAACAATATTTGCATGTATTTTTGGAGGATCTCATTGATCTACAAATTATTTCTTTTCATTCTTCTCTGCTTTTGTAAGCCTTTGATATTATTCCCTTAAAAAATCATAGCTTTTTGATATTTATGCAATCAGATTTGCTCGAATTGGGTACCTTCATCTTCCAATGGACGTCCATATATGTCATCCCTAGACTAGTTGCCTTAGTGATAATATATAATATTTATAAAATGACAAGGCATGATGAATTGAAGGGGGGAGTGCTGTGGAAGGTGTTAGGAATGTGACAGAAGTTTGGAAGTGGTTTGTGGTCAGAAAAGATCATATCATGCCAAAGTAGTCTAGTGGGTAATTGTTATCTTTCCAACCTCGTGTATAAAACCAATTCCATTCTCATAAGGCATGAAAGAACTTATAATAATTTATGTTGATTTTCAAAAAACAAAGGGAACGTTTAAATTGAAATCTCCATGATTATGTTATCTATAAACTTCTTGCATGAAATTTATATACTTGTTTTTTGTGGTCTGATCCCTTCTCCAAGGCTAGACCTGATCATCAAGCGGTGTGTAAATATATTCTTAAGACAGCAATTGCAATACTGATAATCATTTTCAGTTTTCAATTAGTTATCAGTATTTACATGTGTTTGTGGAGGGAATCTCACAATTTTCCCTGCCGTCATCACTTTTTTCTACTTTCTTGAATCTTTGATAGAGCATGGTTTTCCATTTTGGTCCTTTGGCAAATAACTTCGCCTAACAAATGGATTCAATATTTGTATTGTCAAACATAGCCTTTGAAGCATCTTGTTTGGATTCATTCAGAAACTAGAGGCAAGGGATGCTCCCCAGTTGCATGAGCATAAGATACATAACTGATGGTGTTGTTCTGCTCATCTGCCAACCGACCTTCTAGGTTTCATTGCAAGCTTCTCACTTATGCAAGGTTCTCTTGGCCAGGACTTCGGCCAAAGTAATTGATGAACAATGTGAACCAGACTTTGGTGGATTACACCTAAACCTTTTAAATCAATCATATATATTAGATGATGGTTGCGTTTCAAGGTGGAGCATTAGACATAAACTCCCCTAGCATAAACTATCCCAGAAAACTATGAAATCTCTCCTAGAAAACTCTGTTGCCAATCATTTCTTGAATGGTGTATTATTTTGTTGACCAGGAGTTTTTCATTTAAGAAATTTACTGCTGGATGTCTTTATTATCCTTGTAAAATATGGACTTCGTCTGAGTAATCTAACAGAGCTAATGGAACAGCAATTTTTTGACTATCATATGATTGTGATCACTTAATATATGATTGTAAATTAGTCATGAGCATGCGCACTGGATCAAATGAAGCCATTTCTACAAGTTCTAGTGCACCCTCACAGTACTGCCATCCTAAACCATATTTACAATTTTATTTGTGTTATAAAATGATATTAGTAACATTTGAGTGTTGAAGTACCCAAAAATAACAAGTTTACATTGTAGACTGAGATGGGTTGCATGCTTTTTCCCCTTTATTGCACAAACTAAAAATGGCATATTAATATTCACTTATGTGGTCAAACAGCCATGGGAACACGCTCAGCAGGCTGGCTTTCAATCCCAAGCAAGCAGCCAAGGGTTGAGTTCTGAAGTAAAAGAGATCGCTCAGCTGAATGTGAGAACTGATGGTTCAGAACCTTGGTGGAGAAAGAAGACTGTGAAGATTACAGAAATAGAATCTGAAGCTGACGAATCAGAGAAGTTCTCTTACCAAATGGAAGCCAATGAGCGTCCAAATCATCGGGTTTGGGTCCCACCTCAGCCATCTGCAGTTGTGATGCCAGAAGCTGCAGCTGCTATCCAACAGCCAAAATCATCCATTCAGGAGGAGGTGTCTGTTGATGATAGGTCAATAACTCTTGCTGATAACGGAGAAAATCAAAGAGTGAGAGCATCTGATATTGCTGCTGAATCAGAGAACTGTGGTCATGTGATGTCTGACACGAATCAAGCTGGAACACAGGAATAGGAAGTTGGCCTTGAAGTAAACTAATGGGACCGGATACAATCGACCATTAGTAAATGAATTTCAATATAGGATCATGCTCAGATATGGGAATCAATGAGGCAACTGGTTTCACAACCTATGTATGCTTTAGTTATATAGTACATGTGAATGTTGATCATCAAACAAAAGTAGATTAAAAGGGAGCATAAGAGAGTGCATGGGAGAAAACTTCTCTGTATGCCTGTCCTGATATATGAGCATGTGAACATCTTCCGTCCCATATTGAGAATCCAAATGCTATGCATTTCATGTCAGGTAATTTTGCATCAAACTTGGTCTGGTGTGGAACTCAGAAAGTGTTTGCTTTAGTTGCAAAGCTCGGAGAAGTGCTGGCCTCCGGGCCTTGCACAAGTTGATTGATACAATATTTATTAAGCCGAGATATGGTGGTTGTTTCTCATACGCATTAATGCTACCTTCTGTAGTTGCTGGCTGGAACTTATTTAAGATCCGATGCAGGGCTCCGTCTTGCTTTGGGAGTTTGTGTCTTGAGGATTCCGTTTTACTCGCTGCACTTCTATGACTCCTTGTAAGTTAATTGAAAGTAATTTTAGACGATTCTTATGATAAACGTGGTTGCTTGTCTATAGTATGATTAATAGGAAGTTTTGCTTTCTATTATTTTGTTGGAGCATTATTTTATATTCTTTCTGATGGGTCATCCCACATGATACTGTAGGAGAAATGGTCCAATGGGCATGCAGGTCTGACTATAACCTCGACGTTCCCCTGGATGAAACCCAAGTAACCTCGTCTTGCGTAGGTTTTTCATGCTCACATCACCAACAATTTGCACAGAACGTGCCTTGCACTTTGATCTGCGACGAAGGTACTGGGCTAAGCGCTGGTCAGTTTCAGGAGCACCAAAATCTGCTCTTTGATCTCCATTGCACGGTAGGCGAACATAGAAATATTACTATTTCTATTTCACCAATAACCAATGAGCTCACAGGGACGCCAATACCGTTTTCTTCCCCCTCGTCGAAACGTCACGTGACGTTTTTGGCGCGCGTCAAAACGGCTTTTGTTATGGTCGACACCATTATCGTTACAGACAAGAAGAGCACTCTCAACTTTGTCGAACTGCCACCTTGGTGTTGCCATCACCGCCCCCGCCGTCCAGATGCAAGATCCCCTTTTAATCCATATCTTCGTTCCGCCACCCAGCGCCCAACTTATTCTTTCGATCTAATCGGTCAGAGAACCAGCTGGAATAAATAAAATAAAATAAAATAAAAATAAAGAAGGGACAGGTTCTCGATTCTGACGTAATTTTATAAACTGTGCCCCGATAGATAAATAAAACTTAACGCCATTCGTTTGCGATGCATGCCTCAATCCAAATAATTATATCCGACGAATATACAGCTGCTCATCAAATGTGTCCGAGTCTTGATTTTTGTAAATAATTTTGGCATTTTTTTTTTTTTTTTGAAGAAATCATGACCGATGATCAGCTGATAGCTTTCAATCAAATTTTATTCCTCTCACGTGATTTGCAACAGAAACTGTCCTCCTCCCTTTTAAATATTTTGGTTCTTATCTTTTAACTGTTTGCTGTCGAATCTCTAGGGGCGCGCCTTGGATGGAATGGACGTGGCGTCGTATTCGTGGCGACGGCGCCGTTGACGCCACCCAAAGCAACCGTCCTTTTCATCCAGCTCGCATGCCCACCTCCGGAGCTGACGTCCCCCTTGCGTTATCCAAAGCCGCCCCGACTCTCTCGCTCTACATCGCTCCTCTTCTTTTTCTCTCTCCCAAAAAATGCTCCCATTCGTCGAACGCCTTCCTTGCCTGCCGCAGAGAAAAGAGAGAGATTCTGTGCGAAGAAACGCAAAGAATAGTTGGAAAATTGATCAAGATTCTGGAATAACATGGTATTATCAGTAGATGATTGGTTCCCGCTGTCGTTCTACTTCAGAATCGCCAACCAGATCGTAAAACAGGCGAGGCTTTCTCTCTGTCTCTGGATTTTTCTTTTAATTATTTGAGTTTTTAATTGGTTAATTTATATTTTTTACCTTCAAAATAGACCAAAGTTTATAGGAAAGATGGGAATTTGGATTAACTTTACGGGACCCTCAATCGATACTCAAGCCCGCTCTCTCTCTCTCTCTCTCTCTCTCTCTCTCTCTAGTTCTTTAGTTGTTTTAGGGCTTGGTAATTTTGGTTGTTTTGCTCGTGCGGTTAGCTGTTTGGATGATTCTTGCTGCGCCCATCAAGAAAGTATTTAAGTGATAAAATTAATTGATGGCGACTATGCGATTTATTCTTTACAAATTGATCATTTAATTGGCTGGGACATCTGTTATGTGTTTTCTTGATATGGTAGCGGTTGATTGAGCAAGGCATATTTCCGATATGGTTATTGTTGGTTGATCTACTTGAATCTCTTGTTAGACCCTAAACCGAATAAGAAGTGATTCAGATCATCATGTAGTGAATTCTTAAATCCGACCTTCTAATTTCTAGTCTTCTTGTTCGGATAAAAGAATGTTTGCATTATCATAAATGAATTTTTTGTGACAAACATGTCTGTGAATTTGCAGATTGATGTCTGAGATTATTCCTCAGCACCGGAGTTACTCAAAGTACTCCAAAAAGGAAAAGCTTCACCACAAGAAGGTATTATTTGCTACTTCAGCTTCTCCATTATTTTAAGGTGAAACTATGTTTTGAACCCCTGGGATCTGTTTCACTTTGAAACTATAAAAAGATTTTATTATATCTTTATACTATCATTTTTATTTCAATGTAGACTATGCTGTTACAAATCCTAGTACCATTTGTCTGATGCTTCTGTGGCATTCCTATGTGGCAAATGATGACACCTTGGTATGTTCTGGAGGCAGGTGTTACATTATCATGATGTGCCATGGTGGCATGTCATTCACCATGTAGGCATGCCACATAAGCATTAAACCAATGGTGTTAGGATTTTGTAACAGTGTGGACTATAATGAAAGAAAAAATGATGGTATAAAGATATAATAAAAACTTTTTATAGTTCGGAGACTAAAGTGAAATGAACCCTAAAGTTTAAGGGTTAAAAACATAGTTTGACCTTATTTTAAAGCAATGCTGAAGCATGTTTGCTGATATATCTGTTCATTTTACTGTTTTCTAGGCAACTGTATGTTATTTTTGAGTGCTCCTTTCTCTTTTATCGTAACCTTTTCTTTTATTCTGGATCAGATTCTGCAAGAATTCTCCAAAGAACTTGAAAAGTTGAGAACACTCTTTGGTAGAAATAATAATGAGACTGGAAATCAGCTTGCAAGGAGGTCTAAGCATCATAAAGATGATTCAAGTTTGACGTCTCAAAGATGGATCAAGAACAACGAGGGGAAGGTATGTGTGTGTTTTTATTTTGTTTTAATATTGAGGTTTTCTACATGCTTAATAAGTTTTTACTATAATAACAGCTCAAACAAAGTGAAGGCCACTGTTGAAACATTTCTGAGACATTTCTTAGATCAAGCCATGAAACTAGTATAACAATAACAACAAAGCCTTAATCCCAAACATGCAGTGGAACTAGTCCTGGTATAAATTCTAAATTCTTACACATTGGGATTACAGAGGCATATCTACAATGGGATCCAAGTTATAGATCAGGTTGAATTTGTTTCATGGTTTGAGCCTCACTTTGCAACTGCTGTCTGCTGCCAACCTAATGTTACCCTCCTCTTTTCTGTGTTAGATAAAAATTATTTAATTTTTAAATATTTCAATTGATTTTGGCTGAAATTGATCAGTTTTCCTCCAGTTTTGGTGGTTTTGGCTAAAACTAGTAACCACTAGGCTAAAGATTTGTGTTCTTCCCCCCCCTTTTTTAAACTAATTTACTCATGGGTAACATGTCAATCCTCTAGGAGGAATTTCTACAAGATTGAATTTAATTTCATAAGTTTTTAGTCGATTTAAGAGCTCATAGATTTTGGGTTGTAAGAAATTCAAGGGAAGATTTTTTAAAAAATTTATTAATATCTTGAGTTTTTGTACAAACCAAAAAGTTCTTGTAGTCTGCACTTCATGAAATATTACCAATAATCAAGTTTCATTGATTGGTAAGTAAATTTTGTTGTTTGAAGTTTCAACATGAATGTATGTGTCTGGTGTTTTAAGTTTCTTGGATTGAAAAATCGTTTCTAATGATTTTTATATCTTGCACTATTTTTGTAATTTTTCTTTGTTTTTTTGAAGTTCTTTCTGTTGTTTTAACAGATTTTGGAAAGGTTCCAGACAGCTGAAATTAATAATACACCCAGAGATACCAAACATGCAACATATTCTAAAATATATGGTGTAGTTGATTTCTTTGCTTTATTATCCTTATTTCTTTCCCCTTTCTTAAAACTTGAAAAAACTGATTTTCTATCTGAAAATAAATTGAAACTATGTTTTGGAACATTTTAGTATATAATGGCTTGCATGGAGGTAGCACCTCTCCTTCCGCTGCGATTGCTACATTCACTTTTCCATATATGGAGTTGCATATGGTGGTGTAATCCAGATTTCTTTGATATAGTTAAAAATTAACTGCATAAGTAGAGATAGAGATGTTTCTGTTGTACTCTGAAGAGGACATACATGCATAGGCGCCTAACTGCCTAACTCTCATCCGCTCAGTCTCACTTAACGTTCAACTAGATTTCTAATTTTCATTAACATTGAATTTTTAATTGTTGCACCTCACCCTCTGAAAGAAATTCGGTTCATGGATAAGTCTGATGAATGTATAGCGGTTTCAATGGCTGCCCAATTGTGAAAGAATACACTCATCGAGAGTAAATCAACTATGCAAATACTTTCAATATTGTTTTGGGAGCATGAGTAATCCATTTATTTCTTGCAGTAGCTGCTGTATATTAGTGCTACTCAACTTGTCATGGAAAATGCCTCCTACCTTGGTGAATCAAAGTAGACTATATGGAAAGACACTAGGAAGAGACACTATAGTTGCTGGCTGAACGAAGCACTGTTGGATTGAGCAAGTTTCAGGCACATGATATAATCCTCACTTCAAAAAGTTACTTTCACATTTAGAGTGAGACTTCCTATTCCTATAAGAAAAGAAGATCAAAATTGTTTCTCTTTTTTAATATGTGGGTTACCCATCCACACAGTTATCACTGGGATTGCTATAGGTAAGTCCCTCTATGAGAATGCTGAATGAGTAAATTAAGCCATGAATTAGCCTGGAAGACCTAGGCCTCCTCACTTCGTGTTTAGATGGGTCATACTATAAATGCACTTCTTAGCTCCTGTTAAAGTAAGGGTATGTTAATACTAACTTAACACCAATGTGTAAAATATGGATGCTTTTCTATGGTGGCTACCTGCACCATTGCCACATGCTGATAATGATCTTTCTAAAGATCCGTATGCCTACGCAATGCATAATATTATTTATTCTGATCTTATTTTTGTTGCTAAGCTTGTCTCATTATTACAATCCTGATGTTATAGCACAGTATAAAGCCATGCTTTTATACTAGTATGATGCTATGGTATCACAACCTATGCTTTCAAGTGCAATGGATAGGATGCTGATCATATTTGGTTAGCTTGCGAGATCCAAAAGTAGTAGTGTATTTCTTTTCGAAATATAATCCATTCAAGCAAGACCTTCTTTTGACAGGTTTATTTTGATTATTTGATGTCAAAACTTGGTCTATCCATGGTATGTGCTTGCATATATTAGATTTATCAACACACAACCAAGACCTTCTTCAGTTTCTATATATATATATATTGAATGTTACTAAAAAATATCAGACTTCGCTTTCTATGAAAAAAGAAACATAATTCTTGGAATTTTTCCATAATTTGCCCCATCTAAAGATCAGATTCTTGATGTTTTACCAAGAGCCTCCTGGTGGCAAATTATACCTCTTCGCTTGCTTCATGTTCCTTGCTATCGCATAGGTGGTTGACCTGTTGCTTTCCATAGATTTTAAACAAATATTCAAGTTTAGGCTCATTGCCACTTATGTTGGCTGACATATTTTGACCACTTCGGTTCCCAAGTTTTATCTCCATCAATCAAGTTTTAAATGTTTGCAGGTTACATGTTGCAGGTCAATGAGAACATGTCATAGGTATCCTATCCCTCTCCATTCATATCATTAACATTTCGACATTGGATAGTTCAATTCACATTGTTCCCCCAAAGTAATAACCCTTCTTTTGTGAAAAGTGACAGTTTTGAAGGCAATGACTTCAAGGATAAGATCAACTTGGCATCTGGGGTTGCGGTAGATGCAAATAATACTTGCACTCATTTGCATGCTCCCTTTTCAACATCTCTTACAGCAGTGAGAGGTCATGATATCACTTTACATGCTGTTGGGCAGTACTCTCCTTCTCCTGCTGTTTCTTGGATAGAAGATCTTCCCCTTGTTGGCCAAGTTTCTCATGTCACCATTCCTGAGATGACAAATGAGCAGTTGGTCCCTGTATGTGGAGAGTCATCAACATCGACTGGTACTCAGGACATGCATATAGTAAGTTCTGACCTTCTATTTGTGTAATGCTCCTTTAATTGCAAGCAATGCTGGGCATCTTGAGCTAGCATGGCATGCAGGCTACTAAATATTTGCTTTGTTCAGATGACCCTGCATTGTTTGTCAGAAAATGCTTTGGGGCACCATTTACATGCATGCAAAAATTTGCTTGTGTCCACTAATGCTGGGATGGTAACTCAGATGATGAATCAGCCACCATAATTGCACTGACTCCTGCTGTTGATACCGGCCTCCTTGTGCCATGTGGCAGAATGAGCTTTTTGTGTGCACTGAACTGGCTCCTCTTAGCATTGCTCTTGTTTGTCCTTATGGTTTTGACTCATTCATATGTTTGTTTTGCAGTCAGCAAGATTGATGGAAGAATTTATGGAACTTGCTAAAGACAATACAGACAAGAACTTAGAGACTTGTGGGATCCTTGGTGCTTTCCTTGTAAGCTTGATATTTCGTTAATTAGCACACACCTTTTAAGTTCTGAGAAAGTCTTTTTTTATCATTACTTTTTTCAGTCTTTTTTTATTGAAGTTATGGATATCAAATATTGATTTTTGTTCTTAAAAAATATTTGGGAAATTATTTTTTGACCTTATGCATGCAGAAGAATCAGACTTTCTATGTAACCACATTAATAATACCAAAGCAGGAATCAAGTTCCAGTTCAGTAAGTCAACAATTGAATTATTTACTTTATTTGTCTTAAAATCTTTTCAATGTTCTCTATTTTTGTTATTCTTTAGTTTCTTATATTCTCCCACTAGTTACTAGTTGTGCTGCTTGGCAGTGTCAGGCATTAAATGAGGAGGAGATACACGCCATATTGGATGAACAATCCCTTTTTCCTGCAGGATGGATACATGTTTGTATCTGAACTTTTGTTTGCATTTTCTGCCTTCTATGAATTTCTCATTGTTTGTACAAGGCCATGCAAGCAAACACATTGGCAGTATTGTGTTATTCCCAGATTAAATGAGATTTTTATTGAAGTCTATCAAACATTACATTGCAGCTATCTGCTCCTATCGAGGAATTAACTTCTTGCGGTAACCTCATTTGTCATATGGCAACCATATATTTATCCTATAACTCCTTGATTAATTTTCTCGGTTCTCAAGCCAATGAGCAACACAACTGGCTTTCCTAAACTTTTGCACCAAAAAAAAAAAAAAAAAAGTTAGTACAATTTGCTCCTGATGTTCTGATTTCATGTAATATACTCCTATGGATATGAAAGGATATGCCATTTTCCATTTAACAGCCTGACTACTGCCAAGCGATCGGTTCCACCACAATCTCATGTCTGCATTTGTTCAATTACTTATTATTGTCTAATCCTGATTCTTTCCTGAATTGCTGAATGTGGGGGTTACTAATTGAAATGTATAAAATTCTTTATGATGCATGCCAAAATATGAGTTGACAAATTGAGATTGCTACTTGATACTATAAGTGCTAATTATTTTTTCTTAAATAACCTTAATCTTGTTTCGTTGGAGTTAGGTTGATTTTATTTGGAACAAGTAGCGGTTTTTCAATTATATATATCATAGTCTAATCCCAATGCTCGCCTTTTCTTTAAGGTTGTGAAGTGTAGAACTATGTAAAATCTACCATATCCACCAAATATTTCAAGCATACTAAGATGAAGAGGATCAACGATACATCCAGACTGGACATTACTTGGGTACCATTATGAACTCAGGATTTTTTGCTCTTGAAATTGAATAAACTTTGGAGGATTTTATTAGAACTAAATGATAAGAGGCTTTCTTAAAATATCTTTTTTGCCACCTTGATTTTATTGTGCAATATGCTGAGAAGCTGATTGAGGATTTTCAGATAAAACTGAAACAACACAAAACAATAGGTTGCAACTTTGAATCACAATTATGCTATAACTTGAACAAGAACTATACAAACTTATTATGTGGATCAAACTGTTGGGTAGCAAAGAGGGAGCATGTAGTCAAGATGAAAACTTAGGAAACAGATTGGCATGCATATTGCGGTAAAACTAAGTAGTTAAGCACTAGATACAGATACATAAGTAAAAATTGTAAGTAGCACCATGGAGGATAAATGAGGTAGGGTAACTCCAGATAGTTTGTGCAGGAAGAGAGATTCAATGAGAGATGTCAGTGCACTTGTATGTAAGCAGTGAAAGAAATGAATTGTTTCAATTTGGCTTTTGGGAAGGGGGGAGAAAAACTAAAGGGGAAACAGAGTCCATGAAGTTGATCTAGTCGTTGGCATCAAGGATTTAAATCTCAAAGATTGCTATTGTATTGATGCTACTACTGTATGATCTTTCATATAGGGGCAGTACACCTCAGTACAAATTAGTGAGAAAAGAGAAAAAGTGTACCAAGGGGTTTGAGGTCAGTATGGTGTTGATCTGCCATGATACCATGTGATATGAGCCCAATTTACTAAAATCATCACATTACTGGGATGTCAATTTCTAGTCCCTAGATGGGTGGTACATATCAACCAGTAGGGGGCTGTTATACGAGGTTTTTCAGTCCTTGGCATCGAACTACTTTTTAAATAACTTTCTATTTCATGAGGTTTAATAGCAACATGGCTTGGTTTAACTTCCCATAATATTTGATTTGGTATAAAGTTATATATGGAATACTGTAAAAAATAGATGTGCACTGAGGGTGCATTTTTATGTGTGCATGTATCCATATTTTTTACATATTCACATGCTAGAGTATCATTAATGTGAATGTTAAGAGTTGGTGTCTTCCACTTATTAAGGAGCCAACTGAGGCAAGAACTATGATAAGAATCCAGGAACCTTCATGAAGAAATTATTTATTTTATAAAATGTGTAAGTTGTAGTCAGATCCTTAATTACAGATAAGGAATTTTAACTTCAGGAATTTCTAGTGAGAAATATTTGTTTCTTTTATTTTTTTTTAGCATGACTTGCATATGTTTATAGATCTACACGGGTTGTCAACTTACTATAACCCTTTTCTTTTATTTAGGCTTCGAAAAGGTTATATACAAAATATAGATAGAGTTTTATGCATACAAAATTATATGGAATGAAATTTTAATAAAATTAGAAATAATAATGAATGTAGAGTAAAAATTGAGGATCATGAAATTCCTAAGTGATCATTTTTAATATTTAGGATCTATTATCCATTAGAAATAAAAGATTGAAGAAGATGTTATCATTAGGATTAAAGCGTGTTGGATAAATTGGAGAAATGCAATAAAGATATTATGCAATTATAGGATATCCTACCAAATTGAAGAAAAAAAATGTTCTTTTGGTCCTTAAATTTTTACTTATTTTTTCATTTTGGTCCTCAAATTTTTAATCATTATAGTTTAGTCCCTCGTGTTTTAAAAATGTAGCATTCCTAATGTCCTGTTACATGGTGTCAGTTAAAATTGACGGAATAGCTAATGTGTTACCCCATCATAAGTCTATGTGTTTGCATCAAGATGACAAGTTGGCTATTCCATCAGTTTTAATAGACCCCATGTAATGGGACATCAAGAATACAACATGCTTAAAACATGAGGGACTGAATTGTAACAACTGAAAATTTGAGGATGAAAATGATTTTTGAGGATCAAAAGTATATTGTAGCCCAAAAAATTTTATGAGATAGCCATGAAAGCAATGATACTTTATAGTATAAAATGTTAGAAGTTAGAAAATGGTAGGCCGAAAGATGGATGTGTCTAAAATAAGAATGTTGAGATAGATGTGCAAATACTACAAGCAAACAAAATAAAAATGAAGTTATTCGTAAAAGGATGGAAATGGCACCAATCAAGAAAAAATTAAGATAATGATGACTCAAATGGTTTGGAGATGTATAACGTGCATCTAGAGATAAAATAGTATGGAGTGATTAGATACATGGAGAAGGAAAGAAAGGTAAAGGTGAGAGGAAGTATTAAGGAAAAGCTTGACATCTTTATTTTTCACATAATTTTTGGCTTTAAATCGAGTGAAATGAAGAAAAAGAATTCATGTAGTAGACTCCAACTAGTTTGGTATTAAGGATTAATTGCTCATATTGATACATGCACATTCATTCAATGAGAGTATGCATGAATAATGCTTGTAGGGATGGATTTCTTACATTTTTTGTTTGAAGACACGGTTTAACGTCCTGATGGGATATCCTATGGGATATCAAGATGGGTTAGTATCCCAAGCATTAAGATAGGACTGTGTCACTATTGTCCTAGTATTCCAATCGATACATCTTTGGACACCTCCATCCTAAGTGTCAGGACAGGTCAAGAAAGCGATGCGTCCTATTTCATGAAAAACTGAGACAGTCCTATCGCATGGGATTTAAAACATTGTTTGAAGGTACCTTTTGAGCAGTTGTTTCTGATCATAAAAATTGAGTATGATTTTTATTTTTTGTTATATCTGAATTAATATTTAGTTGAACTCTTTTTTTTTTCTTTTTGTTTTGTTATGGATTATAATTGTCAGGATATAATTTTTTCCTATGGATTGATCTATCACCGTTCCTAATGGAACCTCAATGTCCTTCAATCCTTCATCATTATTTGTTCTGATTTTTTTTTTTTTTTTCCTCCAGACGCATCCCTCTCAGTCTTGCTTCCTATCATCAATAGATTTGCATACACAATACTCTTACCAGGTACGTGGACACTTGCATTAACTTTTTGGTTGATTAATGTATATTTGTGAAATTTACGTAGGGTTGTTTGCATCCATTAGATTAGTTGGTCCTAGTGCAAGATGATTCTATGTTCTGTTTGTAGCATAACAGAGCATGAAGATTAATCTCATATATATCTTTTGGTCCAGGAGAATCATTGACCTTAAAGAAATAAAAATCATGAGGAGATGCTTGCAATTACTTTCAAGATGGAAATTAATAACTTGTAACTCTAATTCCATTTATTTTTGGTTTGACTTTGAAAAAGATTGCTGGTGCCATTCTTCTTTCATAACCATTTCTCATTGCACATAATATGCAAACCTGCAACGCCAAGCTAATAGGTTGCCAATAGAATGTCACAGAAAGATACCATTCATCATCAAAGTATCACGTTTTATGCTCCCCACCCTCCTTTCATGCAGCCTCTTCCCTCCTCTGGTTATGTTCTGCTTCGATGATAGGACAAATTATAATTTTTATTATGTAGGCAACTTTGGAGTTAAGAACCACATGCATTTGGAAATGTGCTTATACAATCATTTTCTTTTTTTTAACCTTTTTGTAATCTGAACAAGTATCATATTAGGACTGGTTTGTGGTCAGCCTTTGTGGCTTCCCAAGTATTGGAAGGATGCAACTTCTCCTTCAGGTTTAGGGATCTAAATCCAGGATAAGTGCTTCCAGAGTTGATCATTTATTAAATCAAACTTTGTTAACTGTGGAGGTCTCAGTATCTTATATCTTCGTAGCTTCACCAATTGATTGGCATGAGATTTCTGTAGTTGTTATTCTCCAGTTTCAGAGATCTATTGATCTTTGTAGTCACCATATTTTTAACGGTCAATTCTGTGTTTAGGTCATGCTACCGGAGGCAGTTGCTATTGTTATGGCTCCAACAGATCCTACAAGGTGAGTTTTTACTCCCTTATCACAGGTAAAGAAATAGACAGTCAAGATGAATGCCTCCTTGCTGCCCATTTTTCCTCTTGATGGTAATCTTGAAACTTGGTCTACTTACAGAAAAAAGATTCTTGAGAATGTGATTCACATGAGACCCAGATGTGCTTTCAAACTGACAAGTACGAGATTGGGGGATTTCATATAAATTACATATTTGTAGTCCAACAAGCACAACATGCTTATTAAGAAATCTCTAGCTTTCTAACATTTGATCACATTGAACATCAAAGACAAGATAACCCCACATTCCTCTTCATAACAAGCTCCGTGAACAGTAACTTTAGTGTACTGTTCATCACCCCAGACACCAATCGCAATGATAAAATTTTTAACTTGCACGCATAGAACTTGATGGAAATTCATCTCGCTATTCTAGGGACCAAGCGCCATGGATATATAAAATCTTGCTTTCTTTAGACTGCCTTGAAAGAACTCTGGGTAAAAGAATATGACAACACGCATCCATTCTTGGCCCACTAGTTTGCTCACCCCAATTACTGATAGTTTAAGCCTTTTTTTTTGGGGTCCTATAATAAAAACTTTTGATGGACAAAAATCTCAGAAATATGATCAGAGAATCTCATTTACGTATTTTAGTTGCAAGCTTAAATGATTTTTCAATTTGATTGCTGCAGGACTTTTGGTATATTCCGGCTGACTAAGCCAGGAGGGATGACTCTCCTGGAAGAGTGCGAGGAAAGGGGGTTCCACCCTCATTCTGAAACTGCTGATGGAAGTCCCATTTATGAGAACTGCTCCAACATTTACTTCAATCCAAATCTGAGGTTTGAGATTATCGATCTCCGATCTCCTTCCGCATGACAGATGTTATATGCCATTGAAATGTGGATGTATAGTTGTGTGCGCGCGCGCGCGCGTATGTGCGTGTAGATTGGCTTGTATCACCATGGCGTTTCCTGGAAAAAGGGTTTCGTATCACAAGGTGGTGAAGAAATTCGCATCGGCAGTCTAGATTTCTCCCTTTTGTACATGACTATAAATACAGAGAGCCACATCTGCGTCGATGTTATATTCTGTCACGTCGTAAGGTGTTAGGATGCTAATGTGTAAGTAGAGCAGAATCTTCTTTGTATGCTACTGCAAAGACAAGGCTTGCAAAGTGGTAAAAGCTGTAGCAGGTTTGGACGTTTCAGTTCTGTGGATCAATTGTTATCGGATAATTTATGGTTAAAAGGGCATCCAAGGCACGCCATTAAAAGAACATCCATATAATGGATGGGTTGCGGTGTGGCATGGGCCGGGCAGCCCATGGGCTAGCCCGAGCCCGGCCCAAAAAAAATTAAGGGCTTGGGCCATAAATTTGAGCCCCATATGGTTCGGCCTGGGCCTTAATATCTAAGCCCGTTCAAATTTCATGAGCCCAACCTTACCTACCTTGAAATAGCCTGTATGATTTTAAAGGTGCCTAGCGTCATGTTGGTTGATTAGGGGTGCCTCATGGTTTTGTGGACTTGGACGGGTCTTCCACCCGATGGTATGAATTTTCCCGTATCATGAGTACGGAGCAAGCAGTATCAAGCATACGTTGGTGGATCAGTCAGGGTAGATACCAGGATCACATGGGACCCGGGTCATGGATAGACCCCCCTGGGAATGGAGGACATCGTCGTAATCCACAGGAGTGCCTTATGCGTTTATCAACCTGTATTGTTCCTCCGTCTTATAGCTTAGGCTTTTTGCGCCTTTTTTGATGGTTCAATAAATATACGTCATCATTTATCATGCCCATCCTTCAAAAACAATCAAATGACATCAAAATTCTTAGCAAGGCCAATGTAATAATACCTGATAATATGATTCCAACAAGTTGGGCAAATTCCTCAGCTCCCAAAGATTTAGAAGTTCCAATTGACTTTGGATATATGTCTTCTTCTTTTTAACAGTGCCCTGGTTACAGCGTCCATCATATGGAATAACAGCAAAAAGCTCTGCACCGTCACATGAAACGGTAACGTAAATATTCATAAGCTGGAGATATTAATTTTCCTCCAATGGAGTCCTACGTAAATTATTCAAGAAAGACAGGTGCAGTACCCCATTGATTATCAGCTCCTTGCCACAGCAATCAAAATGCAAAACTGATCCAAGATATGCCAGAGTTTTGTTCAGCTGTGCTTTTCGAAAAGCTTTCCGCATTTTGCTTCTCAGGTCAGTATATTGAATATTTAAAATGCATCAGCGGTATCAGATCGCCCCTCACAGGCTATTTTACCAAAAGAACGTATACAAATTCGAAAATCATAGATCAATCCACGTTCAGCATCGATAGAAAGTAAGTAAGTCATAACTAGATCCAGACAGGGGTTTAACTACGATACGTTTATCAAACATCATTAACTGCATCTTCTTTTAGTGGTATAAAAAAAAAAAAAAAAAAAAGGGAACATAATTGAATCTCCGAGATGTCTTTGGTTAACGTGCCATTTTCCAGACACCATATAGCGCCACGAGTTTGGCCTCTTTAAATCCGCACTTTCTACACCATGCACCTCAGTTATCCAAAAGGAAGAAGTAGACAGAATGAGGGCCAGAAAAACTATTTGGGAGCTAGTTTGATTGGGCAGATAGAAAATGCTATACGCCGTCCTGCAAAGGCCAACAAGAACCGCTCATCCTCGGTCAATGGTCTTTCAATCACCTTCACAATCGTTGGATCCTGCAATTTTTTACATCAGTGAATCTCGACAAGTTCAGATGATGTAATTTAAACACAGCTTGATTTTTCAAAAAGAAATTCTAATATCATCATCAAAATATAATTAAAATATTAATTTTTGTATTTGTAGGACTTTCTCATGTTGAAGAACAGAAATCCTGCAGAAAACAAGGACAAATGGTTCAGTACGCATTATTGAAAGTACAAGGACCATTTACATTGATTTGTTTGAGGAAAAAACGACTAGCAAGTTCCTAATGAGTAACAGCCATCTGTTTAGTATCTGAAACTTGAAAAGTATCTTCTTCAAATAGTTTGAAATATCCACCCTATAATTTACTTAATTGTAGGGTAAATGTCAGTTTTCTCTTAAGCACAGAGCCATGACAAAGATGTCTGATCAAAATAAATCAGATGCATAGAATATATTGACAGATACAATGAATATATAGAAATACGAGACATTACAATTGCTTGTGAGTAACAAATCAACACAATGCACCAACAATTCAACATTACAGGTGAAATAGATTATAGGCTCTCAAATATAGCATCCTCAAAAGCATAAATTAACATGCAGCGTATGCTTGTATACAGCTAGGCCTATTCGATATTAAAAGCATGTGGTAAGCCTAAATCTTCATGAAAAAGTTTCAGAAACTATTCAGCTGAAAGGATATGAGCAAGCTATAAAGTATGAAATACAAGTACTAAACAAAATGGCAATCTTAATTAGCTCCATATTGCCCATGAAAAACTTGAAATTTTAACGTTCTTGACAGTTCTCCAGCCATCACAATTGGTAAACACCATCAAGTTGCACCATTTATCTTTCAACCTAGCCCATAGCCATTACAAAGTTCGAGTGGGTCTAAATTGGCCCAAATCCTGCCCATCCAAGAATTGGATTGTGCTTGGGTCTACATAGGCAAGATTTCATAAGATCCATCAAGTTAATGAATCAGATCCAGATTTGATTGGATATGGATCAGTCAAGTTCATAATAATTTATCATACATATATAATATTTATTAATGATAAACTATTGGGTCAGGTTCATAAAAGTCGGTCCCAAACAAATAAATGCACCTTATGATTGGGTTGGATCGGGTGCACTTTTACTAGCAGGTCCAGCTACTAGACAAGAACCCAGACCCAAGTGTTTTATGGATCATCAGAGCAATGATTTAGGACCCGGTGACGGGGTTCACCAATCCTAACCCATATCATGTAGAATGGGAACATGTTCGGGTTGAGGCCCTAATCCTCCCCTCTACACAGGATACCCTTGTCCATCCGGCTATGATCCTGGTTAGAAAACAGCAGGACCACAGGCAAGACAAGCACGATGGGTTGTCCCACTAATGATCATGCATTTGTTCCATTATCCCTTCCAGACATGCTTTGTGGGCATTTTACTAGGCCTTAAACTGGAAGATAGAAAGGAGAGGAATGCTGTGAGGTTCCCAAATCTGGGATTTTGATAATCAAGCTTGGGTTGCCTGACACGAAGAAGCTCATATTCAAATGGTAAGCAGCCCCTATTTTTCATTAATTTAGCAAAAATTAGATAAAAACATAGAAAATCATTTGTAATATTTTTTTTTGTTTTGCATGAAATTGCAATATATTGTAAGATAAGAGTAAAGCTAATATAATTTTTCCAAGTTTATTTTTCATAAAAGTATAATATTTTAAACATAAGTTAATTATTAAAAATAATAAAAAATAATTTTAAGCAAGAAGTAGCGTGTTTTTATTATGATGCATATGCTATTTAATTTGGCACATTTTGGATAAATTTCGAAGCATTTGAACCTACACCTAAAATTAAAATAAATTTAAAATTATCTTGAGAAAAATGCTACTATTTAAATTGGAAAAACATATGTAGTAGACCATGAGCATCTACAAAATCCCTTAAGAAAATTTATTTTAATAATTTCTTTTATTTTAAATTTAATTTTTCCATAAAAATTATTTTAAAATTATAAAAGAACTAAATCAAAGGTAAAGAAGTTAGAACAAGAATAGACAATTTGAAGCTTAACTTCTAGGTATCAATCATTTAATTTAATAATTATTTGAAACAACCATCTGTAATTATAATTATTAATTAAATAATTGACTAAAATTCGAAAAATAATTAATGAAAATTTGAGAAAAATTAAGATCCATCTCCATGCAACTTAAAGGCACATATAATGGTAGCTGTAGTAAACATCGACCATATCCTTAAATCTTAATTCCATAATTAGTGTAAAAAAAATTGTACATTTTTAGAGAAAAGTAATGATGAATTGAAGGGAGAGAATATATTTTCCTCATCAGATAGAGTACACTAAACAAGAACAACTGATCAGAAAATATTATTTTAAAATTCAAAAATATTTAAAAAAATAAAAAAATTCTAAAAAATTGAAAAAAAAAAGAAAAAGGAGTCCTAAGAACATATTGGGATGCGACACTAAATGTTGGGATGCAAAAGGATACAAAATGGCCTTGTCCCATGTGATTTGTGTCCTTGCTTTGGACTCATGCTCAAAATGTTAGAACAGAATCAAGATTAGGTTATTTTTGTGGATCTTAGTGAGAGCCCTAATTGAATATGGTGGACAAATCAACGATGTGAAAATGATATCAAATAAATAGTGATAGCTTGGACTACGTAAATTTATCAAGATGCTAAACAAACCTCCAACGCATATGACTTAAAATGGCTATCAACATTTTGCTTGGGAAGCATTTATGTGTTTTACTTGGGAAGAATTTAGAGTTGAATATTCTATCTTTAAATTATCCCTAAACTAAATTGACGAAGGTTATTCAAATGAGAATGAAGTTTTAAACCAGTTACCCACTTATCTTCTTATTCAAAATAGTATCTTTACATTATTTTACATAAAAAAGAGATTATATTAGTGTAGTAAGTGATAAAACATACTAAAGGTTCTCAAGAAATAAGTCAATTGGCAGATCTTTGAAAAGATTTAATGAATAAAGTTGGATATTTCAGATAAATATAATGCCTAATTAGTACATACCTTTATTTGTAGCTGCGTGGGAGCAGGTCTAATTCGAGTAATATCACCAACTCTAATAACATTGTTGACATTGCCGTGTTCATCTCTCTCGGTGGGCAATGCTGTTGAGTGCCTCCATTGTCCATTAACAATGAACTTGTAGTGATATCTGAAAACCAAAAATATGATTGGATTGCTGAATTACATTTTTCAGAAAAAATGATAGGGTGGATGTCATCAATCATCTACCAGTTATTGGTATTGAACATGCTACTCTCTCTATGAAGCATTCTATAATATGAAGACAACTAGGACAATTTGAACTGAAAAACAATCAAATGGCAAGGATAGTTCACCAATCAACTTCGGCTTTGCTCAGTAGCTAAAATGGAGCAGAATTCATTAGTATCACCAGATCGCACCTCTGGAATCAATGTATAAAAGGGTGTGTGTGTGCACATGTGCACATGTATTCAACTAGCATATATTTGCTTCATTGATCAGTGCTGAATAGATGAAGCATTATACTACCTTAGATCTACTCTAAGGTTTTCGAGGGCCTTATGGACCTTTCTGACCTCTTCTCAACAGCCTTCAACCACTTCAACTTTAAGAAATATTTTCTCACCGCTCGCTGTTCATTATTCCACATAAAATTGAACATGGATCCATTCCTACCTCAGTTATCCTTGAAATTACCTTGGAACTCTAATTTGTTGAAATGTTCAACACCTCAAAGCTTCCATTTTGTGATGTTGTGCTGTTGTCTTCCTAACAATAATTTTTTGCCTAAAAAGTTACAATTTAATATCTTGAGTCGAACACTTTATGGTTTGTTGTTTTATTTCTATATGATGTATTGTTTGTTGACAGATGGAAACTTGGTAATTGGTATTGCAGGAGGGTTGCACTGACACATGAAAATCGGATTTGGATATGCATTCAAGTGTCTAACTTGACAAAAGGAAAAAAAAAAGACATACAAGAATACATAGAAAACTAACGTTAACTAAATTATTATTTTTTTGAATACTGTATACAAATATTAAAAGATCAATTATATATTTACTTTTCAAATACTGTATAAAATATTAAATACTAAATTGGACTTATAGAGAAAAATTTAGGAGGATAAAAGCTTAAAAATTAGAACAAATAGTACATGATATGTAAATTTAATGAGAATGAAAATGATGTAATATCAATTAAAATTAATAGATAGGACATAGGAAATACCATTGAGTGATCTATGTCATTATTTAGGATCTATTATACAAAATAATAGAAAGATAAATGAAGATATATATAAGAGAAATAGAGCTAGTTGGATAAAGTGGAGAGGTGCATCTAGAATATAATAATGATAAGTGCATATCTTCAAGACTTAAGGCAAAAATTTATATAATAATTAGGCATGTGATGTTTTATGGCTTAATGTTGGGCAATAATGAAAGTACACGAAAACATATTAAGTATGATAAAAATAAGAATATTAAGATGGATGTATAGTAAAACTAGAAACAATAGATTAAGGGTTGAATAAATGAGAGGAGCTATAGAAGTTGTGCAAATTAAAGACAAAATGATGGAATCAATTAATATGGTAACCATATATACAATGAAGATATGAGGAAGTCCCTGTAAGGAAAGGTGCCACTTTAATTTGTATTGAAAGTTGTAAGAAGAGGAATATCTAAGTTAATATGGTTCGAGGTCATGAGGAAGGATATTAAGTAATATGAAATAACATCAAAGGTGATCTTAGATAGAAATACTTATTGAATGAGAAACCATAAAGCCAGCCCCAGATGATTAAGGAAAGATTAGATGATTATAATGACAATTAAAAACTTAAAATATATTACTTGTTAACATGTTTCACTAAATGTATTTCTTAAATTTCTTAATGTACTAAGAGGCACAATAAAAAAATATTTTGCAAGGCTATTTTAATATCTACATCATCGACCAATCTCTAAAAATGAAGAAACAATTATTTTCAGCATTATTTTGGCAGGTTGAACTTATTATTAGAGTATTCAAATTATTCATCCACCTATATAAGCTGGAGGAAAAAAAAAATGTCCTAGTGTCTAACATGTTTGCCATTTGAAGATCCAACACGCATTCTTAGAGATGGATGCAAACATCAACGTAACATAGGTTATCATGCACCTTAAGAAACTATACAAACATGACTTTATAGTAATAATTCTTATTCAAACTACATCTTAAACCAAGAGATAGAATGTCCAATCCTTGAAAAAGTTTGGTAGAACATCAAGTCCAAATATTGATGTTATTTATTATGCCATGATTCATTTCATATAATCCCTTTTACTCCTAATTATTTCTTTATTTATGGGACAATAACCATATCCCTTATGCTCGAGGTGCATGTCTCATGTCATAAAGACACCAATTGCTCCCCTTACAACCCTCTTAAACATTCATCAGACCATTTTAAACAACAATTACAATAGATATAAGAGAGATGGTATAATATGCAACCACCCAAAGACAGGCATAACCTGTCAAACAGATGAAATTTGAGGCACTAGCACATGGTATCGAGTAGAGGAGAGAAAAATACTGACCATTCAGCAAGTGAAGTTTTTAGTCACCATTAAGATACTTAAAAGAATATGATCAAGTGAACTAGATGGAAAAATTTCAATTCATATCACAAAAGATAAATTCAGGAATTGAAAAAGAACCATGGCAATAATTATATGCTAAATCATGACCGAGATAGGTTGAAAACTGCATAAGAAAGTAAACTAATTGAACAGAACATTCTAACCTCAAGGAGAACAGCATAAATTCCAAGACAAAAACTTCCCAGGGACCAGGAAAGAGAAAAAGGAAAAAAATTAAAAACATACTTTCCATGTCGGAGTCGAAGTTCAACTTCGTATTTTGATCCACCTTTGTGAACAGCCTTGATAGATTCTTTCCAGTTGTTTATGAAATCCCCAACCAAATATACCTCATCACCCTATAATGAAAGTGCCATCACAAAAGTAATTACATTACAGCAATGGGATTGTTTGATAACTCAATCAAAACTATTTAGATAACTCAATCAAAACTATTTACCAACCCCAAATAATTGGGAAAAGGTTGGATGCTTATAAATAACTCAACTTTAAATAGAAAATATGGCATTCGCATACAAAATTTCCAACAAAACTTTAACCAATCTCAAACAGGAGCATTACTGTAGCACAAGAATTAGTGGCTTTTGTGAAGATATTTTTACCTCCCGGCTCCCATTATTCCACACAAAGTTCACAGCATGTGTTGGAGGTCCACCATGTTTTCCATTTTCTGCCATGGCAATAAGATCCCAAGTTGCCCAGACAATTGCAGCTCTGCATTCAAAATTCTTTAGGCTTTAGTACCCAAAGTTGCAATCATCATGGAGAACTGCCTGGAATTGTTCTAGTATAAATAAAGTGCATATTGTTATGTTGTCCACGAAATAGACTTACATGCTCAGTAGAAAACAACATTATCATGGTGAAAATAGAAGGAAAAAAAATCAGATTCAGCTATATTATCACATTCATAAGCATGGCTTAAAGTATCAGTGAACACAATATCATGTCATGCACCAGTTTCTACGTTTTCTGACTCAGCAGTTAGCCACAGAACTTTTGGGATTAGTATCTAACATAATAAAAGATCTAATATGTTTTAGAAGAAGACATTTTTTATCACAGAATCACAGCGCGAACCCCAACTAAATGAAATTAAGGTTGCCAGCAGTCTTGTGATTGTGGCTACTACAAAGACAGTCATACAGATATTTTGATGCCAATTTAAATTTAGTTTCTTAAGATGTCCAAACATATGTTGGGACTTGTAACCATAAATTTGTTCAAAAATAATCATTACTCCCTTTTTTGATGCCAACTTAAATGGACTATAAAGATTATTTATTGATTGTGCTCCAGACAAACCAGCTGAAGGTATGATTCTGGTAGACTTTCAGAACTAGATGTACCTATCAGGCCTGCACAAGTGCAATCCGGTAACAAAATTGTGTGCAGCATGGAGAGCAGTATCTTGAATCCAGTGTAAATAGGCGATCACACAAGCTGGGGATCTATCAAAGCCAGTTGTACAAGTCACAAGTATTCGAAAGTTCTTCCTCAAAAGCCGTAATAAAAGCCCTACACAGAATGGAAGTTTCTTTCTCAGGTCCACAGAATCCACCTCCCTGCAGAGTATTATGAGATAAATTAATTACAGAATAATAAATAAAAAATAATTCAAAAAAATGACAAGTTCTTTGACTGCTCTCATCAAGTCAAAAGGAATAAGAGATATTCTGATACTAAAAAGTATGACAAAAAATTTAAAAGTGTCTGCCGTTACTCATAGATAAATATGACAGGGTATAACATATATGATAGCAAGCAGAATACACAGACAAATATTGTAATAGACTCTTATAATGAATAATTAATTTTCCTCTCAATTTGATAGATAATTCTTTTTTCCCTGACCAATATACATCAGTGATCTGCCTACTGATTACCAGTAAATGCAAAAAAATTAATTAAAAAACTTACATTAGCAGATCATGAGATTCAAATACCAAAAAGCTCAGAGCTCAAAGACAATAATCCAGTTTATAGACTATATTTTTGGCTAGTCAACTAGGAATTCACAGCACATGCATGACAAATCAATAACATGATGGATTTTCAGAGAAGACACAGGTACTAAAAAAAATAAAATGGCAAAGAAAAGCCAGAACTAAAAACCTCAATGCCATCCGAAAAACCTCAATGCCATCAAAATGTACAACCTCCGCCAGCCAAGACCAAGCAGCCACCATAAAATTATTCATAAACAAAAACACGAATCAATGACATTTTTATTTTCTCATAGACATTGACTTCTTTGAATAGCATAGAATTAGCAACCATCAAAGTGACAAAATATGCAATTCCTCGAAAAGTGAAGTAATGCATTGCCTCTAACAATGAAAAAGCATATTTAAGGAGAAAAGTACAAAAGAGACTCGAATACATGAAACATGATACATGTCACCTACCTTATCGGATAGTTAACCATCAGAATGTTATGTTGGCAACAAGCGTCATTGATGGATTCTGAATTAATTCCCCAATTGGCACGCTCACTTTCACTCTGGAAATTTAGAACAGCAGTGATCCCCTGAAGCAGACATATCCTAACTGTTATTTTACATATGAGAACTTGCAATGATGCTATTTAGCTTCCCAAGAAAACACCATTAAAACCACTCAAATAGAAAATATTGTAGATGCCAGGATATCTGTAAGGTGTAAGAAAACTACAATAAGACAGGCATACACATGGAATAACAGTCCATAGACTCACACTGTATATTGCATGCATGTCCAGCTGCAGCAGAGCGAATGTCCAATACAAAATGAAAGCTAATTGACATTATCAGACAAATATAAAGGCCAGTTACAAGTTGGGTTTTGGGCAAAAAAGCAAAGTTCTAGACAAGTACAACAGAATGTGATCATGAAATTCAATAATTTGTTGCAATACATATGCCAAGCCATCAATTAGCATTTCAGGGCTACATTCCATGCATCATATCAATTTGATAAAAAAAAAAAGAAATATTGATGTGCATAAACAGATAAAATATGTGTCCAAGAATTGCATGAAAATCATAGTAGGCAAGATGAAAAAAGAATTCCATGGCAGGGATACAACCTGGATACCTTTGTCATTTCACTAAGTACATGCCAAACCTTACAACTATATCATTCTGAGATTACCATATGTAATGCAACCACTTTATCTGGTGGACCTGAAGTGCGGCCGCATATAGCAAGACAGACCGGCAGAGGAAACCATATGCAGCTCAAATGTGCTTAGAGCAACAGAATGATTTAAAACTACAATAACAGCAATGGCAATGACAAAACCTTAATCACAAACTAATTGAGGTCAGCTACAAAATGATTTAGAACTTAAAAAAAATAAAAAAGAACAATTTCTTTCATTGGACTTCCTCAAAGAATGAATTCTAAGGGCATCATGTCTGAAATTTATTTTGCATTATATTCAATGTTTAGGTCTACATTTGTACAGTACAATATTTTGCATTTTATTTAATATTTAGGACTAAGATATACAGAACATGCTGACTGGGTTGAATTGTTAACATAAAATCTGCTTGGATGCAGGGCAACATCCAATCATGGAGATCAGATTATTAAATTTCTAAAAAAAAAGGATTTCCTATATATTGGTTAGTATATGCACCTTCTAAACTAAGAAAACTGTCCAAATAAGATGGCTTCCTTGTAGAATTCTGGTTTTAAATTTGCCAATGTTGCTGATGTCCATTGATAAGAGTTCTCAAATGTGGGGTTTCAAAAATGACAGGGTACATCTACTGTGGAATCTTCCTATCTGATTGCAGAAATGAGTAAAAAGGAGTAAGACTTACCGTGCAAATTAAAACTGGCAGATGATGAACATCTGATGTTGATGTAACATTTATGGGGCAAATCAGATATGCTGAAACTATACCCCAACAAGGAGAATGATAACAAAGAGAAGAAGTGAAAAAGGAAATCAAAAAGAAAAATAGCTTGTTATTTTTTTCCTGTGCTTTCTACTGGCCTTCAACACACCCCAACTTCTTTATCCCTTGATGCAAGCCTCCCTTGCACCATTCAGGCCAGCAATCTGTCTTTAAGTAGCAGTGTTTCTATCATCACTTGTTACAGTGAGGCTTGTACTGGAACTCAGAACCAAAAGTCTCAGCTGGACTGATATTCCAATTTTTTTTCAGAGGTACTGTTATAATTATCCCTTTTGCAGACTTCCATACACCCTGAGCAATGTTTGAGGATGACTAGGCCTTGCCTGTATAACGAAATTCAATAGCTAATGCTAGGTGCTTAATATCATTAAGATAACTTATGGGCATACTAAATATATAAGGTTAAAAAAAATTTAAGGCCATTGCAGGAATAACTGAAATCAAACTATTATGGGCAGAATCTGACAGGTCAAATTACTTCAATAAAACAAAACATATCCCTTATGAAATGGGCAGCATATTAAAGATATAGAAGAAGAAAAATGGAGGTTAGGTCCCTTTTTTCCCCCCTCCATACTATTAGTTAGTTTACTCTTAGATGAGCAGATTATCATCATTAGTACTACTGATCCAAAGGTTCGTGCTTACTCACGATGCATCGATGTACGGTTGAAATTCCCACAAGATGCCATATGGACCTTCATATTCCTTTTTTTTAAAAAAAGAAAAAAAGGAAATGAAGTTGTCTTGATAGCCCTACCAGATAAAACTCCTTGGAAATATAAACAACTTGTGAAGTGCATTGCACTGCAGTATGCAGAAGAATCAAATGATTGCAGATTGACTACTATTTACAAATTTCTGAAAATTTCTACTAGCAAAGCTTTATAATCAGTTAAAATATTAAAGCAGTATTTCATATCAATGGAGGTGCCTGTCAAACAAAGAATCTAAATGATTTAGCGAAAGTAACAACCGAAGAGATTTACAGTTAGACACTACTTTTGTGCTCTGTCTTTGATCAGCCACGATAAGTCACAGACACCAGACATATTGCTCCTTTTCCCCAGAGCAATCTAAAATTAACATATTTACAGCACAAACAGTAAACTTCGGGTGCACCTCTATAGACAATATCTTTCTCGAGGAATTAACCTTTTCCTACCTGACAAATTTTAATAAATTTTACTGTGTTTAAGAGGCAAAATAAGCAAGTTATATCCATGACAGATAATATGGACATGCATTAGTGTGAACATGCACATATATACATAGAACATAAACAAATTCAGATGTAGATGCAGCTATTGATGTAGGTTTTGATATAACTGGATAAAAAGCAAGTCAGAACACAGATAACTCAATGAGAAGCAATGGTCTCTAATAAGTTGCATCTGAATAAGGCAAATATTTTACTGGGCATTATAAGTACAAGCAACAGTATGTACCACAACATTTGACAATGTCTGCACATCTTTCTCAGTTTGTATGCATGAGCCAACATATATCTGCTCAGTAATCTGCAAAAGAAGTATAATCAACATCATCAACAAGCAGTGGCACTTCGATCATGCACATTTTAAAGGGTTTGACTTCTTAAGATTCATGGGCTATGTTATAAGGAAAACGGTAGGTGCTGATGTTAGAAAGAAATAGAAGGATTTGGACTCTCCAGAACCACAAATAAGAACAAAAGATGATGTAAATTCAATCTCAACATCAGGATAGATCAAACTAATAAAGCATAGGTAACAAAACAAAGCACTAGATTTGGAATTATGAGGACTAGATTTCAAGGATAAAGGGCAATAAAACCCTATCGGTGATACAAGTTAGAAACCAAACCAACAACCTGATAAATGATTCCATAGCTTGTGGATGGTTGGATATATCCGAAAGCATTCAAATAAGAATTCTATTTAGAAAAAAGTGAATCTGTGGCTTGAATTCTATTTAGTGACGTGTATGAGCATTTAACATAGATGTCCATTTCATTTTCAGGTTTGGAGGTTTGCCAGTCTATGATGTGCAGTGTCACCCTGCCAATAATTAGAAAGTATACATAGGATGATACAGATGTAGAATTAAACTCCATAACTGGACTGCAGCAAAATTCATGTAACAACCAGTGCAACTTGACCAAAAAATGAAGTAGAGATCATGTAAAACTGATAATGGCAATTTCAATCCATAAAGCAGGAACTCGTCCTGCCCTACGCTATTCAGGAAGGGGATTCCCCACCTTTTGTAGGGATGGGAATGGTCTCCATCTTGTTAGTCCTGTATTTAAGTACTACTATAGTACCCTTGTATATTTAAATAATATTTAATTTTGAGTTTAATTTAAACTTTTAATTGTTTTAGTGATAAGTATAAATTTAAGAGATAAATGTTATATTTATCAATATGCTTGGTGAGAATTTTTTTAACTATATTATTAATTTCATAATTTTTACTAAAAATTCATATATATCATTAGAAGTAGGGCAGGGCGGGGTAAGACAACGATAGGGACAGAATAGGGATGAGGATTTATCATTTCTCATAGGGTGGGGATGAAAAAAAATCTTCATCTATGGGAAAAGAGCAAGGACGGAGATTATTTTCTTTGGCAGGGATAGGGATGGAGATCAAGGTCCCTAACCCCAGCCCACGCCATTGCCATCCCTATGTAAAAGTGAAATTGGCCTACTAAACTAGGGCATACATATCCAGCCATTGCTAACTGTTCACCGTTGTGGTAAATTTGCAACAGAATGGGCATTATAAAACAGCTATAAATCATGAATCAAGAATTGCTTGCTATCATTCTAGCAAAGGGTTACTTAAATCAAGAAAAAAGTGATAAAAGACAATAGGAAGTTAATAAATAGCTAGGGACATGCTCAGTGCCTAGGCTGTGGGTAATGAATATAAGAAGAAAACTAAAGAAATATGAGATCTTTAGATGTCCAAAAGTCAAGGCAGCCTTAAATTAATAAATTCAAAAAAGTAATGAATATAAGAAGAAAACTAAAGAAATAATTAAAATAAAAAAATAGAAACATGACATATGAGATAAGTCAATAGGAAGTACCGATTTTGCAAACTCACTACTAGTTCACAAATTGATCACATCCTTCATTGATGCAAAACATTAAAGTGGCACCTAGGCATCTGATGAGGTGCCAATAGTTTAGAGCAATGACATGTCATATGAGACAGACAACTAATCTTAAGATGCATAAGATATTGCATGCTGCTGGGAAAGATCTTTAGATGAAAAGGCAAGAAACCAATTAAATTAAACATCAACAATTTGACAGATATGGAATTATAGTCACCTTGCTGTATTGCATGCCAAGAGAGTGATTATAGTATAACTCGCCTTTTGCCCGATCAAGTGCTTTGATATACTCCTCTAGTGGAAAGCTACCATAAGCCCATTCAACATCTTCACCCTCTTCCTCAGAAAAAATACCAACAATCTCACCCGTATTACTCTGCACTTGGGACTCATTGGATCCACTTTGTTCACTTGAGAGAAACATCCATCCATGTGATGCTAAGAACTTTGGAGAAAAAATGGCAAAACCAGTGTTTCCAATACCCTCAGGAGAAGGTTGCAGATGTGATGCCAAGAAAGATCTATTCCAAGTAGCAAATGGAACCCGGCCTCTATTAAATAACTTGTCAAAATCACCATTTAAATGCAATTGATGAATAGGATAAGGAGAGAATGGTCTTTCAAGTACAAGACTAAATGATCCCGCCGCATCCTTAAGCATCATTCTGGGAAAAGAAATCAAGAGAGGTAAGAGTGCATGACGATCAATAAACAGTAACAAAAATAAATTATAACCCACTTCCATATCATAAACACATGCTTTTGCAAACTGGAGCGAATTACAGAAGACAAAAATGAGTTCCAGTATATGCGTTATTGCAAAAAACAAAATGCATCCATAAACTATTGAAATGCTCACACTAGATATCATACAATAACACAACAAATTGAAATATAAGATTATGACAGCCTTTGCTCATCAATGTGAATACACAACAAGAAGCAATTTAAACACAATATGATAATTGTGGGCATGTGCACTCTAATAATGCCTATAACATGGATGCACACACTAGTTAATACTGCTATGACACATATTTTGTTATTATTAAGTATTGAAGCGCATATCCACAATGTACCACATATACAGTACATATTATGTCAGCAAGTTAATAAAACAATACAAAGGTGCATACCACGGTTCCACATGTAACAGTCCATACTATTGCACTGCAATATGAGCCCCTGCTTTATTCACCTTTCTAAAAGTTATATTGACCATCTTGAGGAACTTTTGCTAGTACTCTAGTCTAAAGATTTCCTCCCGTGTTATTATGATGATTTGGCGACCCAACTTACAGATTGGATATGAAAAAAGAACATGTTATAAAACAATACAGAAGCGCATACCCCTGTAGCATGTGTAATTGTCTATATGGATGCAAAAAGATATGAACTCCTGCCTTAATTCACCTATTTAAAATTTATATGGTCCATCTTGAAGCACTTTTGTTTCCACTCTGGATAGTCTAGAAATCTCCTCCCATGTTCTTATGATGATTTGACAGCCCAAATTACAGACTGAGATGAAAACAAAAAATCATCAACAAATACATGGAACAAAGAATAGGAACTAAGATCATCCATAATAATATATAAGCTTCTTACAACATAACTTCTATGGAAGCTTCCAAAAGTATCTGCAGTAAAACATTTAAATCAAGTTGTCAATACATTTAAATAGTTCTATTCTTCTCATTCTTTATCATGGACTGCATTGTTGACATGTAGCATTGTAGTGTAAAGTTAGTTTTACAATAAATTACCTAAATTGCATTGCTTATGTGGCACAGATATCTTGGATAGTTGATCCTAAATCTTAATAAGTCTGTTCAAAGTTATTATTTGCTTGAAATGCCTATGTTTTAAAAAGTTAACTAAATATTGTATTTTTGGCATCATTCAAATCTTTTTTCGAGCTTGAATATTTTTCATGCCAATGTACGCCAAATGTCATATAATATCCTTACTAATGCCCAAAAATCTACATGATCATATTATATAATAACGTTGATCATTGGGCATTAACAAAAACTAAGGCAATTGCCCTTTTATATGATAACAAATACATCTATAATGCATCATTTAACACTTATAAAGTAAAGAACTATTCTAAGTAAATATGAGAAATCTTCAAGAAACTGCAACCAGCAACACACTGTTATTGCAGTCTAGTTGCCACACCTCTGGTGCAAAACATTGAGTCTAGAACGATGCAGTCACAAAATATGTATGATTACATGGAACTTCATCCTACATTTTGAGGCTAAACTCATGGGTTCAGCACAGCAAATATAGATGCCACCATAGAAAATTCAATGAATGATGGACATTGATGTGTGAGACTGCACTAGATTTATCAGGTGAAACATGGCAGATAATTCTGCACTAATATAATTGTTGCCATTTTATTTTGTTATGCAGTTGCAAGAAAAAGAAAATATTAAAAAATGTATTATTCGTGCAGCTGGTAAAACTCCATACTCTGTATCGCTTAAATCCTTCATGTCAAAGAACCCACCATCTGATTTATTACTTGCCTTTTTTAGCATGTCCCCCACCATAATTATCCTTGATTTTTCCGCATTCCCCTACAAAACAAAAATTGCTAGAATTTAAGAAACTGCTGGCGCACAGAGATCTAGCATAAGCAACGCATTAAGTTATAAGATTCAAGATTTAAACCAACACTGAAGAAAATCTTTATGATGAGGATCTTGTGATGATGAAGTATAAAACCATCAAAATTCTCCCAACAAATCTCAAAATAAAAAAACAGCCACACCACTGACAATTTTGAGTCCGCTACAAACCTTAAAAATATTCAAACGGAGTTAAATCTAAGAAAACAAGATGTTGAAGAACAGAATGAAACATCAAAACCCAGAGTCCAGTCTCAAAGATTTATCCAGGAAAAAAAAAAAAAAGGAAAACTTCGTACGCAATAAATTAAAGCGGAAACAGTTGTAAAATTAAAAAGATCATCTATAATTACTCGGAAAAAAAGAAAGAAAGAAAGAAAGAAACCGTTTTCAAGAAGAGAATTAAAGGATCAAGTGCATTTAACACACGGCTAGAAAATGGAAAGATCGAATACCCCTCTCCTGAGAGAGTGCACAAAGATCCTGCCATCCACGGAGAGCGCGAATCGTATGCCCAACGGCTTCTCCAGCGTCACCATATACTCATTAAGATTCATCTTATATATCGACGGATCTGCCATTGCCAAGACTCTGGGGAGCTTCCGGCCCAATCGCTCCTTCCTCCCAACGCTCGACGACCTCAAAAGCGAGCACCGATCTCCGGTGCAGGAAGAAGAGGGAGCAGCCGACCTAGCGCTCTTCTCAATGAGACAAGACGAATAGAAGGTTGGCTGGGCCAATTGGAGAAGAGCCATGGATCGAGATCGGACCTTCTTAAGGTTAGGGTTCGCGGGGTGAGTAGGAGGAGGAGGAGGAGGAGGGAGGGAGGAGGCGAGATGGAGCGCTTCTTCATCTCCTCGTGAATGGCTTCCTGAGCTTGGATTTATTAAGGGGTGGGGTGGGGTGGGGTGGGGTGGGGATTGAGGAGGAGGGGGAGCGACTGATCCAGAAGCGCCGAAGACTGTGGCCATGAGGACGGAGAGTGCGTACTTTCTTGAGACGCGGTGGGCCCAGATGGCGCCTTAGCGCCAGTTTGCGGCGCCTCCACGTGTGACGTCACGTGGCCATACCCCACCCGTCGCGGTCGCGATGGAAGAAATATGTCACCAGTACTGGTGTAATGTTAATTAGCAATTTTATGTGGCGCCTTTGTCACGTGGCAGTAAAGGATGGGTGATGTCAAAGTGGGTTTGGGCTATTCAAGGGATCTCAAATCAGCAAATTAGTTTCTTGCGTTACCGTGGCATGAACTGATTGGAGCAGCCTTGTGATCCTCCCATGGAGTGCCATAATTGATCGATGATGCTCATAGAGATGGTAGAACCGCCGGAGAACCGTGGCACGCCGAGGCCCCGGCCGTGCCAAAGCACAGCGCAATCACCACAGTAATCATGCCGGACCCAGAACGATACGGCCCGTGGGCCGTGCCGGGCTGAACCTGCCAACTTGCGAGCCGTGCAGGCGCTATGGCCGGTGGCGTCCCATCTTGATGCGGCTACTACCGTCCGAACCGTAGCATGATTAAAAAAATTAAAAAAATATTTTAAAATATTAAAAATAGCTATGTTCTGTTGAGTTCGAGCCATGTTGTTGTTATGAGCCAGCGGCCTGTCATGGTTTAGGCTGAGCCATGAGCCTATGGACCATTCTAGGCCCCTCTTGTGCCACAATCGGTTTCAACGTAGCCTATAACAAAGAGCTAGGCTTGGACCATAAGCCTATGGGCCATTCTAGGCCCCTCTCGTGTCATGATCGATGCCGACGCATTCTATAACAAGAGTTAAGACTGGACTGGCATAACATAATGACTCATCGGACTACTCTTTACATGGGTCATGCTGGCCATGGCCTATCCTGTTTAATAGCTCTACTGATAGATAGCTATTTATGTCGGTAAAATTTTTTAATAAATAAATTAATAAACTCTTCTATTTAATAGATTATTTGATATATTTATGTAAAAGTATAATATAAAATCATTGAAAGGACATAACATTCTTGATTTAAGGTTTAGGACCAACCTTTTTCCTCGCTCACTTTACTTTTTTTTAATGAACCGTTTGGTTTATGATAATTTATCTTTACAATTTAAAATTATCATGTAAATTATCATATTTAACAATTATACATAAAAATTTGAACAATAATATTTGATTTTCATAAATCATAACAATCCGATTCCAATATAAAAAATAGGTATTTAAAATTACCAAAATCTAATAATCTTAAATTATGCTTTTGATATTTATATAAATATTTAATAATACTTAATTTTATTATATTTTTAATTTATACTAGATATTATTTAAATATTTAATATTATATTTATATTTATATTTAATACATATTATATAATATTTCTATTAATATTAAATTTAATATTAATATAATATTTATATTTTATATGTATATAATATTTTAAATATTAATTTTAAATTGTTACTATTTATTAAATATTTATATATATTATATATTAATACATATTATATAATAAATATTTAATAATATTATATATTTATAATATTTAAAATACATAATATTTTTAAAATTAATTTATAAATGTTGATTTTTATTAGAAATCATATTCAAGAGAAAAGAAGAAATGACTACTTTAAAAAATAAAAAAGATCATAGTAAATTGATTACAATATTTTGTTGTTATAAATCAAATGTGATAATTTTCTGTTTCTAATTATTAAATAATATTATTAAAAATATAAAATTATTGATAATATTATATTATTATAATTCAAATAAAACTTTAGCATGATAACTTATCTCCCATGGCCTTTCTTGCTAAAATGTTCCGACTGAATTAAAATAGTAGCAATTGTTGAGCTCGGTCGTTTTACAGAAGTATTCAAAGGCTTCTACTTGAAACAGGCCTAGCTCTTGAGTGAGCCTAGCTCATTTAAGAGAGCAAACAATATGTTCAAGGGTTTTATTATTGTGCTCTTTGATTTTTTAAGCATTAAAAATATTAATCATATGATTTCATTTTAAAGATTGTAAATATGTCATTGGAAACTAATTTTAATAGGTTAAACATGTAGCTGGTGAAAAAATAAAAAAACTTTATGAATTATTTTACTATTCCTTTCTCTGCGATCATGTTTACCAAATTTGATGCTATTGCTTTTTTTAATATTACACATAGTTATATATATATATATATATATGATGGTTATGTTATATGATTTCGTTATTATTAGGGCTATCTAATGAGCAGCTTCATTCAAATTTGATTAGCTCGATTAATAAATAGATTGAGTTAGAATAATGCTTGACTTACTCAGGCTTAGCTAGATAAATTTTAAAATATGAATAAAAAATAATCATTATATATCATACATCATTTATTAATTATTTATAAGTAAAAATTCCTGATTTATTTATTAAAAATCAATATAATTTACATTAAAATATATATTAACATAAAATTGAGATATAATTATAATAATATGATAAAAGCACAAACATGTGTACATGTATAAGCATTGAACATAGGGTTTTGTTGCGATACTCTATGAAGTAGTAAAGGTTTCTAGTCGATTAAATTGGTTACTATGTTGTTCTTATCTTGACATGCCATTTTCGATTGAAATGTTGTTTGGAGATATATTAACTTAAAATTAAGATATAACTATAATAACCTAATAACAATATAAGTGTACGTAGCTATTGAGCATAGGATTTTGCTATAGTATTCTTTGAAATAGTAAAGAATATTTTAGTCATTCAATACCTTTAGTCGGTTGAACTGATCAGCATGTTATCGTTATTTTTAAATGTCGTCTTCATTGGGATGTTGTTTGAAGATAGCAATAAGTGATAAACTTTTTAGGATCACCTTTCTACTAATTATTTATATTTTAATATTATGAAATCCTCAAGAACTCAACTCTTGCTGATGCCACTAATGATGTAGCGCACTTCTTCTTTATTGCAGTATTATCGTCCAAATAGCAGTGCAATGGCATTAAACCCAAATCCGATGAACATTTCTCTCTCTCTCTCTCTCCCCTATGAATAAATCTTACAAAATCCTTTCCGTCAATAATGTAGCATGCTTCCTCATCAAACCTAAACCCAATCGCTAAAAAAAAAGTGATAAGACAATCATAAAATTTGATTTTTTTTTTTTTCACATCAACTATGCATATAACCCATTAGAACTAGTTACCAATGATACGGTTACAACTTTTAAAATAAAATCGTTTTGATATTTTTAATATCTAAAAATTAAAAAATTACCATAGCAAAATCTTTATAAAATTGTGCAATTTATTTTTAATATAATTATCAATAAATTTATACATAATTGGCTCTTAATTGGTTTTACTTTCTAGCTTTGACAAGATTCGTGGCCTAAGGTTTGCTGCAGGAACTTGTACCTGAATAATTAATATAGTTTGGTCTCCCCCTTCTTCTTCAAAAAAAGGGAGGGGGTCTGGTAAATTTCTAACGTGAAGACTTTTGAATCAATGCAATCTACTCGCCGACAAAGTAAAAAAGCCAGCAAGTGCCTAGCTTCCGTGTTAGCTCCGATTAAGCCATTTGCGACCATCCTCAGTGTACGTGGCAAAGCTTTGAGCGGATGTTTTCAAATGGCCCATAAGCCCATACAAAACCAATTTACGTGGCAAAGCGTTAAGTTTGAACCCACTTCGGACCCATACAATAAACAATTTACGGATAAGTTTGAACCCACCTCGAGAAAAGTTATGAAATGAGTCAGTGGCTGTTGAAGGTAATGAAAACAGCTGTCGTCGCAAAGCCATCTTCTTAGACCACTCTGGACTGCCAGACATAGGAAGAGGGTAAAAAACGTGTTGACATGAATGGGACTCATGCTGATAATAACGTTGGGTCCCAATGTCTTTGCTTATTTTTTGGTGGTCAATTTGACCCAGTGTTTCCTGATATATCTCAATGCTAGGTATATACCCATAGCAAATAACGGACAATGCTTTAATTTAAATTTTAAAAATAAAAATAAGATAAAAATTAAAAAAATTAAAAAATATTATTTACTAATCAGTTTTATAAATTGGTGCATTATTTTATAAAATAATATAAAATATAATTACATTTATTTTCTCACTAATCTTTATTTCTTAATTATTTAACATAAGATCTATACTCAAATATAATGTATCTATATTAAAACTAAGTGGGTTACTTACCTAAACGTATATGTAACAAAAGTTTTTAATAGAAATAGCTCCACCTATATAATTACTTTTTATTTTCTTACTAATCTTTATTTCTCAATTATTTAATATAAGATTTATACTCAAATATAATGTATCTATATTAAAACTAAATAGGTTACTTGCCTAAACGGTATATGTAACAAAAATTTTTAGTAGAAACAGCTTCATCTAATTTGTAGTTATCCATCAAATCACGAGTTATCGTAGAGTTAAAAAGAAGATCAGATTTTTAACCAAAATTTTTAATCTAAAAGATCAAAATATTTTTTAAAAATATAATTTTTTATAAAAAATAGATATTATATATATATGGAAAGAATGGTTGGATCTGAATGATTCATTAATGCTAATTATATTTCAAACTATAGTAATGCCGGTAATATACAATTTTACATCTGTACCCTTCCATAAACAAGATACAAGGCATGCCTAAAGTGAAATATGATTAAAAGCGCATGCACTAAAGTGAAGTATGATTAAAATTTGATTTGGTACATTTATCTTTTACCAAAATAAAGCTACTAGATAACAACATCATTAAAAAGCAGCCTCACCTAAATTCTCCAATTTGTTGGGTAGGTGAAATACGCGGACGACTGGTGAAGTGGTTATATGGTTATAGGTCTAATCTGACCACGTAATTAATCTACTAGCAGTGGATCGAACTCGAAGCTGCATCCCTTTAAAATTAAGAAAGATTGTCACTCTCTCTAACCTCAAAAAGGTTTCTTAACGGTCTCAGATATTACGACTTGAATCAGCAAAGGATTGGCGGAGACAAATAGAACGACTGAATTTCTTAACCCATCTCAAGCTCTTCGATGATGGCTGTTCGAGTAAAATAAACTAAGCTCACTAAATTTCGACATTCAGTTGCCTAAGCTGAGGCTTCCAAAACCTTATCTCGAGAGATAAGGAGGTACCTGGATTTTGGAGACCACCTTCAAAACAAGAGTTGCAAAACTGAACAACACGCTCACAGAAAATAAGAATGCGTATGCCCAGTCTTTCACCGGAGGACGCGTTCCGTCTCTATCCCGTGCCGATCAAACGTCAAGAGACTTACTTATTATATTGTTTTTTTTTAAAAAAAAATTTATAAAACTTTCATATTTTATTTAATTTTTAGATATATTGAAACTTTAAAATTATATTTTTATGGTCAAATAGAACTATAAAACCCATGTTATAATAAGACGGTTGAAGCGACCTCCATAACCACGTGGCGGTCCGAAGTTTTTGACGCTGCAAGGTGGGGTAATTTCATTATTATCAAAGCAATATCAATTTCTAAAACAGAATCCCGACGCATCGCTTCTACGTACTGGTATGATTTATGGATAGAGATTCATCAAATTAGACTATAAGTTAATTAATTGGGAAAACTATAAATTTAAATATTACCAAAAGGTCCCACGTTACCGTATGTCACACGTTGACACTGTTCTGCTAATAAAAATGGACAAATCCATTTCTTTAAAGAATTAAATAAATATAAATAATCTTTCCTGTGAGGTCTAGCTTTGGTTTTTATTTCTTATAAAAGGTAAAGAATATATCTCTGACAACTTGACGGTATATATATATATATATATAATTTATTTAAATAAATTATTATATATCATTTTTAAAATAAAATAAAGTAAAAATATTAGACAAAAAATATGCCCTCTGTGTTTCATAGATACACCTCAACGATTTTTATATTTAACCACGTCTATTATTAGTTTGCTCAAAAACGAAGAAGGTGAAGGACGTGTCCGACTGAAGCCGGAATCCTGTCTCCGGCCACCCAAACCACACACAAATTTACGGGTAAAAAGTAAAGGCTCAACGCCTCCCTCTTTCTGAGTATATTTTATAACAACGTATCTCGTTAAAAAAATAAAATAAAAAATAAAAAGGATAATAGCTCGTTGGAAAAAAAAAAAAAAAAAAAATCAGTACGGATGGGGAGTTCGACTAACCGCGTTCGGATGAGCGAAGAAACCGACGATGTCCAGCTTAAACGGAAGGAACGACCGCCGCTCGGCCTTCGCCGATTGCCTGCCCCCGCCCTTACTGCCGTAGTAGATCCGGTGGGCGGTGACCGTACCCATATCGGTCAACTCGTCGCCCTTCTTCACCGCTCGCCTCTCCTCTCCCTTCACCTCCTCCTCCCCCTCCTCATCCGCCGCCACCTCTCCCTCCTCCTCTTTCTTCTCGGGGCTCCGGCCAGGGTTCCTCTCCTGCGACGCGACGAAGACGAACTTCTCCTTCCCGTCGCTGTGGGACCGCCTGACGAGGTCCCTTATCCGCCACCGGAACGACGACCCAGTGGACCTGCTCTTCTTACTCCGCGCCGGCGACGGAGATGCCGAGCCCGGCATCCACATGCAGTACGAATCCGGCGGGATCCCATCCAGCTCGTCCATCGACGACGACACGTTCCTCTCCTCGATCAACAGCTTCCTCAACGGAGGCCGCGCCGCCTGCTCTTCCACCGTCCCGCCGTTGTTGGCGAGGAGCAAATCACGGTTGAAGACCGGGTACACGGGGCGAATTTGTCCATCGGAGAAGATCTCGTCGGCGGTAATCGCCGGGCCGGACTCCAGATCTTTGATCACGAAGGCGAACTCAAAGTCCTCGCTCGTATCGTCATCGTCGTCCTCCGCTTCGTAGTGATGCTCCTGCGCGGCAGAGATCTTCTGAGGGGACTCGACGGCAGATGCGCTGGCGGCGTCCGCCAGCGCCTCCGCGAAGCTCGTGAAGTCCGCCACCGCCTCTGCGAAGCTCGGGCAAGGCGCAGGAACCGGGCTCCCCCTCTGTTCTTCCATCTCTATTCTTTTTTATTCTCGCCTCCTCGTATTCCTCGCTTATTCTCCGACGGACGAGGGCGCTTGGGAGAAAAAAGAGGCGGAGACGGCGTCAATAAAGTGGAGGGAGGTAATTGAGAGGGAGGGAGGGAGAGGGACGGGGGGTGTTGCGGTGAGCCCTAAGTGCAGCGCTTGGACGTTACCCTCTCTTATCGTTGGGGAAGTCGCACGTGTAGGAGCAATTGCTCCGGCACGTGTCATGGATCCTTCTAGAAAGCGAGGAGGCTCGGCGCCTTCCCCGTCCCAGGCCATGAGGGCGAGAGCCTCCCTCGATGGCTGATGCGGCTTCATTTCAAATCAATTTCTTCAATGTTGGATTAAAAAAACAAAAAAAAAAAAAAAAAATTCAAAATTGCGCCGGCACTACCTTTAAAGTCCATACCATGCATTTATGCTTGGTAGCCGATTTCCGCCATGCATGGCATCTTGATCGCAGCTCTCATGGGATGCTCGGTTCCTAATATCTAAGTTTCCGGCCCATGAATGCAGGGGAAGCAACCATGATTATGATTATAATCAAGGTACCGCTTACATGGAAACTATGAAATGATATTTTTTTGGATTCAATTAATGGTTGCTTAAATGAAGAATTATGATAATTAAAATGAATTAAAGATGGGAATTGATATCGGGTTAAATTAAAATGTTGCATTAATTAAATCAAGAGATCGGATTATATTACTTCCATTCCCCCTGCACGTTGGAGTGTTGTCATGGGGGCACGGAAAGACTTGAAAGAAAGGGAGTGAGGAGGGCTGATGAGATTTAAAACCTATTGATATTATATGCATTCTAATCGTGGTAAATTCGCACGAAATGCTACATTGCATTACCTTGTGATAGAAAATTGTTGATGGTTGTAACATCTCAAAAGGAAGGAAGAAAGAAAGAAAGAAAGAAAGAAAGAAAGAAAGAAAGTGTTGATGTGCAATAATAGAGCCCGATCTAATAGCATATAGGTTGTCACGATTAATTACCAAACAAATTTTCATGTGGTTCCACTGTAAACTTTTCATTTAAACCTATTCACAAGTTGGGCTTATCATCTGGTTTCAAATATTATTAATGCACTGCATCTGCAATACAACATTATATTTTGTTGGATAAAGTATTTGATTACTATCTTGTGCTTAGTGTTGACTAAAGTTGGCATAGATATAAAATTTAAAATAAAAATATTTAAATAAAAAATAAAAACAATACAAAAGGAAGTGAAAATTGGTAGCTTTTGAGAGTCTATTTATTTAGAGTTTGAGAAGAATATTATTTTAAACAAAATTTTTAATTAAGAGTAATTTAAAGGATATCATAAAAAATTAAAAGCTTAAGAATAATGTTGGATTTTCATTGAAAATAAATTTTTTTAAAAAAAATTATTAACTATAATAAAATTAGGAGGATGCAATTTTAGTATTATATAATAAGTGAATTTTTTATCTCCAAATAGGTGGGGTCGTATTTAAGCTCCAAATGCATCATAAATGGAGAACCTAAAATGAGATATGGTGGAATATTATAATTATAGCTATTATTGAGGCCAACTACATAATAATCTACAACATGAGCCATTTGCAAATGTTGCTATTCAAAAATCATTTAATTTTTTACAAATAATGATGATAATACAAAAAATGATTATATTAGTTTTATAAAATACTCCCTATAATAGTTGCTAATTAAGGCATTCTTTTTCTTTTTTTTTCAAAGGTTTTGCTCTGGAAAAAGACTAAGGGTTCAAACCTTATAGTAGCACGATATAATTGTAATGCAACAAAAAAGACTCCTCAATTACACTTCTGCTTACAACAATCAATTTATAATTTATTGCCCTTGAAATAATGAAATCAATTCAAATAACATCACAGTCCGCTTAGTGTTAAAAATATCATCAACTTGTTACAACATATTTCATAGACACTTGTCATCTCTAAAAGGAAAGTAAATATATATCTTTGATCTTAATATATTAGAACCATTTCGATAGAAAAGCAAAATTAGATGGGAACAAGTTTGCACAAGAGGTAGGAAAGAAAATTAGCTATTGGTATGAAAAAGAACATATGATCTTTCAAGCACATTACCTTACTAAAGCATACAAAAAAAATCACTCAAATCTTATGTTAATATAGATTTGCTCTTGATATCTTTTTAAATGATATATTGATTGATTCATATATGTGATTAGTGAGAAAAATATATTTAAATCATTTATTTGAATTATCTAATAGAGGTGATTATTACTTATTAGGCTGTTGAACTTAATATTCTATTAACTTTTCCTTTCAGACTTAATACAATAAATTTATTGGTCATTGATGAAGAAGTGTTTAGTTAAGTAAAAGAAATTTGCATCATAATATAAAATTAATTTTGATTATATTTTGGTTAAAACCATATTTGCTATCAATAATGTAATTCAAATTATTGGATATATATTCAAGATATGTTGAATATTAAATTTTATTTTTATTTTTATTACTTAATTATTTGATAATATCATGATAAATTTCTTATATACTTATGAGGTTACGCTTTATGAATATGCAGTGGTTATAACATATCTATATTAAAATTTTAGATAAAAGGTATGATATATTAATTATAAATTACTTCTCATGCTAGTATCCTAGTTGAAACCACATCTTTTCTCTAGGTTTTGTACCTATACTGATGATCCTCTTCCAACATAATCTAACTTCTCACTATAATCAAATGTCATGTTTCTCTCCAATTATATTTTTCCCCAATATTATCATTGCTTGATTTCTTTTAATGTGAGGGTATCTATAAGTTTGCAGCATATTATCCATGATGTCTCATTTGAGAACATGCGTGTGGTGCAGTCTCTCTGATATCTAGTTTTCTACACAAAAATGATGCACTATATTTTGTTAACAAAGACCTATGATTCTCGAGTTTTGACCTTCAAGAGTCCAGCGCCAACTAAATTAAAAAGTAGGGAGCTTTGTTTACACCCAACATCAGACCTTCCCAAATTTCTTTTTCCAACATAAAATGGTTGCATATTTTCAACATACATAGGCTTCTGATGAGTCTTCTTGCTTTTGTTTCTCTCTCTTTTTTTTTTTTATAAAAAAAAAAAAATGCAAAACGGTGGATAAACCACCAGTCCATCTGGATGCCTTCTAAGTGATGTTGATGTTGCCAAACCCCACCTGGCTCAGGGTCACCTCAATTCATTGAAATATTGTATCCAGTGTCTCCCTATTTTGACAACCCGAGCCCACTGGTTCTGGAGGATAATTGTTTACAGATTCCTCCAGTAGTGCTGGAAAAATACTCGCCTTGCCCACACTGCGGAAACCCGGAGGACGTGATGGATTTGGACCTCACGGCTAAGCTGTAATAATAAAGCGAGGTCTCCATCTATAAACTAGACTGAGCTTCTGTTTTCCAGCTGGGTGGAAACCATTTTGGAATTAGACGAAAAGTCTGCCTCCCTTTTGACGTATAAGGGATGCATGAAATAATGGAAGGTGGGCTCTTCTTCGGTTGCCTGCTGAGAAGGTTGGAGCAAAGGCCATATCATATGGGTGCAAGGCTTTGTTTGCTTGCTGCCTTGTAACTTCCAAATTCTTAAAATAAACACGGAGCTGCCAAACTGTTTGGAGGAATTCTGCGAAGAAGTCAATACCCGGGACAGAGTTTCACTTTTTATTTAATATCATTCAAGGATGATATTGAAAGAAAAATGATTCAACCATGTCTATAATTATGCATGCAAGGTTAAAAATGAATTATTAAATCGAGATAACAAATTATTTACCATGACAAGAGAGACGTGATGCTAGATGTGTGGGAACATAGCCTCACAGTCAAGGTTTTTTTTTTTTTTTTTGATTTTTTTTTTTGATTTCGATTTAAAATTTTTTATCAATGAAAAAAGTCAATTTAGTTTTAATTTATATTTTTTAAAAATAATATAAATTGAATCAAACTATATATGTATATTATATAAGTTTTTCTTTGCACTATAGTTAAAATTGAGATATTATAAGTATGCATGAATAAATGAACTATATAGAAGCTATGTTTTTTTGAATAATTATGCAGTCACTTAATAACAAATTTTGTTTGAGAAATCAGTTTTATGATCATTTAAAATAGGTATAAAAAAATGATAAACTGAATCAAAACTTAATCAAATTTTTGATTAGATTCAATTTGATTTAGTGTAATAGTTAGTTTTAATTTTAAGAAGCTGATTTAGCTCGATCTAATCTTAAAATTATATTTAAGACGGTACCACCCTAGTCCTTGCATTGGTAATGGCCAGCAAGGCATCAACTTTATGCACATGATGGGCACCTCTCAGCTACCGAACATGATATGAAGCGCAAATGCGTCCAAGGCCAAATGGCGTGCATCATGGATTCCATGCCATCGCAACCACCCGTGATTTAAGCTCAATTACTCTAAGAAGCGTTGCAGCAGTATAATTTGATGTAAAAAGAATTGTAGGAGCTGTGCGTCATGTTATATGGGGACATGCACATTCAATTCCTATCATATGATTCAATCTCCGTCCATCTTCTTGATGATGACGATGTCTATAGGGAGCACTCATCGATACAAATGTATAAAATTCCTGCTCCTATTGGTTAAACCAATAAGACCGATGAAATTACCATGCCGACAAAGATTCCTTTCTCTCTATATATTTTATTTTAATCTCAAATAAAATTTTTAAATCTTAATCCACGAGCTTCTTATATGTCTTGAAATATGAAATTGACGTGCCGACATAGATTCCTCTCTCTCTATATATAAATATATATTTCTTATTCTAATTTTAATTTTTTTTAAAAAAAATCTTTATCCATGTTTGCTATTACCCAAGAAAAAAAAAAAAAAAAAAGACCTCTACTCTTTTGATTCCCATAGGTGGGGATGCCCATAGACTTCTTAAATTGCTAGGCAAAATACTCTATGTAAATAATATCTCTTAATAAAATGGGAAGTATGTCTTCCCTGTTTATAGTTAAAAAAAGAAGAAGAAAAGATTAAATTAAATAAAATAAAATTTTAGAGGACGATCATCCAGTCCAGCGTCAGACAACGACAGCTAGTTTAGATTTTGTTATACTGGTCAATAACTTAGTATTTTAGTTTCTATCTCTTTAATATGATGTTTGAAAAGATAAAATGGATCAGTCCATCTTGGTATTTTCCTCTCAGCGAAAATATCTGAGTCATCAGTAACTTCGTAGAATTGCATCTTGGTTGAAAGGAAACAGTCAAGACACGCCTGTACTTTGAAACTCTTCATCTCAGATGCTTACGTATTGAAGGAAGCAAGCTCTTGGATAGAGCTTTAGAGCAGCCGATGGTTAATCGGAAAGAACCAATAGTCATCGACTATTTGGGCAACTGTTCCATACAAGACCATGGTTGTGAACGCAAGATAGAAAACAAGAAAAAGGAACGAAAAGGACGAAGGGAGAGAGTTGAAATTTAAACTCGAATTTAAGTGTCTCGGTTAACATCAAGGTATGCCAGTCATACGGAGAGAAGTAAAAACACACCATTCCTTTGATCGTTGCTACCCAGCTATCGTAAACATCAAAAGGGACATCCATTGATCGAATGGTACAGATTCAAGTTCTTGATGATATACTTTTCTAAGGGTCCATGATTTGTTTAAATAATTGATCAGGTGCAGCTCGAGGGCCATAAAATTCAAACCCAGCTGCGGTCAACTGACGTTACCTGTGACGGGCCGTTCTGGACCAGACGGTTTGTCCACTTCTCGTGGGGTCGGTCAACCAGACCCGACGAGAAAAGTATACTGGCCTTCCCATGTGGTGGTGGAGGATGCTGGCCGACTTTAATTCCCTTGCGGGTTCCGTAGGGAGGATGGAATGCAGTTCATGCATATAGGCCTTCCTTTTTTCTTTTTTTTTTTTTCCTTTTATTTTTTCACAATCACTTAAATCTTTATTTAACTTTCATATGATAAATAAAAGAGAGATAGAAAAAAAACTGAATGGAGAATATTTTAGCCAATGCATATGTCACACAACTTTACATCCTTGCCCTTGGTCTTCAAGGAGTTTTTTTAAAGCTAAAATATACTTTTGATCCTTAAATTTTTATTAAAGCTTTATTGTTATCCTTAAATTTTTAATTATTATAATTTAGCCTTTCATATTTTAAAAATATTATATTCTTAATGTTTCATTGCATGAGATCAATTAAAGTTAATGGAATAGTTAACATGTCACCTTGATATGAATATGTAGACCATTGACAAATGATATGTCAATCATTCCATTATTTTAGTTAACTCTATGTAATAGGATGTTAAGAAAGCAACATTCTTAAGATAAGAGGAATCAAATTGTAATAGCAAAAAGTTTGAGAACCAAAATGAATTTTGCGTGAAAGTTTGAGGTTCAAAGTATATTTTTACCTTTTTGTTGTGACAATTTATTTTTAAAAAGTATTAAAAAGTATTTTTTGATACTTTTTAAATTATTTATGAAACTAGGAAGGTTTGTACCAATAGTGTAGCCATATTAGTCAAGCCACTGGTGTGGCAGAAATGGTCTATATAATAGATGGTTTCATTCAATCAAAATCATTTGTTGAACAAAAGATTTCTTGTAAAAGAATTGTCTGCTCTGTTGGGCCAAGAAATTATTAATTTAATAGGTGGTTTCTTTATTTTTATAAAATCTTCATATTCAAATAAAATTTAATATTTTAAAATTCAACAATTACATAAACTTGTTAGGTCTTAGTTGGTGAATTAAAAATTATTTAATATTGAAAAATTTAAGTTCAAACTAATAACCCTTAGCTTTATTATTGGAATGTAGGGAGATGAATTTTTTAATAAAAATATTAAATTGTAGAAACTAATATAATGTTATAATTTTTTAATAATATATTTGAATCTACTAATAATTTTTTAAATATAATTATTTTTATTTTTAAATAAATTGACAACTAAATGCAAAAAAAAAAAAAAAAACTTGAAACACAATTTTACCATTAAAATTAAAAAATTCAAGATATTATAATCTTGTAGGTCCTCTTATTTTTAAAATTTTTCTAAATAATTTGATAACCAAAACTAAAAATTTATAGAGTTTTACAATTAATGAACAATTTACTAATTTTTATAAAATATTAAATTGTGACTGGTAATATAGCTTTATAATTATTTAAAGAACATATTCAAATTTTGCAAGATAGATTATTTTTAAAAATTTTCCTAAAAAAATGTCAACTAAAAGCAAAAAAAAATATTATAAAACTTCAATTTTTACCATTAAAATGAAAAGGTCAAAATATTGGAATCCAGTAGGTCCTATTATTTTAAAAATTTCTCTAAATAATTTGATGCCTAAAAGTTAAAAAATTTTAGAGAATTTTTCTAACAATGAATAATTAAAAATATATTTTAATTACTATAAGAGAATATATAGTAATATACGTGTATAATTATGTATCTATGCATATGTATGTATATAAAAATGAGCATACACACATATAAAAAAAAGCTTGACTACACTCGACAAAATCTCCAATCAGATTCGATCAAGCGTAAATTGGATGATAGGATTGCTATATCGATAATCTAAGCTATTAAATATGATCTATTATAATTTGATAATTAAAAGTAAAACAATAACTATAAAAATACTTTTTCAGGACAATGTTTGTTTTATAAATATTTATTTCAAATACTATAAGAAAATATGTAATAATATTTGTACATATTTATAAGTATTTGCATATACTTATAAAAAAAGTGCTTGATTGTACTCAAGAGAATCTCTACTCATTATTGGGCAGCCACATACAATCATTCAAATTGTATTAGGGTTATAAAGATTATTAAGGTTAACAAACTTAAACTTTAATTAATTAGATGATTAAAAGAATAAAAGAAATAAAAATAAAGAGTGGCCACATGCCATTAAAATAGAGGATCAACTTCCAATCAAATGCTTTAATCCATTTTATAGCTTTCTATTTAGAATACTTAATGCACTGCCACCACCAAACAATCATTAATCTTAGCTAATGGATGGCCAGAATCGGTGAACTCCCATTCTTAGCCAATCATTAATCTTTTTATATTAAATAATTAAAAGAATAAAAGAAATCAAAAGAAAGGATACCCGCATGCCATTAAGGTAGATGGTTGACTTTCAATCAATGACTTAACCCAATTCATTGTTACCACCCAAACGAATGTAACAAAATAGAGTCCACAAGTACATGGCTCTGATTAATAGACTCCTATTCTTAGCTAATCATTATCTCCCTCGGTCAATGGCCTAAACTGACAACAAGATTTTACTTTGCTTAAAAATCTGTTAGATAATTTTTAACTACTTGAAGCATGACTAGAATTTTCTAAATAATCTAGCTTTTAGTATTCAAATATTTTGAAAGTAACAAATCATATCTAATAACTTATATTATAGATGCAATACTCTCATTATCAAAATCTAGACTTGATCAAATTTGAGTAAAGATTCCATCAAAAGTGTTCTCTCTATACGTGTGAGCGAATATTTATGTGTATGCACATACATATTGCTATGCATTCTCTTATATTATTTAAAATAAATATTATCAGAACTTTCAATATTTTTTTAATTTTCTTATCTTTAGTCATTAAATTATAAAAGATCATATTCAATAGCTTAGATATTCGATATAGCAATTCCATCATCTAATCTAAATTTGATTGAATTTAAGAAGAGATTCTATCAAGTATGATCAAGCTTACTTTACATATATATATATATATATATATGCTTATTTTTATGTATATAAACACGTACACACACATATATATATATATAATTACACACACATATATGTTGCTATATATTCTCTTATAGGAATTAAAATATATATTTTTTAAATTATTCATTGTTTAAAACATAGCTATAATCTTTGAACTCTTAGTCATCAAATTATTTAGAATTTTTTTAAAAAATAATAAGGCCTATTAGATTCTATTATTTTGAGGTGAAATTTTGATTCAAGTCTTATAATTTCCTTTTACTCTTAACTATCAAATTATTTTTTAAAAAATTCAAAATAATCTAACTTATAAGATTCAAACACATTCTTTAAAAAAATTATAAAATTATATTTAATCAAAATTTAATATTTTATAAAAAATTTTAAATTGTTCATTGTTTTGAAAAAAAAAATATCTATATGTTTTTATTTTTATTCATCAAATTATTTAGAGAGATTTTTAAATATAATAGCACCCACTAGATTCCAATATTTTGAGTTTTTTAATTTTAATAGTAAAATTTCCATTCAAGTTTTATTTTTTGTTTTGCTTTTAGTTATCAAATTATTTAGGAAATTTTTTAAAATAATTATATTTTAAAATTTATTAATAGATTCAAATATATTATTAACAAATTATAAAATTATATTAGTTACTATAATTTAACACTTTTATAAAAATAATTCATTATATTAAATTCAAACCATAAACTTAAGGGTTATTGGTTTAAATGCTCCGCCAACTAAGACAAGGAAAACTCATGTAATTGTTGAATTTTAAAATATTAAATTCTAGTTTAACACAAAGTTTTTATAAAAAGATAAAAGAAATCATTTGTTAGCCTGCATCTCAAGGACACCAGACCAAAGCTCTCATATGGTTTGCGATCTCACCACCATGTGCGTTAGCCTGCATCGTCAACCTCGCGAGCGTGGTCGGATGTGATACCTTGCCCTTGGTGACAGGGTCACGCCAATTTCCTCCCCAAAGTGAATTGGTTGAGAATGAGCTTGCCGTATAAGTGCAGCATCCGGGTGATTGCGGCGAGGGATGGTGCCGCCCAGGCAAAAATTTCAGCTTAGAGCCGCCAATCAATCCATTTCCATTGTGCCGAAGGAGCCAACCAGCCTATTGGTAGTAAAATCTGTGTGACTGTGTCGATGACCCGAGTTTGAATCCCGTCCCTATCAGGAGGAGTCAAAGGACGTTATTGGATAAGGACAAATCCAATTCTGAAGCTCACGCACCCAAAAATAAATAAAAAAGATCTGCCCTACCGCACTTTGATCGAGTCGAATCAACCAACCTATCGCACCACAGATTTCCGAAAGAAGCATATGTAAGCTGTATGGTAGATCGTCTATCCATGGGAATTACTTGAGAAGGCACATCAGAAACCATTGCGTTACCCACGCGTCCTTCTTGGAGCAAGATCAAAGGTAAAAACAGGGGAAGCCTTGATGTATTGCCTGTTGACATCCCAGCAAGTTTCGGTTACAATAGACAATAAAAGAAAATTATATTTAATAGCAGCCGACATCAAGATATGCTTTCCAGTCTTTAAGGCCCCTCTTTTTTTTATTCTTCTTCAGTTAAAAGGGACCAGATACATAACATTCCCTGCATGAAGCATGGTGGTGGTGCTCATCCATTCCACAAGGATGATTCTTGTCAATTATCCAACACACTGATCCATCTCCTGCCCGTTGCAATTTAGGACAATGCAAATTTCACCAGTTTTGGCAAAAAGCAGCTTAATATAACATCTTGCACAAGGTTTACAAAACTAACCACCACCACTGCAGCATCATTTTCAATCGATTGCAATTGAGGCTACTGAGAGTTCCGGTCTCTTTCTCATGTGCTAACAACAGGGCTTAAGTCAATAGCAAACCTCTCATTCTGAGACTTTACAACTAATAATAGATACTGAAACACGTAACTAATAAAAGTAGAGCAGATTGACTCATTTCACAGCAAGTTAGGTTAGCTCAAGAGAGGACCACAAAAAGAAAAACTTTCCTTAATGCACTAGCAAATCATCACTCCCAACGTTTCTCATGCTTAACACTTGTAAATTTATATTAAAAACTTCTGCTTACACCTGAAGTGCATAGTGTACTATAAGGCTAGATAATCGGTACAACAAAGCCCCAACAGATTTTGACATACTTTCAGGTATATACAAAAACCACCCTTCTGGGGTTCCAGGTTAATAATTGTTCAACCGTGCATTCTGGATTATGTTATGGTACTTTGGAAAGAATGTTCTCTGGAATGTTGAGCAGAGAAAGTATGGCAATAGGGCTGAGATGACAACGAAAAGGGTAGTGAGCCAATACAGGGGACTTGGGGCACAGGTTTCCAAGAAAACCTGGTATGCAGTGGTGGATATCATTGGTGGAAATGAACCATATATTATTAAAAATATATACCAAAATAAGATGCTGCCCCAGATGAAGACGTGATTAATCCATGCGAAGTAGTTGACGTAGAGTGCCATTTGGCAATTTACCGTCCACACGACACAGGTGTACATGGTTACACCAAGGATGTCAGATCCTGCCCCATGACCGTCCTTCTGGAAGGCCTGGTCCAGGATGGCACCGGTTGTGAAGAAGTAAACTATAACGGAACAGCAAACTCCATTAAGCATCCATCCTAGAATACGAGGCCAGCTGAAAAAGATGTTCTGCACACCGTCTTGGTGCAACAAAGGGAACTGCAGAAGGTGATGAAAATAAGTAAACGAGGCAGGAATCGATTGATAAACAAAAGAATTATTATGTGACTATGATAAAAATCACAATGATTATTAGGTAAATAATAAAATTTGGCTTCCTAAAGATATATTAATAAATAAATAACTTTAAAAATCACTACATTTGTGATCTATCAACAGCTATGAGCTAGAGGCTTAGTTTGTAAGTTCTAATTTCTTTCACTCTTCTATGCGTGCTAAATTGATTGCAACAGAATACAAGGAAATATTGCCAGAGAGTATAGCAACGGATAGAGGGCTTTTATCTTTTCCTTTCCTTTAAAAAATGTATACTACAAAAGTAGATAACTGAACAAATAATACAGATAGGCTATCCGAAACTCCTGTAACAAATAATAGCTCATATGCTGTGCTTTCAACATATTTTCCATGATGATTGAGCACACAAGTTGTGATGCATTCTACAGAGCATGTCGCAGCCATTTATGGTTATAAAAGGACCAAGCCAATTTGCAAGCCTAACAGTACTGATCAGCCATCTGCGGTACCAATGCATGGATGGTGTGCCCATGAGGACATGACTGTCCTTCAAACAACATATATGCATAGAACTTAGCATTTCAGGAGCACAAACAAGAAAAATACGGAGCACAATATCCAAGAAATGCCTGTTTGATAATTCATGAATTGCAAAAATTACATAGGGATCTTATACAACACACACACACACACAAAAGTAATTCTAACCTATCTTTTTGTACTGGAAGTGACCTAGACACTAATGTCAAAACAAAACTACTGTTAACGTTCAGATGCAGCAAAAATAAGTAACAGAAGTTTAGGTCACTTTTAAAAGCTGAAAGTTGGGTAAACAGGGAATTGACTAATACAAATTTACAACAGATGAAGTGCCACATGCACACTTCAAAGTGTCCTTTCACCTTTGTAATTTTTTTTTATCGAAAATGTTAGGCATCAACCTGCCATTATGTCTTTACATTATTTAGGAGCAATTATCTGTGCAAGGGGAAGATAAGAAAACACAAAAGAATAGGCAGAATTTTGCCTAACCTTTGCAACTTTTGGCTAGTTCCAGACAAAATTAAGCGATCAGGTGGGTCATGGGCCTAGAAGATACAGTTGCTTTTAAGTGTAACGCAATCTTGGACTTAAAGGTTTGTTCATAAGCTCAAAAAAAAAAAAAAAAAATCAAAGTTCTATACAAAGACTAGACTATATAAGATAAAACTTAGGTACAGTTCATCAAGTATTTGCCATCAAGTTCTTCACTTACAAGTGACACATTTTACACTCCATTAAATGCTTAAACTATATGCTAGAAAAATAATGACAAAAATATGTTACTTGTTAAGTGTGATGGCTGTACATATGTCACTTGTTAAGTGAAGAACCTGACAGCAAACCCCTAACAAACTGCACTGTCTCATCCTTATTTATAGACAATTACTTTGTACTCCAATGGGAACATCTCCCAAAGCTCTATACCACTAAATATTGTGTTATTGTCTTAAAATCAAAGATTGAAAACCTCCAACTTCTTAGGGTGGGAGAAGATAATTCATGATGTTCTGTAATAAATTAAAGCAACAAAAACAAATACAACAAGTGCAGCATGTATTTTTGACAAAGATTATGGAATTTCCATTTAAAATTGCTGCAGCATTTACTAGAAAGATATCTTCAAATTACATGTAAGAAGCAACTGCTTAAATACTTCAACCTTTCTGTATCCAAAGAGGTGCAAACAATGGACCCTGGCTTGAATTGGCAATTTGTTGACTAAATACCTCTAGCTTAGAGGTACGACCATTTTCAATTATGGAATTTTCAATTTGGTTTAAATGGTCAATTTGGTATGACCATTTTCAACTTGATTCAAACTTTCTTGGACTGAATTTAAGCCTCTTTTCATTCATTTTCCTCAAGCCATATCAATTAGATTATTTGACTATTAGCCAGGAAGAGATCAATTACTGTGTATTGACGAGCAGCTTTGGTCAGGGCTATGTCAAATTCAACTGCATTTGACACCCTTTGGTTATACCTTGACTTTAATCCTTTTAGATTGTTGTGGTTTTTCCTCACTTGAACTAGGTCCAAGCTATCATATTTCAGTTGAGTTTTGAATCCATTCAATTCACATGAAACTGAACCTATATTATCAGTTCAAGTTCATTTGCTTAGCAGATTTGTATTCTTGACTCATCGCACTTAAGCTCATTGGTTTTGATTTAATTGTAGCTTGGTGCAGCTGGATTGGTTTGGGCCCATTTGTTACCCATTTTTCCCATTCAGCGGCATCGTTTAAAAGTAAATTCGTTGAACTGATCTGAAGCTTAGAAGATCTAAGCAGATCTATTCTAAATGATTCTCTTGGTGCTGATTTCCTGACAGTCCTATTCCTGTCAGTATCCCATGAACTTGGGAGCTCAACCAGCCTCTGAGCCCTTATGTTCAAAGAGTCAAAACCTTTTTGGTTTAATGAATGCAAATATCACATCCTACAAGTACAAAATGGTTTATGGGAAGATGGAATTTGGCAGAGGGCATGCCAACATCATCTCTTAGCTTACACAAAAGAGGGAATCCAATATCACTTTTGTCAAACAATGGGGACAAAGCATTCCTAAGCATCTATAAATGCGTATTTAAACCAAGGCAGCAAGCTTTCTCAGGTGGGTGTTCAAAGAGGTAGCTTACTAGTAAAGAAATTCATATGACCCTACAATCTTTACACAAAATTTGATCAATCTTTCTAATAAAGAAATACATATGACTAGCATTATATCTATTTTTACAAGTTTTTAAGAGTTTTTTTAAAGCATATGTTGGCTAATGCTAAATCATATGCTATTACAAACTTTAAAATGATATTTCCTTCTTTATTCCTATCTCCAAAATCATAAACATTATACATCCTTTTAAAATTTATAATATATTTTTTCATGTATCTATTCAAATCTCCTTCAATAAATATTTTTTCTTCACTAGGAATCTCTTGAATTATTCCATCCATGTCCTTCCAAAAGCATTACTTTGTAACATCATTTAATCTTACCTAAGAAGAAGAAGAACAAGCACTAATAATATTGATAGGCTCCTCTCTTAGCATCATTAAGATTATTCCATCTCCTACTCTCTTTATGTATACAATTTCATATTTTATATTTTTATCTATAATAATTTATACTTCATATTTATTTCTTTCTTTTCTTATATATCGAAGTTTATAACCATCAATTTCTTTTGCTGCTTCTTTTCAATTAATCTATTATATGCAAGCTATACTAATTCTTCTCCTAGTAATTGTATTTATTAGCTTCATTAATTTTCCTTATCAATGCCCCTATATTCTAAGTTGCTAAGCATATTCTACTTTCTTACACTATAAAAATATACCTGTCCATTAAAGTAAGAGAACCTTTGCTAACTTCTCACCGCATCCGAGCGCTAATGCAACGCATCACTTCTAAATAATGCCCTTGCTAACCTTTGTCTCGATAAAATGTTTTGGTAGGTACCTGTCTCTCTCCTCTCCTTTATTTCTTACTTTATTTCCATTTTTCCTTCTTTTCTTTTTTCGTTTCTTTTTTTCCTTTGTTTGCTTTCTCCCTTGTTTCTTTCCTTTCTATCTTTTGCTTCTCCCTTCCTTTCTTTTTTTACCTCTTTCTTTCCTTCTTTTATTTCCTTTTCTTCTCCCTTCTTTTTTTTCTCTTATCATCCTCTTCTTTCCTGACTTTTTATTTTTTCTTCTTCCATTCCTTTCTTTCTTCTTCATTCTCTAAATAGATGAGTTTTGATATCCCATCCCAATTTCGTTCTCACAGGAATAGGACATGACAGTCAGGATGCACCCCATCCCTCTGGGACTTAAAAACTTGCCATAAATACCAAGCAATGCCCAAGAGAACGGAGTCATAACTCCTGCATAAGGAGTCACAGCTCCTGGATAGAAAGCAATGCTTGAGGATAATGGAGTCGCATCTCCAAATATTAGAGGCATAACCCTATGAGTACTGAGCAAAGGAAAAGAGGAGTCACAGCTCCCTTTACAAACAAGCGCGCAGACTCATGGTAGCGGAGAAGGCTCACCTCTAACAATGGAAAGAAGGTGGAGAGAGTGTGCGAGAGATCGAGGGAGCTATCTGTTTTGAATTCCTTCCTCGCTGGGATGTTTTATAGTAACAAGAAGCCTGTTTCCTCACTGTCAGTTGTGATGAGGTGGTATAAAATGGGAACAGAGCTAGAGAGAGGATGTGGGAAGCTGCTGAAGTTTTTGGGTGAGTGAGGTTCAAGGCCTTTTTTTCATTTGTGATAGATGGAACTGACGGCTGGGATATTGAGATGAGAGAGGAAAAAGAAAAAGGGTGAAACATGAGTTGTTTGACTCCATCTAAACTCCCTGTCTTGTTGTGCATGTAGATTTAGTTAGACGTGAATGGAAAGTAACCTAAACTGTCTCAAACTGAGTCAAGCCAAGTCATTCATATTGGCTTGTCATAAGAAGTCGATCACTAACAAAGTCAACAACCAACTTGAAACGGGTTTAATTTATCAATTTAAATTAGTTTGCAAACCAATTAGCCATGCCATCGTAGGCCCCCTGCAGCATATCATTCTAAGAGGAAGAGAATTAAATCATGCCCAACCTCTACATATCAATGATTTAAGTCCAAAAAACAAATCATAGCATGTTTTCTATCTAAACATGCAAACAAGCTCAGCACAGAACCATGGCCTCTCTTCAAAAATTCATGATCAAACCTCCCTGAGAGTGATGTGATACATGTGCCCCTATAACATGTAGTAACCAGCTTCCAATTTTTGTATAGACAAGAGTGTAAATAGCCCGATCTAACTGTGAGCATAATAATATTTACCTGTGAAGAGCCTCAATTAATTTATACTAGCCGCTTGAGCTGTTGACGCCCCTAATTCATTGCTCAATTTCCTTGTTGCTTTGCCTCCTTTTATATGTTCATTTTCCTCTTTTAAGTCATATCTAAATTGGCTCTTAATGCATCAGATCAGTAGGTTCCATTGGTCGATTTGCAGGGATGCATGTACAAACATGCCCCATGAACAAGCTGAGCAAATCTCAAATTGCAAAAGCATGATGTAGTAAATTCCATGCATATCATTAATAATGTGTCAGGTGTGAAACTTTGCAATAACTGTGCTGGACCAACTTCTCTTCGTTAAAACATGGACACCAGCTGGAGGCATTGGCCCAGTTATAATAGTTACATTTAAGGACCTGAAACAATCCCAAACAAGTATTGAGTCTTTAGGTATCACTTTGTCACTGGAATTTTTTGTTCTCTCTTAGTTTGAGCCCTTTACACCAAATCTTTATGAAGCCAAGAACTTATTTTTAATTTAACAAGGACTAAGCCAGATCCAAATAAAAGGCTTTTTGCAAGAATGGTCAATAATTTACCATACAAACTAACCTCCCAGAGTTATCATGCAATTTTGGACTGACAAATAGAGGTCCCTCTCTTCTTCTGATTTTCCCACTGTGTGACATGAAAGACAAGCATGAGGGCCTTCCAAACCAAGCATGCATTCTTCTTTCTCTTCATTTTGGTTTCTTCAAGTCTACCAACTTAATCTCAATTGGAGCCAACCCATAAAAAACCTCTAGAAGCCCCCATTGCAGCTGTCCTTGATAGCCATCTTTTAATTATAGCCATTGATTATCGTACTTGCTTTTTAATGATATTACATAATATTTAGGAGTGAGAAGCCTATCCTTCTTTAACTTCTTCAATTTTTTGTTCTCTTTCCCACATTATAAGTATACTTACATGTGCAACTAGCATTCAAATATCCTCTTATCCTAAGCTTAACTCAGTATCAACAACAACAAAGCCTTAATCCCAAACTAGTCGGGGTCAGCTACATGAATCCTTTTTTTCCATTCAGCTCTATTTTGAGTCATATTTTTTATAAAATGCAAAAATTCTAAATCTTTCTTTATCACTTCCTCCCATATGATTTTCGATCTATCCTTACTTATTTTTTCCTCTACACATATCAAGTCACTTCTCCACATAAGTACATCTCTACGCCGACATTGCACACATCCAAACCATCCAAGCTATCCTTCCCTTAATTTATCCTCGATTGGAGCTACCTCTACTTTTAATGAATGATTTCATTTCTTATTATATATTTTCTTGTGTTATCATACATCCATTTTAACATTCTTATTTCGATCACAGTAATCTTATGTACGTGTATTTCTCTAATAGCTCAACATTCTGTGCCATAAAGCATAAATGGTCTTATAGCAGTTTTATAAAACTTTTCCTTCAACTTGGCTGATACTCCACGATTACATAATATTCCAATTGCACTTCTCCATTTTATCCAACCTGCTTTAATCCTATGGATATCATCCTCAATCTCTCCTTCCTTATAAATAATCGATCCTAAATACCAAAAATAATTATTTTTTAGTAACTTCATGGTCCCTAATTTGTACTTTACGTTAATCTTCATTTTTAATTATACTAAAATTGTATTCCATGTATTCTATCTTTGTTTTACTTAACATAAAACCTTTAAAATCTAATGCATTCCGACATAGCTCTAACTTACGATTTACTCCATCCTTAGTTTCATCTACTAGTACTATATCATTTACAAATAATATGCACCATGAAATATCATTCTGAATATATCTAGTAAGCTCATTTATAACTAAAGCAAAAAGATAGAGACTAACAACAGATCCCTGATGTAAGCCTAGTATGATAAAAAATTCGTTAGTATTACTATCAATAGTTTTTATACTACTAACTGTCATATCATACGTATCTTTTATTATGTTAATATACCTAACAAGTACTTCTTTCTTTTCTAGCACCCACCATAAGATTTTTCTAGGGATTCTATCATATACTTTTTCTAAATCAATAAAAACCATATGAAAATCTTATTTCTTTGCTCTATACATTTCCATTAACCTCCTAAAAAAAAAAACCTTTTATATGATATTTTTTAGTACATCTCAACTTATATTCAATTACTCTCTTCCAAAGTTTCATAGTATGACATATGATTTTGATGCCACAATAATTAGAGTAGTTTTGAATCTCCTTTATTCTTATAAATTGATACTATAATGCTCTTCCTTCATTTATTAGGCATCTTTTTAGTTTTTAAAATTCTATTAAATAAATTACTCCAGCATCACCTAAACATTTCGAAACTTTTATACGAATCTTATCAGGTCCCATAACTTTTCCTACTTTTATTTTTTTATAGCCTCATTTACTTTAAATGTCCTAATTCTAGGACTATACACCATAACTTTATCCTCAATGGAACCAATAAGGCATCCTAAGTTATTTACAAAATTTTTATTTAATAATTTATTAAAATAGCTTCTCTATCTTTCTTTGATTTCTTTCTTCTTGACCAAAACTTTTTTATCATCATCTTTAATGCATTTAACATGAAACATATTTCTAGTTTTTCTATCTCTTACTCTTACAATTTCTATATATATCTTTCGCTCTATCTTTAGTTTCTAACTTGTGATATAATTCCTCATATGCCTTGTATCTATCCTCTTGTACCGTCTTTTTAACTTCTTTCTTAATCATCTTATAGTTTTCATATGTTTCTCCATTCTTACATTTAGATAATTTTTTATAGCACTCTCTTTTAACCTTAACTGCTAATTAAACATTCTCATTCCACCACAAAGTTTTCGTATCATATGGTCCTTTTCCTTGTGACTCTCCTAATACCTCTATAGCTACTTTTCTAATACTATTAGCCATCTCTTCTGATATGGTATTAATTTCTCCATCTATACTCCATTGTCCTTCCTTCATCACTCTATCTTTAAAGTTATTAGTTTTTTTCCTTTTAAATTCCATCGCCTAATCCTTGAATTCTTATACCTTGTAGTCTTTCTCCTTCATTTTTGAATACATACATCCATAACTATTAATTTATATTGTATAGTTAGAACCTCATTCGGTGTAACCTTGCTATATTTACAAAATACTCGACCAATCTTTTTAGTAAAGAAGAAATCTATTTGACTAGTATTATATTCATGAAATCTTTTTAGTAAAGAAGAAATCTATTTGACTAGTATTATTTTGGCACATTTGTGAAGCCAAACCGAAAGAAAAGCAAAAGAAAGGTTGGGCGAGGCCACCCAGCCTCAAATAGGAGGCTTAGCTCTGGATCCCGCCTGCTTATAGAAATGAATAGATCAGAAGGGGGGTTGGGTTCTATTTCCGAGCCAAACAGGAGGTGAAGACCAAAAGAAGAAGAGAAGTGCGCCTTCCCGGCAAGGAAGAAGAGAAAGGTTTTGTCATCTATCTCAACCAGTTGTCTGAGGCGTTGGAAATCAAGACCGGCTCAAAGAATCATTGGCGTGGTTTCTTTCCCCCATCGTTTCACCACTTTTAAAAGTTATCAAATAAGAGTCCTTCTTTTTAAAATATATATTGGCTAATACTAAATCATATGCCATCGCAAACTTTAAAATGGCATTTCTCTCGTCATTTCTATCTCCAAATCCATAACCTTCATGTCCTCTTTGAAAACCTATATTATACTTACTAAGTTCATTCAAATCTCATCCAATAAATATTTTTTCTCCAATAAGAAACTCTTGAATTAATCCAACCATATCCTCCCAAAAACTTGCTTTGTCATACTATCTAAACCTGCTTGAGGAGTATAAGCATTAATATTTATTGATTCCTCATCTATCACTAATTTAATTAAAATTATTATATCTCTTATCCTCTTAATGTCTACAACTTCATTTTTTTAAGCTTTTATTTACAATAATTTTTACTCCATTTTTATTCCTATCTTTACTTATATACCAAAGTTTAAAACCATCAGCCTCTTTTGATTTTTCACCTATCCACTTGATTTCTTACAAGCAAGCTGCGTTAATTCTCCTTCTAGTCATTATATCTATTAGTTCTATTAATTTTCTTACTAATAACCTATACTCCAAGTTGTTAAACGTATTTTTTATTTTTATTTTTATTTTTATTTTCTTGGACTAACTTTTTTTACCAACCCTAGTCCATGAAAATGTGAGAACCCTTGCTTATTTCACGTCAAGTTCACCAAACTTCACCTATGTATAAGTTTTTTATACATAACCGATCCCAAGCCCGGATAAAGAAGGAGGGTTGTGGTAGGTTAACAACCAGCATAAAACTATAGTTACATCCTATGAACAAGCTTAACTTAGTATCCAATTTAATAAAAAACCAACCTGGCCCAAGATACCTGGACATCAATAATAAGAACTAATCATATTTAATGGAAACTTTTAGGCTATGTTATCCATTATCAGATTATGTTCTTCGAGGGTATGCGATAAGTTTGATCAATATAAACATTTGCCGAGATGTAAGATTATGCGTTTCTGTATCTGTGGTTTTATATTGATTTTCTAAAGTTCAGAAGTTGTTGGCGTAATCCCTAGTATAGGTATCCACATTATGGTCTACACTTTGGGAAGTACTAAAGCTGGAGCAATATATATCTTTTTAATGATATTTTTATTTTCAAATATCAATTGTGAAATTTTTACAAAATTCATAAGCCAGTATTTATCATGGAGGGTGTGTGCAGAAACATTTTCTAGCAAACATAATTTTACATCACACGTGCATTTAGAAGCATCAAAAACAAAAAAGACCGCATACCTTGAGGCAAATACGTGATGAAACATCCTTATCAAAAACACCAAGAGCAATCACAGGAAGAGATGTGAAGGCAAGATTGTAGAAAGATATGCACCAATCATTATAAGCAGGCTGTCCGGAGAAAAAAGCATGAGCCTCAAACCAATAAAGGGTAAAGCCGAATGTGATGTTCTTGAAGAAAAAGTAGCATATCTGTCCAAAGCAAACCAAAATCGAACTTCAATTTTAAAAAAAAATTAACAAGGCAATAAACAAGCTAACAGTCATAAGAATGAGCCAAATATCACTCATTTTCTATAATAATTATATGCTTGTTCATTTCTATGGTTTCAAAGGAACATAACCAGCAAGAATTCTCAATTGGTATTGATCCACGCCAGGCATCCCAGATTGGATAGGCAACTGAATGGAGCTGGGGACACACCTAGGACCTCAATCCCCTTAGTTTGGGTCAACCCAATTGGCATCCATTGGTACCAAGCAGGATGGGAACCAATACCAGTTGGTCTGGATTGATACCAACTAGGCTATGCAGAAAAAGGCACCCAGCATACCCTTGTCACCGCCCATGCAAACCGCCCCCCTCCCCCCGCGACAAGAAAAAAATAAAAAAAGAAAAGGAAAAAAAAAAGGGAATGGAAAGGGAGCAAGAGAGGGAAAACAATGTAATAACTACATATAAGTCAATAATTATATGCTTGTTCATTTCTACTGTTTCAAAGGAACATAATCATCAAGGGTTTAAGTCTCAGTCAGTATTGATCCACATCAAGCATCCTGGATTGGACAGGCAACTGAATGGTGTGACCCCAATCCCCTTAGTTTGGGTCGACCCAGTTGGCATCCATTGGTACCAAGCAGGATGGGGACCAACACCAATTGGTCTGGATTGATACCAACTAGGCTATGCAGAAAAAGGCACCCAGCGTACTCTCATCCATTGGTCTTTTTAAGGTAGAAAAATTAACACACACACACACATATATATAATGCATGCATGCAAGCATGTATGTAAAACAATACTGCTAAATGATATGGAAATATTGTTTATCTTTCTATTTTTCATTTTCAAACTTTCATCTTTTTTTCCTTTTCTTTTTAAAATGTTTATTTTCAGATTAATTTCCAACAAAAGAATCAAAACTGTAACTGAAATTGCATAAACTACTGAAACACCTGAATCTGCACTTGAATCAAAATCAATCCTGAAATCAAGTTTCTGAGCCTTGTTTTGGAATCCAGACTGTTCTTAGAGCTAGTGCAATTTCTTAAATTGGAGTCCAATATTATATGCCAAACTTGGCATTGTTGCTCCAGGTGAAAGTTTCCAGTGTAAGTGCCCCCCAGTGGATGGATGTGTATGATCTTCAATATAAACATGCATGAGAGTACAGGTCTGCAATGGGGCAGAGATGATAACAAATTTGTTTATCTCACATAAGTGGGAGACTTCGGTGACTGGCTTGTAGGGGTGCAAATAAGACAAGTTGAGACAACTAGCAGGCTGCTTTATGAGTTATACTCTTATTATTCCTTGCATGTTTATATTGAAGCCTAGCCTAAATTATCAGTGCTCTAAGGTCTTCATTTGGAGTCCTAGAAAAGAATCTTGCCAAGCGGTTATTTCAAGTACGTCAAGAGACTCATGTTTCTATTCTCAGGCTTAGTTATCATTATACAAACCTCACAAAATCTTAGAGATATCTTATGAACTAAAATATTTAAAGAGATTAGCTCCCACCCCAAGAATGAGAAGGTTTGAAGAGAAAGACTATGAGCTCAGTATATATATGAGCTGCTTGAACATAGATCAAGCTCAAGTCAAGCTGGACTTCAGCTGTTCAGGCTCGGCTTGTATAAGTCTGAGCCAAACTTTTATGGATCTGGACTGAGATTCCCTATTGTTCTTGCACCCAGCTCATGATCAAGCTCCGCTCATTATGAGCAAGCTCCAAAAACTGTTTGAGCTCAGCTCATTTCTAATTGAGCCAAGCTTGAACTGAGCCAATTCCAAGCTGCTCATGAACAGGTTAGATAGTTTGCAGCCCTAATGATTCTTCATCAAAGAAAGGGTTGCAGGTGGAAGATGATAATCTATTGTACAAGTTACGGAAGTAGCTGGTAGGCATAACCTATCATATAAGACATGTAGGATTAATGGAAGGATATGCATTCATGTAAGAGGGGATTGTTAGGAGTGGCAGTTCTATTACTGTTAAACAGTTCATCCTTTGAAGCTTCATAGCCAATGCATAACACATCAACTTGAACTACTTGTGTTCTCCTATTATGTAAATCCCAAATCTTCAAGAGAACTTTTTCAATTGCTTTACACATTAGTTCATATATGACTACCGTTAGGAGATATTAAGTTTCTCAATCAACATTCATTCATACTAAATCAAATTCCAAGACTAAGTTCCATTCAATAAAAAAAGAGCAAGAAAAGTTCTCAGCAAGCAGGAGGGTAGAATGAGACAAAATAAGACATGACAATATCATTGTTCATAACTTGTTCGTAGTTAGTTCTTTTGATAAATTATAAAATATACAGTATACTACCTTTTTTCTGATTAAATAGGAGTTGTATAAGAAACTGGAGAAAGAAAGCAACTATAAACCCAACATAAAACCTGCACTAAAGTTCATGGTTAGTCATATTTGTTAATAACTTCCAGTTAAGATGTAAAAAATGTCAGTGAATAAATGACAAAAGCAGTGAGAATCCTAACCAATATTTTGGTAGGTGAAACTAGAATGCAGTATTACGAATTATGTGACTTTCCCATTAAATATGATAAGCAGTGCACCCAAATTCATATCCAAAAATGATATTCATTTGAAAGGAAAAAAAAAACAAAGGCTTTTTAGGTTTTGTAGCTCAGACTACCTTAGCTGAATTTAATACCAGAGCAAATTATGAGAGGAAAGAAATCTATAATCCCACTTAGGGATGATATTTTTCTAGTAAGAACAAGAAAAAAAAGAAGGCAAGCGAGTGCTTTACCATGGCCGCAATCCGCCTGTAACACCAATGCCCATGCACAAGCAGCAAACGCTCCAAAAAACGAAATTGAGCTATTGCAAAATCGCTAGACATCACGGCCTGGAAACAAGATCACTAAATTATGATTTTACAGCAGCAAAACCAAATAAATTTATAGTTTCAAATCCCGATGAGATGTTCCATAAGATGACAAAATGGGTTTTCATCCCAAATATCGGAACAAGACCATCCTTCCATCATCCTAGCATTCCAATCGATATGTCTTGAGACACTCCATATCCCAAACGTCAGGATGGTGCAGGACGATGGTGTGGCCAGACAACAAGAGGCTCCAACAAGGAAAGGAGCTTGAATTGGTGTGAAAGGATCCTAGATAAGTAAAGACCCACAACAACAAAGGCCAAAGTACCTGACAGAAATAGGAAAAAGCTTCTATTGATAGATGATGCAACCCATGGAGGGATATATGTTAAAGATGGAACCATAAGGCCTCCCAAAGAAAGACAAACTAAACTTTATAGAAGTTCTAAAATGTTCCATATAGCATATAAATCAAACTAATGATGTTTATAAAATAACACTCACTATCAATTGTGCATCAATCAAAAATGAAATCTAGTGAGAATGATCAAAAAATGATGACACCAGTTTTAGTCATTGGAAATTATCCAGTGCAAACTCACGAATACACAAAAAGACCACTACTAGTTGTCACAACACATGCCACTTCTATGAGTGCCTTCATAATGGTTTTGTTCTCAACATGTCTTCCCCATTACCATCATCATTCAATCCACACTCAAAATCATAATCCTCCATCTTGTCAGTAGGTGTATGTCCACTCCTGTTATTGTTTCTGTTGCTTTAGAGAATGCCTTCAGCATTAGCCCTAGCCAAACTGGTCACCATTTACAGGCCTCTCCGTCACAACTTTTACCCAAACATAACCATCACTTAGAAAAGCAAGAAGAAGAATGACACAGGACAATTTCAAGAATGATCTTGTGAAGGTCAAAGGTTGTCATTTTGCAATTGGTATTTCTATCAGGCTGGTTTCAGTCAACAGCTTTAACTTGCAAATGTTTTGGTCAACCACTTGGCCATGGGTCTCATTGTTTCTTTCATGATACTTTGAATAATTGACTATATCAAATCAGCATTCCTTTTTTCTAAACAAAAAATATTTTTTTTATTGAAAACAGATCACTCTTTAAATTTGTTAAAGCCTGCATGCTTTATCCAGCAAGGAGAAAATAGGGGTTGTGAAAAAAATTAAATTACTAAACAAGACACTTAAGTCCAGAGAGTCTAGATTCACTGACCTGCATACCCTCAACTCCACTAATTCCAACGCCAATGTCAGCCTCTTGAAGCATGCCAACATCATTTGCCCCATCACCAATTGCTAGTGTGGTTTTCCTTGTACCCCTTTTCACCAATCTAGTAACCTGAAATGTTTCCAGATCTCAGTCAGATTATTGTGAGCAAGTAATTGTAGAAATAGTGCACTCCTTATAAGGAACATAGCAATATTTAAGAACCTAAGTGAATGGAGAAGCACTTGCCAAGGCCTTTTGTTTAGGTGATGTCCGACAGCAGATAACAGATGCACAATCAACTGCCAGATCTAAAAACAAGTTCTCCAAACTTCTCGAGAGAGCAAATGACAGAGAATTGCCATCAATAATGAGAGCAAAGGGAACAGAACTCCCTTTTGATGCAGAAACTTGAGACAGTGCTTCATGTATTTGCTTCGCAACACTTTCATATAAAGCCTAATTAAGTATCAGAAATGTTAAGAAATGCTACACAGACAATGTGTCTGGTAAAAACCATGCATGAAGATGAAGCACGCACTCATTCATGTACAGATACCATTATTTACACATTGGCAAACATACATACCTTTTCAATGGCATTCTTCTCTCCTTCTTTCTTTAACGCATCAATATCTGGAGTGTCCAGAGTGATTACAATTTGCTTCATACATTTCCTCAGTAATTGGCATGCATACCTGTGGTAATCCATGAGTTAAATCTTATAACAGAAGCCAGGGAAAAAAACCATCATATTTGAGATTAAAGTATTAGTGAATTGCACCCTATATTAATTGCAGTTTCCAACTTATCACCAGTCAAAATCCATATCTTGATTCCAGCTTGCGCAAGCTTGCTAATACACTCCGGAACCTACATGCAAGGAGATAACAATCAATAAAATTCTGTTGACCCTCACAGAAGTCAAATATGCAGACCATGCTACAGAGAATCATTTATGTGGGAGATAAGAGTTGAGTAGTAGCATTTGTGCTCCCGTGAGAAAACTTCTTTGACTGAGATCAGCATGGCCAGGTACATCGCTTGTGTAAATATGAGATCACAAGATGCTATTTTAGTGCACATGTCATTCATTTACTGCTACAGGTGCTTCAAACTTACTAGAATAACAAGCATGCACAAAATTTCCTCAAGAACATGCATGTGAAAGGCTGTACCATGTGAGTTCAATATGACAAAATCCAGAAGGGTACAGTATTGTAATAATCAAAGAAATGCCAAACAAAACATTTTTTAATAAAATAGATGATAAATCAATTTTCCTTTTCCAATAAATGTTAAATCTTGAAAAATATAACAACAACAACAAAGCCTTAACCCCAAGCTAGCTAGAGTGGCTAAATATTGAAAAATACCTAAAGGATATAAAGCAGCAAATACAGTTCAACACTTACCCCTTTTTGTAATCTGTCCTCAACAGCTGTAGCACCAACAAGTATCAAATCTCTCTCAATTTTTTCGATTGTTTCATCTACAATAGCATCACGATCAGCATTGACTGAACTTTTGGCCAGGACAAATTCCGCATGCCACTTTTTATACTCTTCCTCACTGAGCTTACGGTAAGCAACTGCCAAGGTTCGAAAACCAGCCTCAGAAAAATTATTAATGTGGCATTTGGTCTTGGTCTCAAATTCTGGTCCATCCTTGGCAAGCCTTTCAAAGATCACACTAAACCAGCAGAAAAAAGCAACAACAGTATGAATTAAAATTTGAGTAGTCAACATAATTTACTAAAAGCATAGTGCAGACTTGTATTTCCATACCTATCAGCTCCCTTGCAAAAAAGCAATAGCTGATCCTCTTCAGTTCTCACAATTACAGACATTCGCTTGCGAGTGCTGTTAAATTCTAAGATATTGAGAAGTCTATATGTCCTGAAATTTTAGAGATAATGTCAGCATTACTGCTGAAGGCTAATAAAGTAGAGAGAAATAAGTTAAGGGTAAGCACCTATCAAGCTTTCTGCCAATGTTAGGATCAAACTCATGCAATGAGATACTTGTCTGGGTTCTTTCATAAAATTCAAAACCAAGTTCCCTTGCAGCTGTAACAAAAGCTGTTTCATCTGGGGACTCAGCTTCATAAGAAATATCACCTGAAGAATTATTCACCAAAGGAATCGCAGTATGACAGATTGCTAGTATGTGGAAAAATTTCTGTATAACATCTGACTGAGGTTCATTAACCCACTGTCCATTCATCAACTGATCATCTTTGAAGTTGAAGCCCTTGACCAATTTTGTAGTGACTGCATCACAGTTATACCCGTCAGAACTAATAGGTGGATATTTAAGTTCAGACAACTCATACTGTGTCCCTCTTCCAACAACCTCCTCTACTTCTCTCAACCCACTGCCATAAGAAACACCAGCTATGGAACATTTCACGAACTCCATTGAGTTGCATGTCAGTGTACCAGTTTTATCTGACAGTATAGTATTCACCTGTCCGAGTTCCTCGTTCAAATTTGATGTGCGAGCACGTGCAGGCTTATCAGTTTCTTCACAATACATCTCCTGGTCTTGATTAATGAAGGTACTTTGTAAGACCTTAACTATCTCTATCGATATATATAATGAGATTGGGATCAAACATCCATACAACATAAGGCTTGTCAGAAAGTGACAGAAAGCAGCTAGCGCCACTCTGTTAGGATCAAAGTAGATAGATGATTTATCAGGTCTTAAATACCACCTATAGTTTCCATCACTAATTTCTCCCCTAGTTTTGATTCCAAAAGAGATGGATCCAAAGGAAGCAGCAAGAACCAGTGCTGTAAAAAGAACATAAATAATCTTGTCCATTCTCCTCTCAATATTACTCCTCTTGGAAGGAGGATCCATTGCATTCTGCATAACTTTTGTGTCATGTCCTGTGAAAACCACTACACCATAGATATGCTGGGTGTTTCGGAGTTTAGAATCTCTCAGTAGAATTTGTTGCGGTGCAAGGGGATATTGTGCACCTTCACAATGCATCGTCCCAATGAAAGAATACAATTTTTCATTTGGGTCTTCACATCTGATTAATGCTTTAAATTTCTGAAAAGAATGTTCATTGTGCAAGGCTTTTGTTACCTCCAAACATTGCTTTCGTTTTAAGTTTGTCTCTCCATCAAGGTTCATGGTCTCAACATAACAAATGCCATCATCATAACTCGAAGAAAGAAACAGCAGATCAGCTGGAAAGAACTCATCCTTCTCCACTTTAACAATATCTCCAACTCTAAGTTTCTTCCATTCAGTATGGTGAAAAGCACAAGTCCCATCATATACTTGGACCTTTCGATTATTGACCTCTATATCCTGAAACGAATCTTATATTGTAATTACAAATGAACAAAGGTATTAGCTCAAACACCAAGGTTATAAGTTCAGAACAAATGAAGAAAATGTGCTTGACATTATATAGTAACAGCACAATCAAGAGAAAGCATAGAAGCCAGCATTAAACAACTAAAATGCACATATACATACCTCTAAGAGATTCTTCTATTTCATCAGAAGCAAGACTCAATAAATTATAGTTCTCTTATGATGCATTGACATTGTTACATGTTACATCACTCCTTGGATTTCATATAAGGAAAATTTCTCCTTCAACATTTTCTGATCATTGAATTTGCATATTTTAAGAGATTTCCCAGTACATTCTATCATGATTGGCTGGAAACTATGAATTCTTAATCTGATTTGCATTCAAAATATTCCTCAAGTAACAATGTTGCAGATGGCGATGTCAAGAATATCTGGCTCACTGATGATGAGAAACCTTAAAATTTTGAAGTTTCACCAATAATAGACAGGATCAACAGGACCTTTTTCATCCAAATGACAGGACATATTTATTTGTAAATGAGTTTGGTAAAACAAGTCTCTCAACACCACATATGAAATAGAAAACTTTTTTCTATTATTACAATTTGTTCACTATTTTCTCTACTTTTTTCCAGCATTCCTTGCAAAATTGCATTAAAAGAAAAAACATTTCCACAACGATAAAATATTCAATGACCTTTCAGTGATAAAGTTGATATACCAAATTTAATGCTATTATTTGGATTCAGCTCTGAAAATGTCACAAGTTCATCTCAAATGAACCTCTTTCACAGTCCATTTTTTAATAAAATAAGCAAACCCACCGGAATTCATCTCCATAAAAGAACTAACAAAATAACATCATCACTCAAATTATATATAAAAAAGAAAGAAGAAAGAAGAAGGAAAAAAACTGAAACATGAATTATATCCATCACTTCTAAAATCTTGCTGTAACATTCAAGTTAAATAGACAGCATTGCACATCATCTTGCATATCAATCATGATTTATAAAAATTGTCGCATAATTGATTAATAACAAATCGACGGTCTTAATTAGAATAAAGGGATCATAATATCCTCTCCATCTGACAAAGTTAGAAGCCAAAACTACAAATTCAGCTTGGCTCTATGACCACGATCAATGCCCATTACGAAACAATCAGTTCTAATGAAAGCTGACTACATCAACCAAAAACAGACATCATACGTTTATCTAAATAAGCACGAATTTATCAGAAGATTTTATAAAGAGTAATGAATCTATCCCTGCAAGTATATAATTGACAACGCTTATACCTGAGTCTTCCGCCGCCAGTCCTCGATGGCCTCCTTGATCATGGTGGCCCCCACGACCACGATAAGTGGTAAAATCACGCTGACGGCCCGGTAGGGGGCGAGGGGGGTGAATGAGACGATGCCGACGATGAGGAAGAACAAGTTCGCCACCCGCCGGAACTGCTCGAAGAGGGATTTGGGGATGAAGTTGGTCACCGTATACTTGGTGGTCGAGATGGAGTTCCCCGGGTAGTTGAGCTGCGTCGCCTCCGGGCAACCCGGATCGTTGCAGTGCACCACCCTCGAATAGCCCGCTCCTCCGCCTCCGGTGGCCCCGCCGCCACCATCATCGGCTGTTGGAGGGCGGGCGCAGGTGAGCGACCCCATCTCGCAGAGAGGGAGCGCTCTCCACCGGTCTCCCGGCATTGGGGGAGGAATTAGGGTTTGGCTGGGAGAGGGGGGAGGGAGACGGGTCGATTGGATTTGGAAAAGGAACACTCGGAGAGGTCCAAAATAGATCTTGCCCTCATCGCCATTCTTCTGTCCAAGGGCTTTATGCCCCCCGCATCGTTTCCCCCAGCGGCTCCGAAGTGGACGGATCGGGATACAGTAGAGAATATGCTCAGGGATGCAATAAATTCCGAATTGACCGTACGTTTCTCCGCGATCGACGGTTTCTTTGACGCTAGCAGGGTCCATGTTTGGCCTGAGAGGCGATGTTACCGCGAGCTGTTTTTATAAATAGAGTAAAATTTTTTTTTTTTAACAAATTCAGAGTGGAAACGAAATTATTTACAGAAATGGTGTTAAAGTGAAAAACGCCATTTCAAATGACGTTTTTTCGAAAAAAAAAAAAGCTCCGTCAGCGCCAGCGTGGACGGGATGGGGTGTATTTTTAAAACGCCATTCAGAGTGGCGTATTTGAAAACGCCACTTAGAGTGGCGTTTTCTCCTTAAGAAACGCCACTCCAAGTGGCGTTTCTTTTCTAACTCCCCTATCACGACCCCCCCTCCCCCCTGCTTCCCTCCCGTGCAACCCCCCCCTCCCCCCGCTTCCCGAGCCTTCCCTCCCGTGCCGGGGGGCTCGGGCCTTGGGCGCGGACCGGGGCGGGGGGGGGCTCGGGGCTCGAGCGCGGATCGGAGCGGGGGGCGGGGGCTCGGGTGGTTGCTGTGGGGTCTCGGGAGGGGGAGGAGGAGGAGGCTAAATTGATCAAAACGCCACTCTGGGTGGCGTTTTTTTCAAAACGCCACTCTGAGTGGCGTTTTTCAAACGCCACTCCGAGTGGCGTTTTTTTCAAAACGCCACTCGAGTGGCGTTTTTTTCAAAACGCCACTCGAGTGGCGTTTTTCACGCCACTCCGAGTGGCGTTTTTAAGTTGCCACCGTGCCGCCCCGCCGACGACGGCATTTTTACTAGAAAAACGCCATTTCAAATGGCGTTTTTAACTTTAACCCCTTTCTTGCAAATAATTTCGTTCCCACCCTGAATTTGTTAAAAAAAAAAATTTTCATCCTATTTATAAAAAAGCTCATGTTACCGCTGACAGTCACCGCACATCTTGGGAGAATGAGGCATCAAAATTACTCAGCTAAGTCCTTGTTTGATATATTTTTTTTTAAAAAAATAACCCCTTATTTGGTTGAAAAGAGATTAGAAAGGATAGTTTTTCTCTTTAATTTTCTCTGCTTGATTGAAGAAGGTAAGAAAAACTTAAGTGTGAGATCAGCACATATTTTCTATTTTTATTAAAAACTAAATATCGTAAATAAAATGTTAATTTTTTTTATTTTTAAAAAATATTTTTAAAAAAATCATATGTACACTAAAAGAAAGAAAAAAAAAAAATCTGAAAACAAATGTTACTTCCATGTTGTTGTCTAAAAAAAGTCAAAATAAACATTTCATAAACTAAAAAGAAAGAATAAAGGAGTGATCCATACGAAAAAAAATAAATACTTTTGTTTAAAAATTTATTAAAATTATGGCAACTCCTTTTTCTTATTAAAATCAAAATTTTTTTAAAAAATAAAATAATTAATCTTTATTAATTAATATAATTTTAAATTTTTAACTTAAAAAATAATTTCATATTAAAAATTTAACTAAACATATACCAACTTAAAAATGATTCATATAACGTAAACTTGTAAAATTTTTTATGAAAAAAAAATAATTTTTACCTCGATGGTGCGCTAAATTCTCATTGCTCTCAGGCTTCTTGCGGCTCATGGCTCTTATGCAATTTTCTACAGGGTCATACCTATTAAGTATATTCTTTAAAAAAAGTACAAGTGCTTCTCTTGACAAGTAGTGTAATATATGTACATGTTCTTTTGATACTTTCCAATAATTAAAATATTGTTGACTATTTCAAAATTTGAAAAATAACATAATGGATGTTATATAATTGTAGCATGTCGAAACCCTGATTCAAGAAATTTCAATTAGTTTAGGGCGCGCTTTTTTTTTTTTTTTTTTTTTTTTGCGCTGATACCGCGATTTTCAGATCCCGTAATTACCATTGCCGGATTCTATCTCCGCTTCCCACGATAAACGAATCACATTCTTCTTTCTTCGAGTTCCGTGGGGGCGAAACACGTCGCTCAGGCAAAGAGCGGTTAAAAATGCACAGAGCCACCGGAATCGAGAGACGGGTCATTAATGGGCGATGGTAGAGTGGAATCCAATCCGATGGCCACCTCAGACCCAACAACGCACGGACCCATGTCCCATGTCCCTTATAAACCTGAAGCCAAGAAGCACAGCTAACTAGCCCCGGACAGCACCATCGCATCACCCCCGGTAAACCGGCATTGCAACCGCGACCCGTAACCCGTTTGTGCATAGTAAAAGAAATAGCATGACAACGGTTCATTATCGATCATTAATTTTTATAATAATAATAATAATACTGCAATAGTTATCCCAATAATGTTTTTCTTAATGTAAAGATTAAAAATATTATTTATGATTTAATGGCCGTTATAATTATTATAACGGTTGGTTTAAAATCTTGCTACAAGCTCGCACTTGACGCCTGTTTCGGACCAAGAACGATGATGATCTACCGTCGTAGGAGGACGCTGCCGTGTAGTCAAGCACGACGGTCATCCTGACCTTAGATCAACGGATTCAACAGACCCAAATTCACCGGTCAAACTAGTCTTTAATGTGAGCCAGAACGGGGAAGAAGCCCAGCTCAGATCACAAAGACCACGGTCCCGTACCTTTGATTATATGACAAACAAATGACGTGGCATATGACAATTGGTCCATAGGCGGGCTCAGGAATATTATTTACAGAAGAAGTCACCAGATAAAGGATATCAGAAGAGGCCCGACCGACCTTATCATACCTTTCGACAGCGGCTTTTGGATCTTGGGTGAGCCGTCCCAGCCGCAACGAGAAAAGCTTCAACTTACACCATCGCTCGAGCTCTTACAGGTGTCAAACAGGCCATAGCCGGCCGGCTCACCCAGCCTAGGATGAAATGGACCGCGCCATACCAGCCGGCAATGAGCCTAGCACGCGACGAGTCACCTTCAGCTCACCATGCATTTTACGAAAATGCCCATTCTCAGCCGCCATAAACAGCTATTTTGAGAGGATATTTTTATTTTTTTTAAAAAAAAAAATTATTCTTTTACCCTTTTTAGCAGTGATTAGTAGATAGTTTTTAAGAATACTCTCATCAATTACTTAAAAATGTGCGTTGAACATGCCCAATTGTAAGCATCCAACATATAGGTGGCCTTTTCAAAGTCGGTATATGTTGCCAGGAGAAAAGTCCTACCTTATGTTGAAAACCTTTGTTGTATCTCTTCAAGCTCTCACATTGGGCTCCAAAGAGCCCCAGGGAATTGCCCCTTTCAGTGCAGAGCAGAAAATCTCTTAATTGGAGAACACCTGAAACATCAGACAGTATGAAGATGATGCTCAATGTCTCTCAAAATTTACAGTTCAAATGGTGCAACGAAGAAACATAGAAGGGGGAAAATGTGAAAATAAGGAAAGATGTCTCTTTAAGAAACAAAAAAAAAGATTTTTTTTTTTTAAAAAAAAGAGAGAGAGAGAGAACAAATCATAAACAAGTTATCTACCCAGGGATGGTTCTGTAAGTCCATCTTTGCCATGATATGTAGCAGATCAGGGCTTCAAATAAAACAATGCCTAGGACTGATACTACTTGTCAGAGAGAATTATCATTTACCCTTGTTAAGCTAAAAAAAAGTTCATGATTCAATCAAATATTTACTTTGAAGAGTATATGAGCAAAGTATCCAAGGCCCACATTCAGCATAGTTAAAATTGTTAGAATTTATGAAATTTTTTTTGATAAAAATCATCACCCAAAATAACAGGATCATTCATATTGGATCACCAAGATAAAATTAAATATATAAGCGGAAGCGTACCTAAGTTCATATCGATTGATTACCCTCATTACCCTCTAAAATCGAGCGGTTGGCCTTTCAGATCAATACGTCCACTTTAAAGAGAGTCCTTTAGTTTCTTTCAATGTTTTCTCTTTGATGATGGTATGTCAAAAAAAATATCTCTGTTCCATGACCACTATATATATAAATAACCTAATTTTATTTCTATTTTAGCCCATCATAAAAATATAAATAATTTCTTGAGTCTCTACACATTAAAGGCCCATACCCTATCAGATACATTAAAGCCCAAATTACTGAATACTTAATCGATCATTTTTAATTGAGCTTAAATTTATTTGACAGTCCGCAATACATAATTATTCACATATAAGCTCAACGTTGGATTAATGATCCAACAATCTTCCACTTGGGCTATATGTGTAGCCTTATAATTATGCTTTGCTAGATATAACTGAGCTCAAATTTGCTATCATTACCGAAATGTATCTGCAACCAACCTGGTCCATCAATCACACTAACATAGGATTACAGTGGTCTTCATTATATCTATCGTAACTCAATCCATCAATGGTCACATATGCTAATACAATTGAATGACATGAATTATGGTGTGGATGTGTAGCATGGAAATTTCATGCAATGTGATCTTAACATGCCTATTTCTAATTGGTCCTCCCTTAAACCTTAGTGAGATCAGATTATATTAAAATCAGAGTGTAAACAAACCAAAAAAATTTTATTTCTGCAAAAATAACCTCAAAATATCCATAAACTGAAATAATTAAAAAAATATCTATGTAAACATCTAAAATTACAAACTCCCACTAAAATTGAATATCTTCAAGTGACATGACACCCATACGAGCAGTATGCTCATGAAATGTTTTGGGTGGCAATTCCTTAGTAAGCGGATCCGCAATCATGGAGTTTGTTCCAATGTGCTCTATAAACAATTGTCCACTCTGAACTCTTTCTATAACAACTAAGAACTTGATGTCGATATGCTTTGACTTCGTTGAGCTCCTGTTGTTGTTGAAATATAGAATTGCTGACTTATTGTCACAAAATAATTTAAGTGGTCTTTTAACATCATCCACTATGCGCAGCCTTGTGATAAAATTTCACAGCCATATTTCGTGATTGGACGCCTCATAACATGCTATAAATTCTACTGTCATGGTGGAAGATGCTATAAGTGACTGTTTAGCACTCTTCCAGGAGACTGCACATCCAACCAACAGATAGATATAGCCTGATGTAGATTTCATACTATCTTGGCATCCAGTAAAATCGGAGTCAGTATACCCAATAATCTCAAGCTTATCCGACCTTCGATATGTGAGCATGTAACCTTTTGTTCTCTGTAAGTACCGCAAGATCCGTTTAGCTGCTTTCCAATGGTCTATTCCTGTATTGCTTAAATATCTGCCCAACATCCTAGTAACGTACGCAATATCTAAACGCATACAAATCTGAGCATACATCAGACTCCCTACTACTAAGGCATAGGGAATCTTCTGCATTTCGTTCTTTTCAAAATCATTCTTAGGGCATTGATTGAGACTAAACTTGTTTCCCTTAGTCATAGGGGTATCACCTGGTTTGCAATCCTACATGCCATATCTTTTGAGAACCTTTTCGATATAGCTCTTTTGTGATAATCCGAGAATACCTCGAGAGCGATCCCGATGTATTTGTATGCCTAACATAAAAGAGGCGTCACCAAGATCTTTCATCTCAAAATTCTTAGATAGAAATCTCTTGGTTTCATGCAATAAGCCTATATCGTTGCTGGCAAGCAAGATGTCATCGACATATAAAATCAGAAAAATATGTTTGCTCCCATAGAAATTATGGTATATACAGTCATCGACCAAATTCATCTCAAAACCGAATGAGATAATCACTTGATGAAACTTGAAATACCATTATTGAAATGCTTGTTTGAGTCCATAGATGGATTTCTTAAGTTTGCAAACCATATTCTTTGGGTCTCCCAACATAAAGTTTTCTGTCTGCACCATATAGTTCGTCTCATCAATGTTATCATTGAGAAACGCTGTTTTCACATCCATCTGATGTAACTCAAGAGTGAAATGCGCCACCAATGCCATTATAATCCTGAAAGAGTTTTTCGAAGAAACTGGAGATAAAGTCTCTTTATAGTCAATGCCTTCTCTCTGAATAAAGCCTTTTGCGACAAGACAAGCCTTGTATCTTTTCACATCACCTTTCGAATCCCTCTTGGTCTTAAATATCCATTTGCAACCAATAGGTTTCGCACTTTTAGGTAATGAGACAAAATCCCAGACGTCATTATCCTTCATGGACTTAATCTCCTCACTCATGGCATCAATCCACTTGTAAGAGTTAAAACTTTCTATGGCTTGACAGAAGTTGATTTGATCATCTTCTATTATTCCAATGTCTACCTCATGTTCTTAGAGAAATACAATGTAGTCATCTGGTATTGCATTTCTCCTCTCTCTAGTAGATCTCCTTAATGGCATAGGTTTTTGAGATGTTGGAGCTTGTTCTTCTTAAACAATTTCTTGAATAGGAGGTTCTCCGACAGTATCTTGATCTATTATGTCTTGAACAAGGTCAGAAAAGGGATTCTGATCAATGCTAATGACATCTGTGGGAATATCAACATATTCCTCCTTAAAGACAAAGTCCCTAACTGTATCTCCCCTTGCAAGCTCAACATCCTCAAAGAACCGTGCATTTTTTGACTCGAAAATTGACTTACTTGTGGGATCATAAAACTTGTACCCTCTGGATCTTTCAGAGTATCCAATAAAATAGCAGCTCACCGTCCTTAAGTCCAGTTTCTTTTCATTAGGCCTATAAGGCCTTGCCTCAGCTGGATATCCCCAAACATGCAAATGCTTTAGACTAGGCTTCTTGCCCGTCCAGAGTTCATAAGGGGTTTGGGCAGTTACTTTAGTTGGAACTCTGTTAAGGATATATGTTGCAGTCTTAAGTGCTTCTCCCCAGAGTGATTCTGGTAAGTTAGAATGACTAATCATAGTTCTTACCATATCCTTAAGCATTCTGTTTCGTCTTTCAACGATATCATTCATAGTGGGCGAACCTGACATGGTGTACTATGGGACGATACCGCATTCCTCTGGGAGTTTAGCAAATGGTCCTGGACGTTATTCACCTGAACCATCATATCTGCCATAGTACTCTCCACCACGATCGGATGTGATGCTTTTGATTTTTTTACTGAGTTGGTTTTCAACTTCAGCCTTATAATTTTTTAGCACGTCCAGCGACTGTAACTTTTCATGAATGAGATATATGTAGCCATATCTAAAAAAATCGTCTATGAACGTTATAAAGTATTGTTAACCATTCCAAGTGATTGTAGAAAATGGGCCACAAATATCCATATGTATAAGTTCTAAGACGTCCAAAGTCCTATTGGCTTCAAATCTCATTTTATTGGTTTGTTTTCCCTTTATACAATTAACACAAACATCAAAGTCTGTAAAATCTAAGAAATCGAGAATTTTATTTGACACAAGTCTCTCTATTCTCCGTCTGAAAATATGACATAATCTCTTATGCCATAATACAGCCGAATTCTCACTGGTTAATGTTCTCTTAGTACCTCATATACTTAAATGCAGGATTCATTAAATGAAGCAATTATATCAATTGAATAAAGATTATCATAACCTGACAAAGAACTGGAACCAACCAAATTTGAATCATGAAACAAACTAAAATTTTCATTTCTAAATGAACAAAAATAACCAGATTTATTCAAAACAGAAATAGAAATCAAATTCCGTCTAAAAGACGGTACAATAAAAGTTTCATCAAGATCCAAATAAAATCTAGTCTTTAACAATAATCTAAATTTTTCTATTACCTCAACTTGAACCGTTTTGCCATCGCCCACATAGATGTATTTTTCAGCATCATTTGACTTTCGGCAACTCAGGCAACCCTGTATAGACACACTGATGTGAGTTGTTGCACCAGAATCTATCCACCATGTATGTCTAGGTACCGAAGTTAAATTAACCTCAGAACAAACCAAATTAAGAAGCATACCCTTCTTAGCATGCCATGCGTGATAGTTAGTGCACTGCTTCTTCTTATGTCCTTCAGCTCCACAGAAGAAACAACTAATGCCTTCCGAATCATTTGGTTTCTTTTGAGGTGTCGTATCTGCAGCCTTATCCTTCTTTCTTTTCTTTCCTTTGTCCTTAGAAGTTGAGGCTAGATGAGCACTATCTGTCTTCTCTTGCTTAATCCTTTCCTCTTCCTGAATACAGTGTGAGATGAGCTCATTCAGAAACCAAGTCTCTTTCTGACAATTATAGCTCATTTTAAACTGTTTAAACTATACCGGAAGGGATATCAAAACTAAATGCACTAGCAAGTCTTCAGAGAGTTTAAGCTTAAGTGCTTTCAGCTTGGAAGCAAGATGAGACATCTTTAAGATGTACTCCCTAATATTGCCTTTCCCCTTATACCTTATTAAAATTAGACTTGTCAAGAGCGTACCAATTTCAGTCTTTTTGTTCTTGACAAATCTTTTTTCAATATCTTCAAAAAAAGTCTTAGTAGTAGTTATTTTTTCAGATATTGTGCCCCTGAATGCTTCTGGAATGGCCTTCATGATCATCATACACATGCGATTTGATTTCTCCCACCTTTCTATGTCCCTCTTATCATCCGAGGTACTCTTATCCGTAAGAGGTGAAGGAGAGTCAGTCCTTAACGCAAGGTCGAGATCCATGACTCTAAGAACTATCAAGAGATTTTCTTTGCAGGACTTGAAGTTTGAGCCATTCAGCATAAGAATTGAATTGATGTTGGCAGTAATATTAGCAGGACTGTAAGCTGGACAGAGAACAACAAACCAAACTCATATTAGTCTTAAAACAAAAATAAATTCAAATAAAGGTAAATTTCATCCTAAAATATTAGACACTCATTAATATTTTATCTTTAGACAAAATAGTAACTTGTGAGTGATATTGGTAGTAATTAAACACTGATGATAAGAACATATCGAATAATGAATCTACCTTTGGGCCGATTTATTATTCACATGTAAAACTGAATAACCATCACGCATTTATTATCATAAGTACACATGCAATTATGTTAAATATTGATCTTCCTTTGGATCGATGGATTTTTATATAAACTACATGCACATAACCTTTTATATTTTGAAATAAGATTAATTTTTATAAGAGAGGTCACTTTGGTGACATATTGTTTTAATTAATCCATCTTAAAATATATACAAACATACCGATATTTGAATTTAAAGTTGCACCAAAAATTATCCTTAAAATCATTGATGCACCGGTCAACCTGTGACTGGGTCAAGACTGATCGGATGAGCCAACCCTGATCCTACACCAGCCCCTGACCCGGTCCCTTTAAAAAAAAAAAAGAAAGAATCACTTACCAAAAAAAAAAAAGCTATTACGAGCCACTTACCGAAAAAAATAAAAATAAAAATAAAAGAAAGAAAGGAAAGAAACTATTACGGGTTACTTGCCAAAAAAAAAAAAAAGAAAACTATGGGCTCGTGTTTAGAAACCCTAGAGATTTCGCCTTCTAGGGTTCGGGTGGCCGTTTGACGTGACTGTTTGATCGCAACGTCCCTTCATCGATGCGGATAGAGACTCGCGACAGTCTCCATTATGGCCGGCGGTGAAGAAAACGCCTGTCCCCTTTTTTTTTATTTAATGACCTGTACTTAATGTGCGGCCATAGATGCCATGGCCTAATGGCCGTGGCTCCTTCACTTGCGTGGCCAGATCGCCATGCCTAGAAAAAAAAACTTGATGCCGATGATGGCGAAAACCGCCGGCAAGAGTCTGAAACTCAAATGGAAAGGAGAAGGAATATTTCGAATTCCTTCTTTCCATTTATTCTAAAAAAAAAATTCTGTAATTCAATCTCGATGATTCAACATGAAGGTGCTCTGATACCACTTATTAGAATTTATGAAATTCCCTTTGGTGAAAATTATCACCCAAAATAACAAGATCATTAATGTTGGATCACCAAGATAAAATTAAATATATAAGCGGAAGCGTAACTGAGTTCATATCGATTGATTACCCTCTAAAGTCGAGTGATTGGCCTTCCAGATCAACACGTCCACTTTAAAGAGAGTCCTTTAATTTCTCTCAATGTTTTCTCCCTGATGATGGGATGTTAAAAAGAATGTCTCTATTCGTGCGATCTGAGGACCATGACAACCTAATTTTATTTCTATTTTAGTCCATCATAAAAATAGAAATAATTTCTTGAGTCTCTACACATTAAAAGCCCACACCTATTAGATACATTAAAGCTCAAATTACTGAATACTTAATCGATCATTTTTAATTGAACTTAAATTTATTTGATAGCGCGTAATATATAATTATTCACGTATAAGCTCAATGTTGAATTAATGATCCAACAAAAATCACCTATATCCTCCTAGACATTCAAATTTCAAGATCTAGAGATGCTTGGATTTATAAATTTTCAGCATCCTCAAACCCACAACTGATAAAATATGTATTTCTGAACGAAAAACCATTCTGATGCCTAGTGAATTCACAGGCATAACATTGGTCTCTATATTCCAGCCAGGTAATGTAATTCTTTGGAGATAGCTTGTCATCCACCCCAAAAAGCATACTTATCAAACATGGCTGATATTGTCCAGATCTTGGAGTGGCTTCCTCCCAAGATCACTTGGGGGAAAATAGACAAAGACTTTTCCTTCAATTCACTTTCATCTACTTTCGAGGATGTATTGCTGCAAGTATAAAATGAATTAGGTCCTAAATCGAAGGTAATGATTCAGTTCCTGTATATAAGCAGTCTCAGTTCTAGCATTTAAAGGTCCAGTCTCAGTTAACGCTATGCCAAGCATTTTGGTTTTGGCAGTTTCAATTAAAAATATTATAAAATCAACTACTATAAAAATAAAAGTAAAGTAAGTTTTTAAAAAATGATCAGAAATCATTTGACTGTCTCTTGTTTGGGACCTTCAGGTGGATGACATCAGTGGATTCATGCTGAAATATTAAAAGATTACAATTTTTATGAAAAGATAATGACTAAAAGAACTTTCCATTTATTTTTTAATGCAATATATTGTCAAATAGTTTGATTGCAATCGAGCACATAATGATCTACATGATTGAGATTTGAGCAGTTGGTCAGCTAAATGCATGTCGATAAAAGAAAAGATGGAAAAATTTCTTTGAATCCTGACATCATATCACTTCCAAATCTGTTCAAAACAGACAAAACAGAATTTAATTTTAACAAATTGACTACTGGGATTCAAAAAAATGGAAACGATAACAGCAGGCACAAATTGCCCATCTATACAATATATCTGAAACTAACAGTGAAAGTAAAAATGTTCAATTTAGTTGTGAGATCTTGGCCACATGACAATCATATTGAACAAATCCGTAGCATCCACACTGGCACATCTATATTTTCACCAAATTCTTCCTCCATGGTTGCTAAGGAGATCTCTTCCCCCTAAAATGATGCATCTTGTTTTCGATACTCTACGTTTGAATGCCATGTTATAATGTTGTTCATGATCCTTTTTGCGCAGGACGAGTGCCTGCTAGAATTGATGCACCTTTATAATTCTTGGCAAAAAATAAAAGAGAATATGAAAAGTTATTCTGAGTCCAAGTATTATAACATTGACTGGACTACTCTGAATACCAAGATCACAAGAGGCATTCTGTGGAAATACCATAGGGGTTCTGTAGCGAATTAAACCAGTCCAAAAAAGAGACATAGAATACTTTAACTACAAAATAGATAAAAGGGACATCTAAACTTAATTCAGTCCAAAAATAAGTCCAGCTTAATTGCTCCAAAGTGAATCTGGACCAAAATCTTGGATTGGTGTGGGCGTCTTACGGGCTGACCCAAATCAAATGATCCTTAATAAGTGATCTTGATCCCCTCATACAAAGATTAGACTCACCCTCGCAAAACTTAAGAATAGGATTGGGCACGAGCCTGATTGAATCAATTTCAAGCTAGAACCTTAGCTGATCCAACACATATCGGTTTTAAAATTTTAGACTCAACTTAAAATTAATCTGATTTAATTACAAATAGAATTGATCAAATCTGTCAAATTGGTTTGGTTCTATGTTCGTTGTAAGATAGAGATGCTTTTTTTTTTTCTTTTTTTTTTTAAACGTATGCTTGTTATCTCATAACTAAGTATTTTTCTTTTAGCTGTGTTTAATAAAAATAATAAAAATAATATTTAGTGATTCATTTAATGTTCAAGAATATTTAGTAGAAACGGTACGTAATTTGTGCTTAATGTTTCAAGTTTGGTCCCTACAACTATTTTTTAAAAAAAATTCGGGAAAAAGAGAGAGAGAGAGAGAGAGATGGTCATTCCGTGGGTCAGAAACTGTCCCAAATTTTCGAAATCAAAGAACCAGTCTTAAAATCGTGGGCTCCAAAATTTAGGATCTAAAATCGACCCAACCCAACGGTTCCAATACAGAGACCGTAGCTTTTGAGGTCGGGAATGAATGAAAGCAGAGGATCGGTTTGGACAAATCTGGATTGGTGAACGCTGTCTCCGCGTTCTGTTCTGTTTCTTGTCCACGGATGGACAGGCTGATCCGAAGATTGCTTTCCCTCCACATTTCTCTCTCCCTTTTTTGGGATGCCATTTATGCGAAATATTCTGCCATCCATTTGAGTCCCCTCTCCAAGATCGATTCTACCTCTATCGTCAGGTACGGCTTCTCGTTTTCAAAGATGGATCTTCTTTATTTCCTGGTGGTTCAATTTAGGTGAAAGTTTCGATATATTATTTAGTTTGGAGATCACAATGTGCGTTTCGATTTCTAGGGATAAGGACCCTATCTCTAGACATTAGATTTGTTTTATGTACACATCGTTGAGAAGTCGGGAGATCGATCTTAACATTGAATTCTATCAATGGGAAACAGGAAGAGGGAGAGAAGGAGAATGCAGCAGTCCTGCTTTGGGCATTGACCAATATTTCAGCATACCAATTTTCTATGCTAAGAGCTTTTCAATCTCGTGATCATCAATTTTAATTGCATTTGAGAGTTTCATTCTTGTTTTGGAGTACCATTGAAAGTTTCTGTTCTTTTTTCTTATTTTTGGTTGACATGATTATAGAAAGGCAAATCACAAAACAAAAGAACAATTTTTTTTTTTTTTTTTTATTTTTTGGTGTAACCAAGCATTGTAACTCCAAATTTGAGAAATATTTCAAGAATTTGCCAAGGAAAAAGAGTGGTTGAGCAAGAGCAAAAATGCCGCAGTCATCATCGCCTCCAAATTTGCCTCCAATAAGTGGGAATTCTAGTGGTTCACCTCCTGCGGCCTATAATGCAAGTCCACCTTCTCCGGGATTCAATTCCTCTCCGCCTTCAGAAGATCCCAGAGCTCCTCCACCTTCAAGCTCTACCCCATCAGAACCAACCCCTAGCTCAAATGAATCCTATTCTCCACCACCAAATCGATCAAGACCTGCCCCACCACCAAATATCGACGCATTGCCAACTTCAACCCCATCACATACTCCATCCTCCCCTCCTTCTGTATCACCACCTCCATCGATCTCACCTCCAGATTCGAAAGCTGCACCACCTCCTCAAGTGGTCATCCCACCCAAGCCTAAATCCCCTCAAGGCGCTCCTCCGCCTCCTCCTTTGCCTAGAGGCCCACCGAGTCCATCAACACCAAATACCAGCCCTCCTACCGAAATTGTGTCTGCGAAACCATCTCCTTCTACACCCTCAGATGCTGAACAAGTTAACACTCCTCCGCCTAAAGCCCCTCCATCATCCCCTACATCATCACATAGTCCTCCTCTCTCTCCTTCAGGCATCTCTTCTGGGACCGGAGCTGCTATTGGCATATCAGCTGCAGTGTTGGCAGTTGCATTGGTTGTGATTTTCTTTGTCGTATTAAGGAAGAAGAAGAAGAAGAAGAGAGGAATAAATGGCTTTTCTGGCCCATACAAACCTACATTTGGTAATGCCTTTATAAGATATAGTATTTGACCAGTTAGAGATTCTTTGATTTTCTCATGTTTATTGATTGTCTAAACTTTTTCATTGGAGGTGGCTACTACCCTACGCCAACAGATGGAGGGGGACATGCTGCTGCTCGCAAAGATATATATCGTGCTTCAAATTTGCCGTCTCCTACTGCAGGAAAGCCACGTGGAACTTACATGGGTCATGGGTATCATGCTGGGCCTCCAGATCCTGCTGGGTCCAGATCATGGTACACATATGAAGAGCTAACACAAGTAACAGATGGATTTTCTCAGAGTAATATTATTGGTGAGGGTGGGTTTGGATGTGTTTATAAGGGTTACTTGCCAGATGGCAGACAAGTTGCAGTGAAACAGCTTAAGGTTGGTAGCGGACAAGGAGAAAGAGAGTTTAGAGCAGAAGTTGAGATCATCAGTCGGATTCACCATCGACACTTGGTTTCTTTGGTGGGATACTGCATAGCTGAACAACAACGATTGCTTGTGTATGAATTTATTCCAAATAAAACTCTAGAGTTTCATTTACATGGTAAGTTGATTTATGAAATTTATATTACCTCACTTTAACTGACTAAGTAGAAGTTTATAATGATTAATCTTGAGTCAGTGACTACTGATCAGAGAAGAAGCTCCCTGTTTTGGATTGGCCAAAAAGGATGAAGATTGCCGTTGGTTCTGCTCGTGGATTAGCATATCTGCATGAAGATTGTATGTGGCAAGCATTTTACTCAATATATCTATATGAATGTCAATTTCATCAAGTCATGTATTTAGTTTGGTTTTTATTTCCTTAGGTCATCCTCGAATTATCCATAGGGACATCAAATCAGCTAATATTCTTGTGGATGACTCTTTTGAAGCAAAGGCAAGATTTCACATTGACCCTTCCTCTTTTTTTGCTTGATTCTTGCTGTTAAGTTATACAAAATATTCTTGAAATATTTTCAACTTTTGGCTCAACAGCTCTTATGAATCTACAGGTTGCAGATTTTGGGCTTGCAAAACTATCAAACGATACCAACACTCATGTGTCAACCCGTGTGATGGGAACATTTGGGTCAGTCGTTGGTTCATTTCAATGGTGAATTGTAAATTTTCCCAAAGAAAAATTTTTAATGTGACTGCAAAAAGTTGTCCCTATTTTTTAATTATTCCTTTATCTTTAGTGATAATATTATAAAATATCAGAATTCAACTTATTGATTAATGTGAAGAAGTATAAAGATACTAAGATGGAATACAACTTTATCTATCTATCATAAATTTGCTTATCAAAGTGCCTTACAAATGGTATGCCATACTAGTGCATACCACCTTGCACTATATTAGTACTAAATTGAGACTCGGTATCGGTGTGTACCAAGTCTTAGTGCACTGAACCAACCTATATACTGGATGTATTGATATTGTACCAGTATGGTATCGGTACAGAGTCCAGTATTGAGACTGCGAACCTTGATCTTACACATGTTCTATTGATCTATATAATACAATATGTAAAATGCTTGTCATCATTAATATTAGATCATATAGATAAAAAATGGATTCATTTTTGATGGAAGCCACAGTCTCTTTTCTTATGAAATAATTTGAGTTGGTACCAGTACGGAGTCCAATACCGAGATGGTGAAACTTGGTCTTACACATGTTCAATGCATGTTAATCTATATAATACAATATCCAAAATGCTTATCATCATTAATATTATATAGATAAAAATGAATTCATTTTTGATGGAAGCCAATAGTCTCTTTTCCTAAGAAATAATTTGTGTAGGTATTATTCACAATTTTCCATATATAACTCATTTGTCTATTAAGTCATTTTGAAACATGTGAATTTTAATATTTATGGATGGTCTCATTGTATATCATTCAAAACTCTTGGATCTATGTAACTTTTTGTGAAAATTATTGTTGTGACTCAAGGTCTTAAGCAATGGCAAAAGGAGTTTGTGATTGTAGCATGTAATAGTATTGCTTTTAGAGTTATGTGTTGGAGAACAAATAAATAAGAAAACAGAATGACAAAGAAAGAGGCATAATGTTTGGTGGTGGGAAAACTGGTATAGATACCTTATGTATGTATGTATGTTATTGATAATGTTTCCTATTTTTTGTTGTTCATTATATGAATTTGTAAATAGTATATACTGTATGGTTTATAGATGTGTGACCCTTCTTTGTGGTGATGTACTGAAATACTCATCTTACTGTGTCTTTATAATATATAAATATTTTGAACAATGTTACTTGAACTTTAGTGCTTTGTTAAAAAAGCCACATGCTTATCTATGAAGAAGTCAGATGTGTGTTTGGACACATAGAGTTTCTTTATCGTAGGTTTTAATGACTGTTAGTGTAGTTTGATTTATGGATTACTTGAGACTACCCTTTAAAATATATGGAAGATCACTTTTTACACATGTGAATATTTCAATTAACACATATAGAAAAGTCACAATCGTTATAATGTTTGAAATCAAGAGTGACATTTTGAATAAATTAATTGCTAAAAAACTACTACTTAACAATAGAATCACTCGGTCAATTTTATATAGAACATGGAACAACTTAATAAATATTTATATCAATGTTTTCTAATATTTTAAATTGTTTTTCCAGAAAATGAGACACTTGGCTGTCTCGCTTTGTCCCAATGGCTGGTTTGATAGAGCATCCTAGTAGGCACCCCATCTCTTTTTCCTTTTTTTTTCTTTTATTTCTTTCATACTTTGTTTATTTCTTTTTTCTTTCTTTCCTTTATTCTTTCCTTCTTTTCCTTTTTTTCTTCTTTAATTTCCTCCTTCTCCTTTCCTTTCTTTCTTTCTTTCTTTCCTTCATTTAGGTCTTTCCTTCCTTCCTTTCTTTCACTCTCATCTTTTCTTTTCTTCTCCCTTCCTTTCTGCCACTCCCTTTTTTTCCATCTTTCCTTTCTTTTTCTCTTTTCTTCTTTCCTTTCTTTCTTTCTTCCTCTTTATTCTTCTTTTCCTACATGGATAGGTTTTAGTATCTCACCTCTATTCTGGTCCTATCTTCACATAGGAACAAGTTGGGAGGGCTGAGATGCCTCTCATCCTGTCAAAACTCAAAACCTTAAAATCTTCATTTATACAAAAATAAAAAGGTGGATATAAATATAAACTATTCTTTTCCAATACTTTATAAGATATTTTGTTCCTCTTATCCAATCAAACATTTGGATATGTATTTGAATCAAACATCAATACCTCAAATCTTGCAACACTTATTTTAGCTAGTGCCCTAACAGCCATGTAGTTTCATTCACACATATGTGCTTAAGCTTCATGGTTTAGAGCCAAGATCTAAGTATAAGACCTTCATGTGACTAATCCCATTGTCTGATTTTTGAACATTGGCATGCTTTGTAGCTAATCAACATTGATAGATGATCGACATGATCTTCTAACCTATTTACTAGTGGTTACTAAAAATATGACAAGCATTTTGATGTGTGTGTACATTTTGTATGTACATATGTATTTGAATATGTATGTGCATGTATGTGTATATGTATGAATGTATGTATGTTTGAATGTCTATGTATGCATGTATGTATATGTGTATGCATATCTATGTCTATGTATGTATGTGTGTATCTATGTACGTGTATCTAGGTATGTATGTTTTTGTGTGTTTGTATGTGTGCATGTATGTATTGTTTACAGATATTTTTTAAACCTCATAGATATGTATTTATATGTATGTGTATGTATGTATGTATGTGTTTATGTGTATGTATGCATGCATGTGTATGTATGTTTTGATGTATATATGTATGTTGGTGTATTATTTATCTGTGTATGTCTGCATGTTAGTATGTATGTATGCATTTGAGTGTGTGTGCGCACGTGCGCACATGTTTGTGTATGTATGTTTGTCTGTACATATGTATGTGTGCATGTATGTGCCTACTGTTTACAGGTATTCTTTAGACAATGTGGATTGTATAATATGATTTTGATTTCCATATCATAGGCCACGTCTTTAAATTTTGTATCATGTAAACTCCTTTTTCATTAGTAGATTCATGTTTATAGTCTTCATTGTTGTTGGTGGTGGTGTAAACTCCTTTTCTCCACGCTAGAGGTGTATCTGTGCCTTATATTTTATGTGAACACACACATGCTTGTATGTATGATAAAGCTTTACACTAACATAATTTAAGCACTTGTTCTATAGAAAAATACCAAAAAAATAATAATCAATCAGTGACCATTATTTTATATGTATTCTCCTCGAGCACTGTATTTGGATCATAAGCATAAGGATATGAATTTTGAAAGTATATATCATGCTTAGCAAGGACAATTTCAGAAATTTGACTGATATTCATTTTCATTTTAACCTTAATGCATTTCATGGCAGTAGTTACATCAGGTATACATTATAATGTAAAATAGTCTGACAGTAGTTTATGACTTTATTCTAGATATGTATCCAGTATAATGATGTTAACTAGCGAAATCATCAATAAGGATGCTGACTTGGCCTCTTGATAGTCATTTGGTGGTTGTTTTGGAGACCTGGGTCTCTGATTACTGCTCATTAAACCTGGGGAATCTCAGGAAGACTGGGGGAGAATTGCCCCAACTAGTTTAGCCCATCGCCCATGGTCCTGATTGTACTTAGAGAGAGAGACACAGAGAGAGAGAGAGAGAGAGAGATCAAAAAAATTATGTCATATTTCTATCCAAGGATGGAGGTAAGAGAAAGAACAAACCCATAAACCATTGCAAACTTATTGAGGAGACAAACTGATAGTCTTGTGAGCTATGTCCTCTGAGTGGTAATTCTTTCATAGAACTAAGATTTTTGAAGTATTTTTTTTTTGTTATGTTTTGATTTTCTGTCCAACAACCATCAGTGAGAACCAGCTCTTACTGCTTTGTCGAAATCCATTTCATTTAAAATTTTGTTGTAATTGAATTTTGTGATAGTTGCTTGAGAAGGAAAAACATTTCTAGTATGTTTAGCATTGCCACAATAAATTAAAGCTAAAAAATTGCTTTGACCTTCCTGCATTGAACAAATCTCATAGTGTCTGCTTGAATGATACAGGTTTTTTTTTTCAATTAGGATCTCAATAAAATTCTATATATGGTACTTGTTTTGAGTATATATATATTTTTTAATCATCTTTCCCTCCTCCCACAAGATTTCTCTTTTGTATCCGAATAGTTGTTGCTTATATTTTTTTCAGTACTCTGTTACTTTGTTTTCCTCTACTTGAACTGTTGTACTAGTAGATTTGGATTTTTATATCACAACATCAGAACAAGAACAAATATGATAGGGTGCAAGCCATACTTATAACTAGATAAATTAAGATATTGCCATGTATACATGGCTCTCCAATGAGAAAAATGCTGGTTCCACTGCTGTTTGCTAGTAGTTACTGAAGTAAATTATAGTAGTCTTCGATCTGAATATGTGATACTCATGCTTTCGTGGAACTGCGATCTGTTGTTTGATTCTCCTTTTAATTCAGGTATATGGCTCCAGAATATGCATCAAGTGGAAAATTAACTGATAGGTCTGATGTGTTTTCATTTGGAGTGGTGCTTCTAGAGCTTATTACAGGACGCAAACCTGTTGATCCATCTCAACCTTTAGGGGATGAGAGTTTAGTTGAATGGGTAAGTTCAAACTAATTACTTTTGATGTTTTCACTCTTTAAAATTGTTCATGATTTTGAACTGTCTATGGGTTTGGATACTGAAACAGGAACATGTTTCTTTCAATTTGTTCCTTTCTCTGCTGCACAAAATTGACTGCACATAGAGCTTTCACAAATCATGCAATGGAAAAATTGTTTGCTCTTGCATCCAGGGTTCACATGCAAATTATGTTATTTTTTGATGGAATGCATGCTATGTTCGCATATACCATATTCTACTCTGCATGCATTTGATCTTCCATAAAGACATTTCTCTTAGCCACCAATACTTTTATTAATATAGTTTAGCATGTATCTACTGCGACTTATGGTGGGATTCCCGCTCATTGTTAACCTTTTGTTATTAATTTATGTGGAGTTTGTTTGAAACAAGTATTGGGTCTGTGGCCCTACACCGACTTTCCATTTGCAGGACGTTGTTGTATGGAGAATTGTATGTGTAAATAACAAGATGCCACTGAATTAATAAATCATGGGTATTGAGTTCCCCTATTAATAAATGGTCAGCTGCATATAGAAATCTCATGTTGCTGCTGACCTATGATTTGTCTCCTCATTGGACCACCTTCTCATGAGGCATATGGAGACTAACAAGAATCCGGTACTTTGATATCCTAAATTAGTGACTGGTAAACTAGAGTGGGTGTGACCATGAGCCCCTTGTCATTTTCCAAAAATGCAACATCATCCTCAAGTGGGACAAATAACTTCATCTTTTCAGTGGAACTTTTTATGTGTAGTACAAGCATTGTATATGCAATTAATTATAAACTTGTGTACAATGTATAGATATCTCTCAAAATATGCATATGGAATGCGAGATAGATCTTAGCTTCTATTTATCATTAGTTTTTTTTTTTCCAGTGATTCAAGTCTCAGTAGGAGGGAGGCTATCTTGGCTATCTCATCTCATCACCGAGAGATTCTAATTTATCATACAATTATAGCTGTTGCAGTTCAAATATGTTTAAAAATCAAATAAAACATTAAAGCTTCATAAATATATATTTTTTAAAAAAAATCTAAAGCAAGTATTAAGATGCCTGATCGGATCGTGGATCAGGATGGGATAGGATGTAAGGCATTTCATTTCGTAGAAAAATTAAGATACTTTTGTCCCACAAGATTTAAAACCTTAGTTTTTTTTGGGTCTCTTTATCTGTTGATAAGGTCAAGCCTCTTATCAAAAATGTTTGGTGCATAAACTCATTCTAAGCAGTCCTTTTTTTGGCTCCTGAAAACCTGCCATCTTCATTAATCATTTTGAATTGGCTGCTTTGCCATATAAAGTGATTGTATTCTTTTCTTTCACAGGCCCGGCCACTCCTTGTCCATGTTCTTGAGACAGGTGACTATGAAGAATTAGTTGATCCAAGGCTTGAAAACAATTTTGTGAAAAGTGAGATGCATAAAATGATTGAAGCAGCTGCTGCTTGTGTGCGTCATTCTGCTAACAAGCGACCACGAATGGTGCAGGTAACCAAAGTTTTAACATGATGGACATGAAATTTGCAAGTCTATAAAGAGATATATGCTTATTTATGCAACTGGAACTGGGGACAATATTCATGAATGAAAAATTCATAGAAACAATCAGATACATGAAATTTTGACAGATTCCGGTATGTGTTTACCCTTATTTTGCAAATTTCATCTGATATCGGCATATGGCTATGGTATTGGTTTTATCCCCAGCCATGTTCTTGGAGCAAAAACAAAACTGTGACTAGATGCCTAAATATTTAACTTATATGACATTGTATATAAATTTTTATTTGGAAGACTCACCCAGATTTGAATTTTTCTCTTCCTTTTGGAAGACCCACCCAGATTTGAAATTTTCTCTTCCTTGAATTCCAAAAGCAGTGCTTTTCTATGGTAGTTTTCTTGAACAAGTCTTATTTGATTTTTTTTCTTTCATTTTAGGTTTTGAGAGCACTGGACAGTGAAGGAAGCTTGCTGGATCTTTCCAATGGGGTAAAATTTGGTCAGAGCAGAGTGTATGATTCTGGCCAGTACTCAGATGATATCGAGAAATTCCAGAAAATGGCATTTGAAAGTGGCATCTACAACTCTTAATATGATCACTCTGGCGATCTGCAAGATCAGATCATGGCATAGAGTACTGAATACTGGAATAGGATTGAAACCACAGGCCACCAAATCCCTGGGAGGCCTGGACTCTGAAGATCTCATCTCAGGAGTAGCAGCAAATCAGTCATAAAATCAGAGGACCATTCAATGGATGTGAGGGGATGCTTTTGTCTTGCCATCTGTGACCCTTTAGTATTTCTATGTCTTGAGCCTGAGTTGTTACAGATCGAAAACATCAGCAACTAAGCCTTTCAACTGGCCTTTGAGGAAGGAAGAAAACTCTGGGAGAATGAAGTGTTAGAAACACAACATGCGGCTCATGGAGGCAATTCTGCTTCATTTGTTGGATAAGCTGGCTTGGCTCCCCTTAATCTCCATGAGTTAGTTATATTTATTAGTTGCTGTTTTTGTACAAACTGTTGAAGTTATGTTCTTTTAGTATTATTTTCTGAGAAGATTCTCTTTTAGTGTTTTTAGTGCCAAGCAGTACAGATTTGGATCTCCAATACAGAGCTTGTAACCACGTAATGTCAGTTTCGGAAGTTTAGTTTCTATTGATGGTTTTACTTAGCAGACATTTATGCAATGTTTTCAGCTCTCTGCACGCTAAGTTTTATTAAGGTTGCGGTGATTTACAGTTACATTGGGGGCTAATATTATATATCAAAATGCATGTTCTCTCAAAAGATAAATCAAAAAAATATATCATAATATTTTATCCTCCTTTTTAACCAGTTAATTTTGTGGAATATCATCAAAATTACTAAAACGTATTTATTAATTAATAGTTGCATGGTGGGTGACCACAAAACCATCTGTCTGGTGAACACAACGAGTTCTCTCTTTGTAAGCGACCCACATACATCAATTTAGAGAATTTAAATCTTTACCAATTTGGTTAGCTAGATAGAAATATAGCGTCCAAGGCTACCATTATCGTGGTACTGGCCAAGGTGTAGCATTTTCACATATAATTAAAGAAAATATTTTACCATCCCAGCTTATCAAACATATTCTTTTAAGGCCTCAAGAATACAGGAAATGCCTTAAAAATTCTGGCTACTGGTAACGAAGAGATCATCTCAATTTCACGTGATCAGAATTTCTATCATGCCGTTTGATGTGACAAACACTGCAATGGGGTGACAGTGCCAAACTCCAATCGTATAGTCCTTTTTGACGGTGCCCAGATTTTATTTTCTTCTTCGAGAGCTTCTCGAATTCAATAAGCACAACGATTCCAACGGTTGTTTCAACACAAAATTAAGGCACCAGAAAATCCATCTTGCATCAATTCAATGCAAGGCACCAGAAAATCGTATCTCAGCAAACTTTCTTTTCCATTCATCAAGGTTTAGTAGCATAACAAAGTACGTTGAAAGGAGAGAGCTTCATCTCTCCCAAAATGCCTCCTCTCATAAACCACAGCCGCTATGTTTAGTTCTAGGGTTTCACCAATCTGGAGGGAGAAAAAAAAAAAAAAAAGAAAAGAAAAGAAAAGGGAAAACGTAATGGCATCCCTGTTTAACGGGTCGTAAGATTTCAAGTCAGCAGTACCTTTCCCTATGCTCATGGAGGTAAATTGTTTAAGGTTATTCAACCCTTGCGATCGGATGGCGGTCTTAATTTATCATTTCTCACCCATTATTTTTCGTGTTAATCCAGTTATCCACGTCGCCAGGTGTATCCCATGGATGATACGCATCGAGCCTACTCTTCATTCGTGGAAGGATTGGCAACATAGGTCTGACCGGCGGCTGCCGCAAAATCGATGCCAGGCTTCATATTTGACGTGCCTTCCAAGAAGGATGGATCACGGAAAGATGGGACCTTGGAGAGAGGGAAGTTTTAAGAGCTTGGAGCCAAGCCGGTTTGGCCGTTTGGTGGCTGAGAAGAAGAAGAGAAGCTCAAACCACCTCCACCCGAGGGCACGCGGGAATCCCCTACCAACCACGGGCGACCCAACTCCCACGTTTCCAACTTGGGAACGGGCGGGTAAAAGATCCGGTCCGGAAGTAGGGAACGAAGTTTGACTGGATGAATCACTCTGCCAACTTCGATGAAGCAGCACCCTTCCACGAAATGTTAAAAAAGGTCAGAAAGGCTTCGCATTTGACCTGGAGAGAGAAAAAAAAAAAAAAACACGCATTAACATCAACATCCAGATATATCACTGTAAACAAAAAGGCCAAGCCATCAATCTAGCATTTTATATGTGCGAGATACTGGTAATGTTCTTAAAATTGGTATCAAGATTTGTACTGATACATTATCAATTAGATATAGCGTAATGTTTTTTTTTTTTCAACGTGGGTTATACCTATTGGTTCAGACTGACACCAAATGGCATGGATCGATTTGGAGCAGGTTGAACTTGGGATGGTGGAAATAGGGTGAAATATAGATCAATAATCAGTCTGATCGGTTTGTTTTGTCGTATATATTCTGAAAAGAGGCGACTCTCTTGTAGCCAGTTCATAGTGATTCCAGATTCCGATGAGAACTCCTGTGACTGCTTACCTATCTCTATGTCTTCTGACATCCCACTCTGAATCAGACGTAAGGTTTCTAATGCACAAAGGCAACAAACTTAGGCTTTAATCAACTTCCTAAAGTTCAATTTAATTCTTCTTCACCTTCATTTAATTTGTCATCTATCAATCTATCGTTATCTAATGGAGTCTCAGACACGTACGTCCGAGGCATATGATTTAGATCAGATGTTGTCAACCTCGAACTACTCCTTCAATCGGATGAAAGAAACTCTTCAACGCCTTCAAACAGCAACGGTCATCGTTTCTTGCAAGACTCTTATAGATATTGCATCTTATCCGACTAGCCAAAAGAGACTACGGTTGAAAGTCAAGGAAGCCCGCAGCCCCCTTCACATGAATTCCTCGTAAGACAGCACTTTAAGAACTCAATAGGTCCAAATCAAAAATTTGACTAAAAAATATATAAAGCAAGGCTGGACATTTGGAGGGTGTTTTTTTTTTTTTTTTTTACTATAAATCGATAGAATTTTCTTCTGAAAAAAAAAATATTTATAAGAAAGAAGATTCTGCTCAATAAAAATTTCAATTTGGCATGAGCACCAGCGTTTCTTTCATCTAAGATGGAAGGTTAAGAGTCAAGAGTATAAGGATTTTCAAATGAATAACTTGCACATATAAGAATTTGATGAAAAAGTTTTTTTTTTTTTTTTTTTTTTCGTTCAAACATCCAAATCAAATATTTAAAGCTGCTTAGAGAATGGGCAATATAAGAAAAGGTGAGAACTGGACACGCATCACTGGCATTCCCAACGTTTTACCAGGAGCCTTTCCCTCTATCTGAAATGGTAGGTGGCCGACCATTCCACGTCGCCGGCCTGGTGGGGCTTGGAAAAAAGCAAGGCAAGATACACGAGGGAGTAAAGGCATAGCGTCTTGGCGTTGTCTTTCCACTGAGGAGGATGAGGGAAGCACCAAGGAGAACGACCTTCAGACGCCAGTCGTCAGCCACCCATTGGGCATTGCGCCAGCATCACGGTTTGGCCCGCACGGCAAAAACCATGGGCCGAGAATGCCACGTAAACATCTGTTTGGATTGTTTAGGACTTCCTTGGTCTTTCTTTTTATTTTCTATTGAGTTACATCATTTTTATTTTTAGAACTAACTTTTATTATTTGTAAAAAAAAAAAAAGGTAAGGTTTTTCCAAGTTTCGCTTTCTTTTTATAAAAGCAATTTTTTTAAAAAAAATCGAAACAATTTTTTAGAAAAATAAGTTTTTAAAGTGCCATCTCTTTTAAAAAATAAAAATTAATAACAACTATCGATTATTAGAATTGTAAAATTTAAAAAGCAACAGCGTATGTCAAACATATTTTTATTGTTAATTTTTTTTTAAAAAAAATAATAATGATATCTAATGCAGCCTTAATTTCACAGTAAGATGGCTCATTGCATTCGCTACTTTTCTATCATTAATTTATCTGATAATTTTATTATTTGAAATAAAGATAAGCAACATCCCTTGATGATTCATTAAGAGCATGAATTCTCATAAGATTCGAAACTAATTTTTTTATAATTAGTACTCGAAGATTTTTCTAAATCAGTCAACGAGAACTTCAAAACTGCTCTCCCATTTTCAAAATATTAGGAAAAAATATATAATTTATTAACTCTCTTAAGACCAGTCAAAGTCCTTGGCTCCTCACCGAAATGAAACTTGGAGTAGGTTTGGGTCTCATATTAAAAATAAGCAAGTTGAGTGCCACTTTATCACCGTTTTGTCCAGAAATATTATTAACGTTAACTAACTTTTTATTGAAATTATTTGAATAATATAATTAGAAATACACATAATAATATACTTGTATGTCAGAGAAATCATGTCCACTTAATCAATCGCATTTTTCTACACTTATCTTATCTTTTTCCAAATTTCACCATTGTATCCTCCATCACACCTAGAGAAAACAAACTTTGGCCCATTCGATTTTTCATTCAGTGATGCTGCTAAAATGGGAATCTGACAATTTTTTTAAGAATGCGAGTTGGCGAAGTTCTTGGACCATGATCTGACAAAGAATGGGTGAGACAACGCCAGTAGCCTCGGTCCATTAGGTATCTTATGTCATTGTCCTTTCACATAATTGCGATTCCCTATAGAACTATAGTTGTGGGGTCTTTATTTATTGGAGCATAGTTATGGTCCATGATATCACCTCAGCATTCATGGAGCCTTTTGTTGTACCTTGTTCTTTGAGTTATTAGCAACAAGCCTAGCGATGAGGAACGATTCAGGTAAAGATGAGAGTTCTGAGAGTTTGAAAATTATTTAACAAATTCATCAAAAACAAAAGAAAGATAAAGTTAAGAAAGAATAAAAATATGAACATTTTATATATTAACAATGGTTAGTTATAACACAATCTACGTGCTTACTAAAAGTTTTATATTTAAGATAATTTAATTCAAATCTAAATTCTAAATATCTGAAAATAAATCTATCTCTTGGTTTAGATATATATCTTTTCCTCCGCTCTTCAAAATACTTAGAATCGAGATATATCAAAATGTCCCCTTTAAAAATTTCTAGGGTCCATTTATAGAAGTCTAGCATACCTTAAGCCATTTAGAAAGAGAGGAAAGAAAATAAATGGCAATAAAAAAATTAGAATGATTAATTGATAGCATATAGGCTAATTGAATTAGCTGCTAAAATGTTGCAACATTTGTATATAATTTGTGGATGTTGAACAATTTCAAAATACTTTTTTTTATGAAGAATAATATCGACATTCATTCAACCAAGTAAAAAAATTAAAAAATAGTTTGAAAATTCTTTTTGAAGAACAAAACTTTATAGGTTATTAAAAATTTAGAGAATATTATTATTATAGTTTGGACAGCCAAAATAAAGACCTTCTATGGTTTGCTTTATTGAGGTTTTATCAATATATTAAGTATGTCCAATAAACTTGTCGGCTCATTACATGATTCAAGGTCTAACCATTGTATTGCAAAAAGATGGCTAGCTAAGCTATTTGATCATAATAAATTATTGGCCTAGTTGCAACATATAAAGTGATTTTGTTTTAGCAAATAATATCCACATTTTATAGCTAGCTTTCATGAATCACTGTAATAAAGCTCTTGTGAAAATTGTCAAGCCAAAATTGATGATGCTAATTTGTAGGACTCGTTAAAGATGCCCTACCATTACAGATCACCATTGCTTTAGAAATAATATTTGGTAATGATATGTTCAATCTTCATAAGTATTTATAAAAATTTTTTGCTTATAAAAATAAAATAACATATTCTAAAACTAAAATTATTTATATTTGACACTTGAGTAATTTTAGTGCTTCATCTTAAGAAAATTTTCTTAAGAAGCCCATCTTTCCTGTTTGGCCATGTGTCGATACCATTCAGCACAATATCCTATAAAAAAAAAAATGTTAGATTTAATTTTATATTTTTAATAAAAAATATATTGAGCAATATATTTAAATAAAAAAATAGAAAGCCATCTTTCTTACTTGTATCCCGTGCGTTCAATGCTAGTAGAGTTAACGAATATGAGATTTCTCCCACTACGACACCATGATTTAAAAAAAGTATTCTCTAGACGGCATTCTTTTTTTTTTTTCTGGATGAAAAGTTGTATCACTATTTAATCTTGAGAACAATGTAGGGAATAATTGCATGGTGTCTTATTCGGTTCTAATCCTCAAAACAAAAAGTCTAAAGTTCTTAGGTTCGTGGATAGTGCAGGATTAAGGAATTTATCCCTGTTATTTTGAACAAAAATGATGAATTTATTTTACGATAATAAAAACTTGGTCAAACTTGCTCATTCTTAAATAAATGGATGCTAATTTTACGAGGAATTCTATCACTAGTTTATCCCTTATCCCATGATTTTCTTCAATCTTGCTCTCATTTAAAATAATACTTTTCAAATCTAACTAAATAGAATTGTTATTATTAAGAAAATAATAAACAATAGATTGATATTGAAAATAAATTATATATATATTTTTGAAAACCTCAATGTCAAATTAGACTATGAGTATAGAGTGCCAAAGTTAACGTCAGGTATAGTAAACAATTTATCCCCATCATATTACACTACAAGATTAACATGTGGTCAACAATTATTTTTAAATTGATGTAGCGCATTGTAAAATATTAATAAAAAAAAAGAATTAAAATATTAATTAAAAAATAAAAGGAGAATTAACACCGAAAAAGAAAGAGCTATCAAGAATGAGGTTCAACCAAAGTATTATGAACAGCCATCTACTCATCAAATTTAAAATTATGTTCACAAGTATAAGGCATTTTGAAAATGTAAGAGCTCACCTATCCATGAAATCCATCAACGATAGGTTTCTTCTTAAATTTTTTCATTTTGGATACTAATGAAGGCTTGAGCAATAGAATTGATTATCAATTTTTTAAAAATTTCATAAGCCAAATACATCTAAAATTATCTTAGCCTTTGAAAGGTTTTTTTTTTTTTGTTTCTTGGATTGTATTGCCTTATCTTAAAAATTGGTAAAATCTACATGTGTTTGCCTATACTTTGACTGAAAGAGGATTTGAATTTTAATCAATAATAATTTTCATGCATTAATTGCTCCACCCGTTCTTTTATGTTCTCGTGCTTCTTCTCTCTCTCGACGTGCATTTATTTCATAGTGACATAACAAGTGACTGTGGGCAATCTTACACATAAATTATTATGGTTCTTTTTTTTTTCTTTTTCTTTTTCTTTTTTAAATATCCTGCACCCAAAGTGCACAGAATAAGTCGAGAGGCAGCTTTAAATGAACCCAATCCACTATATAAAAATCTTTAAAAAAAAGTTTGATTTTTTTTTTTAATCTTCTCCACTCCTTCACTAACCTTGAATTACAACGGCCCATGCACACTCAAATCCAGCCATATTTAACCTGCTTTAGCGCCAAGAATGAAAAAAAAAAAAAGAATGAATGAATGAAAAAAAAAAAAACCTCCATAATTGCATGAAGAAATCATTCTTTAGCATCCGATTTCGCTCTTGTTAATCTAAACAATTTGGTTGATGGAAAACAAAGTAAGTCATTCTTTTTTAAAAAAAAAAAAAAAACTTTGTGGCGCTGTGGCTTTTAGCGGCGGCAAGTTAACAGGATATATGTTAGAGAAATAAAAAGCCACTTTTATGTCTTCAAATTTTTACAAGAAGGAAAAAATAATACGAAAAGTTAAATTTTACCTTTTTTTAATAATGTTACTAATATATTCTAAGATTTCTTTATAGTGTTGGCAGTTGGGTTGGCAGTAGTTAGGTGCATTTAGTGCTGTCTCCATCCTGTGGCGACAGAACAACCCACTTGCCATGAGCCCGAATAGCCCAAAGGTTTTCATGCAATGAACCCTCTAATCAAAATTAAATTCTAACTGCATGGCAGTCTTTTTTCTTTTTTTTTTTTTTTTGTCTCTCTCTCCAATATAAATTTATTTTCCGAACGATGCAACTAGTAAGTTTGCAAATGGATCGAGTCCGCTCGTAAGCCAACTAAATTCTAACCAAATTAGATCCAACTTGATTTTGACTCAATTAAATTTAATTTAATTTATATTTAAAGACTCATAAGTTGGATTGAATTTAAAAATTAATTTTAATTTTAATTTTAAATCGAATCCAAATTTTATATCTTTAAAACTGGCCTATAACCCAATCCAATTCATTTATTATTTAAATCTAATTTAGATTAATAAAAAATAATCTGACCTAACTTAAACCTAATTCAACTCAATTCATAAAACTTAATTATATAAATTTTATATTCCTTCGCTCCAATTGTATTCATTGATTCATTAAATGAACTCTTTCTTTTTTTTATTTTAATAACTTGATCTCCTCTTATCTATTTTCACTAAATTAAATCTAAATATTTGTATTTCATTATTCATATTGGCAAAATCTTATTTATAATATCTTTAAGTATATTAATAAAAATTTTAAAAATTATAATTTATAAACTTAAGGATAATCATTTACTCGGATAGAATTAAAAATTTTTGAATAAAAATTTAAGTTTACGTTGATTCTTTTTAGTCTTATTTAAATTTTTTTAGAGATTTATATTTGATTATTAATTACTGCATTATTGCTATAAAATAATAATTATATGCTTAACTCAAATACAAATACAATTCAATTTAATCCTATTTTGAATCAAAATTTTAGGTTCGACTTGAGTCATACTTATATGTTGGGCCCTATATTCTTTATATGAACCTGATCCAACGTGATTCAATTAGTAAATGAATTAAATTTAGATTCAAAATTATGGCTTAAATATAAAATAAGATTAAATCAGAATCAAGCATGACCTGATCTTTAGTAACAAATGATGATGAGCAATCTTATGCATAAATCAGTATAACCTTGGCAACTCAAAGGTCTTCATGCAATGGATTATCCAAAATTAAGTTCCAACCACATGGTTCTCTAAAGTCACATTAAGCCCAATGCTAATACACCCGAAGCAAATACATTGGCTGCATTGAAACATGTGTTGATACCATAAAAATTTTGAAATCACGCGATCTATCAAAAAATAATAATAATAATAATAATAATAATAATAACAATAATAATAATTATTGTTATTACAACAACTCTTATGAATTTATTTGATGTTTTTAATTAAATTTTTATTTTTTTAATTAACTTATATTTAGTTGAGTACAATTTTGATGATTATTAATGATGACTTATTGAACCATTTTACTTAGCATATCAAATATGAAAAATATTGAGATAGCATCAATGTGGCCTTGAGGTTGATAGAAGAAGAAAAAATAGAGTAAAATATTTTCATCATGTTATATCTTTTACTCTCAATGCGTAGGTGAATCCTTTCTTATCCTCATTTTTCACTTTCTATTATTATCATTTTTAATGCCATACAATGCAATGCCAATCTATATATATATATATATTCTGTTTATTATGTCAAGTAAAGTGGTTCATTAAATTTTTATTAATGGTTATTAAATATATGCTTGATTAGTTAGTATATTTAATTAAAAAATAAAAATTTAATTAAAGATTTTAAATAAATTTAGGTACTTCTGGCACAATTATTTGCGGATATGCGAATGGACGCACCACCGAGGGGTACCGAAGACCGGCAAAAACTTCTGTTTTAGAGTAAAAATTTTATTTTTAACAAATTCAGGTGGGAACGAAACTATTTGGAGGAATGGTGTTAAAGTGAAAAATACCATTTGAAATGGCGTTTTTTTTTCCGAAAAAAATGCTCCGTCAGCACCAGCGTGGAAGGGCTGGTGGCGTTTACGCCACTCAAAGTAGCATTTTTAAAAACGCTACTCAGAGTGACGTTCTCTCCTGAGAAAACGCCACTCTAAGTGGCGTTTTTTTTGGTAACCCCCTCCCCCAGCGCTCCCACTCCCTCTTCCCTCCCGTGCCTCACGCCCTTCCCTCACGAGCTCTCCCTCCCCTCGCTTCCCGAGCGGCCTTCCCGAGCCCCCACTCCCTCGTTTTTCCCTCACGAACGCCCCCCCTTCTCTCCCGGCCCCCAGTCCCCCGTCCCCTCCCGAGCGTGCACCCACCCCCCCCCCCGAGCTGCTGTGGGGTCTCGAGAGGGGGAGGAGGAGGGGGAGGGCGAAGCCACGGGCCCCGAGCTGCTGTGGGGTCTCGGGAGGGGGAGGAGGAGGGGGAGGGCGAAGCCACGGGGGTGGGAGGTATTTTAAGAAAAACGCCACTCAGAGTGGCGTTCTCTCAGTGGCAATTTTTTAGTTGCCGTGCCAACCCGGCTGGCACTGACGAAGCTTTTTTTTTTTTTGATAAAAAAAACATCATTTGAAATGACGTTTTTAATTTTAACCCCTTTCTTGCAAATAATTTTTGTTCCAACCTGAATTTGTTAAAAAAAAAATATTTCATCCTATTTATAAAAAAGCCTCCAAAAACTTTCCCATGCTGACTAAAGTCTGGTACCTCCACGTTTCACCTAACCACAAAAATTTTTCAGGCGCTCCAGCCGAGCCGGCGGATCCGAGCCGAGCCGAGCCGAGCAGACAATTTATATTCTCACCCACTATTTTCGCAGTCCGTAACCCGTTCATGTGGGTCCGATGCCAGGCGGACCCGTCCAATATGGTGAGCGTACCGCCATCATCCTCACCCTCTTTATATATCCAGCAAGCAAAGGGGCGAAGGGCCTTGTTCTTATTTTTCACTCCAAAAAAAAAAAAAAAAAAATCCAGAGAGAGAGAAGGGGGATGGGGGTGTTGAGGACTACGGAGAGTTTGGAGGCGGAGGTGGAGGAGTTCCGGGAGACGCTGGTGAGGAGCAGTGGAGGCTTGGAGTTTGGGGTGTGGAAGACGGGATCGGGGTCGGTGCGGAGGGGGACGGACGGTGAGGAGGGGGAGGGACACGGGAGGATGGTGTGCGTCACCAGCGCCGTCTCCTTCCTCGGCTTCGCCATCGTCAATCGTCTCCTCGGCCTTGGTTACTCCGTCCGCCTCGCCCTCGAAAACCAAGGTCTGTCCGTCCCTAATTAACTAAATCACAGTAATTAATTACCCTCTATTAATTCTAATCTCTGTTGTTGTTATTATTATTATTATTATTATTTTGGCACTGGCGAGCATTCTCAATTACTGAAAAGGTGGAATTTTTTTGTCCATTTCATTTATTTTGCGTTTAGATTTTTTTTTGGATGGGATGGATATCTCAAACTTTGGATAAGGGATAGCTCCTAATATGATTGACAGCAAAAATGTTGTTTTAAATTTTGTGGAGTGCAAGGCGAAGGAATATAAAAATAAGGAAATTGAAGCGAGGACGACGTAGTTCTGGTTGGAGGAGGAGCGAGAACCACGTATTTGGATGGCCGATCATGCTGGATATCGATAGCTATTTCATATCTACGGTTCTCGTCTGTGTGATATGCGATAAATTTTTTTTTTTTTTTTCTTCTATATTTTAAAGATATAAAAGCTATTCATATTTGAAATGAATTATATGGCTATCATCTAAACATCGATACTTTTTGGTGCAAAGTTTATATCACGCACGACGGGCGCCTGTTGTAGCACAGAGGACCACCAGAGTGGCTCGTTGGTACGATGGTCCTCCAATAATAATAATAATAATAATGAAATTGAAAATGAAAATGTGACAATTAGCTGACTTTTGAGCCGTACTTTGGCGGAGGGCCGCTGCGGATTAGTAAATTACCTCTATTCTTTCTGAAAAAAAAAAAAAAAAAAAAAAAAAATTGGAAAACAGCGCTGATACTGAACAGTTGCTGTAGGCTTCTTGCAGCTGTTCAAAACAAGACCTAACATAACTAAGCTGGTTAAATTCTGGCTGATTTTTTAACACGCGAGTTTGTGATAACTTTTATTGTTCTATCTTCTTTTTTTTTTTTTTTTTTTCTAATTTTGTTAAATTATCGATTTAATCATTAACGTGGTGGCAATGGTTTTTTCAGAGGATCTAGACAAGCTGAGGGACATGGAGATGTTTGGTGAGATGGGGAGGGACGACGTATGGGCGGTGATGGCCAACGTGATGGACCTTGATAGCTTATGCCAGGCGTTTGATGGATGCACCGGGGTGTTCCACACCTCGGCCTTCGTGGATCCTGGGGGTGTATCTGGCTACTCCGTAAGTTCCACTCAAATACGCACTTTTAGCTGCTTAATTAATCCTTTTTTTTTAATTAAAGAAAAAAGGGCCTCATGAATCTTGATAAATCTAACCAGGTGTGCTGTGATGCCAGAGTGTTGTAATCTTGTGTGACAGCGCTTGTTAAACATCCACTAATAATTAAGCTTTTAGATCAGCGCACAGAGTGGGAAACTGGCTATTAGTTACCATTCCGCTATCTCTCCATCAGGTTTCTGGCATCATTAATTTTTTTTTTTATATAGAAATATACTTTTGATCCCTAAACTTCCACTCAAAATATATTTTAATTTTTAAATTCTTAGTTGTTATAATTTATCCATTTATGTCTGGATGATACGTCAGGACTTTAGAAATGAAATATCTTTTAGATATGATGGCTTAAATTGTAACGGTTAGGAGTTTAAGGATACAAATGTATTTTAGATGAATGTTTGATGGCCGGAAATATATTTGCTCATGATTTTTTTTTGGGAAGGTCAACAACCAATTAAAAGTGGTACTTTATTTTTTTAGATTATAATTGGAGAAGATGGTTTTATATGGAGTGGTGAGGATTCGTGTCAAATTAACCAACTGATGAAGATTTGAGGCCTTGCTTACCTGCCTTTCTCTCTGCCACAAGGTTTTGACCTAGCCGAAGGATGGTAGTAGGTAATTTGAATTTTAGGTACGCATGTGCTTTGTGTCAAGCTGCAGGTAGGTGTGACCGATAAATTTTTTCAAATTAAGCCAAGATTTTGTATCCTAACGTTGAAATATAAGTGGGTGGGTCGATCGATCCTAGTGCCGGATCTTTGAAGGTCAACTTGATGGATCGTTCGTTCTTTGATCGCACCGATTCAACCGCTGAGCGGAATGTTCGCAAATCTCATCATTCTAAAATAAAAGAGTTTATTTTTAAGTGTCTAAAGCCAAAAGGTTGAGAAGAGATGCATGTATTTCATGATTTATTATTCAGTTCATTTACCTTAAATTAAAAGTTAATTATTAAAATAACGTTATTGCAAAAATTGTTAATAATAAAAACACATTCCTTTTGGAGGAAATAAGGAAATGGCTTTATTAGTTGCTTTTTTTTTTTTTTTTTTTTTGACAAAATGGCAGGGAAAGAGACTTTTCCCTACAAATAGATTCATGTAAAATCAGAATTATTTACAAGAAAGGAATAAAAAAAGAAAGTGAACTATAAAGATTTTTTTTTTTTTTAAGTGTTCAGTCATCTCTCTCAACAAAGCTTGTCTCATAAAAAGAAATAGTGATAAGTTTGAAAAGGATCGAAGTTGATGAAATTTTTTTTTTAAGAAAGATTCTCATATTTCTTTCATTTCATATGTGCAATATAAATGACTTAATCAATTGAAACAATTTCGAACATTCATTGCTGCTTCTTCACTAAGATCAAGACTTACATATGTTGGAAGATAGTTGATTGGATCCAAGATAACAAGCTAAGGATAGGTGCTTATACTTGTTCTTAACTTTTATACTCTTTAACCTTCATTTTGTGAGATTGAAAATTCCTCTGCCATCTTCGACTTCTAAGTTCAAGGTGAGTAATATTCAGAGGTTGGTGGTTATTCATTATCTTTCAGCAGGAGATTAAGCTCTATGGGGTCATTTATGGTGCATTAGGTTGTCAAAAAAAAGAAAAAAGAAAAAAGGGAAACTGTTAATGAAGTCAGTAGTTAATTACCAAGGTTACTTTCGACTCCACACGAGACGATTCCTTTTCCTTCACTCCTGTGAGGTTAGGGGCTCTGGAAGGCCGTATCATAGAGTCCTTATCTACCAAACATATTTACATCACCAATATTCTTTTAAGTTATGATCGCTTAGTTGGCTTACAAATACCGGTTCCATTTGGTGAACCGTCTGGTAAAACAAACACCTCTGTCTCCCTTCATTTTTTTGGTTTTTTTTGGTCAGAAGTGAACCCCACAATTCACTTCATTCCATGTGATCGTGTTCTTTCGTTCTGACGTATTTGCGTTGCTAAGAGAGCGACACCGCAACTTCTAGAATCTAATTTGCATCCAAAATAAAAAAATAAAAGAAAAGACTTCTAGAATCTAAGGCACAGGTCCATCCGGTTCATAAGGATGAGGCCGGGTTCTGTCACCGTCGATCCAGTGGTAGCCCCCACTCCAGTTTTTTCAATGGGGCGCCTCTGACTTCGACTCCACGCTTGGGGAGCGGTTGTGGCCCAGTCGTGAAGCTGGCCCTTCTTTTCTCGGCTGGTGGACTCGCTCAGATAGTGAGGTTTTGGTTAGACGCCACGTTGTAAATCCTTCATCCGCTGTCTTGATAGGCTTGACTTGTCACAGGCTTACAATTATTGACTCATGAAAGTTATAGTATGCGCTCATTCATTGATTTGCTCTATAAACCATATGATAGATTAGGTTTGCTCGAAAAGAGTTTTATCTTGGTGACAAAGAAGTATACTACGTAGAAATATATCATGTTTGAGATAGGAGAGATGATAGGGAAAAACATAGAAATGGCATGCAGAAAAGGTGCGGCCTTTTATGTGAGATTTTGGTTGGCTAACAAATGTGTTTGATGAAATTGCTAATTCACATACATAAGATGACCATGAGCATGGCTCATGGCATGAATGGCTCTCATAGTTATCTGCTGAGATGTTGAATACTATTTAGTGGCCTCCAATTTACCATATATAAGATGGCCATCTCTGATTCTCTCTTTGTTATCCGTTTTTATTATCATTTGATGCTTGCACGAAGGCTAAAATGGCACTTGGAAAAAAAAAAAGGTACACAGGTAATGCATCACACCTATCATTTCACTCACTCCCTGACAGCGTTCTGAAGCATTAAATTGTTATTTTAGTGGTTCACGTGCTCTATAGGAGGAAGAGGACGAATGCTAAATCGATCAATGTAAGTACTTGCAACCTGTTTGCAAGCCATGCATACCTCACGCATGTGGTGCATGGACGAGGGAAAAATCATGCACTTTAGTTTAGGTGTTTAATTATAAGTTATGTGTCGCTCCAAAATCCACCACCGAACAGGATTTTTGTTCGTTAAAGTCAATCGCCACCTTTATGGACATTGTCATCCATTAGCATATAGGTATTGCAATTTTGACTAAATCATGGACACCTGGAATTAAAAGCGACATTTTCTCACACTTTCATATTCTGGATCAATACTGAAGTACTATGAAGCAATATCATGATATTTCTGCAATCTTATTAATTATACTAGCTACTACTCGAATGCATGACCAAATTTCATTCTTTCAAACCATACAACCAAGTAAAAAAATGGAGATATTAGGTTCCTTTATTTATGAGATGGTTTGTTTTTCGTTCTTATCTCCTCTTTGGTCGCAAACTCTACAGAAGCACATGGCAGATATGGAGGCAAGAGCAGCAGAGCGTGTGATTGAAGCCTGTGTGCGCACTCAATCCGTCAGAAAGTGTGTGTTTACTTCGTCTCTTCTAGCTTGCGTTTGGCGGCAGAATTCCCCTCGCAGTAACCGTCTGCCCACCATTGTTGACGAGAACTGCTGGAGCGATGAAAGCCTCTGCCGGGATAAAAAGGTGAGGTCTACTCCCAAGGCATATTCCCATTCCCCTAAAATTTTTTAGAGATCAGTTCTTGGGAGCTGAATTGATTCTTTTTTTCCCTGAAAAAAAGAAAAAAAAAAAAAAAACACACAGAAGCTTCCATGAATGCATCAGCAAAATAAATAGAGATAGAGGGAAGTTTATATCTTCGTATTGTTCGGATACCAGTTATTATACTCATAAGAATAGTTTTACATCGGATAAAAAAAAAATGAATTAAAAAATTTTTAACTCAATTTCATGTATATCGCTTAATGGTGTCATAAAACTTTTTTTTTTTTTTTGAGAGAATCAATAAAAAATGAGTTCAACCTTGAAAAATGACTTCTCTCAAATGCTTGCAGCTATGGTTTGCATTGGGCAAGACAATGGCGGAGAAAGCAGCTTGGCGGACAGCTCGAGGAAGGGACTTGAAGCTGGTAACAGTCTGCCCGGCTCTCGTCACCGGGCCAGGATTTCGCCGTCGGAACTCCACCGGATCCCTTGCGTACCTAAAAGGTGATTCGCGACATCCATCCCTTTGCTTCCTAATTTCAATCGAACAGTATGGAAGTCTTATGGTCGAACATCACTATCCACCACCAGAATTGCGACCATTATCCTGAAAAGCTTCTCTCAAAACAAATGCAGGAGCTCATGAGATGTTTGCAGAGGGGTTGCTTGCAACTGTTGACGTGAACAAGGTGGCTGAGGCTCACGTATGTGTCTACGAAGCAATGGGCAGCACTGCTTGTGGGCGGTATATTTGCTATGATCATATCATCCAAAGAGGGGAAGAGGCCGCAGAGTTAGAGCGGCAGCTTGGGATTCCAAACAGGATATCCATTGAGATCCCCACTGACCATCCAACCTGGTTCGAGCTTTGTAACAGGAAAATTTCCAGGCTAATGTTATCAAGGAGGAGGTGCACATACGATGTCTACTCAATAGTGTACAATTAGGAGCTCAGGTATTCAAGTACATCGCCACAGACTGGGAAGAGTTCAGATGGCCGTGCCACAAAAGACTTGGTGCTCACAATCCGATGGAATCTCGCAAAGCTGCGATTGTTGACGTTCAGAAGCTTCTGAGTGAATTGAGATTGAGAAATCGATGCCAACAGTGTTATGAAATCAGGTTGGAACAGAGGATTATTGGAAAGCAGTGGAGGAAAATCATGTCACAAAGTTTTACGGTGTTATCAAAATGAGTTGATAAGATAGTGGGAATGAAGAAAGCTTATGAGGCATTCAAATTTATCGTGTCTTGTTTGTGTGTACTCTTTCCATCCTATAGAACGGTTTTGAGAGTGAAAGGAGTGTATGACACTGCAAGGTCTAATTGGTGGGAAATGCTGGCATTAGGTGCAGATCGATCACCTATTCTTTCCCAGTAGAGTGGAAAATTATGCCAAAATTAAGCCATGTTAGATTCAAAGGCAATCACAGTTAACAGCAGAGCCAAGCACAAACAGTTAGATGCTTTGCAGTAAAGGCAAAAAATATATTTTTGATGCTCAAACTTCAGCTTAAAATTCATGTTGATCCTCAAACTTTTATTTGTTACCATCACGTCCTTCATATTTTAAGAATGTTATAACTTTATCACTCTATCAATCAGTTCATATGTTCGCTTTAAGGTAATATATTAGTTATTTCGTCAATTTTAACGAACTCCGTATAAGAGACGTTAGAAATACACCAATCTTAAAACTTGAGGGATTAAACAATAATAACCGAAAGTTTGGAGATCCAAAATAAATTTTAAGAGAAAGTTTGAGGAGTAAAAGTATATTTTAGCCAACAAATTATGTCTGGCATCCTAGGATCCACATAGGTTTCACAGTTTAGAATCCTTCAAACTTGTAAGCAAATGGCATTATTAAGTTCAATAAAGCTAATTTTACCATTTTGTCGTGTTAATGTTTTATTGCATAATTTTGATTTTTGAGACAATCATGTTCGGCCTATTTAGCAGCTTATAGCCCTCTTTTAATCTGAGCTAAATGGGACTTTTCGATCCGACCCAAAGCAGACAAGGTTCGTTGTGTGTTGCCAAAATCTAATTGTAATCCGAAGGAGTCCATCTGGCCCCTACTGTGGACTCTTTGATCCTCCCCTGGTCTCTTCTTTCACAGCCCATGGGCTGGCACTAGTGCAATCTGACATGCTAACGTGTTGTCTTCCCCTTTTATCGTTCCCCTCGTGCGAAGCTTTACAAGCTTACTAAAGATCTGAAAAATGTTAATAACTTCATCACCTTAGCACATGTTTCAGCTCAAGGTGTATTGGACTCCTTGCAAATCTAGGCTTGATCCTTAACCAGCAACCCCTTTTCTCATGAATTAAAATTCGCTAATTTATGATGTTTATTTACATTTTTTTTAAAAAAAATTCTATGGAACTTTATTTCATGCAAAGTGTTTTTCTTTTTTTCACTCAAAAACTTTGTTTCACCTAAACAAACAGCGCTTCTTTGCCATCTTTTAAATCTTGTCGTTTTTTTTTTTTTTGAACTAAGGGCTTACAATTTTAAAAATGTTACTTCGTCGCTTTGGATTTTCGAATCTTTATGCGGTTTTGTTTACATACCAACCAGAATAATATTGGAGCAGAAAACATTCTTTTCAAATCTCAAAAAAAAAAAAAAAAAAAAAAAAAATATGATGGCTGTGAAAATTTTCCTTTCAGTTTCACAAGGCACCTTAATAAGAATTCTACTTGCGAGGAGTGTGAATGAGAGCACGGTATTTATCATCCACCGTCGTTGCATGCCATTCATGCAGTGCATGTGATAGCTACGTATGTGTGCCATTGGGATAAGGATATTGTTGACTATAATTATCACACTCTTGTATTCATTATCTTACCATGAGAAGTATGTGTGCTATTATGGATAAGGTTGATTTCGGTTATTATGAAAATTGATTATAATTATCATATTTCTAAATTCATTGTTTTAATATGAGCTATACGTGTTGTTGGATAAAAGAAACTTAAAAGATTACTAAAATATATCAAAGATAATAAATATTAATTAAGAATAACAAATAAATTAGAAAAGTGGAACACGCCTGTACTAAGGCATGCGATCCAAAAGTCTTTTAAATGTGTAAAAAGAAATTCAGAAAAAGAAAAAAAAAATTAAGAGAACTGAAAGTTTAGATAAGATTAGAAGAATTGAGAAAAATTTGTTGCATTTAGGCCCTAGTCTTAGACCCTATTTATAAGCTCGATCTAATTGCCTTACCACATTCTAATCATGTGCCACATAATTTCTTTCTAAGTAAAAGCTACATGATATTTTCTATGCTATATCTTTCATGCAGATTCTTTCTTTTAGAATATTTTTATCAAATGCCGCCCTTTTTTAAAACTCATGACGGTGTGAGGCAATATTGAAATCTTTTTTTTTTTTCCTTATGAAACAGAATCCCACTGCATGATCATTTTTCATCCATGCGATCACGGGAGTCAAAATTTTTAAAACTTTTCCAAAAAGATTATTTTTTTTTAGTTCAACATGTGTGCTTTTTGACTAAGGGTAAGGTTGACTATAATTATCACACTAGTTGACTACAATTATTACACTCTCTCAACCTTAGAGGTGTGTGTGCAATTGGATTAAGGGTAAGGATCACACTCATGTATTCATTGCCTCAATATGAAAGGTACGTATGCTATTGGATCAAGGTTATGGTTGACTATAATTATCACACTCTTGTATTCATTGTTTAAATATGAGAGGTATGTGTGCTATTAGATTAAGGGTAAGATGACTATAATTATCACAATCCTGTATTCATTGACTATTTGCTTTGTGAGAATAATCTTTTGGTATTGAAATCTAAATCACCGATTTTGATTCTAAATGTTTATTTTGATGGGATTAAAATTCGACTCTGATTTCATTTAAAATTTGAATCATATATTAGAAGAGATTTAAAATCTAAATTACCCACTCAAGATTACAAATTCATTTCAATTAGTTATAATCCAACCCATACCTCCCTCCAATCCTTTTCTCATTGGTACTCCCATCTTCTCTTCCCCTTGATACCTCCTTCTCCTATAATTTAATGAAAAAAAAAAAAAGCTTTTTAGCCACATTACTAGTAAAGGTGAGCCGGTTCCTATACTGATATTTTTTAATTACTTTTTGCTAAATTTTAATGAGTTATAGTAGGATCTATTTGATATTTTTGGCAACACCATTTTCTATTTCTCTTATGATTAGTTTGATTTTTGTAATTTGTAATTATCGATGCATTTTTGGTATATCCATTTGAAATCTGATTTATAAAAACTTCTAACTCTAAATTTTATTTAAATCGAATAGATGGTAGAATAAATGTTTCTGGTTTCAATTCTAATAGAATTTAATTTTAATTTTAATTTTAATTTTTAGTATTGTGTTGAACCATATGGAGACTAGGCCTTTAGGCTGCTGAGATATCTTTTAACGGATTGCTTCCAACAGTCATATAAGATAGCTATTTAAGATGGTTATTTGAAGCCAACAGCTACTGCAAGTCAGCTCTTAGCAATGGTTTCACCAGCAGGAGGGAAACGTAGAATGAAGGGTCTATTGTTTTAGGACTCATTTTGCTTCAAGACGCACCGACGCCTATCCTGATGCTCTCACCATCTCACAACGATGAGAGAGTATACATGATGGATGATATAGGGCGCTTCAATGGCAGCGTTTTTCCTCCTGAATCCTTTCATCTGCTGTGAACAGTACACAAGCCATAACTAAGCGCACATGTCTTGACAGCGTCTCATCTTCGAGGGGAACGTAGAACGAAGGGTCCATTGCTTTAGAACTCATTTTGACTGCTTCGAGGTGCACGGACACCTATCCTGTGCTGTCACCATCTCGCAACGATCAGAAAGTATACACGATGGATGATAGGGCGCTTCAATGACAGCGTTTCCCTCCTGAATCCTTTCATCCGCTGTGAACAGTACGCAAGTCATAACCAAGTGCACGTGCTTCGACAGCGTTACATTTTCGAATTCCTATTTGACTTCGGTCTTATTTCCTTGGTGGGACCCTTGTACTTATTATATTTATTGCATTACTTGACTACACAGCCAAAGGAGCATGAAAAAGGCAAAAGATCAACCTGACCTACTGTTACAACGTACAGAAAACAACATCCAGCTCCAGCTCCAGCTCCAGCTCCATGGAATACATCCAAAAATATTGTACACAAAGTCGCACTTGTTTCTGAATCAAAAAGCAAAGAACCAAGACCCACGTGAAAGCCTTTTATTTTAACCTCAACAAATTTTGCAACTACGCAAAGAAGAAGTAACCAAACCAAGCTATCCAAACTCACCACCACCACCACCACCATCTTTCAAATGGCAGGGGCATATCCCATCTTCCCCCCGGCTATTCCGAGAAGGACACCCTCCCAAACCCCCAATGCCCAACCTCATACAACTCAGTCCATATCCTCTCATCGTCTAACACAAAATACGAACCTTCGCTCCCATCCTTTCCCAACCCTATCCCCACGATGCCCATCTCGATCCTCTTTTTTCCCATCTCTCCACCCTGCGTTCCCCCTCCCTCATCTCTCACCCTTTTTTTCATCGACGCCCTCCTTTTCTTGAATAATTTTAAGCACCTTTTTCCCGCCACCCAAGGGACCTTAAACAGGACCAAGGCTAACAAGTTCGCCACCGCGCACGGGCAGCAGCCTAACGCGATGCAGTCGGCGAGGAGGACCGCGATGCACGACCGGCACGACCGGCCGGAGCACCCGTTGCAATCGCTGGCCTCGTTGGACGCTGGAAACCGATATCTAGCCGTCGCGCCATCCTTCGATCTTCCCATCGATCCGTCGCGAGATCTGCGATGGAAAAAATTATGAGGCCGAAGGAAAGATTGGATGGCTGCAGTGAGATCTCGACCAGGGAACCCGGCGCTCCCTGGGGCCTTTAAAACTGACGTCAGGAAATTGCATTCATCTTGGTGTGGAAAATTAATACAAAATCCTGCCTAAAAGGAATAGTTTGCAGCTGGGAGATGGATGCACTCATCTCCGACCGGAGCCAAAAGATACTGTCGCCTTGGAAACGTGGGGCCACATGGGATGGGGCCCATGCTTGTCGGTGCCAGGGTGACAGCTGGGGTGCACCCGGTATCCACAACGTTTTTAAGGCTTCGGGGTGGCGTTCCTAACGGTGGCCGTGCTAGCAGCGAGTTTACCAACTTAAGAGCGCCCGGATTTGGAATAGCGTTAAAAATAGGGGGGGGGGGGGGGTGTTTTAACCACTAGAATTGAGAAATGTCTCGAGTTTGTTCAATGGAATGATCGTATTTAGTGGCATTAGAGTGGTAGTTTCGGTCTAAGTTTTGTCCTGTATCTGATGGAGCTTTCAATGAGTATGGCTGTGTTAGGGTTTAACATATTAATCTAAAATCTAAGTAGATCTAAATCTGGAGCAAAAATCCAAAATCTAGCTTTGGTGCAACTCCGCATCTGAAAGCGGGTCTGGGGTGAGGGATGTCTTTTTCTGAAACGGGTTGGGCCTCGTTCTTCGCTCAACTAAAACATCAAAACAAATAACAAGTCCGCTCACTACCATCCAGAATTTCCCCTGGTTCTTGTCTTTTAAATGGTGCATGTCCAAGAGAAAAAAGAATTTAAAAAGCTCTTTTTAAATCATTCCCCCATAATTCCCTTCAATCTTCTATAACTAATGATCCCTTTAATTCAAATGTTTAGATTCCATCGATTCATTGGATCTACTTGAACGGGATTTGAATGTTTTCTGCAGGCAAATGATCATGAACCATTAGTTGTCAGAGTCTAGCTAGCATTCCAAATGAAACATGGCATGAATATAGTTTCCAACATGATCGTTTAGGCTGGTTCCAAAGACCGAAGACCCTCTCACCTATCAATTCACTGTGGATTTGGCATGTCTGTGTACTAATTTTAAACATTTGTTATTTCAAATTTAGTTATATATTGAATGAAAAAAAAAATATATATATATATACTTATAATTTAAAATCACTTATTTATCAATTTTTATTTTAATTTTTAAATCATATAATTTTAATTCGAAGTTAATTGGGCTTTGGGTTAGGCGTAAATAACTACGTTTTTGCCATTGCCTTTAGAGGGATTAATAAAATTCACCGAATGGCATCCACCGACCCCTCTCACAACTCCCAAGTTTCTTATTTAATCATTACAGTGAGATAACATCTGACAACTTTTTTTAAATTTGGTGATCAAATATCGAAAGAATTAAAAGGTTTAATTTATTAACGAACATTAACAGATTCTATTGAAACTTGAGAGCCATTTTAGCCCGAACGAGGCTCCTCCATCAGAGGAACGATGCTTTATCATCGGACGGACCCCACGACTCTCACCAAATCACCAATCTCATCATGCAAACCGGTATGCTTTTTGGTAATATGGTTGGGATACGTAACATTGCCTAAAGAGCCATGGTAACTTGAGTCATTCAAAATTTTTAACTAGATCTCAAGGGATGGGGAAACATCGGGGGGAAAGAAAGATCTGTTTACCCTGACCCGCAAGCTTGATCTAAACCAGAATAAACCCGCAAGAAGAAAGATCAGGAACCGTCCATCACCGGTGAAATGGTGTCGCAGACCAACACTAGGACGCTCCGCGGGTGAACAGAAATTAATTAGATTAACGATGACCCGATTATACTGACCTGGGACGTAATGGCAGCGATCTCCGAGCTCCAGCCGTCGGATTCGAAACGGATAGTCACGGATTGAGACCCAGAGGGGCCGGTAAACTCAGAGGGAGAAGCCAGAGCCGGTCGCCGGAGCTCATCGCCGGGTCGAGGAAAGGAGCGGAAAATGGCTTCCCTTCGTTTCCCAAGACCAAGCTAATTTGGACAGAGCCTTCGGGACTTTTGCCTTGGAATCTTTTGGATTTATATAGGAGGATAAGTGGGTTAATGTGATCCTGCGGAGTCTCGGAACACATCGCTAGTCTTTGGGATTCATGAGAGATTAATATATAAATATATATTTTATGTGAGAGGAATGGGAATAAAAAAAAAGTAGAACACGTTAACAGAAGTCCAATTGCCGGGGACAGCGAATACCAGTTGACCGGTCTCCAAGGACGAAGGATCAACTGTTTAGTCCGTGACAGCAATAGTGTGTTAGAATTAGCGAAAGTAAAGTAACCGGAAAGATATCGGCATTGTAAGCTGTCTTGCTCTGTGACATTATAGGCGATCCTCGCCACTGAGGGAGTTCTCTTTGTTTAAACTAGAGACGGAGGAAAGGGACAAAATAGAGTGAGTAGGTCACGAGGCCCTCGGTCCAGTTGTGGTCACGTCAAGGGGCAACAAGTACAGTCAAAACTAATTTAAAACATAATAGAGTTATTAAATTAATGTGCATGTATGAGATATCGAGCCTAATTATAACTTGGATCCAGGTTAGTTGAAGTGAAGGTCCAGTCAGCACTTAATCGCGATTGGTTCAATCCATGGGAAGCTACGTCTCCCATTTTGCGACAACAAATATTTTCTTGTTTACAAACCAGATCACGATTCGGTCCCAAATTGCCGAATCCTTGGTTAGGGGTGTAAAACGGACCGAACAAAACAAGGGGTTTAAAGGACGCGGGCTGCATCAGCCCACGGTCTATGGCCCACGCCTCGCTCGCATGGCAGTGCCCACGGGCCAGCATAGCATCGCATGGTCGCCCATGGGCCAGCCTACTAGCTGCTGACATGCCTGTGGTCCGATGCAGTACGATAACATCTTAGAAGGGGCTTTTTATCAAAATAACCCTTCCAACAACTATAAGTAGATATATTCTGAAGATGTTTTGATCAATATAGTATATGAATTTATTTCTAATTAAATTAATAAAAAAAGGCTAAAATATCTCCTCTTACAACTATAATAAACATATAGTTTAGAGGGTGTTTTGGTAAAATAAATTTTTTTAGCTCCTATAAATACTACTATCCTTTTCAAAATCATCACAACAAATCATTCTCAATTCTTTTGCTCTCAATTTCTCTCTCATTCTTTCTATACTCAATTCTATAAATAATTTCTTACTCTCTTTATAAAAACTCCTATTTTCTATAAGTTCTCGTTTTTGTGTATAATCAATTCTCTCTAAAGAAGAGACACTTGCTCAATTCAATAATTTGAAGGTTTTATCTATTGAGAAGAGTTGAAACTTGAATTGAGGTATGTTAAATTTAATTATTTAATTTATTTAATTATTAAATATTAATCACTACTTACTACTATAGATAATTTATTTTATTCAAAATATTCTTATTACTAAATATTTATTATTTTTATTATAATAACTGATTCATCTTTATATATTTTTTTGGCTAGATTTGATCTAAACTTTCTTAATGATTTTTTCGAATTAAATACTCTTAACTCAGAGTTAAGCAATAGTCTCGCATACCTACTATTACTACTTCTAAATAAAGTAGAAGTAAAATATCAAATACTTAGAATAAATTCACTATTCAAGAAATTAAAAATAAAGGCATATGAGTTGCATGCAATAAATATAAAAAGAATTTTAGTTGTGATACTAAAAGAAGAACTGATCATTTACTAAGGTACTTTGATAAACACGAACAACAATTTGATTTCATATAAACATAATTATCTTATACTTTTTCTTTATTAGATACTTTTTGTAACATCCTGAATCACGAAGCATGTATCCTAATCTTGAAGCATAAAATTTATCATGAAGGAAAGGCATTTTTGAAATTTTTCAATGTCATTCGAGCAATTGATGAGGGGTATAAAGGGAAAGGATACGAAAATTATTTGAAAATTTGTTAAGGGTAAAAAGGAGAAGGACTCCGAAAGTCATTTGGAAATTTGTTAAGGGTAAAAAGGAGAAGGACTCTAGAAGTCAATTGGAAGTTTTTCAAAGGTAAAATGAGGATTTAATCAAGGGCAAAGAGCATGATGGAGAGTGTGCCATGTGAGCTTTAAAAGGGCATTTTAGGGATTTGTTTGAGGGCAATTTAGGGATTTGCTAAGGCATTTAAAACTCCACTTAACCCTTTCCTTCATCCACCCGTAAGAAAAATCAAGAGAAAGGGAGAGGAAGGCGGTGGAAGAGAGAAGAAAAGAGTTTAGCCATGGGAAAGAAGAAGAAGAAGAAGAAGAAGGAAGAAAGAAGAAGAAGAAGGAGGGAAGGAAGATTTTCTTGGTGTTTGGCAAGCTTGGAAGAAAAGGAAAAGACCCCATCTTCTCTTTAAAGTAAATTTTCACTTTCCTAAGCTTACGATTAATGTTAGAATCATGTGAAAGAGAGGAAAAAAAACTTAAGAAAAGGTGGTTTCATGCTATGAATATCATGAAGATCTAGGCTTTTGGTGAAAGAAATGTTGGAAACTTAGCGTATGAGTGTTGTGTAGCTAGCTAAAAGAGATGATATGGCTATATGTATGGGTTGTAAATTTATGAATTTAAATTTTAGCATGAGTTTAAAAGCATGTTCTAAAGATAAAGCATGAGTTTAAAGTTTAAAGCATAGATTTTGGTTCTTCCAGTTTATGTGTCAAAGTGATGCATGGGCATACATGAATAGCATTATTTTAAAGAAAGCATGGTACATGATAGTTGGATTATAAACCACATTCTGAAGTATTTTATAACATACAGCATAAAAGTATTGGACCATCTATGGGGCTGATCACCCTGTAGACTGTGCCAGAGCATGAGCATGGCACACACTACTTATAGCCGGCACCTCCTTGCGATTCGATCGTACTATGATCCCAAGGCCAGGGGGAGTACAAGCTAGACCAGCCCAGTGTGGCAGGTTGCAAGCAGCCTAGTGGGGCAAAGAATCACAACTCAGTAAAGAGTTAGGTACTATACGAGCTAAGGTGGCTCAAAGATATTAGCCGAAGGGAGGGGCAACCAGGAGGCCCAGGGAAAAGGGGCAAGCTCACACCTCGGGTGAACCGCACATGTGAGGGGTGCCATGTGATGCAGGGATCCTCGGTGCTCAGTACACTCATCCGCTGAGAGTACATCTGTAGGAGGACGATTGTAGGGATGTACCTTGATGGCAGCACACTCAGTCCATCATCATGAAATTTTGTAAATGTGGTATTTCTTTATTTAAGTTATATTATTGGAAGTATAAGCTAATTTATAAGTTAACTTATCTCATTTATAAAGATTTATGTATCGAACATGATATATTGTGTTGGTATGCTTATGAGTTTTATAATGTGATTCTCAGCTTTCCCTATTGTTAGATGGTTATCCAGTCACTAGGACTTAAGTCTCATCCCTTTATTGCTCACATTTTTATTTCAGATCAGAGATAGAAATCTTCAGGGCTAGCAGCTGAGTCTAAAAGTACTCAAAGACTTAGTAGGTGGGCTTAGCATTTTGATTCCTATAGCATTTTTGTATAGGTGTTGCTAGTATTTGGAGGGGGAGTTGGTGGATGTAAAAGGGATTGTAAGATATTCTTGTATGTTAAGAGTAGTAACTAAGATGGTGAAATATGTATGTTTATATCTGTGAAATGGTAAATATATGATGTAAATGTTAAACTTAACCAGGGAGTGAACAGTGATGAATATGTTTTTAACTGAGCAGAACCAAGAAAAAAAAATTATGTATTATTGCTTGATGACAGGTGTGATTAAATTGAGCAGGTTAAATGTTATAGACAGGATTATATATGTTGAGCATGTAACTTATAGAAATTTGATAGGATTCACTTGTGCCTTATGATCTATACCATAAGACTAGCAGAAATCTACCCAAATTTCTATAAAGAGGCATATGTCGGGGAGAGGTCCCGACACTTTTACTTATAATTTAGATGTTAATAGAAGAGAATCTACAAAATATATTATACATATGTAATAGCTTTTTATATTTTTTAAAAGTATAAAATTTAAAAAATATGTAAGAACTACTTTAAATCTTGCTTTCAAAAGAGTTTCAATAAATACTACAACAAGTAACCAATTTAAAATATTTTAGATGTATAAAGAAAAATTAATACATACTTTTAATAATGTTAAGTTTAAAATTGCATTTACTTCTAGTATTGGATGGTAAATAATGGTATTGGTCTTATGTCTATAATTGCACATTTATTGATTTTGATTGAATTTTACCAAAGAATTATTAGACTTTCTTAACTTGAGTATCCATGTACTGCTTTTATAAAAATTGTAAGTGATTATGATATTTGAAATAAATTTTTTATTACTTTTAATAATTATAGTAATAATAATGCTACAATAGATATATTAAAAATATAATTAAATCATATTTTAGATGGTAGATTATTTTATATTAGATATGCATGGCATATAATAAATTTGCGTATTCAAAATAGTTTGAACATTATTAATAAACATATTGTAAAAATTAGAAACATTTTACTATATATATATATATATATATATATATATATATATATATATAATATTCTCTATCTTGATTGCAAGAATTTAAGGAAATGTACCTTTAATATGGTCAAAAAGCAAAAAGTTTTATGTTAGACTTAAAACATAAATGAAATTTTATATATTTATTGTCAAAAGAATAATATAATTATAATATTTATAATGATCAAATTTTTAATGATAATCAAATTAATGATTTGAATTAGTTTATTTGTTATGTTATAATGAATTTTTTAGAAAGATTTTTTATTGCAACTAATCAATTATTTGGTAGTTATTATCTTACTCCTCCTTTAATTATTTTTTAATTGTTATTTTTTAACTTATTAAGCAAATCATGTCTGGGTCACATTGGAGAAACTTTGGGTTAGAAATTGGCACATTTGGAAATCACTAATCCCTAATTATTTATAATTTGTTCAAATTGTTAAGGTCAAACAATACTGCCCTATATATATATATATATATATTTCTATCAGGCATTTACCTAAAAATTTTTAACCTTTATTCTTTTTTTGTTTTTCTCCCTTTCCTTGAAAAAAAAAAAAAAAAAAAATCTTTGAAAAGGTCAGGAGAGAGATGCCAGCCATGCAAGATAAGTCCGGCTGTCTCCTTAAGTTTTTACTGAGCCTCCAAGATAAGTCCGGGGAGGCTTCTCTATCCCAGCAGTCAGCGTTAATTAACTCTTCAAAGCTGGTAATTGAGCCACGTTCTACAAGAAATTCGCGTCAAACAATCTGAAAGAAAATTGCAAGATCCGCCACCAAGATATTTAATTGCCAAGAACTCAGGCATACTAAAATGGACTCAAATGGACTCAGATCGCGGGTTACATGGAGGCCCATTATCAAACCAAAAACAATTTCATCTCTCCATTCTGGAATTACACTGCACTCCACGGTGCACCGCAGCTAAGACCGAAAACGAAATGCTGAGATCTCAAAAATTGCAGCCAATATTATAAAAATCGAAATTTTCAAGATATCGATTGCTGTGATAAACATACGTTTACGTTCTCATTTAACGGCTTATTTCAGTAGTTATTTACTAAAATATTATTTTAATATTATAGCAAGCATCTCTTCTGGCATTTTGCTATTACTTGAGCTAATGTGTTTAGAGTATATCGAGCTATATCGGCTGATATAATTATGGCCTACATCAAATTAGTACCTATCTTAAACTGAGATCTCGGTTGAGATATCAGCCGAGTAGAAACCCAGGTCCATCGCCTACTTTACATAAGCTTCATTGGGTAGTCAGAAAGCATCCATTAGATTTACATTAACCAACATCCTTCTTGGAGCACAAGTTTTATTGGATTACAAAGTTCTCATGCCAGAAGCAAGCGTTGTCTTTTCAACTCCTAGCTAGCATTGAATACAAATAAACCAGCAATTGATAATCAGCTAGATGTGAGCTCATCGATCAGGCAGTTCAGTCGACAAAGGATGGACCCACCTTTCTCCATTGCCTTCCTTGCCTTCTCCATGAGCTCGTTGGCCTTCTTCCTGAATCCATTAGCCTCCTCCCCTCCATCCATCAGGTGAGCTACTGCCCACCCAATCTCCGTTTTTTTCACCACCACCTAATCCACCACCAGCTTCTCATAGTAGAATTGTTCTGAAAACATCCGCCATGTGATCATGGGCACGCCGGCGCTCGCAGACTCCATCACCGAGTTCCAACCGCAGTGCGTCATGAAGCCTCCGACCGCACGATGGTTTGGTATAAGCATCTGCGGCGCGCAACACCTCGTGCCCAAACCCTTCCCTTGCTCCCTAATACTTCCTTCAGATCCTTCGATATTATTATCGTTCATCACCCAGACGAACGAATGATTGGAAATCTCCAAGCCCAACGCAAGCTCATGCAGTTGAATCTTGGTTAATTGGCATAAGCTTCCGAAACAAACGTAAACCACTGAACTGGAAGGCTTGGAGTCCAGCCAACTTAGAAGACTGCCATGGTCGTTTGCTATTCGTGCTCCTCTCTCAGCCATGTCCGAACTATCTCTGTTGCACAAAGATAGTGGACCAATGTGGTATTTCTTATAACATCGACATAATCTGGTTCCATCTCATACAAGCTATTCACCACTGCCCCATAGTTCCTAAGCTCGGATTCTACGATTTGGTCCATGAATTCACTGAACTCGTTTCTCGTTTCAACCGACTCATGGAGTTGGCATCTCCTCATCTCTACTCGATGTGGGAGGCCTGGCACAAGCACGATATCGTTATCACCAATGATCAAGCTACCAGCTACAGAACGATCTAAGCTATCCAGCGCAAAGAACCCCATCCCATGGAACGCGATCCTTGGTATTATCAAGCTTGTTAGCCACCTCGGCGGTCCGTGGTGAGAACATGTCTGAGATGATGCAGTTCGGTCGGTGCTCTCTGAGGATTTCATCGAGCGGCTGGCGGAGGTTTTCAAGGGCCCTGAAGAACTTCGTGGACATGAGCGACGAGGAGAGGGTTTCATGCCCCTCAGGCAAGCCGATACTGGGTGGAGGGAATGGTAACAGAAGGAGCTCTATCTGGAGACCAGAGTCACGGGCCTTATCAATCGTGTTGCGGAGGAGGGGAGCATTGGCTGGAGTAGTGAGCAGGGTGGTCTTGATGCCACGCTTGCCAAAGAATTGTGAATGTGATACTTAAACCGGTTAATTAATTGGTTTAAATTAAGATAAAACTCATTAAAATTAAACAAATCAGATGGTTAAATTTCTAAAAATAAGATTGGTTTCTCAGCAGTATTTCAACAAACACCTTGTTCTTCCCATCAAATCCATCTTCCATTCTTAGCAAACTTACAGAACAATAATCCTAACTTACTACAACGATGGCATTCCAATCAAAGAGAGCTGAACTATTCTTCTTCTTCTTTTCCATCTCCACCTCTCCTCTTCTCTTTCTCTAGTTCTTGAAGTTAGCCGGACCTCGCCGGAGCTTGGATCGGCGCCGGCGGCAAGGTATCAAAAATAGATTTGAAGCGCGAAGTAATCCCCTGTTTTCATTCCAAAAACTCTGCTCTAAGATAAATCCTATTAATTCCATGGATAGGTTTTGGATCGGGTTAATTGGGAGCAGTGGAAGAGTTCTTGGAGGCCATTGCACTGTTCTTCATCGCCGGACGTCGCCGTTAGCCACGGACGGCTGTAGGTAAGTTCAAATCTAAACCACTCTGTTTTTTCTTTTCTTGAACTAGTGTGCTGGGTAGTTAATTCAAGATTAACTCGAGCCTTGAATCAATGATTTAGTTCATCGGAGAATTTGAAAGGAGGAAATATAGAAGTCTTTGCCGTTCTTGTCGTTGATCGGTAATGAAAAAAACGATCAATGAATAACGTTAGCCGGAAGTTTTAAATGACTTGCCTTCTTTTCTTGCCATCGTGATTGATGGTAAAAGTTCTTCTTCGTTGTCTTAGGAAGAAGATGAACTTTGGATCTATGCTGGTCATGTAGAGGTTAAACTAATCTTGGAATCGATCATGGTGATCAGCTCTTTTGATGGGATGAGGAAGAAGATCGGTTCTTTTAGATGGTTAACGGGCCCGTGGTCTTGGAAAGACAAGGGCAAATGCCTTCTTTTGGGTTCAGTTGAACCCAACCATATTGGGCTGGGCTATGTATTGGATAAGTTATGAGTGGAATTTAATTAGATAAGATGAATTATGTTAGCAAGCCTATCAATCTGAAACAGTTTTAACTTTATCTTGAGCCTATATATTTGATTAACCAGTGTTGATTCAATCTGATGAATCAAGGTCCAGTTAGCTGAACCAGAAGGTAAATTGGTTTAGGCTAGACTAATTCAAACACTTTGAAACCAATTAATCTGAACCATATTTGGATCTAGTTAATTACGGTGAACCCGAAATTTGACTAGAATTATATATCCTGATCCAAAATTTAATTAACGATTTAAGTGTTGTTATGTTTAGTTAAGGTGGAACTAAGCCAAATTATTCTGGAACTGATTTGATTAGGCTGAGAATAACTAAAACAAATTGGGATTAAGAGAAATAAGGACCTAATTAAATTGCAAATGAGTTACCTAAGCTAATTAAGTTTAGGAAAATGTGGTAATTAAAGTGAGTTAACAGGGGTATTTTACTAATTTTTTATTTAATTGATGAATAAGAGAATGGTTAGATAGTAACAAGTATCATTAGGTAATAAATTAAACTTTAAATAAAGTTAGTTAAACATAGGTTAACAATAATTTTTTATTTAATTGATGAATAAAAGAATGGTTAGATAGTAACTAGTATTATTGGGTAATAAATTAAACTTTAAATAAAGTTAGTTAAACATAGGTTAACAACCATTGGGATAGAGAGATAAATTTGTAATTAGTTAATTATTGTTTCATGTAGTAAGTTAATTAATTAAGTTATCTAATGATCTGATTAAGCCTTAAATAACATAATTAAGCAAGTATAGGTCTAATCAAAGCCTATTAAGCCATGATTAGCTTAGTTAAATCTGAGTAAGAAGGGTATAATGGTAATTTTAAATGTAGAATAGAAGGCCATAAAGGTAATTTTAAATTATAAATTTTAGTAAATTAATTAATTATTTATGATTATAATTATAAATGATTGTTTAGTGGATTGATTATTATTGGTAGATACTATAGAGGATATTGGATTAGCGATCGAGGTAAGAGTTTTACAACTACTATTATGCAATATATTTCATGTCTTGCATGCTTGCATACATAATGGTTTTATTATTAAATTTCTCAGCATGTTTTAATTAAGCATGATAGTTTATTGTAGAGTTGATTATATGTGGTGGTATATTATGTTGGTTATGAATGATTTTGGCTTTGATTTGAGAATTATGAGTATGATATGTTGAGATATGTTATTTTGGATAAAGTATATTTTGGCTTTATTGGATATGAGTTGTTATGTGGGTATGTGAACTAGTTACTGAGATATATATGATTTTTACTGTTGATGTGTGGTATTAATTCTGACAATATTAACGTGATTCCTTACTGGCATAGACCATCGGTATGGAGAAAGAACCTAAAGAGTCATGACAGGCCAATGTGAAAGCAACCATGGTCTGCAGACATGACGTGGCTAAGCTTTTTAGGGTAGAATGGTTTTTAAACTATCTATGAATATAGGATGATTTTTGCCACGTTCTCATTCATATAGGTGGGATTGGATTGCTTGATATGACGGAGAAAAATTATGAGTATAAGTGATGATTTTACTTTTTTTTTAAAAAATATATGATGAAATTCTCGGTAATCCTTATGATAATGAAATTGGTAGTATTGCTTATGTGGTCGTAGGTGTGGCAAAAACCACCTACGTCCGTAAATAGTTTGAAAACCACTCTATCTTAATAAATAGTTATCAAAAAATTATTATTAAAATTAAAAATTTACTACAGTGACCAAAGTAGTAGTTACTTGCTTTTTTTTTTTCTCAACTGCTATAGAAAAAATAATAAGCCAGCAGAGATCATGACATTAGAGACACATGTATTGAGAAGCCTTAAGACTGTATTCTCCTCTTTGAACCTAGGTGGCTAATATAATTCCTAAGAAGATAACCAAGTAACAAATTATTTAGCTGAGTTAGCTCACATTCTTTAGAAGTTGATATTACGAACAAATCAGCTTTGATCGTAGCTCAACTTGATTGTCGAGGTAAAGAGGCCCGTGGTACTCATTATGTTAGATTGTTACGGGTTGCAATGATTCTTGTCACTAAAAAAAGGAGGATGATAGGCATATGCTTGGACTAAATTGGCGAGCAAAGAAAATCCTTCCTCTTAAGTAATATCTTCCTAAAGAGCAGACGAAGCAAGCCAATCCGCCACCCGGTTTTCTTCTCTCAACACATGAGAAACATGGAGAGCCCAAGCAGACCTCCTAAGCTGCCCAGATATCCTTTAACAGCGGATGAGTAGGCATCACGGAAGTAGACAAATTGGAAATCCAATTTATGATAGCCACAGCTGAGTTGCCTTCCAGCCAAACTCGAGGGGTCTAAAATTTGAGTACTGCAGTGCAGAGTCCAGCCCAAGCCGCTGGTAGCTCAACATTAGGAACCGTACAACCAGGAAGTCTCTTTCTTCCCGGCAGCAAAAATTAGACGCCCAACTGAGAATCTAATTACGAACCCTGCATCTGCCGTTGGCTGAGCAACGGAGCAAACCATTCAACGACGTTCCGCGAAGTCACAAAAGCGACATCAATGATAACTGAAGACGCCAATTTGATCCCCACAATATGGAACAAAGTTGGAAGTTATGTCCCTTAGAAAGAAGTTTCCGTAGAATGACCATTGTAAAATGAGAAAGGAAAGAGAAAAGATGGATCTTTGGAAAGAAATTCATTATAATAATTAAAAGAAGCCTTTAAAGTTTTGCAGCAAATCTAAAAATTATATAATATAAAGATAGATTTGTTTACGTTCAAATATAGTTAAGCTTAAATTCATTCACCTTCCTTATTCTTAAATTTACACAATTAACGAATTTTAAAAATAATAATAATAAAAAAAGATGGATGTGACTTTAGAATCTATATAAATCCAAGGTATATGTATAGAGGTAAACTTGTCTACATTGAATATAACCAATATCAGGATTCAATCATCTTTCTTATTCTTAGATCCACACAGCCATTAAATTGTAAAGATAAATTAAAGTAGAAAAGATGAGATGGCTTCGAAATCCCCATGCAGATTCAAAGATGAGAAAGATAAATGAATCCTATACTTCGCTATATTCAAATATAATTAAGTTCTGCTTATATATTATATATGTATGTATATATACACATACATACATACATATATATATATATATATATATATATATATATATATAAAATTCATTATATGAAAATCATCTATAAAGCATGGTAAGTTATCAAAATATTATAATATATATTTTATATGGTAGCATCAACATTTACAAATGAATCTTGCTGGTGCTTTTTACTATTTTGAGAAAGCTAGAAAAGCATACAATCTGAGCCCTCCAATTTGAACCGAATGAACCAAATGGGATCATTTTTTACGGGCGGCAGTCAGTCTTGTGCGTGATGGTAATTTGCTTTAAATCAAAGGGAAAATGTTGTTCGGTGATGAGGTTCCCACATTCCATTGTGCAGTCTCTCTCTCTCTCTCTCTCTCTCTCTCTCTCCTCTCCATCGTGCTCTTGCCAGTCTCTTCGCTCTGCTCTGTCCTCTCCAGTGCAGCTGCATTGTACCACCATCTCCCTAAGGTCCCATAAGGCTTTGTTTCAATTCACCTTTGCTTGAAAAGGAGTGAGTAGAAGATAAAGGATCAAACCAAATTATGAACTCAAAAGTGATTGACGTTGCAAAACCCTTACATATGACACTGTTGGAAACATACATCGTGATTGTGAGACCCGTTTCCATATGACACCGTCAGAAACATAGATCGTAATTGTGAGACTCGTTTCCATATGACTCTGTTGGAAACATAGATCGTGATTGTGAGACCCATTTCCTTTTGATCGCCCAAGACCGGATTCAATAAAGCAGGAGGACTCCTTAACATTGTTTCTTTTTGATCGCTCAAGACCAAATTCAATAAAGCGGGACTCCTTGCGCAGCAAATAAGGAGATGACACGTTCTTCTCTTAAATATCTTGAAAATGAAGAGTCAGTGTTGGAGTAAAACATGAGAAAGCCTTAATTGATCCAAATTCTCCTCCATTCATTATCGTGTGATGAAGGTTAAACCATGAATAATCGAATATTAGAAAAAGAAAGAAAAAAAAAAAACATAAGAAGAAAGGAAGAAGGGCTGGCTCTTCTTAGAATCAATCTGAGATGGTATTGGTATGTTACTTAAACTTTTCCTAATCTTCCTAAATAGATTTAGGACTAAATAGCTTTGGTTTTATCCCTATTGGAGAAGAACAAAGGATAGAACCGTGAGCCAAAATCATCAATATTTGTTCTAGCAACCATTTAGGTTGGTAAGTAATCATGTTCATTAAAATATTTTCAAAAGAATAAAATAATACAGATTATTATTATTATTTAAATTTTTAGAAAATATAATTATCATAATTAATTTTATGAAAAATTTAGTTGTTCCATCATATTACATGTCAAAATAATATATTTGAATATCATCAAATTCTATATTTTTACAAACTTTTTAAAATTCATCATGCTTAGTATTTATTATTTTAAAAATCTAGTTATTATGATATGTGATGGAATTTCATAATATGACATGCTTAAAAAAAAATTATTTTTATGATTTTTAGTAAATTAAGATTTTTATATTATGAAGTGCTAGCTTAATAGTTCTAAAATTTTTGGCATTTATTACCATAGAAAAATTGGATCAAATAGGTGGGTTATTTTGTGTTTCTTGCCAAGTTTGATTTTTAATGAAAATTATTCAGTTCAATTATTATTTATTTATAAATTTAATGGAATGAATTTCTTGAACATGGAATTATAATATGTGAACTTACATAAACCGATAAACTCTTATTGTGTGAACGTTAAAGACATGTATATATATGCTAGAAGTCCTAAGTTAGACTACATCTTGTGTTTTAGATCTAGTCTATTAGGATTTGTACAAAGGCTTATGATACTAGGACCTTCCATAGGGGCTATATGTGGCTTATATTTGTGATCCGTGGTGTAGGGATTCTATGCGGTTTTTGTTTTGTGGCCTCATTATAAGAATTATATATGGCCGTAGATTATTGATGGAAGAGTATTGGCACAGATTTTTGAAATATGAAATCTAGTTTTATTTGTTTACCTGTGACAAGCCTTGAATACAATTGAATTTATTAGTCAAAATTATTATAATTTATATTATTTATGCATATATTATTATTTTCTTACTTGATCCATTTGAATATGACTGAATTTATTAGTCAAAATTATTATGATTTATATTGATTTATGCATGTATTATTATTTTCTTACTTGATACATTGATTATGAAAAGGATTTACTTGCTGAGTGTTGCTCATAAAAGTATTATTTATTTTTTTTAAGAAATCAACACTTAAGCTAGAATGAGATCGAAGTTGCTTAGAACCAGTACTGCAGTCATAGTTATTTTACTTGAGTTGTGAAATAATTTAGATTCTTAAATATATGTTATTTTATTTAGTTTGGATTTATATTTGATCAATATTTAATTTTAATTTAAATAAAATAATTAATTGTTATTTTTAAAAATATTTAATTAAATGTAAAGTTTTAGATTAGAACACCTAGAGAGTTATGAAATTTAAATTCACAAATGTATAGCGGATTGTTGTGGATTATTACGTCCAAAATTTAAATCTTAGAGCTGTAGCGTTGTTGTGGATTGCCGGGTCCAAAACCCATTCTCGTAACTGAAGCGTGACACTGACAGTGATTATGTCGGTAATATAGATCTGTCAAATGGGCTGAGGCATGACACTGTCGATAAATTAATTAATTATTTATGATTATCATTATAAATGATCGTTTTCATATGCCGGACGTTCTCAGTGGAGGTGATGATGTGGTGGCTTTGGCACCACGGTCAGCTAAGAGCCTGGCAAGGCCGATCATTGGAATCATGTGGCCTAGGGCGAGAAATGGCAAGAAGAAAATGCGGAGATCCATGGAAATCAAACCAGAAATTAGAGAGGAGGGTCTTTTTCTTCACAAGATTTTAATGAGGATACGAGTGGCAAGGAGGGAAGTCGGATAAAGTAGCGAGAGGTATAAGGTGGATAAAGGGAACACGCACTTCTGCTATTGATTATATCATTTTAAAGCGCAGAAACAAGTCATAGCACATGCTCAGACTTCTGCTCTTGATTGATTGTATCATTCAAAGCGCAGAAACAGCAGGCGGCCTAAGGAGCCTCTCCTCGGCCAGTCGGGATAGGGGGGCAGTCTTGTTTTCGTCGGAATTTGAATTATTTGTTAGACAACACAGCAGATTGGCGTGGAAAAACTTGGGATGGTGCTTTGGCCACCACTCGTTTGGCTTGGCGCGCACTTGCTTTTCTCTTCTCCTCAGCAATGACGTCCGCAGCTCAGGCCTTCCGGCATGTATTTTGTCTCTGTTTGGCTTGGCGCGCACTTGCTTTTCTCTCTTCTCCTCAGCAATGACGTCCGCAGCTCAGGCCTTCCGGCATGTATTTTGTCTCTGTCTAAATTGGCATATATATATTATTGCACCGAAGACCTTGACCTCTGTGGCCATTCGTTACTCTTTGGGTTCTAGAAGCAAGAAAACGTTTTCTTGCGAAAAGTTCTATGAACTTCAGACAATTGGCAATAGGGACTGGTGCCTGTCTTGAGCTGGCTGTCCCCTATTTTGTCCGCAAACGAAAATAGAGAAGTCGAGGCAAGCGTTCGGCTCCGCACTCCTTGGACCATCTTATTTTAGATTCGGAAGTGACGATGGGATGCTGACGTTCCAAAAACATATTGTCGCGGCTCTCGATTCATAATCTGGTTCAGAACATCGCAATGCAATATGATCATATATATTTTAAATAAAATAAATTAAAAAAAGTTATATAAAATTTATTAAATTTTAATATAAATAATATAATAATAATAATTAACAAAAGCTAAATCTTATAAATTTTATAAGACTATTATATAGTTATTAATCTAGTACATAAAAATCTATACAATGACCTCATTGTATATATCAATATATTTACAATATCAAATGATATAATAAACTATATGCTACTCTTACTCTTGATATCAATTCTCAGTTCCAGATACAATAAATAGGCATTGTTATCATCCTCTCCTCTGTAACATGATAAAAAAAAAAAAGCTAAAATTCTAGTAAAAATTCTATATATAACATCATGAATATGTCAAAAAAATCAAAATGGATGATATATCAAATATATTTTTATAGAAAGTAACATAGCATATTTATAAACTAACTATAAATCCTTTTAACCAACCATATTCATATGCCTACATAAATCAGAATAAATACTAAAATCATCAACATAACCGCATATCCATATCTCAATTTGCTACATACTGCTCATATATGCTGACAAACCTCATGCCAATAGTTCATGTCTGACAACCTAACTTGGCGATATACATACACACAAGTTGGTTCTCATATTAGTGCCCAACGTAATAAACTCAGCCACGTCATATCCACAAACCATGACTAATTTTATACCGGCTTCTCATAACTCTTAAGCCCTTCTCCGGTGCCATTAGTTTAAGCTAGTAAGGAATCACACCAATACTTTTAGAACTACTACTATGTATCAACAATGAAAATCATATACTTTCGAGTGATTAGTCCATATGCTTACATCACAACTCATATCCAGCAAAGATAAACCATACCATATCCAAAATAACATATATCAACATATCATACTCATAAATCTTAAATCAAAGCCAACACCATTTATAACCAAAATAATATACCACTATATATAAAGAACTCCATAATAAACCATCGCGCCCAATTAACAATGAAACCATAATGTATGCATGCAGGACATGAAATATATTGCATAATAGCAACTCTTACCTCGGATCGCTAATCCAAAATAATCTTCTAAATCAAATCAATCAGTCACTAATCATCTATAATTAAACATAATTAATTAATTAATTCACTAAAATTCATAATTTAAATACATCATTTCTCATCATTTTCTTGCTCAACGAGTTATATAAATAAAGAGAAAAGAGTTTAAAATACTAATTGATAAATAAATAATCTCATGTCCTTAAATATAAATGACATAATTAATTCATGCAAATTTAAAACATCTTAATATTGAGCTCTTGCTCTTATTAAATTGCAAGTAATTTTACCATGTAATTCATTCATTTGAGTGGATCCATCATTTCGATGGCTCTTATTTTATTGACAATCCTTCATATTTTGGAATACATTGTATGGTGTAAAATTTAGATTTAGATCCAATTCAATAATAGATCAACAAATAGATTAATGAGGGAAATAAGTAGAGAAAGAGAAAAAAAGGGAAAGGAATTGAATAAAAACTAAGAACAAGACGATAAAAGAGATGGGATCCCATTGAACTTGTGGGGTGACTGTCCTTTCAATGCTCATAGAAATGAAGGAGATAACGAAAGGCGAAGGGTTTGGGAGAAGAGAGAAAAAAATGGTTATGGGAATGGAAGAGATATCGAAAGGTAAAGGAATGAGGAAAAGAAAATAAATTGATGTGATTGATAGAGGCATTTACGTCTTTATAATTTTTATTTGGATCAATTCTACTTAACCTTCTTTAATTATATGGTCTGTGCACGTTTCTTTCTAAACTAAAAAAATTTACAATCAATCTTTCAATTTTAATTATAGTTGTAATTAGCCCTTGCCGTTTAAATATAAGGTTAAAAGTAATGGAGAAGTGGATATGTGACTGTAACATGATCGTTACAGATACTATTTGATATATGTAAAAAAGAAAAAGATGATTATATCCTTGATCAAAATTTTTTTTTTTAAAGGACACATGTTATTGCTCTTTACCATATTATTTATTATTTATTTTTTTTATCATTTAATATAAATGGCAGGGATCAATTACAACTTAAATCGAAATTGAAGGATGATTACAATTTTTTTTTAAAGAAATGTACAAATATCCAATAGTTAAGAAGAACTAAATGAAATTAATCCTTTTTATTTTGAACATTGAAGAAGCTGTTAAAATCAATAATTATTTTAGTTAACTAAACATAACAACTAACTTTTAAAAGGTCAATAGCTATTAACTAAATTTATATTAACTATCAAATATTTTTGGATCAGCTATTAGAGATCAACCGCTGCTAGCTGACCTTCAACACAGAATTCAAACAGGTCCCGGAGCTCTTTTTATAAAAGTGGCTTTTAGCGCTTCCGGGGCAAATCAGGCACGCCCTTCGCTATTTGGTATCCAAACAAGGTCTTTGATTTTCTTCTAGCAAACGCTCCAAGGCCCACTCAATGCGATAAAAGAGGCAGGGTCCCGCATCTAATAAAATAATGAAAGAAGTGATGATTGGAGTACTGCAATGCCAGTGGAAAGCTAGTAAAAAAGTGAAAGTACACTGAGGCTGGCCCATGGACTTGCTTGCTGCCATTCCAAGTTCCGTTTCTAATTAGATAGGCAGGAAAAAATATTTTAGAGAATAAAAAATGCTGATAATTGGAGCATCAAGCGAGTATTTTAGAAAGAAGTTGCTGCTGGAATTCCCTTTGCAATCGATTGGATATTCACAACAACATCATATAGAAAAAGTTCATAGATAAGCAACTAATTAGTTGATGGGCATGATGTCTTATCAAGCATGCACTAGATTCATTCAAGATTTTGAGATTAGGAGGATTAACAAAGAAAATTTCCAAGTAGGCACACAGTTATTCAATGACGTTCCGCTAAGTCACAAAAGCGACATGAATAATAAGAGAAGACGCCAATTTGATCCCCAGAGCATAGAACAAAGTTGAAGTTATGTCCCTCGCAAAGAAAGAAATTTCAGTAGGATGACCATTATAAAAAGACAAAAGAAAACAGAAAAGATGAATCTTTAAAAAGAAATTAATTATAATAATTATAAAAAGTACTTAAAGTCTTTTATCAAATCTAAAAATTATATATATATATATATATATACACACACATTTGTTTACATTCAAATGTAATCAATATAGTTCACATATCTTAAAGATAAAAAAAAATAAAAATTAAATGATTCCAAAATTTACATAAATTTAAGAATACATACATACATACATACATACATACATACATACATACATACATATATATATATATATATATATAGCTATATTCAAATATAATTAAGTTTAATATTCAATCATATTTTTCATTCTTAAATTTACACAGTTTTTGAGTCCTAAATATAAAAAAAAGTAAAAAAGATAAAATGACTCTGAAATTCATGCAAATCGAAGGATGAGAAAGATGACTGAATCCTGAACTTTGCTATATTCGAATATAGTTAAATTCACCTCATGTATTTTATATGTATGTAAATATATATATACATATACATATAAATATATTATAAGAAAATCATCTATAAAGCATGGTAAGTTACCAAAATATCATAATATATAATTTATATGGTAGCATCGACATTTACAAATGGAACTTGCTGGTGCTTTTTACTATTTTTGGAAAGCTAGAAAAGCATACAATCTGAGCCCTCTAATTTGAGCCGAATGGACCAGATGGGAGCGTTTTTTTCGGGCAGCAGTCAGTCTTGTGCGTGATGGTAATTTGCTTCAAATCGAAGGAAAAATATTGTCTGGTGATGAGGTTCCAATATCCCATCATGCGCTCTCTTTCTCTCGCCTCTGTACTGTGCTCTCGTTGGTCTCTTCGTTCTGCTCTGTCCTTTTTGGTGCGGTTGCATTGTACCACCATCTCCCTAAGGTACTATAAAGCTTCTTTTCAACTGATCTCTACTCGAAACAAAGAGTAAGTAGAAAATAAAAGATGAAATCAGATTATGAACTCAAAGCGATTGATGTGGTAGAACCCTTAACCACCATATGACGCTCCGTCAGAAATATAGATCGTGATTGTAAGTCCTGTTTCTTTTTGATCGCTCAAGATCGGATTCAAGAAAATGAAACTCTTTACGCTCCAAAATTAAAGCAGAGGAGGAGACGATACGTTCTTCTCTTAAATATCTTTGAAATGAGTAGGTGTTAGAATAAAACTTGGGAAACCTTAGTTGATCCAAACTCTCCTCCATCTAAATCGTGAATACTTGAATATTAGAAAGAGAAAGAGGAAGAACATAGGAAGAAAGGAAGAACGAACGATTCTTCTTGGAATCGATCGATGATGGTTTCAGTACGTTATTTAAACTTTTCCTAATCTTTTTAGATAGATTTAGGAGTAAATCGGTTTGGTTTTATCCCTATTGGAGGAAAACAGCGACCAGAACCGCGAGCCAAAATCATTAATATTTCTTTGTTCCAGCAACTATTTGGCTTGGTAAGTAATGATGTTCATAATTAAAATATTTTCAAAAGAATAAAATAATATTGATTATTATTATTCAAATTTTTAGAAAATATAGTTATGATAATTAATTTTATAAAAAATTTAGTTGTTTCCCCATATTACATGTCAAAATAGTATATTTAAATATTATTAAATTCCGTATTTTTGTAAACTTTTTGAAATTCATCATGCTTAGTAATTATTATTTTAAAAATCTAGCTATTTATGATACGTGATGGAATTTCACAACATGACATGCTAAAAAAAAATTATTTTTATGATTTCAGTAAATTTAGATTTTTATAATATGAAGTGCTAACTTAATAGTTTTAAAATTTTTTTGACATTTATTACCATAAAAAAATTGGATCAAGTAAATGGGTCATTTTGTGTTACCTGTCAAGTTTAATTTTTAATGAAAATTATTTAGTTCAGTTATTATTTACTTATAAATTTAATGAAATGAATTTTTTGAACATGGAAATACGATATGCAAACTTACATAAACCGATAAACCTTTATTATATAAAAGTTAAAGATATGTATATGCATAGCAAAAAGCCATTAGTTAGACTACATCTTGTGTTTTAAACCTAGTCTATTGGAATTTGTACAAAGGCTTGTAATATTGGGACTTCCATGGGGGATATATGTGGCTCGTGGATATATGTGACTTGTGCTTATGATCCGTGTCGTAGAGATTACATGCGATTTTTGTTTCGTCACCTCATCACAGGAATTATATATGGCCGCAAGTTATTGACCGTAGAGTATTATTATGAATTTTTGAAATATGAAAACTAGTTTTATTTATTTGCTTGTAACAAGCCTTGAATATGATTGAATTTATTAGCTTAAATTATTATGATTTATATTGATTTAGCATGTATTATTATTTTCTTACTTGATATACTAATTATGAAAAGGATTTACTTAGTGTTGCTCATAAAAATATTATTTACTTTTTTAGAGATTGAGACTTAAGCAAGAACATATCGAAGTATGTTTAGAACTAAAAGTGTTATACATAGTTATACTTATTTTACTTGAGTTATGAGATAATTTAGAACCTTAAATAAATGTTATCTGATTGTAATTATTTTATTTAGTTTAGATTTATATTCAAACAGTATTTAATTTTAATTTAGATAAATAAATAATAATTATTATTAATGATATTTAACTGAGCGCATGAGGAATGCTTTGTAGACTACGAAAATTAATTTTACAAATGTATTGGGGATTGTTGTGGAGTATTACGTACAGAAGTCATCCTATAGAGCGTTGTTGCTCGTAATTGGAGCGTGACAGTGACAGTGACAGTGACAGTGACAGTGATTTTGTCGGTAATATAAATCGCTGGTATAAGCTGACCAGCGATTGTGTCAGCAATGTAGATCAGCCGTACAGGCTAAATTAATCGATAAAAACAAGAACAACTGGGCTTTAATAAATTAATTGATGAGAAAAAAAAAAAAAAAGGGCAATATCGATCGGATGGGGGGAGTGGAGTGGTGTAGTAGACGGTGTTGGTGGAGTGGGCGGGAGTGTCGGCGAAGAGCCGGGGGGGCTCGAACAAATTCACCGATGAAAAAAGTAGGCACCATTGAGCGTATGAGGAACGGAGGGGCGGCGTGGACGGCGTCGGAGGGGAGGGGGGAGCCGGCGGTGGATATGGCAGTGGAGAATCGGAAGGCATGTGGATGAGGGAGGGACACCTCCAATCACATGACACACAAGGCAATAACCAAGAGTAGTCCACCGATCATTAAACAAACAAAATGACCAAGTTGCAAATTACAATCGACCTCAAAGCAGAACATATGCTAAAATTACCAGGATTTTCTTCTGTAGACAGCGGCATCAGCTCTTCTCTTTTGCTGCTTTGGCCTCGTTCAATTCCTTGATGACTTCTCCTATGGCGATATAAGAAGATCCACCCACCTCTACCGCTGTCTTCGCCATCTCCCCGAGCTCCCTTGCCCTCCTCCTCATCCCCTCCGCCTCCTCCCCCCCTCCCATCACCCTCGACACCACCTTTCCTATCACGTCTCCCTTCACCACATCCATCTCCTCCTCAGCGAGAACGTATTTCGTAGCCCCGACGCCAATACCCACCCTCAAGATGTCCACAATTAGCCTCTCGTTAAAGAACTGGTCGGCGAAGAGCGGCCAAGTAATCATCGGCACGCCAGAGGTCACTGCCTCCAGACATGAATTCCAGCCACAGTGCGTCAAAAATCCCCCCACCGCCGGATGGTTCAGTATTAGCATCTGCGGCGCCCATCCTCTTATAACCATCCCTTTCCCTCCTCCCAGAACACTCTCCTCGTACCCTTCGGGCAGCCACTCCAGGATTTCGTTCCTCACCACCCAGATGAATGGCGTGTTGGAGGCCTCGAAACCCAGGGCCATTTCTCGAAGCTGGGCCGGAGTAAACTGGAACAGGCTTCCGAAACAAACGTACAGTACCGAGGTCGGGGGCTGGCTGTCGAGCCAGCTCAAACAGTTGGCGCAGTCCATGGAAGCCGTGATCCCCCTGCCGGACTGGTCGCTGAGGTCTGTGTTGCAGAGTGACACCGGGCCGACATGCCAAGCCTTCCTCCCGGTGACCTTCTTGTAGTGGTCGGTGTAGTCGGGCTCGAGTTCGTAGAAGCTGTTGACCAGCACGCCAGAGCAGCCCAACTCGGCCTCGCTCAGCTGACGGAACAAGTAATTCAAGGAGCCGAATTTGGATAAATCTGGGAGCTGGGACCACTTCAATTCGATGCGGTGAGGGAGGCCGAGGATGACGACGCCCTCAGGATCGTTCGGCGGGCTCTCAAGCTGCGGGTTTGGGCAGCGCAAGCAATTCATAACGCAGAGGGCAAGGAAGCCCATGCCATGGAAGAAGAACAGCGGCACGCCGAGCTCTTTTGCAACGCCGAGAGTCCACGGATAGAACATATCGGCTACGATGCAGTCGGGGCGGTTTTCTCTAAGAACCTGGTCGAACGGTTGGCGGAGGGCGGAGAGTGAGGCAAGGAAGTTCTGCCGGGCGGCCTGCGTCGGGAGGGAGGACATGTTCTCGCAGCCAACGGCGGCGGCGGAGGGGAATTGGAGGAGAGAGAGGGTTATCCGCTGGCTGAGGGAGTCGTCGGCGCGGTTAATGGTGGATTGGACGGCGGCGGCGTTGACCGGGGTGGTGATGACGGTGGCGTTGACGCCGCGGGCGGCAAAGAGTTTGGCCATGTCGACCATGGGGATCATGTGGCCAGGGGCCAGGAGGGGGAAGAAGAGGATGCGGAGGCCTTCAGAGGCCGGGCCCATGGTTTTTGTCACGAGGAAGGGGAAAAGAATGGAGGGGAGTGCCAAGGAAAACAAGGAAGTACCTATGAATATCTATCTAGCTCTCTTGCCTTGGCAGGGTTAAGCGGTTCAGCGCCCGTCAATGAAGCTAAGGCTGTGCAGCTTGTTTCGCACCCGACGGACCGCTCAGCACTGAACGCCAATTATTTTATTTATTTATTTCTTTTCGGTGCTTTTAGCGGCGGGATGATAAAGGGATGGAGCGGAGGCCCCGGCAAAGACAAGAGTCTCCACTTGCATCTCGACCGTACAAAGAGAATATTTTTTCGCACCACTGTTTTTTTTTTGACGGAAAAAAATAAATCTCTGCCCCCCCTCATCCCCTCCTCCTTTTTATTTTATTTTATTTTATTTTATTTTATTTTTATAACATATATAAATTTTTAATAAAAATTATAAAAATATTTTTATAAATATAAAAATATATAACAATACTACATAGGGCTAACAAGGTGGGGATAGATAAAATATGGATATACTTATTCTTATCTCTACTAATAGAAATAAAAATAATTTTTTTTTAATTTCTTTTCTATACAAGGCAAAGTAAAGTAGGTCTTCCATTATGAGTTGAAATTGATATTTTTAAAATAAATTAGTGATTCATTAAAGACATTATTATCCTTTCTAAGCATAACTGCTTGCAGAATATTGGTCTGCGGTAGGCTAATGATTGCATAAAAGCATAGTCTCCTGTACTATGCAGAGAAACATATAAAAGCATGCAAAAAAAAAATAAAAAATCAATCAAAACTAAATTTAATTGGAATTAATCGCTTTGATTTGGTTTAAGTAATTTTTTTTTAATCAATCCAGTTTTCATCTAAAAAATAATTAAATAAAAATAACTATTTTCTAAAAAAATCAACCTATACATTTTAAAAAACATTATTAGATGAGAAAATGGAGGCATTCTTATGTTTACATATATTTTATTTTTTTTTAAAATATATATTCATGCTTTTAGTTAACTTTTTAATATTACTCATAAATGTAAGACTAAATAAAATTATAATTATATTATAAAAATTGATAGTATACAGTTTGGATTATATTTTAATTAGATCTAATCCAAAGTCAAAATGCCATTTCTTCAATTTGATATATCAAATCTATTTCATACAATTTTTATGAATCACTAATTTAGCAAGATTTTAGATCTATTCAATTTTGATTCTACTAAATAATCAAATTGGTTTGGCTTGTGCACACCCTTAGGAATATACAGTGGACAAGAATGCTAGATGGCCTTGGCTTAGTATTACTAATCATTAATAGTTAAAGCCACGCTATGGATATTCTACCCTTAGAGTTAGCTATGTATGGTCAAGAGTAATATTGTGGGGCTCTAACAATAACCAATGTTAAATGAATGTATGGCATAGTACAACAAGTCAGGATCTGACTTGAAAATGTTGGCCAAAAATATATTATTTAAACTTCTTAATTTTGTATAAGTACCAAAAAACTCTTCTGTATATAGTTAATTTAGAACTCAACACTTGCTGGCATAGGCTCTTCTGTATATAGTTAATAAGTTATCAAGTAGGAATCAGTAATGCTCATGTTGGCTCCCATAACTCTATGGGAAAACCATTAAATTTAGACTCTCTATCATCAATGATAATTACCTAGGATCAATTCAATGTCCTCCTATAGCACATTGAGATTTTAATCAACTTAGTCCAGAACTTGATCCCATAAGGGTTTAATCTAGAGGCTTACAGGAAGTCAACCAAAAGGCTTGTCAAATCTCAAGTAGCGACTATCCTCAACCAAAGCTTGGTAAAGACCCTTGAGACCTTCCAAATTAGCTAACATGGGGTGGATGCTAGGATAGCCAACTTGGCAAAGAATCCCGAGATTGGCTACCGTGATTAAAGAGCATTCAAATTCAAGGACTCCTATGGTTAGTTGACCTAAAAACTAAATAGATTAACAATTAGAGAAGATGAACCAAATAATTAGAATAGTCATGAAGCATGTCCGAGATAAGGGTAGATTTGGCTAATGAATTCAAACTCTCTTAGTAGCCATCGTTATTAGAGATGTCATGTAACATCCCGAATCTCAAAGCAGTATCCTAATCTTGAAGCATAAAATTATCATGAATGAAAGGGCACTTTTGAAATTTTATCAATGTCATTTGAACAATTGGTGAGGGGTATAAAGGAAAAGGATACCAAAGTCATTTGAAAATTTGATTAAGGGTAAAGTGGAAAAAAGGATCCTGCCGTCATTCGCGAATTTCTCCAAGGGTAAAGAGGGAATTTGTCAAGGGCTTTTTCATGAGTGGAGAAAGGTAAAAATGCATGGTGAAGAGGTATGCCATGTGGACTTTAAAAGGGCATTTTGGAGATTGGTTTGAGGGTTAATTGGGGATTTGCCAAGGCATTTAAAAACCCCTTAATTCCTTCCCTTCATCCATCGTAAGAAAAATCAAGAGTGAGGGAGAAGAAGGCGGTGGAAAAGGAGAGAAAATTTCAGCCGTGGGAAGAAGAAAGAAAGAAGAAAAAGAAATAGAAAGGAAGAAGAAGAAGAAGAAAGGAGGAAGAGAAAGGGGGAAAGCTTGGTGTCTTCTCTTCTTGTCATCCTTAAGGTAAACCCTAAACCTTTTAAGGTTTTAGATAAATGATAAAATCATGTGTTAGAGAGAAAAAGGAAAAGAAATAAGAGAGGATTTCATGTTATGAAAATGATGAGGATTTATGTTTGATAGAGGAAAAAGGTAGAGAATTTTGGTATGCATTTAAGGGGCATGCATGCATGTTTCATGGAAAAAAACCTAGGTATCTGTCGCTTAAATAAATTTATATGTGGTAATATAGGTCAAGGAAATCAAGTAAAGGAACCTTTTCAAGAGGGATAGCAACAGTGGAAAAGAAAAAATAGTAGGTGAGTGGGTTTCTCATCTATCTCGTAAAATATTTCATAATAGTATAGTGATACTTTACTACAAAATGAGTGTATTATACTAAGTATAGTATCTTCAGAAATCAAATATGGGAAGTAAGAAACCAGTTATAATGTTATTATGTTTGTAAAGCATGTTTAAAAGCAAAGCATGAGTTTAAAGAATAAGTATGGATTTACAGCATGTTTTAAAGCAAGATATGAGTTTCAGATAAAGTATGAGTTTTAGCAAAGTATAGAGTTTCATGAAAAAGCATTTCTTGGATAAAACATATGTTTCAGTAAAGCATGGCAATTTTCCTTCAGAGTTATATTTCAAAGTAATGCATGGGCATGCATGAATAGAAATGTTTCAAGAAATTATAGTTGATGGTATATTGGATTATAAACTTATACTTGAGTATTTTTACAAAGATACAAACATAAATAGCATTTGGGCATCTATGGGCCGATCACCCCGTAGATCGTGCCATAGCATGGGCATTGCACACACTATTATAGCCGGCACCTCCTTGCGACTCGATCGTACTATGATCCCTAGGCCAGGGGGGAGTACAAGCTAGATCAGCCCAGTGGGGCAAAGAATCACAGCTCAGTAAAGAGATAGGGTACTATACGAGCCAAGGTGGCTCAGAGATATTAGCCCGAGGGAGGGGCAACCAGGAGGCGCAGGGAAAAGAGGCAAGTTCACACCTGGGGTGAACCGCACATGTGAGGGGTGCCATGTGGTGCAGGGATCCTCGGCGCTCAGTACACTCACCCACCGAGAGTACACCTGCAGGAGGGCGACTGTAGAAATGTATCTTAGTGGTAGCACACCCAGCCCATCATCAGAAAATTTTGTAAATGTGATAATTCTTTATTTAAATTATATTATTGGAAGCATAAGCTAACTTATAAGTTAACTTATCTCATTTATAAAAATTTATGTATCGATTGCGATATGTTGCGCTGATATACTTATGAGCTTATAAAGTGATTCTCAACTTCTTTTCATAGTTAGATGGTTATCCAACATACCGGGACTTAGGTCTCACTCCTCTTGTGTTCGCATTTTTATTTCAGATCAGTGTTAAAAATTCTTCGGAGCTAGCAGCTGAGTTTAAAGTATTCAAAAACTAAGCAGGTGGGCTTAGCATTTTAGTTTCAGTACCAAAATTTTGTATGTGTTATTAGTGCTTGGAGAGAGAGTTGGTGGATGTAAAAAGGGATTGTAAGGTATATTTTGTATATTTAGAGTGGTGATTGAGATGATGATATGTATATTTATATATGTGAAGTTGTAATTATATGATGTAAATATCAAGCTTGGCCTGAAGATGAATAGTGATGTGTATGTATAAGATGTTTGTAAACTGAGCAGGATCAAATAAATTAGCTGTTGTTGTTTGATGACATATGTGATTTAACTGAGTAGGTTAAATGTTATTGAGAGGATTATATATGTTAAGCATGTAACTTATGGAAATTTGATAGGGTTCACGTGTGCCTTATGGTCCATACCATAAGACTAGTAGAACTCTAGCCAAATTTCTATAAGTTGGCATGTGTCGGGGAGAGGTCCCGACAAGGTTTTTGGTATCAGAGCAGTCATTAGGTCTTAAGGGCATAAGTATGAGTCTAGCATAGTTGAGTGTAGTCTGAATGATGAATCTGATTAAATGAATTGTGTTTTATAGGATGGTTAATAGAAGGACAAGCAAGGAAGGAGAGCAGTCCTCAGGGAAAGGTAGAGGTAGGGGTAGACCCAAATGGGTGAGTAGGGGAGTCCGGTACCTGAGAGTATCTTCTAGTGATCCACCGTCCGATGATGCAAGGATGGGTATACCTCCGCAGCATCCGTACGAGTCTCCTTCACCGTCCACTACTCCAAAGGTTGGGACCATCTTCTACGTACCCTCGTGCGCAGTATGCCGTACTTAGTGGGGATGATTACCTCAGCAACATGGCAAGAAAGTGGCCTCTAGTTCCGCTTACGCCTAAAAATCTTGATGCAGAAAGAAATGTAGAGAGAGCTAGGAAGTTGGGGGCTCTATAGTTTCAGGGGACTACTGACCCCATTCAGGCTGATGCATGGCTTTAGAAAATAGAGAGAGTCTTTGAGGTGATAAAATGCTCTGAGGAGCAAAGGTTGAGCATTGCAACCTTTCTGTTAGAGGGCAAGGCCCAGAACTGATGGAAGTCTATCAGCAGTAAGCAGCCACAAGGGGTAGAAATAACCTGGGAGGACTTTAAAAAGAAATTTTATCAGCAATACTATTTAGAGGTGTATAGGGATCAGAAGAGGAGGGAATTCCTAAACCCGACCTGTGGAAGATGTCGTAGCCGAGTATGAAGCTACTTTTATTGAATTATCCCATTTTGTCAAGCCCTAGTAGTGGATGAAAGGGAAAAGAGTAGATTATTTCAAGATGGGCCGAATCTCCGCATAAAGGCTAAGACCAAGATGCATTGTTATGGTAATTATTCAGAATTGGTACAAGGAGCACTTAAGGCAGAAGAGATAGAGAAAGAGTTCCTCAGTAGAAGACTAGAGAGGTCAAAAAGGAGTGCACCCAATTTTCCTTCAAGTGCAGGAGGAACTCAGCAGTTTAAGAAACCTCAAAGGGTAGGACAATTTAGTTCCAACTATAGAGCTCCTGTAGAAGTTGGAAGGGGATCAGTATCTATGTCAGTGTCCAGCCCTACCCGCAGGAAACAAATTCAGAAGGAGTGTCTCAGCCGGGGGTAGCAGAAGCGAGGGAGAGAGTGGACCGCATCCGCTCTTTGGAAGCGGGAGAACTGCTCCTCGCTGTAGTATCTCGTGGGAAGATGCATTCGGGGAGTGTAGAAAGGGCCTCGTGGGATGTTATATCCGTGGCCGATGGATCACATGAAGAGGGATTGCCCTAGGAGAGTACAGAGCGTTGACTACCCTCGTGATCGCCTGCACTTAAAGGGCCCCGCCGGTCGAAGAGGAGACAAGAATGTACCAGCTCCGGCCCCGCCGCCGGGATCCAAAGGCTGCCGGCAGAATCAATCCCTAATGCTCCAAGGGCTGAAGCTAGAGTCTTTGCGATGACCCTCGCACAGAAGCTCTGTGTCATCCCAGATGTGGTGACAGGTATGCTATCCATCTGTGATCATAATGCTTATGTTTTAATTGACTCTGCATCCACACACTCATTCATATCAAGTAGATTTCACTAAGCATCTAAATAAATAAGTGAATAAGTTGGATAGTCAGCTAGTAGTATCTATGTCAGTAGGGAAACCCTTCATTGCAGACCAAGTGTATAGAAACTGTGCTATTTCAGTTGAGGGTCAAGACCTGGCAGCAGATTTGATCCCATTAGAGCTAAAAGAGTTTGATATTATTCTGGGGATGGATTGGCTATCCGTGCATGGGGCCAAAGTAGATTGTTCAAAGAAGAAGGTAGTGTTTCATGCCTCAGATGGTAAGAAGGCCTGTTTTATAGGTGAGAGAAGAGTGTTATCCTCATGTATGATTTCAGCTTTGACAGCTGGTAGAATGCTGAGAAAGGGGTATGAGGCCTTACTGGCATGTGTAGTGAATGTAGATGGTAATGGCTCAGAGTTGGTGAATATTCCAGTAGCATATGAATTTCCAGATGTATTTTCTGAGGAATTACCCGGGGTACCACCAGATAGAGAGATTGAGTTCAATATAGATCTAATCTTAGATGCCAGACCTATAGCCAGGGCACCTTATAGAATGGCTCCAGCAGAGTTAAAAGAATTAAAGGTTCAACTTCAAGAATTGCTTACTAAGGGGTTTATTAGACCCAGTATTTTTCCTTGGGATGCATCAGTATTGTTTGTAAAGAAGAAGGATGGTACCTTGAGATTGTGTATAGATTATAGACAGCTTAATAAGGTAACCATTAGAAATAATTATCTATTGCCAAGGATAGATGATCTATTTGATCAGCTTCAGGGGGCAGCAGTATTTTCAAAGATTGACCTCGTATCCGGGTATCATCAATTGAAAATAAAGAAGGAAGATGTGCCAAAGATCGCTTTTAGAACCGTATACTTGGCCATTATGAATTTTTAGTGATGCCTTTTGATTTGACTAATGCCCCAACTGCCTTTATGGGTTTGATGAATCAGGTGTTTCAGAAATTTCTAGATAAATTTGTGATAGTGTTCATTGATGATATCCTAATTTATTCTAGAAATGAAGAAGAACATGAGCAACATCTGAGGACAGTGTTGCAGATTTTAAGAGAAAAGCAATTGTATGCTAAGTTGAGTAAGAGTGAATTCTGGCTAGATAAAGTGAACTTTTTGGGGCATGCAATTTCAGTTCAGGGTATTATGATAGATCCCCCAAAAATAGAGGCCATAATGAATTGGGAAGCACCTACTAATCAAACAGAAGTGAGGAGTTTCTTGGGCTTAGCAGGATATTATAGAAGATTTATAGAAAATTTCTCTATCATAGCCTCACCCATGACTAAACTGCTAAGAAAGAATACCATATTTGAATGGTCCAGTGAGTGTCACGAAAGTATGAATGAATTGAAAGGGACGTTGACGTCAGCTCCAGTACTTACACTCCCGTACAAGAGTAGCAATGATTATGTGATATATAGTGATGCATCTCTTAAAGGGTTGGGGTGTGTGTTGATGCGTAATGGAAAGGTGATTGCCTACATTTCTAGACAGCCTAAGATTCCATGAAGAGAATTATCCCACTCATGATTTAGAATTAGCAAGAAGAGTGTTTGCCTTAAAAGTATGGAGACACTATCTTTATGGGAGGAGATGCCGTATATTTACCGATCACAAGAGCCTTAAGTATATCCTAACCTTAAAGAACTGAATCTTAGGCAAAGGAGATGGATTGAATTGATAAAGGATTATGACTGCACTATAGAGTATCACCCAGGGAAGGCCAATGTAGTGGCTGATGCTTTGAGTAGAAAGTCCACAGCAACTCTAGCCTCCATTAGAGAAGTGCAGCTACCTCTGATGATAGAATTAAGGGAGTTAGATGCAGAGTTGGTAACAGATAGTTCAGGGACTTTACTAGCAAATTTCAGAGTTAGACCAAGGATACTTGAGGAAATAAGGGAGGCTCAGGTAAAGGATCCGCAGTTACAGAAAGCTAAGGAACTAGTGCAGAATGGATCCCAATCAGAATTTTCAATCAGGAATGATGGTATGATATTATTCAAGGGCCGAATATGTGTGCCAGCAGCAGAATCCTTGAGAGAGCAAATTTTGAAGGAAGCCTATAGTTCAGCCTATGCAATGCACCCAGGAAGTACTAAGATGTATAGGACTATTAAACAAAGTTATTGGTGGAATGGGATGAAAAAGGAGATAGCTGGGTTTGTTTCTAAATGTTTAGTGTGCCAGCAAATTAAAGCAGAACATCAAAGCCCAGCTGGCAAAATGCAACCATTATTTGTACCAGAATGTAAGTGGGAGCACATTACTATGGACTTTGTTGTAGGTCTCCCAAAGACAAGGAGAGATAATGATTCTATTTGGGTGATAGTAGATAGGCTGACTAAGTCTACTCACTTTTTGCCTATCCAGATTTCATTTACCTTGGATAGATTAGCAAAACTATATGTAGATGAAATTGAAAGTAGACATGGAGTACCGGTATCTATTATATCAGACAGAGATCCAAGGTTTTCCTCTCATTTTTGGGTAGAGCTACAGAAAGCTTTAGGCACTAAGCTGAGATTTAGTACAGCTTTTCACCCCCAAACTGATGGGCAGTCAGAAAGGACCATCCACACACTGGAGGATATGCTGAGAGCATGTGTCATTGAGTTTACAGGAAGCTGGGATGAACACTTACCATTGATAGAGTTTGCATATAATAATAGTTATCATTCTAGCATTGATATGGCACCTTATGAAGCTTTATATGGAAGAAAATGTAGAACCGCAGTGTGTTGGGATGAGGAAGGTGAGAGAAGGTCGTTGGGCCCGTAGTTAGTGCAAATTTCACAAGCATCAAGTTAAGATTATTAGAGCAAAGTTAAAGGCAAATTTCAGATAGACAGAAAAGCTATGCGTATAAGAAGCATAGAGAAGTCAAATTTGAAGTAGGAGATAGAGTATTTTTGAAGGTATCCCCTTGGAAGGGAATAATGAGGTTTGGAAAGAAGAGAAAGTTGAGTCCCAGATACATTGGACCCTATGAGATCATTGAGAAGGTTGGAACACTTGCTTACAGATTAGCCTTGCCACCAGAACTCTCTCAGATACATAATTTATTCCATGTTTCGATGTGCCGAAAGTATGTATCAGACCTTTCCCATGTAATTCGGGCCGTAGCCTAGAGTTGCAAAAAGATCTATCTTATGTAGTAGAGCGTGCAAATCTTGAGCCATGAGGTTAAGCATTCCGTAGTAAGAAAATTCCTCTAGTTAAAGTGCAAAGCAAGGGTATCAACTGTAAGGAGAAAGCTACATGGGAGAGAGAGGATGAGATGAGATTGAAGTACCCTCATTTATTCTAATTGGAAGATAGCTAAATTTCGGGGACGAAATTTCTTTTAGGGGGGAAGGGTTGTAACATCCCGAATCTCAAAGCAGTATCCTAATCTTGAAGCATAAAATTATCATGAATGAAAGGGCACTTTTAAAATTTTATCAATGTCATTTGAACAATTGATGAAGGGTATAAAGGGAAAGGATACTAAAGTCATTTGAAAATTTGATTAAGGGTAAAGTGAAAAAAAGGATCCTGCCGTCATTCGCGAATTTCTCCAAGGGTAAAGAGAAAATTTGTCAAGGGCTTTTTCATGAGTGGAGAAGGATAATGCATGGTGAAGAGGTATGCCATGTGGACTTTAAAAGGGCATTTTGGAGATTGGTTTGAGGGTAAATTGGGGATTTGCCAAGGCATTTAAAAACCCCTTAATTCCTTCCCTTCATCCATCGTAAGAAAAATCAAGAGTGAAGGAGAAGAGGGCGGTGGAAGAGGAGAGAAAATTTCAGCCGTGGGAAGAAGAAAGAAAGAAGAAAAAGAAAAAGAAAGGAAGAAGAAGAAGAAGAAAGAAGGAAGAGAAAGGGAGAAAGCTTAGTGTCTTCTCTTCTTGTCATCCTTAAGGTAAACCCTAAACCTTTTAAGGTTTTAGATAAATGATAAAATCATGTGTTAGAGAGAAAAAGGAAAAGAAATAAGAGAGGATTTCATGTTATGAAAATGATGAGGATTTATGTTTAATAGAGGAAAAAGGTAGAGAATTTTGGTATACATTTAAGGGGCATGCATGCATGTTTCATGGAAAAAAACCTAGGTATCTGTCGCCTAAATAAATTTATATGTGGTAATATAGGTCAAGGAAATCAAGTAAAGGAACCTTTTCAAGAGGGATAGCAACAGTGGAAAAGAAAAAATAGAAGGTGAGTGGGTTTCTCATCTATCTCGTGAAATATTTCATAATAGTATAGTGATACTTTACTACAAAATGAGTGTATTATACTAAGTATAGTATCTTCAGAAATCAAATATGGGAAGTAAGAAACCGGTTATAATGTTATTTTGTTTGTAAAGCATATTTAAAAGCAAGGCATGAGTTTAAAGAATAAGTATGGATTTACAGCATGTTTTAAAGCAAGATATGAGTTTCAAACAAAGCATGAGTTTCAGCAAAGTATAGAGTTTCATGAAAAAGCATTTCTTGGATAAAACATATGTTTCAGTAAAGCATGAAAATTTTCATTCAGAGTTATATTTTGAAGTAATGCATGGGCATGCATGAATAGAAATGTTTCAAGAAATTATAGTTGATGGTATATTGGATTATAAACTTATACTTGAGTATTTTTACAGCATACAGCATAAATAACATTAGGGCATCTATGGGGCTGATCACCCTATAGACTGTGCCATAGTATGGGCATTGCACACACTATTATAGCCGGCACCTCCTTGCGACTCGATTGTACTATGATCCCTAGGCCAGGGGGGAGTACAAGCTAGATCAGCCCAGTGGGGCAAAGAATCACAGCTCAGTAAAGAGATAAGGTACTATACGAGCCAAGGTGGCTCAGAGATATTAGCCCAAGGGATGGGCATACAGGAGGCCCAGGGAAAAGGGGCAAGTTCACACCTGGGGTGAACCGCACATGTGAGGGGTGCCATGTGGTGCGGGGATCCCCGCACTCGCACACTCACCCACCGAGAGTACACCGCAGGCGGGCGACCGTAGGAATGTACCTTAGTGGTAGCACACCCTGTACCCCATCATCGTGGAATTTTGTAAATGTGATAATTCTTTATTTAAATTATATTATTGGAAGCATAAGCTAACTTATAAGTTAACTTATCTCATTTATAAAAATTTATGTATCGATTGCGATATGTTGCGCTGATATACTTATGAGCTTATAAAGTGATTCTCAACTTCTTTTCATAGTTAGATGGTTATTCAGTCACTGGGATTTAAGTCTCATCCCTCTTGTGTTCGCATTTTTATTTCAGATCAGTGTTAAAAATTCTTCGGGGTTAGCAGCTGAGTTTAAAGTATTCAAAAACTAAGCAGGTGGGCTTAGCATTTTAGTTTCAGTACCGAAATTTTGTATGTGTTATTAGTGCTTGGAGAGAGAGTTGGTGGATGTAAAAAGGGATTGTAAGGTATATTTTGTATATTTAGAGTGATGATTGAGATGATGATATGTATATTTATATCTGTGAAGTTGTAATTATATGATGTAAATATCAAGCTTGGCCTGGAGATGAATAGTGATGTGTATGTATAAGATGTTTGTAAACTGAGTAGGATCAAATAAATTAGCTGTTATTATTTGATGACATATGTGATTTAACTGAGCAGGTTAAATGTTATTGACAGGATTATATATGTTAAGCATGTAACTTATGGGAATTTGATAGGGTTCACGTGTGCCTTATGGTCCATACCATAAGACTAGTAGAACTCTAGCCAAATTTCTATAAGTTGGCATGTGTCAGGGAGAGGTCCCGACATGTCATGCATGAGCCATTATCCTCGAAGTTTAAGATGTCCTAACTAGAGTTGTATGATGGGATTTCTGATCATGTCAATTATCTTGAAAGCTTTAAAGCTTTGATGCTTCTACATGGTGCTCCTAACATTATAATGTATTGAGTTTGTTAGCAATTTTAAAGAAGACAACTTTTTTCTGATATTCGAACCTTTGTCCTACCTCATTTGGATCCTTCAACAGTTCTGTTAATAATTTATCAACCATTTAATCAGCAGTTAAAAGTACTGGAAGACCTTTATAAGCTTGTTATCGATCAAGTAGAGGAAAAATGAGCTACTAAGAGACTATATAAAGTAGTTCTTTTTGGAAACCTTAGAAGTCCTCGATCTAGACTCCTTAATAGCCATCATGGCCTTTATGAATAGCTTGAGGAACTTTAAATTCAGCTTCTCTCTGGCAAAGCTCTCACATAAAGACCTGATCGAATTATTAGCCCAAGCTAAGAAGTACACTAATATAGAAGAGATGGTCATAGTTTAGAAAGAAGATGAAGGATGAATAAGGAAGATGTATTAATAGAAGCACGACCAATGAGTTAAGGACATCCAGAAAAGGTTCCATGGAAATTAAGAAACCTCACACCAACCTAAGACTCCATGGATTTTTGAATAGTATACCTCTCTCAACACCTTAAGGTATCAGGTTTTGATATAAATTAGCAATAAAGACTATGTTCATTGGTCAGAAAAATTGAAGTCTAATCCCAAGATGAGAGATTGACATAAATATTACCAATTTCATAGAGATTATAAAAATAACATAGAGAAATGCTAATACTTGAAGGGTGAAATTGAGGACCTTATATGAAAAGGGTACCTTGATCGTGATGTTCAAATTGTCAGCAATTTGAATGGGCAAGTAAAGAAAGATCCGTGAATCAGCTAATAACTGGCATTATTGTTGTCACTCATGGTGGATCTGCTTTGGGTGGAGAAAGTTTGTTTGTTTAGAAGGTCCATGCATGGTAACCACAAGTGGAGAAGCCCTTCATCAAGAAGGTGAAGATTGAGTAGAACATCTCTTTTTTAATAAAGATCTAAAAAGAGTATGAACTTCACATGATAATGCTTTAATCATATTAGCGATGTTCACCAACTATCAGATGAGAAGAATATTGGTGGATATATAATAGTAACACAGGGGATATTTTCTTTTACGATGCTTTGTAAATGATGGGTATTAGTGCTGATCGGTTGAGACCATTAGAGATTCCACAGATTGGCTTCATAAGAGAGCACACCCGAGCTAAAGAGATGATAGCCTTGCCAATGCCCAAAGGAGAAGAGCTCTACTGCAAAATGGTTATGATAAATTCTTAGTCATTAAGGTGCCCTCTGCTTATAATACGATTCTAGATCAACTGAGCTTAAATATCTTGAAAGCCATTATATCGATCTATTATCTTTTGATAAAGGTTCTCACTAACTGTAACGTAAAAGAGCTTAGAAGGGATTAAGCCATGGCTCAATAGTGTTACATGATAATTTTTAAGAGAAATATCAGGCTTACTGAGACATTATAGATGGAGAACTTGGACCTCTGAGATGAGCTCAAGGAACAACGAGTGAAGCCCATAGAAGACCTACATGTAGTCCCATTAAAAAAGGATTGTAGCAGAATTGTTCAAATTAGTTCCCTCCTATTAAAAGAGGTTCAGGATTAGATTGTGTAGTTTTTACAAAAAATCTCTAAGCATTTGCTTAATCAATGATAGACATGCTGGGTGTTGATCTTGATCTCATTATCCATTAGCTCAATATGGACCTTGCTTATAATCTTGTTTGACAAAAAAAGATAAACTTTGCCATTGATTATTAGTAAGTTATGAATTAAAAAGTAGACAAGTTGTTGGAGATCAAGTTTATTAGACAGTGAGAAGGCAAATGAAAAGTGGCGACTGTATATTAACTTTTGTAACCTTAATATTTTCCATCTAAAGGATGACTTTTCATTGCCTAAGATAGATTAGTTCATCAATATAATTGACATCTATGAGTTACTTAGTTTCATGGATATCGTTTTCTAGTTCTAATCGGTTAAGGAATCATCCATCCGACGAAAAAAAGATTGTGTTTGTCACAAAGAGAGGACTATATTGTAATAGAGTTATACCCTTTAGATTAGAAAAATGTTAGGGCAACTTATCAAAGATGGGTCAATTAGATCTTTAGGGATTTGTTGGGCAAAAAAGTGAAGGTTTAGATAGATAACATATTGGTTAAAAGTCCAAAAGCTGACCAATATGTAGTTAATGTATAAGAAACTTTTCAGCCATCGAGGCATTATTTAATAAAGCTAAACCTGAATAAGCATGCCTTTGAGGCAACTCTAGAAAATTTCTTCGGTTTCATGGTTAGCCAATGAAGAATAAAGGCTAACGTAAAGAAGATTAAAACTATCTTAGAGATGACGTCTCCTAGGTCCACTAAAAAGATCTAATCACTTACAAATTGAGCAGTAGCTCTGAGTTGATTTATTTCGACATCGATAGAGAAGTGCCTTCATATTCTTAAGGAACTATATAATATCAAAGACTTCTAATAGATTAAAGAGTATTAAAATTCCTTCGATGAGCTAAAAAAGGTACTTCAATTCTCCCCTAAAACTTTCTAATCCATAAGAAGGAGAAAAATTGTATCTATGTGTGACTACTTTAGAAGTAGTGGTTAGCTCGATCGGGGAGGATCAAGAAAAATAGAAACTATTCTATTACATATGTAAGGTACATCATGATGCTGAGACGAGATATCGGTAGGCCAAAAAGATTACCTATGCCTTGCCATATTAGTTCAGAAGTTAAGAATTTATTTTTAAGCTCATACAATGATAGTATTAACTTGTCAATTTTTGAGACACATTCTTCATAAACTAGAGATCTCAGATTGATTGGTCAAGTGATCGATAGAGCTAAGGGTATTAGATATTCATCATAGACCACGTTAAGCTACGAAGTTACAAATCCCAGCATAACAGGCCAAGTCTTTGAAAGCACGCTTTCAGATGAGCCAAAAATCTAATAAAGTAGAGGAAGAATTTGAGAACAGCAGATCTGAAGCCTGTGTATTGATGGAGCCCTTTAATGAAGTTGGAAATAGAGCCAGACCGATCTTCGCTAGTTCTGAAGGAGTTGAATTTAAATATGCTCTAAAATTTAGCTTCAAAACTTCAAACAATAAAGCTTAATATGAAATCCTCATCAATGTATTGATGTTATTTCACGAGATACGAACAATCCAGTTGAAGATCTACAGCCATTTCAATAGGAAAAACTACACATATGCTCCCTGTTTTAGTTTACATACTGTTTTATGGAAATGGACAATGCAGACCTACAATGGTAGCTACTGTTTTTTATGGTGGAACGACTGACCTGACGAGATAATTGCTGAGTATTGATCAATGCGCGCCTCGCAGAAGGGAAGCCGTCACGTCTTAACCTGGGCGTAAGTTTAGACCCCTTCAGCCAATTTTTCTTCTTCTATAAAAGTGCTTACAAGTTAAGGTCACCTTCTTCCTCTTGCCTACTTGATCGATTGAAAAGATAGGTTTTAAGAATCCAAGCATCCAGTTTCCTGTCCAAGATGTAGAAAGGACAAGCACACCAAAGGATGAATGCAAAATCACCGCCAATTGTTCCTTGGAACCCACCTATTCTCTCCCAGTTGTCTTCCTCCTCTCAATCAACTCCTGGATGAGCTTCCCCATCTCGACTTCAGATGACCCACCCGTCTCCACTGCCCTCCTTGCCATCTCCCCGAGCTCCCTCGCCCTACTCCTCATCCCCACAGCCTCCTCTCCACCATCCATCACCCTGCCCACTGCCCTCCCGATCTCCTCCCCTGCCACCGCCCTCTTTTCCGTGAACATCTCTGCAACTTCCATCACCCCGACCCCGACCCCGACCTTCAACACATCCACTATCAACCTCTCGTTATAAAACTGCTCGGCGAACATGGGCCAGGTGATCATCGGCACCCCGGCACTCACACTCTCCAGGCAAGAATTCCACCCACAGTGCGTCAGAAATCCTCCAACAGCCTCATGATTCAATATAAGTATCTGCGGCGCCCATCCTCTTATGATCAGCCCCTTCCCCCTTCCCACCACTTTCTCCTCAAACCCTTCTGGCAGCCACTCCGAGTCATCTCCACGGACACCTCTCACCGCCCAAATAAACGGCTTGTCCAAGGCCCCGAGGCCCAAAGCAATCTCTCTGAGTTGAGTTTTGGGAAGCTTGCACATACTCCCAAAACAAACGTAGACCACCGAGCCCGGCTTCTTGGAATTTAACCAGCTCAAACACTGGTTACAATCGATGGAAGTCTCATCTCCCCTCCGAGACTTCTCGATCTCATCCCTGTTGCAGAGTGACACCGGGCCGACGTTCCACACTCTTCTGCCCACCACCTTTCTATAGTGTTCGGCGTAATCCGGCTCCAGCTCGTAGTAGCTATTGGCCACTACGCCATAGCTCGGCTCCTCGGAATTCTTTATGCGGTTGAAAAACTCCTTCAACACGGGAATCTTGCCTACGTCCGAGATCTGGGATCTCTGCATCTCGATCCGGTGGGGGAGGCCGGGAATGATAAAGGACTCGGTGCTGCCGGGGGGAACGGATTCGAGGACTTTGAAGCGGTCCATGCTGTGCAAGGCGCAGAGGGAGAAGAGGCTGGTACCGTGGAACACAAGGCGCGGCACGGCGAGGTCGGCGGCGACGTCTTGGGTCCAGGGAAGGAAGTGGTCGGTGACGACGGCGTCGGGGAGTAACTCTCTGAGGACTCTATCGAACGGGTCTCGGAGCAGCTCCACGGCCTTGATGAATTTGAGCTGCGTGTCGCCGCTGGTGATGGCGATTGCGCTCTCACAGCCGGTAGGGAGTCCGACCTCGGCGGCGGGGAAGGGGAGGAGGGAGAGGGCGATGGGGTGGCGGAGGCCGGAGTAGTTATTGGCTTGGTCAATGGAAAGTTGGACGGAGGGGGCGTTGCCCGGAGTGGTTAGGATCGTGGCTTTGACGCCGCGGGAGGCGAAGAGCTTGGCCAAGTCGACGGTGGGGATAATGTGGCCTGGGGCCAAGAAGGGGAAGAAGAGGATGTGGAGGTCTTGAGAGGCCGAGTCCATGTTGAAGCTCCGAGAGTTGGAAAACACTGCTGATCAGGGACGGGAGATTGCCTTCGGTTTGCGATCAGGTTACAGGTACAATGGGGAGAGTTATTATTATTATTATTATTACAATAGATTGCAAAGGTCTTCGTCCCCTTCGCTGAGGGGTCGCTTCGTCATTCAGTGCTCACGGGAGGCCACTTTGTATTATTATCGTTGTAACCACTGCTTCCTTCCATGTGTGCGTCGATATATATTATCCTTTCATTTCCGACCCCAACCCGTTATTCTAGCAACGCACCCAGCGTCTTTGATCAAAGGATAAAGCGTCACAATCTTGGGCCAGCTTATGGTGACATGAAGTAGAACGGCAAACGAATTAGGTTCACCTGTTTTCAATTAAAAATACATGCTTGTCGATCAAATTTCACGTGAGATGTATTATTTATGATGTTTAACCTTTTGAATCCAGTAATCTTACTATTTTTTACATAATCTATATAGCTTATTTATGTTATCGATTAAAAATTTTATGTAATGGTCAGTCAAATGTTATGAAATAGGCTGCTATAGTGTTTACACATTATTTAATTGCTAATTTTCTTATACAATATATTTACAATATAGTTCACTGATCTTTTTGTGTATGTTTCTGTAGTTTGTTTGTGAATTATTTTAGTTTTAATTGGGCATAGATTCTTTCTTCTATATTTTTATGGTGAAATTGAGAGATTTCTTAAGAAAAAGTTGAATTTAGACTATTTTATTTTATACGTTTATAATTTTACTGTTTTTTTAAGATATAAAGAATCAAACTTAGTTTGAATTTTTTCTTCATTGCTTTGGCTCCCTATCGGTAGATTCCTTTAAAATAATAATAATAATAATAATAATTAAAAAATTTTTGAAAGAAGAAAAAGATTTAGATTTCTTTTCTTATAATATGCGGTGATGGAAGATCGGTTTAACCGATTAGGCTATTATTGATAGGATCTTTCAACATTTTATGGCTTTGTTTCAACTCCTTTTTTTTAAAAATATTAAAAAAATCATAACCAAACCCTTAATATTTATATTGAAGCCTTTTATTTATTTTAATTGTTTGCATTGCTGCAATGAATTTTGAAAATAACTGAAAAAAAAAAAAACACATCACATAGGTCGTATGCAAGCAGGCATTGAAGTCGAATCATTTTCCAGGCTTCTCAGACCAGACTTTTCTAGCTTTAAGACAAAGTAAATCTTCCATCAAGCGGCTCATATCATTATAAGAGGAGCCCCCCTCTTCCGCAGCCCTCCTTGCCAACTTCCCAAGCTCCCATGCCCTCTGTCTTCTCCCATCTGCTTCCTCTCCCCTTTCCATCAACTCATTCACCGCCCTCCTTATCTCCTCTTTGCTTACCATCGTCCTCTCCCCCTCCATATCATGGCATATCTTCACTCCAATTGCAATCCCAATCTTGAGAACATCCACAATCAGCTTCTCATTTAAGAACTGCTCAGCAAAGAGCGGCCAAGTGATCATCGGCACGCCGGCGCTTGCACCTTCAATGCACGAGTTCCAGCCACAATGCGTCACAAATCCCCCGACTGCTTCATGGTTCAATATAGCTAGTTGAGGTGCCCATCCACTTGCAATAAATCCTCTGCCATTTTTGATCACCCTCTGCTCAAACCCCTCTGGCAGCCATTCGAAAAATTCACCGCCATACCTCACCGCCCAAATAAAGGGGTGCTCTGAAGCCTCGAGGCCCGAAGCAATCTCGCAAAGCTGAGTGTCAGTGAATCGACCTAAGCTCCCAAAACACAGGTAAAGAACCGAGCTTGGCTTCTTCGTATCCAACCAACTCAAGCAACGGTCCCAATCCACAGAAGCCTCGTCTCCTCGCACTACTCTAGCATGCAGATCTTGATTCGATAGCGACACTGGGCCAACGTGCCACACTTTCATCTCGGCTCTCTCTTTAAGTCGATCAATATAATCGTGCTCCATCTCGTAGAAGCTATTCATTATTATGCCGTAGCTCAAGCGATGGGAATCACCCATTTGTTGATGGAACTTGCGGGTTCGTTTGACGAAGTCCGGGAGCTGCGACCGTGTCATCTCAATTCGATGGGGAATCTCCGGCACAACAAAGGGTTGCTCGTCGCTACTGACGTTCTCATGGGGCTTGAGACGGCCGAGGGCACCAAAGAGGACACTGGAGAAGACGCTTGTGCCGTGGAAGACAAGCCTTGGTATGCCGAGTTCAAGGGCGAGTTTGGCCGACCAGGTGTAGAAGATGTCAGATACGATGCAGTCGGGGCGGTGGTCTTTGGCTAGCTGCGTGAAGGGAGCCTCGAGCATGCCGATGGCCGCAAAGAATTCAGGGCTGATGTCAGGGTTGGAGAAAGTGGTTAAGTTCTCATGGCCTTCAGGGACGCCGGATTCGGAGTAAGGGAAGGGAATGGATAGGAGTTGGATTTGATGGCGGTGAGAGTTATTGGCGAGGTCTATGGTGGGTCGGATTAGGCGGACGTTATCAGTGGTGGTGATGATGGTGGCTTTGGCACCACGGTCAGCTAAGAGCCTGGCAAGGTCGATCATGGGAATCATGTGGCCTGGGGCGAGGAATGGCAAGAAGAAAATGTGGAGATCCATGGAACTCAAACCAGAGATTAGAGAGGAGCGTCTTTCTCTTCACAAGAGTTTAATGAGGATACAAGGTTCAAGGAGGGAAGTTGGATAAAGTAGCAAGAGATAAGGTGGATGAAGGGGACGGAATGGGAGCCAACTACTCAGGACATGCTTAGACTTCTGCTCTTTATTATATCATTCAAAGCACAGAAACAGTGGGCCGGCACAAGGAGTCTCTCCTCGGCAAGACGGGAGATGAGGCAGCCTTGTTTTCGTCGGGGCTTGGATTATTTGTTAGACAAACAGCAGGTTGGCGTGGAAAAACTGGGATGGTGCTTTGGCCACCACTCTTTTGGCTTGGCGCGCACTTGCTTTTCTCTTCTCCTCAGCAATGACGTCCGCTAGCTCGGACCTTCCGGAATGTATTTGTGTCTATCTAAAGTGGAGTATATATTTATCATTACACCGAAGACCTTGACCTGTGCATATATATATATATATATATATATTATTGCGCCGAAGACCATGACCCTTGTGGCCACGCGTTACTCTTTGGGTTCTAGAAGCAAGGAAGCGTTCTCTAGCGAAAAGTTCCATGAACTTTAGACAATTGGCAATAGGACTGGTGCCTGGCTTGATCTAGCTGTCCCCTGTTTTGTCTGCAAAAGAAGATCATCTTATTCTACATTCAGAAGTAAACAGTGGGGTGCTGGTATTCCGAAGTCATATGCACAACCAGAGCGATGTCTTCCTTTCTTTTTTTATTTTTTTCTCTCTTTTATTGTTTGGCAATCGAATGGTTCAACGGCCAACCGATCGAAGGGTCAGCGAGCCTAGCTTAGCTCCTATTCTTGCAGGCCCAATCATCTCTATGCTCCTTGGTCAATGCCCTGGAGAAATAAAAGACAATCAGCAAGAGACTTGAGGAGCATTTTCCGTCATTCTTAATCATCCTCTATGTTTGGGACCTCTTCATCGAAGTCTGAATTGTCTAGCAAATCAGTGAGGGAAATAGCTTTTGATATGAACACCTTTACATCATGTATATAAGAAACTGCTTAAATTTTGTCTAGCTGTCTTAAATTTTATCTAACGGCTGAGTGTATACAAAATGATCTGTCATGGATACTACTCTTACCGGTAGAGGGGTTCTCGTAAATAATACCTTGGCACCTTAAATCGTGGAGCCAGTTCATTGTCCCTTTATTTTTGTGGTCCCTCTTTGAGCTATGAGGAGTTGTTTCATATGCCAGTTCCTTGTCCCAGTTTGAATCATGGTGTCGCTTATCCCTTCAATTAATCTTTTTGCTCAACCACGCAACTATCTGAGACTTTGTAGTAGGTGGCTCTTAGGGGCGTCATCCTCGATGGCCTTTCTTTAACGGGCCACCGCACACGAAGCGTTCATAACTTTTTGTCGTCATTCCCCGATGCTAGCGGTGATACTGGCAATGAGAATATGATCATAAACATTTGGTTGTGGTTCCTCCTCGGGAGGACTGAATTCTGAGTAACCAAAGGGATCTTCCAGGAGCATAATACCCTCTGTTTCTAAAACAGCACTACAACAGATAAAAAAGAAGATCATGCCCTGTTATATCATTATTCAATCATATGTTATATTATCGCGCATGGTGCGAATCAAAATCCTGGGATTTCCGATGCTGTTATTTATTTATTTTAAGGTAAATATATTTGTCTCTCTCAATCACATCCTTTTGTTAGTGTTTTATGCGTTTCAAAACATTTCTAGCGTTCTTCATTTTTAGACTAACACTAGATAATAAAATCCTCTTTAACACTTTTTTTTGTTTTTTTATTACATGGAGAATAGAATAATATAAGATATTATAATCTTTCGAGGCACCTCTATAGATAAGTTTTTCTACTCAATTTATTCTTACTTATCATTTATTATAATTATTTATTTGAAATTATTTGTGTTTATTTTAAGAATTTAATTTGCATCCGTTAATTTAAATTTGCAACACCCCTATCAATTTCTAGCCCACCTAACTCAGCTGTGGATCGAGTCCAATGAGAAGTGTCGTAGATTTGTCCTTTCTATGGGCCATGCCCTGTGACACCCAATGGATAGGCCATGCCTCGTGACACCCACCTATGTTATGGCCGAGTAATGCTGCTCGGTGTCCGTTTTGTATACACATGAGCGGATTAGCGAGATCGGTTAAGCTCTCACATGTAATGCTTTTAGGTCCCATGTGATAAGGATACCCTGATTTCTGTATGAAACGAAACGCCTCACTGCCCTGCCTTTCCCAATGGTCATCTTGATGGGCACCATTATCGCTCATCTCCTCCTCTTTCCTTTAATCCTTTCTTACTTTATATATTTCTTTTTGTTTCTTTCATTTATTTCTTTTTTTTTCTTCTTTCTTTACAAATTTTTTTTTTCCTTCTATTCTCCTTTCTTTTCTTTTCTTTTTTTCACTTTTCTTACTCTTTTTTTTTTCCTTTCTTTATTTTCTATTCTTCAATTCTCTATTATTATTATTATTTTTTTAATTCCTTGCTTTATTTTCTATTTCCTCTTTCACTATATGGTTGGGATTTTGATGTTTGTCCTTGTTCTTCTGCCATAAAAATTGAACGAAATAGTTGGGACGCACTCTATCCTAATCTTATTTTCTTATAGAAATAGGATTGGGCGGTTGAGATTCTTCCCGTTCCCAATGTTTCTAAAGTTTTTTATTTGATTAGAGACATACCATGATAACATAGAGTACTAGAATATTTTTGCCTTACATATGAAAATCTCTCTCTTCATTTGATTTAAATTTAAATTTAAAAAATTAATTTATCGTAGAATACTAGCTTTTGTAATGAAATATATCATTACGATATACGATGAGTGATGGTGAAATATAAAATATTTTATGGCATAAAATGGCTATTATTAAACATATTATTAGAGTATGGGAGGGCTACTATAACATGGAATGATATAAAAAGAATCTCCGTATGTCACTCTCATTTATTCTCCTAAATGTCTTAGATATATTTCTATCTTCATATAGCAAACATGGTTATGCCTTCCGCTGCTTATTCCTTGGGATCATGATTATGTTATATATTTATAAATACGCACAAAATGAAATAATCAAGATAGTCTCTACACCAAACTTTCCATACTGGCATAAGAAATTTATTACACACCAACGAAATAATCAATAAAAAAAGATTGGGGCATTAGAAGTCTTCTTGTTTATTTGTTTACCTGCTGACCATGTCCAGGGCCACAAAAGCCAACTGCCCGACATGGGCCGACCATTCGAGCTTGGTTTATTTGTGCCCGGTGGCCTTTGACCATTCCTTCGGTCAGATTTTGAGGCCCAATCGCTGCCGCACCAACCAATTGCACGCACCGCAGCGCGCCGAAGACAAGATTTGAGCACCCCCTCCCTCGGTCTCCTCCACCTCCTCTGAGTTCATCCTAGCCAAGCAATCAATGCCATGAATGTTTTCATTGAACTCTGTCTTTTCTTCCTCTCGCAATATAAATCACGTTAATTGGTTTTCATTCATTTCTAAGATGTTTATGGTTAAATCCAAGTTTAGACTTTTATATATGAATATTGAAATATAAATAGTATTTGAACTGAGTACCCTCTTTCAATTTGAAATTTGATTCTAATTTTCGTTCTTTCCATGAGTTCAATCTCTCTTTCACAATGATATCCTTTTTTTTTTTCCTTTTTTTTTTCTTTTTTTTTTTTTTAATGAGAAGGAAGAACACATTCACACGGGCGTGAAACAGACGCACATAAATTTTGTATTATAGCAATGTGTATGCATTATAGCTAATGCAAGCAAAAGGATTGTGCCATAAAAAAAAAAAATAAATAAAAAGCACGGTTACCATTTACCAAATTTGATGTTTTTGCTCGTTAATTTCCTTTCATGGGCCGGTTTAGAACCCAAACCTCTCTCAAATAAAGTCAAGAAAGATATATGTTATTTAAAATCAAGTAAAAATACGTAAACATGCTCTAACATGCCAAAAAGTTTTTTTTTTAATTACAAGATATATAAAAAACTAATATTATATATGTCTCTTGTATGTTGTCTATATGTATTTCTTTGCATGTATATACACGTACGAAAAACATGCGCACATGCATGCATGTAATAAACAAGGTAATTGATGCGCGTTCAAGATAGATTGAGTATAAAAACCTCAAACCTAAATCTAACCTGAAAGTTTTGATGAGTTTGATTCTATACCGAATTCCTTCGTAGTGAGATTCAAGTCGGCTCTAGGTCAAGTACTGGGTTTGCGGGCCTGAGTGACAGCCCTAAATCCCATTCCAATTCTTCTGTCTTCACAAGCATCGTTCTTCCAAAAGCCTACCATCAAAGGAGAAGAACCCATAGAGATGATGAGAAAACCCATGTGAATCCACCTCCATTGTTTGCAAAGATAAAATCTCAATTACAATCAATAAGCTGATGCAAACAAGGTCAAAAGGTCCCTAGAAGTTTCTTCAAAATACAGAATACTTTGCACTCCCCTAACCTCACCCTCATCCGATCATCTAGACTTCAACCATATAACATAGATTTCCCTGCACTCCCTTAACCTCACCCTCATTCGATGATCTAGACTTCAAACATAAAATTAGAACCACTAATTAAAGGAGGCTTAGGAAACACAAGTACAAAAGTTCTCTCATTAAATAAAGGTCAAATATCTCTCCATCTCCCTGCCTATAATAAAGGAAACCGCTTCAGTATAATCCTTTGCCCTCACGAAATCACTCCAATTCCTAAATTTTACATTTTATTCATCTCTTCAACAATAACAGATATTTAAAACCATTTTTCCAGAATCCCTTCTACCTATTGCCAAGCCTCCAAAATTATGTTACTAGTACATCCTTATTCATATTTTTCAGAATTAGGCTTTGTCCAGTCACCAAGCTGATGAAGATGGTAAAAATGCTGTACAATAAGGCGTAAATAAGTGGCTTATGGCATGGGATTCATGTGCCTTTCTTTTATTAACAACAAATGATTCATACATCTTTAAGAAAACTTTGGTTCTTCATCTTCGACTTCCTTCCCTTGAATATAGATATATATATATTTCAATCATCAAACGAAAAGAAATTTCTGCGCCAGTTTCTTTCTTAAACCACTACTTAAACATAGTGTTAACCCCAGACTTTTCATTCACTGGACTAACACACAATATCCCACCTACACATGATCTATGGAGATTAGGGAGTTCCTTCCTCTATATCAAAACAACTCTAAAATTCACTCTAGTTATTTTTTTCTTTTAAAAAAGAAAAACCTTAGTACATAATGATAATAAATTAGAAGATTAGATTGATCTAATTTATGCCAAAGTTAACTTCTACCCAGAGAAAATATTTTGTTCATCCAACCATGATTTTTTATTCCTTCCAGGCATTTCGCCTGGAAATAAGAAATTCTAACCATCTGACGGATTTCGCTACAAGAAAAAGGTTTGTTTTACAGCAAACCTACATTACACAATCAAACATACTACATAGTGGTATAATCGATGGGATCCTAAATTATCTAATCTACATAAGATACTTCTAATAGAACACTTTGTGATGATGATTTCAATTGTCTATCAAGCTAACTGCATTAAAAGGCGATGTTTGGTCAAACTAGAGCCAAGCAAATCAATTCCAATGGCCTTTAGCCATACAATTTTGACAAAAGCGCTCCTACTAAAGTCAACTCTCAAAATCACCAACAAATAAAATCAGAGGAGGAAGAAATGATGAGAAACTTCTTGAGGTTAGCCTCAAGAGAGAAGGGCAACATTTCCAAAGCAGAGATAACAAAACAAACTGTAAAGCCCCTCATGAGACCACACCCTTCCTTTCCTCCTCTTAAACAATGTAGAAATGGAAAATCAGGAACCCCTTCCCTCTCACAATTTAGTGATTTAAAAAAGGGCCTCACGCAAACCAATCTGAGAAAGAAAAAGACATTTATTCAACCAATTCAGTGACCAGCCAAAAACAACTTCCTGAACAAAAACCAAAGTGACCAGCCAAAACAGTTTCTAAACAAAAACCAAATGAAAACATCATTTACTTTATAATAGGCTTTTTCCAAGTCCACTTAATGCACAAGGATACCTAGATTCAATTTTGTGAAGTTGTGCACAGATACATTCACAAGCAGATCAATATTATAAAATCACACCAATCCCCAATCAAAAGCATTTCTATTTTCTGATCATATCCCGTAAATCTCATACCTAACGAAGTTCATCCCAATCCAAAGTTGTTAATGTTATTTTGAATGCAGCTAGAGATTACCAAGTTGTTGCCATTATAATTTATGACTTAATACCAACGTATTCCTTGATTTATCCTCATCATATGTCACATTAAGGCACCGCTGTAAACTACCAATACTATCAGCCCATAGAGAGGATGGGAATTTTTTTTAAAAAAAGCAGCAACTATCAAGTACAACAACATATATTCACAGAAAGATATTACAATCCTCTAGAACTTCCGCTGCCTCCAATTCTTTCTACAAGTCTGATAACAAAACCAGTTTATTTCTTATCAGCCAAAAAAGATGCAAATCAATAATGATAACACCATCAAGAATCATGGATAAACATTCTGATGAATTTTCACAGACATAATTACATAAAGAAGTCGCATTGACAGAAGCAATCACTGTCAAATCTAGTCATGCCATTCTGAACACATAGCTTTCAAGTCCACAACAGAAGCAGTGACTTGAGAAGAAACAAAATTAACATTCATGTTGAAACTATCGAAAAGACAAGTAAATAAGTAAAAACAACAATACAATACGTAGCTTATCCCCACAATTTTACCAACAGGAAAATTGAGCAGATAGAGTAAAAAGAGCAGTTCTTGCAAACCTGGGCATTAGATTGTTCTCATTCTCTCTCCATTCCTCGCCCAATCCAGAATAAATTCAAACGATGGAAACCTTCGCTCCGACCTCCTCGAGCTTCTTCTTGGCCTCCTCGGCCTCCTCCTTCGCCACCGCCTCCCTGAACTTCTTCGGCAGCCCCTCAATCAAATCCTTGGCCTCCTTGAGCGCCAGGTTCGTCAGCGCCCGAATCACTTTAATCGTCGCAATCCGAGCGTTGCTGGGAACGTCTTCGATCACCACGTCGAACTCGGTCTTCTCCTCCACGGCGGCAGCTGCCCCAGCGGCGGCATCGGCGGCGGCGGGGGCGGCGACGGCGACGGCGGCGGGGGCGAAGGCGGCGGCAGAGACGCCAAGGCGCTCCTGGAGGAAGTCGACTAGGCCACGGGCCTCCTCGAGAGTGAGCTTCTCGATCTGGGAGCCGAGCTCCTCGATCTTGGGGGAGACAGCGGCGGAGATTGGGGGGAGGAAGGCGGCGCGGCGGGAGGGAAAGGTGACGAGGGGTTGGGAGGGGAATTTTAGGGTTTGGGGAGGGGTGGAGAGGGGGGAGGCGGAGGATGGAGGAGAGTAAGGGGAGAGGGGAGAGAGAGCAGTGGACAGCGTTGCCGCCATTTTCTTTTTATCTCTCTTATTCTCCTCTTTCTCTCCCTTCGGTGGAATTAGTGGAACAGACGAGAAAGGGTGGGAGGATGATAGGAAAGGGGGATCGGGAGGTGAGTCGAGTAGCGGTGATGTATCTGGAAGAAGAAACATCAAGCGGCACGAATCATAAAGTAGTTTAGACCTGTTTTAATCCTTTTGATTTTTTTTTTCTAATTTTTTTGGTCGTTTGACCACGGAGAGCCGCTCGGTATCCAATTTTTTTTTTTTAGTGCATGGCCATCGCAAGTCACTTAACGGCATTTTTCTAAAACAATGAGATTTTGCTACGGTTCTATCATGTTATTTTTTTATGGACATAGATAAGTCTTAGACGATCATGAAAGAAACGTATTTGAATAAATAAACAATGATAGACGGTTCCCATTTGCCTTTTCTTTTTAAAATTAAAGAAAAAAACAAAAGTTTTATGCAGTCTTTCTACCCGCAATCCCTCCACTTCTAATGTCTCATTCGATCTGTTTCAATATCATTTTGGGTCTGTTCCGACATCATCTTCAATTCCGATAAGGTGAATTGAGCTTAGATTTTTCTAGCTCAGGCAATGCAGGGAAAAGGAGAAAAGTGAATGCTAAGAAAAAGACAAAGGATTTTGCTATCATCTGGAATTTAGGATAGAAGAAAGTAGCAACCTTTTTTGGGTCGCGCATGGAGAATAAATGGTGGTGAAACAAAGGATGCAAAAGAGGAAAATGAAGGATTTTGCTACCTCTAATAATCGAAGGGGAAAATGGAGATCCACCAGATATCAGTTATGAGTCTGGAATTTTCTCTGAATTATATCACTTGCCACGCACAGCTTCTTTTGGAGAAATTATAAGTAGTTGTCCTATGAAAAAATCAAAATAATTCATTCTACAATAAATAGCTAAAAATAATTTAAAGAATTACTTAAATGTTAAAAAGTACAGTAGTAAAACTTTAAAATTATTTAATTTATAACAAATAGCTACTAAAAGTTATATATATATATATATATATATATATATATATATATATATATATATATATATGAATAACTCAATGGCGATGAAAGCATGAGCCTAAATCATTGCGGCAACATAGTAAGATAATTTACAGGCAGATAAATGAGGTATGAATAGGTTGCTTGTAGTTAGAAATCTTGGCTTTGAGTATTATTGAAACTAAAATATCAATTTAACCTAAGAATATAGAAGACATTTTGTAACTTAAATAAGATTATCACAGTAATTTTAAGTTATCAAAGATTTTTTTACAGAGGCAATATGATCTCTAATGATCTAAATTTATTGTGTTTGATGTGATATATTCTAGCGATTAAAAATTTTTATGATTTAAAATCAGTGCATTAGTTATACCATAAAAATTCTAGATCATTGGCTATAAAATACAAAAATCATCGCTGATTAATAAAAAATCTCTTTTTCTTTTTTTATGGATCCGATTTCTTTCTCTCTCCCTCTCTTTCACCCCGCTGCTACCTCCTTCTCCTTCGCCCTAGAGCTCTGTCAGAGATGATGCCCCGTCCCCCTTGGGTGGCTCTAACAGCACGGATCAATCATTATGGATCGGCGAAGCAAGCATGCGGCCATGTGATGTTGGATGGGTGTCCTAGTTCCCATACACCAAGGCTTATTAAGCCCTCTGGTCCTGCTACTTCGACGTTGGCAACTACAATTATCCGTTGTCCACATTGCCAGCAACTCCAAATCCATTGCTCCTGACAGGAGTCACTGCTCCTCCAAGAAAAAATCCATAGCTGGTGTAACTTTCCCCTCATCGTTATCATCCTCGACTTGGAAGCTAGCTTCCTCCACCATCCTACTGATGCCATCCTCATCACTGCCAACATCCTCATCCTCCATGAGTTTGTCTCCTTTTCCATGACCACGAACTCCAGCCTCCCCTCTTGCCGCAACTGTAAGGGGCAAATTTGTCCCAAATATTTATTACTGAATCATTGTCTTTCATTGATCCTGAATACCCATCATTAGAGATGGTATTATAATCACTTGATGATCAAAAAGATCATTGAGGAACAACTAAATATGATAATTTCATCATCTTTACTCAAATCATCTGAGATCTTGAACGGATTATTTTGTACCAAATACGCTCTTTTTTAGTTTAATAGAACCTTAAGGTAATATTTAGTATGAGGTGATATTTCATTATATTTGAAATATTACTAATGATTTTGAAACGGTGATAGAATTACTTCATTTGATATCCTTATTTGAGGTAATCTTAATCTTATTCAAGAGGTTAGAAATGCTGTATCACCGTAGCAATGGTGATATGCTTTAAAATTTATGAATAATTTTGTCTCTATATTTACTATTAAAAAGATAAGATTATCCTTAATACAATAAAAAATTACAACCACTCCTTCCTCTTCAATTATAAGTGGCACATTCTAATTTTACCCCATCTTTCTTTTTATTTTTTTATTTGATTAATTCAGCGTTTGCATTTTAGGCATTTAAATTGAAGTGAATAAATATTTTAATAATTATATCGCAAGTTTTATTGTTAAGATAATTTTGTATTTCTTAAATTAAAATTAAAGATTTTATATTCATACATCAGGTTACTAAGTTTTAAGAGATACCTTTGATATTGCATGCATGCATGATAATTTTTCATTCTTATAGTATACTAAAAATAATGATTTGTAAGCATTCATGCTTTTTGATTATTGCTTGGTACCAAATAAATAATATTATATCACTGATGATTTTTGTATCAATAATTCTATTATTCAGAAAAATTATTATATTGATTCAATCATCGAGGACAATCATAATACTGATTAATCAAACAGCCCTTAAATTGTTTGTCTTTAAATTGCGCTCGGCTAGGCAAGCCTCTAACTGAAACCAATCCGAACGGATGTTGGTCGGACTAGACCCGGTCCAATTCTGCCCACCTGCGCCGTCCCATCCCTGGCGACCAGGCCGCTAACCACAACCGATTCCCAGACCAGCCCCTCCTCCCATTTTTCCAGCGTGAGAGAGAATATCTCGGCCGAATTTTCTTTCCGGCATTCCTGCTTTTATTGTCCGACTTCTTTGAGATGCCGCACCTCTTTTCCTTGTCTTACCGCTGGCTGTTGCCGGAGCGCTAATGGCTAATATTATTTATGACCGACAGGTATGGTTCTCCAATGCGATCCTAAGCTTTTATTTGATTCAGGATTTATTTATTTATATATTTATTTCATTCTTTTTTCTGGAGGAAGAAAAGAAATAAACGAGACCTAAATCAGTGATTTTCCTGGTTCAGTATGTTCTATAGTGGGCAATTGCTGCCTTTGTGTTTTTTGGTAATGAATTTGGTATATCTTTTAATGGATAACAGCAATAATGTTGTTTTCCATTGTGCGTTGTGATTGCCTTTTCCTTTGAATTATTTTTGGAGATTAATATATCCAATCTCGTTATGTAAGAATGTTCTGTAGCTATGGTTGTTATATGTTGCAGAGGTGTTTGGAACTTGGAGCAGCAGGCAATTTAGGCCAAAGGTGAAGGTGAAGGAAATAGGTAATTACGAATTGCTTTTAGATTTTGATTGGGTTTCGGCTTTGCTCTTTTTTGTGCTTGTTATATTAAATTGCATGCATATTACGATGGTCCTATTATTTTGTCTCTTTATGGTTGGATGTTGCCAGTTCCACAGGTACGAAGGTTTTCCCCTCTTAAGTTTCTTGGTGATGTTGTTTCGAGCTTTGAACTGATTCCATATTTTGGCACATTTTGAGTACTGCACTTATTGCCTAGGAAGTATGATATTTTTGAGATAGTATACTTTTGCTCCAATTGCTGATCGGGGTATGATATGGTTGATGCTGGTGCAGTTAAATGAGCAAGCAGTTCATGTTTATTTTGAAATTTGGCTTGAATCAGGCTTTTTGATTAATAGGCAAGCCAAGTTAGAGCAAGGCCTGGATTGCTCAAACCTTGCTCCATTAAGCCTACAATATAAATAAATAGATAGATAATATCCTATATTATTTCATTTTAATTATTAATGAAAAAAATATTTATTTGTTTATAAAGGACTGATATAGCTTATGTAAAAAAAAGTGCTTTGAGATATAATTTTGGAAATTAGCTCAAAGCCTTAAGGGCATCAGGCTCCTTGCACATATCTGTGACAGGCTGTTCTCAAACAGTTTGCATTTGCTCAAAAATAAATGGACTGTACTGACCTGGCTCAATTAGAAAATGAGCTGAGTTAGGGATATGGTTGCTTGAGCTTGGGCTTGTTTACATCCCTAGTTGATGATTATGCTCAATTTGGGTGGCTATGATGCCATGTTGACATGGGCACACCCGAGTATGATTTTGAGTTTGTTACAAATATGACCATCTAGTTGTTGAGTTTGTAGCCAAAAAGAAAAGCTGGAATTTCTAGAGGAATAAGAAATTAATTATTTAGCTCAATGGTAGATGATCTTGACAACACTTTTTATTTTAGCATGCTTCCAATTAAGAGTACTAAACCTGCTGAATAATCACGAAATTCTTGACTTCTTTAGAAATTTCCTGATCTCATCATCTCTTTCCAGTTCAAAAGGATATTATTGGTGCATTTCTATTCTTTCTTTCGGTCATATAGATACAATAGCCCAACTCTTTGTTCCTTTATGCAAGTCCTCCTCGTCATTGAACCTTATGAATATTATAGGCAATCTAGTCCTTGTGTCCTCTTACATTATGTGGCTTTTGCAGCACAAATGGTTTAGTCCTCTCAGCTGCATGAAGTTTTGCATGTCAGCTGGTTTGGCATCTCATGAGCACCTGATTTGGCCCCATCATATGCTATCATTCATCCCGTTAGCCCATATTTGATCGAGAGGTCAACATCCATCACATTATATATTTCAGCTGCATTGTGTTGTTCTTCTGGCTCGACCCACCAACCGTCATGAGTCTCCTGACTACTGTTGCACCATCATGCAACAGAACAGCAAACATATTTTTTTTCTATCTGCTCAGTTTTGCCCAGATGATCCTTCATTTTGTTATTTGCATGGGAACTCATATTGTTCTTTGGGTCCACTGGCTTGTTGGGCATATTTTTCCATAATTAATACAAGTAAAAGTGCTGCTATGTTCGCCCAACAGCTACCCAAAGAGGGTATAAAACCTTTTTCCCCCCTCATCTATATGATGTGTTATCAGGGCCAAAATAAATATTTTGTCCTAAGCATTTCTACTTGAATTTGATTTACACACCCTATTCATGTAAGCTTGTGGGGATCATTTATCATTTTCTTACAAATATTCACAACTTCACTATTATTTGACCTAGTCAGATGCTTCTTCTAGTGAAAAGCTTAGTCTATCGCATTTGTTGCTTCAAATTTCTTAACATGATATGCAGTTTTGCGGATGCTTATCGATTGGTCCTGAACTAGAGTCCAATTAATGTACTAATTTTTCCGATTTGAGAACTCCCTCTTCAATCACCGTCAGGATCTCATGCGGAGAAAATGATTGGGTGTTCACCCCTATCCATATTTTTCACATATGCAAGCCTGCCATTTTTCAAGTTGCACATCTAAGAAAGGTGTTCCATTCATGCTGGGAATGAAATTAATGGATGGATTTCTTTGGAGATGGAAAATCTGATCCAAATAGGAAGAGTCTTTTGCAAGTCATAGATGCCCTTCTTATGTTTCTTTGAAGGCACTCATAAAGAAGTTTCTATGATCTTTATGTCTCAGATCAGGAAAAGGAACTTTGAAAGCATAAAACTAATAGGCAAAGCTTTCTGCAACTCCGAACTTCTTGCTGGAGACTCCTCTTTGGTTTCATATTGTGGCCTCTTTTAAAGGATGTAAGCTTCTATAATCGACCACGTGTTGGTCCATTTGTACTTCTAGTTCCATCTTGTCCTACCTCATCATGTATTTGAGTGGGAGAGCAGGGGAGCATCATTTCTTTTTTTTCCATATCCGTAATGCAACTTAACTAAATCAAAGTCCTTGATGAGAGTTTGAAAGGCCTAGGGGGCACAAATAAGACTTTGATTTCAGTTGGGTGGCACTCCCTTCCTTCCTCATGAGACTTCCTTATCTTACCTGTATCGTTTTTTGTTAAAAAAGCCTAGTGGTTTGGACTCTAGCAATTGTTCCAAGAAGTAACTCCTTCATGGTACCCTGTTTTTATGACAGACAATCATCTAAATTTCTAAATCAGTAAAAGCCAAATATGGAAATTTTAATATGTGTTTATTTTATTTGCAATCTTAGACTCAATTTTACTCTCTTCGGAGTGTTTGTTGTTGTTGTTGTTGTATACAAAGACATATAATACTATTTCAGAAAGTAGTTCAATACTTGAAAAAGCTCTTTTTAAATCTTTTCTGGGTTTTGACAAGTCTATGGTTTACTTCAGTCCTTGTTGGATGATAATAAAGTGGGAACAAGCTTTGACACCTGTGCTGGCAAAAGAGGACGCCATTCAATCCTCAATCTAGCATTTGAATTTTTTTTTTTTTTTTGCAGATGCCTCAAGAAACTTCAAAACTGTCTGAAGGTCAGTCCTATGGGATTCTTAAAACATTATGGTTGGTTCATGCTAACAAGATGATTTATTTTTTTTCTTTGCAGACACATCTCAAGCACATTTTTATGAGAATGAACAGAAGTTTGACATTGCAAAACCCCTCTGATGCTTTCTGAGAAAGAATCGTGTACTGCTTTGGAGGTTAACTTGGATAAGCAACTGCAAGTTTGGCTAGAAAATCCTAAATGGATTGATCTACCACCAGAAATCAAGGTACTAAGTGCCAGGAATAGTATTTCTCTGATGATTTCTTTCATCTCTCATATTTTTGGTACTTTGATTGTAATTTTTTTATACTTTTTATAATATAAGAAGATAGATGTCAACCTAATGCTTCATTTCTTTGTTTTTGTATAACTAAATAACTAGAATAAAGACCTTCTATTCTTACTGCTAAAGCATATTTTTGTATGGATCAAGGAAATATACCAATCCAATTTTATAAAGCTTGTGTAAAATAGATGTCTATTGAGAAAATAATACAGTAATTATATGAAAATCATGCAGAAATTTTTAGTTGCTGAGAATTTGATGCATATTCCATGTAGGTTAGCATGCCACAAGGTTCTCTTTGCAACTATGACATTGTTGTTGACCACCAGATGCAATCTATAACATTGCTGTTGACCCAGATAAAAAAAGACTGTTTAAAAACATTAAGGTATATATTCCTCTCTAATTACATAAATTCTTAAAATTATTTTATACTAATGACATAATTAGCTCTCTTATCATATTGTTATTAGTATCATTATCAAATGCTTTTCTTTCTTTCTTTGTTTCTTTTTTAACTTATTATGCCACTGTCAGTGCTGTTCTCACTGAGAATAATGCATCAATAGTTGACAAGGAACAACTGGTTGATAGGCAAAATCAAAATATGAACTACTTAGCTTGCTTTCTTCATAATTAATCAATCAATAATAATCTTCTTGACTTGATTTCCATGCTGATATCTATCTAAAAATCCTTGTAGAATCTCATATACCTACTGATTAGTCAGTTCTCAAGATTTGGGTGCTAGCAATCAATGTTTATATATGTATCTGAAGTCAGGCTGAACACAAACTAACAAATAATATGGCTTTTATACTGTTTAACAGCAATTACTGGGGACATACAAAGACTTGCTTCTTGGCACAGTGGTTTTATTGTGTAGACTTTCAGCTAGCTTCATGAATTGTACTTATCTTGAGTTTTAGAGGTCTGTGAAGGAATTTGTTTTGCCCATTTTCTTTTACATACCAATGAGTTCATAATTCCTTGCTAGGGAAAGGTGGCCAGTTTTTAGTTACCATTATGTTCCATGTTTTACAGCCAGATTAGGTTTTTATTTGTAACTCTATGTTCTTTTCAATAAATTAATCTAAATAATATTCACCTCATGTGAAAAATTACTTCTCTGTATTCAACATGTTTGTGTTGATTCATGGCAGTTTCTTACAAGGGGTGTCATAGCATAAGCAAACAAAGTCAAGTTTCTGTCTTTCCTTTGCCTGGTAGATCTGACATCAATTCTCTCCCCTTGCATTTGGTCCTAGACCTGATATCTGTACTGCCACATCTTGGTTTAAGTGGCAGGCCTCCGCTACAATTTCAGAACCCAATTCTGCAATATCTGAAAAACACAATGTGAAGAAATTAATTGAAATATGTGATGTTGATGGTTGTTGATATAGATTTTAGATTGTGCTATTCGTGTATTAAAACTGAGCTTGAAGGGGTACCGTATATGATTTTGCATGCCGTGCTGCCAACATGGGCCCTTTTTTAAAATAAACAAAAGTCCTATCCTTGTGCAAGTAAATTTTAGTAGATCATGCAAAATTGCAGTAAGACTCTGGAATGGAATGGAATTTGACTTGGGGGGCTAGGGATGCAAGTCTTTAATCTATTGGCCTTGCTGTTATTCCAGAAATGCACTTCCAATTTAAGAAATGATGCTGGTAAATCTTTTAATCAGCAGACATCTGTGCATCTTTGATCTTCATGACCGGACAGAGCATTTTAACTTGCACCTTTTATCAGGAAGCATTATCCAGAAAGTTCCTCGTTGATAAAGGATTAAGGCAGGTAGTTGAGGTGGAGCAAGCTGCGATATGGGGATTCCTTTGGTTGTCGGGAGCTATATATGTGCTTGTCTTGGTTGATCAAAATGGAGAAGATCATACTGTAAGAAAACATTTGTTCTTCCCATTGAAATTATTCAAAATGCTATGTTAAACTATCTTTGCTGGAGGAAAGCAAAAAGGATTTCAGAGCTATGACGACCTAAAAGTTCCATGCTTATGTGATTTGTTTCATGGTTTTCTGATTACAGGTAAGATTCAAGCAAGGAAAATCAGGATTTATGAAAAAATTGAGGGTCATTGGAAAGTAGAGCCACTGTTTGTTGATTAGCAGATCTGCCTTCCTTCCAAAACAAAAACATGGGCCGAATATGACTTGTGCACTGGGGTCAAGGGAAGAGTAGGATCCATTGTGAGGTTGGATCAGCTGATCGAGCTGGAGCTTGTCCCACCACCACCTATTTCATGGTATTTGAGGGACATCACCACAAGAACCACTGAGATGCTGGTAACTGACCTTTAGCAGAGGCTGCTAGGCTAAAGGGAGCTGGATATTCAAGTTCAAGGCAAGAAATTGAAACAAGCTGTGACAATAGTGCAGCGTGTTTGGCACATGGTGCTGACAATATTAAAGAGAGATGACATCAGAGAAGAAGTACAAAGCGTCGGAGAAGTGGCAGAGATCTGCTGGTACATTAACCTCCCTTGGCTCAAGAAGATGAATGAGGGGACCCTGAAATTAGAGCCACTATCTATTGAATCTGAAGTACGTATAAAGTTATTGCTTCATTTTATGACATGCTAATAATTACAGCCAATTTCTGATCTTAGATGAAGAAATGAGTAGAAAAAATGATGACAGCTTCAATAGATTTTTGTTCTTTCCTCTGAATCTGTTGCAATGTACCCAGAAGCAGTTCAATTGTATTCCCTACAGACTGCAGTCATTTCATTAATCAAACAAAAGGTGCATTCACTGCTGATGCAGTCTCTTACAGTAAATCATTATGCTTGATCGTGTAATTATGTGAATAGAAACTAATGTCATATTGATTGTTTTCTTTGATCAGGCTATAAAGATCTGCCTTGCTTATACTGCCATAATGGCTGAAAAGTCTCCAGTTAACTTTGGAATTACAATTTGCTTACTCTGGTTTTGTTTATTTTAGCTACTGAAAACTTTATAATACGTAACCGAAGTGTTTTTACCAAGAGGTTCGCACCATTTTCTTCATATGAAGGCGAGAATGCTGATCTTAGTCAAAATTGTGAGTTGATTCGCAAGGGATGAGAAGAACTGCGTTAATTTTCCGTGGCGGCAATAGAAAGCTATACCTCTTTTCTAGCATAACGAGCTCATCTTTGCCGAGTCCTACGGGTTCCCTGGCCTTCATCATGTGCTGTACCTTGCGCAGCTGTTCCAACTTGCTGCCATGGGCATGCCACATCGGATTGCACCACGCATCTATGATGGTACTCATGCAACCATGAATCACAAAATACTGATGAGGTTTTGAGCAAAAGATGACAGCTAGAAGAGAATGCCAAGCTCCAGTTGGTAAAGTTGCATCAAGAAAAAGAGGCGGAGCGCATCCATTTCGCTAAGGCAAGTGCAGCTTTGGAAGAGAATTACTACGAAGAAAACCTCGATCACAAGATGGAAGAACGGATCAGACCATGTGTTGGAGGACTTGTTAGAGGTGGATGGACATCATTTCAAGGTTAGGAGCATTTGGCTCGGGCAGGCATTTTCTTTGCATTTGCATGGCAGAATCTTGTCGGTCTGTTGGGTTGAGAGAGCTCTGAAACTCCCCTGACAAGTGGCAAAGGGTCCATTCTTTTATGCGACGACCTCTCACCATCTCGGAAAAGCTATCAACTCATGCTGCTTATCAATCGTCATGACCATTTGCATTCATCATCATAATCGAGATCCTCCTATAACTTCCAAACATAGAGGTCTCTTGATGGAAAGATACTTTAGTAGATTGGGTCAGAGCACCAGGAGTATTATTTTTGAAAATGGTACGAGTCTAAAAAGATAGAAAAAATTCATGGTTGAACCGACCATCCACTCGTGGAAGTTATTATTTTCTTTCTTGTGAAAGTTATAGTGGTATGGTTACCATTTACATTATCATTGTGTTGAAGATGTAGACTTGTAGCAGAGACTGTTGATCATCTATTTTTTCAATACCAAGGATCAGTTGTAGCAGCAGATGAAGCCACATCATGTCCTCAATATGTTGACTCTTTAACAAGCCTAGAATTCTCTTCTTCAACAATCGCAATTGAAGGATGATTGGGAAATCCAAACTATAGTTTGTTATTGTCTATGATGGATATGAAAAGTTAAGAATGAATATCTCTTTCATAAAGCACTCTTTAACCCAATTTGGGTAGTTACACAGGCAATGAAAAATTCGAAGGAATATCTACAGTTGAAGAACAATGCTATCATTCCTAATCCTGGCATCTAAGATCCTATTCCACAACCTTTAGTGGATTATATCAAATATGTTGCTTGAATACCCCCTTCAACTAGGGTTTTTAAAAATAAACTTTAATAGTTCAGTCTAGCAGAATGGAGCTGGAGTGCGGTTGGTTATAAAGGATCACTTTACTCAGATGTTATTGGCTCTAGCTCTTGCTATTCCAGTTAAGTTACAATTGGTACCACTTGTGGAGCTTTCAAAGGTGTGGCATAGAATTCAGACAGCTGCTCAACATTATCAATCATCCAATAAGATATTGAAAGGTGTTTTAGCGATGGTGAGTTCTTGACTCCATGGCATAGACTCCATCAAGCATCCTTATCTCACAAATCTGATTCATTTTATCGCTTCAGCCTTAAGAATAGAATGTCAACATATTTAAAGAGGAGCAAACTAAATGACAAATTTCTTAGCAAATTAGGTAGCATGGTAAGGAGAAACTAAAATTTGACTCAGGTTTGCTGGCACATCTTCTTCAATCAGTCCGAGCTGATGCCCGGAGAGTCCTCTTTCTGAGGAGCTAATCCTCCTGTCTTATTATCATAATATAAAAAAACAGACCAGAGCTAAGTGCCACGTGTAAATAAATATGCATGCATGGTTAAAGTCCGCTCCTATTATAGTTCCAACGATCAATCATCATCAATGCATCCATGAGACAACACATATAATTCCAATGCCATCATTTAGTGGGCTATTGAAATCTAAAACGAAAGGAAGAACTCGGTCTCACTGGATAATAGTGAAACTTGATTCTCGGCAAGAAAATTCTGGTACTAATGAGATGCCTAAGCTATGTGTAATACCCCTATTTAAATAAAAAAAATTAAAATTTGGTCATGCATCAGTGCGTGCCTACGCGTCAGTGCGCGCCTACGCGTCAGTGCGCGCACCTGCGTGCATGGCAGCGCGCAGGCAGGGGAGGGCTCGTAATACCTCCATTTAAATAAAAATAATAAAATTTGGTCGTGCGTTAGTGCGCGCCTATACACCTGGCAGCGCGCGTCAGTGCGCGTGCCTACGTGCATGGCAGCGCGGGCAGAGGAGGGCCGAGCCCTCCCATCGCCGTTAAAAGGTAGCCGTGCCGGCCCCCTCCGCCCTTATCTCGCCGGCACCATCATCCCGGTAAGCACCTCGTCGCCGGTGAGGGAGAGAGAGAAGAGAGGGAGAAAAGGAGGGAGAGGGCCATCGGACGGCCCTCCCCTAGCCGCGGCATGCCCGTTGGCTCGTCGGCTCGGGCCGCGAGCGGCAGCCCCCACCAGCGCTGGAGCGGCATCCGATGGGAATCCAGCTGGCCGAGGGAGGCCGGCTGTGCCACCGCCCCAAGGAAGGGCGGTCAAGAAGAAGAAGAAGAAGAGGAAGAAGAAGAAGAGAGGGAAGAGAGAGAAGGAGGGGGCAGCGGCCGGCACTAGGTCGGTCGTCGATGGTTGGCTGGCAGCCAGGGGAAGGGCTGACGGCGACCCTAGGCTGTCGGCAATTTGCCCCCTGGTTCGGGTGAACCAGGGGCAGAGAGAGGGAGAGGCAGCAGGCTGGGCCCGGGTTCAGCCCAGCCCAGCCCAGCCCAGCAAGCCCATTGGGGCCTAATTTTTGGGCCACAAATTGGGTCAAGCCTAATAAAAAAAAATAGGGTTTTGATCAGCTTGGATCCTAGTTTGTCAAAGAATTTTTATTTCTCCATTTGAGTTTCTATATTTGAAGATATTCAAGTTTCAAGTTGGGCCCAGAATTAGATTGGGTAGAGTACAGGATTCATTTTGGACATCCTGATTTTGAAGATTAAAAATTGAAAAAATTATGTTGTAGGTACCTAGGAGCCTAATTAGCTGATTTACATCCTTGGAATGGCGTTAGGAGGTAAGTAAGCCATTTATCATGATTTTCATGAATTATTAAAGTATACAAATTATGGATTTAAAAGTTACATTGTTTTACATGTGCATTATTTAAAAAATAAAAAAAATGAATTTGGTATCCCATATGTGCAAATAACTATTTTACATGATTATGTTGAAATTGCTACGTTCTGAAAAATATTTGGTACACCATATATACAATTGATTATGTAACGTAGTTATTGAAATTGTTAATTTTGTAAAATATATGTACCCCATGCATCCAAATGATTATTTGACATGGTTATTTTGATATTGCTAATTTCTGTAAAATATTGAGTATATTAAAATTATTTGCAAGTATTCATGTATTTTGACATATCAAACCATTGCAAATATGAAAAACATATGGAGTATGTTTTTGCAACAATAACTGTGAGCATGCAAATATGACATGAAAATGGGGTTTTATGAATATAAAATATACCACCCACGGTTCGCTATGTTATGACATGATGACATGATGATATGATATGATTTTTGACTCCGGGACCCATCTCCATAGGGGATATATGTGGAGGATACACCCATGTGGTGCTCTATTATGTGATATGTCATGACTTTTGATATGATTCTGGTACCAGGACCCTTTCTCCATAGGGGAGATATATATGGAGGATACACCTATGTGGTGTTCTAACCCTGTTATAGGGGTATATGTAGACATAGTGTGTGACCATGACGTATTTGTAATAAGACAGAACATCAATGCTAATGAAAGTGGATTTTAATTTATCTGTCTTCAATTGATTTCAAGTAAGTGAATATCATTTTGGCATATTTATAAAAGAATGAATATCTTGGATAATCAGATAATATGTATTTTTGAAATACTATATAGCATTGGCTTTCAAATTACATTGAGCATATATTATGCATACTTTGATAACATGATGAAATGTTTTTGAATTATGGAAGCTTGGCATATTTTTGGATATATGAAAACTTAATTTGTTAAACCTTGAAATGAATATGTTATGTTATAGTAGGCTTACTTACTAAGTGTGAACTCATTTAAATCTCACAATATTTTTTAGAACCACAAAACTGAAGAAGCAATTATTGGGGTAGTTTTGGAGCTTCCACCTGTGTAATAGATCTCATTATGTTCATGTAACCCCAATTATGATCTTGTGATTTTGGAATGTTGCCCAAACATTATATGGCTTGTATTAAGGATATTTTGGACCTTAAATTATATGCAGTTTATTATCCCTCCTTGCATTATTTGTTATGTTCTGGACGCCTTGCATGCCTAGCATGCGGCGGGTTGCCACCCCTGGATCCACCACCAAGTCTGGGGCATGACAACTTAAGTGGTATTAGAGCCTAGGTTTGACCTTAGAGACAAACTTAGGATTGATCCTAGGCAATATGTTAGGATAACTTTGGAAGGGTAATAACTCTGAATAAATAGTGAATAATTTATTATGAAAGCTTGGAAAATTGATCTATGAAGGAAATAAGTGACATGTTGTCTTGACAGGAATTGTAAGGATGGTCCGCCGCACTAAGAGTCAAAGACATGATGAGGGCTCTCAGGCGGGGGATCCTAGCCAACAGGGAGGCCAGGAAGCCTCTGGAGGTTCTGGCTCCGTTGCTTTGGCTGACAATGGCCAACAGTAGTTTCAGACTGACCTGCTCCAGGCCTTTGCGAGAGTGACTCAGGCAGTGTAAGCCATGCAACAGCAGATTCAGTAAATACTGCCTGCTCAGCCTGCCCCCTCCGCTCCGTAGACTCAGCATTCCCCTTCCACTCCCCAGATTAGGCCAGCCCAGCCCGAACAGCCTGCTCCATCTCGGCCCTGGCGAGGAGGGGGTCGTAGCTCTGCTGAGTTTAAGAGCCTGACCCCTGCTCCCTTCCTTGGATCCACCAACCTACTGGAGGCTGAGAGGTGGATGAGAGAGATGGAGAAGGCCTTCGCGGCCCATGGTAGCCAGAAGGAGGAGCGGATCAGATTTACCAGTGGATCAGATTTACCACCTACCTCCTTCAGGGTGAGGCATATGATTGGTGGCTACTGGAGGAGCAATGGCTGGGTGGTCGGGATATCTCCTGGGGAGAGCTTAGGGAGGCTTTTTATAACAAATACTTTTCTAGGAGTGTGTAAAAACAGATGAAGTCTGATTTTATGAGATTGGAGCAGAAGAATCTCTCCGTGGCCCAGTATGAAGCAGAATTTAGAAGGCTGGCTTTGTTTGCTCCTGACTTGGTAATCACTAAGAAAGCCAAGATCACCCACTTCACCGAGGGACTGCAACCCAGATTGAGGCAAGCAGTCAATGCATTTGAGCTTCCCACATACGGTGCTATGGTGAACAAGGGCCTAGTGATTGAAAGGGACATGAATGCAGTCCAGAGGGAGAGGGAGCAGCAGATGAAGAAGAGAAGACCTCCTTTTGGCCAATCTTTTGGGCAGGCCAAGAAGAAGAAGGGTTTTTATTAGGCTCCCTCAGGACAGAAGAATAAAAAGACCTGCTGCCCTCATTGCGGGGGTGCCCACCTGGGCAGGCAGTGATGCAGGACGATGGGTGCCTGTTTTATATGTGGGAAGGCGGATTACAAGATGGCCACCTGTCCATTTTGGAAGGATCAGCAACCCCCTTCTGATCAAGGAAAGAGTCAGCAACAGCCCAGGACTCAAGGAAGGATCTACACCCTCATTCAGCAGGATGCTGCCACCTCTAACTCTGTGGTGACAGGTATGCCTGTTAATTTAAGATTTCCTAGCATTAATATTTGTGTAGTGCATTGATCTTGAATGATAGATAAGATAGATAATATTAAATTTATGACATCTAAGAAAAGTTAAATTTTATGATCAGGTATGATTAAAGTAGCCAACTCTTTTGCTCACACTTTAATTGATCCGGGTGCTACACATTCATTTGTATCTGATATCTTCTTTGCCAAGAATGCATCTCTGACACCCATTCCTCTAAAGCTAGAGTTGCATATTGCCTTTCCTAATGAAGATGTTATGTTGGTGGACTAAGTATGTAGATCTTGTCTGATTAACATTGAAGATAAGGATTTGAATGCTAATCTGCTAATCCTCCCATTGAAGTCCTTTGATGTAATCCTGGGAATGGACTGGTTGGCCTCCTATCATGCTTCAGTGGACTGTTTCAGGAAGAGGGTGATTTTCATAATTCTTAATCTGCTTGAATTCAGTTTTGTTGGGAGCCAGGAGAACCTTGCCTCAGTGATGGTGTCAACTCTGCAGGCTGAAAAATATTTGAGGAAAGGTTATTAGGGGTTTCTTGCTGTAATCAAGGATCTTCAGCAAGAAGAAATTAAGCTAGAAGACATTCCAATGGTTCAGGAATTTTTTGATGTCTTTCCGGAGGAATTAATCGAATTGCCCCCGGATCGGGAGGTTGAGTTTACCATTAATCTGGCCTCTGGCACTAGACCTATATCCAAGGCTCCTTACCGCATGGCCACAGCCGAGCTTAAGGAGTTGAAGAGTCAGTTGCAAGAGCTTCTGGATCGAGGATTCATTAGACCTAGTATCTCTCCTTAGGGTGCTCCAGTATTATTTGTTAAGAAAAAGGATGGCAGTCTTCAGCTCTGCATTGATTACCGTGAAATTAATAAGGTGACAGTGCGAAACAAGTATCCTTTGCCGAGGATTGATGATTTATTTGATCAACTTCAAGGAGCTCAGGTGTTCTCTAAGATTGATCTCCGGTCAGGGTATCATCAGCTCAAGATCAAGGCTGAGGATGTGTCCAAGACTGCATTCAAAACTAGGTATGGCCACTATGAGTTCTTGGTGATGTCGTTTGGGTTTACTAATGCTCCGACAGCATTCATGGACTTAATGAACAGGATCTTTAAGTCATACTTGGATCAATTTGTAGTGGTCTTCATCGATGACATCTTGATTTATTCCAAAAGCCAGAAGGAGCACGAGGATCACCTAAAGATTGTTCTGCAGACTCTTTGGGAGAAGAAGCTATATGCCAAGCTACAGAAGTGTACCTTCTGGATGACTCAAGTATCCTTCGTGGGTCATGTAATATCTAAAGATGGCATATCTATGGACCCGAAGAAGATTGAGGCTGTTGTGAACTGGAGTCGGCCTTTCAATGTGTCAGAAGTCAGAAGCTTCTTGGGGCTGGCTGGATACTACCGCAGATTTATTGAGGGCTTCTCTCGCATTGCTCTACCCTGACTCGCTTAACCCAGAAGCAAGCAAAGTTTGAATGGACCGAGGAGTGTGAGAAAAGTTTTCAAGAGCTGAAGTAGCGTTTGGTGTCAGCCCCTATCCTTACCCTTCCATCTGGATCTGGAGGATTTACTCTATTCACTGATGCCTTTCGGAAGGGATTAGGATGTGTTCTAATGTAGAGCGGGAAGGTGATAGCTTATGCCTCCAGACAGTTAAAGCCTTATGAGCAGAATTATCCTACCCATAACTTTGAATTAGCTACTGTAATTTTTGCCTTGAAGATTTGGAAGCATTATCTGTATGGGGAGACTTGTGATGTGTATACAGATCATAAGAGTCTGAAGTATATCTTTACACAGAAGGAATTGAATTTAAGGTAGAGGAGATGGTTGGAGCTGTTGAAAGATTATGAGCTAAATCTGCACTACCACCCTGGGAAGGCAAATGTTGTGGCAGATGCCTTAAGCAAGAAGTCCTCATCAGAGTTAGCTTTTATAATTACTTCTCAACCTCATATCCGAGGAGACCTTGCGAGGTTAGAGGTTGGATTGAGAGTACAACAGTTCGATGGGCAGATTGTATCACTAGTACTCCAGCCAACTCTGATTGATAGAATTAAGTCCTTCCAAAAAGAAGACTTGGAATTGCAAATGATTAAAGAAGCGGTGCAGTCTGGGGCTCAGAATGAGTTTAGCATAATGGAGGATGGGTCTCTGAGGTTTGAGGGTAGTCTCTGTGTTCCAAATGTGGAAGAGCTAAAGGCTGAAATCTTGAAGGAGGCTCACTACTCACCCTATACAGTGCATCTTGGAGGCACAAAGATGTACAGAGATTTAAGAGGAAATTTCTGGTGAAGAGGAATGAAGAAGGACATTGCTCAGTATGTGGCCAAGTGTCAAGTGTGTCAGCAGGTGAAGGCTGAGCATCAAAGGCTTGCTGGACCTCTTCAGTCATTGATGATTTCTCAGTGGAAATGAAAAAATATCACCATGGATTTTGTGACTAGTTTGCCTAAGACTCCCAGGGGCAATGATGCAGTCTGGGTCATCGTGGACAAATTGATGAAGTCAACCCGTTTCTTGCCTTTCAGAGTTGGAGTCTCTAATAAAAGATTGGCCAATATGTACATAGAGCAGATTGTGAGACTCATGGAGTTCCCATGTCTATTGTATCAGATCAGGATACTAGGTTTGTGTCCCAATTTTGGAAGAGTCTTCATAGAGCTCTAGGGACCAAACTGAACTTCAGCACAGCCTTCCACCCACAAACTGATGGGCAGTCTGAGAGGACCATACAGATTTTGGAGGATATGTTGCGAGCCTGTGTGATGGATTTAGGAGGTGCTTAGGACAACTACTTACCCTTAGTGGAGTTTGCCTATAATAATAGTTACCAAGCCAGTATCCAAATTGCTCCATTTGAGGCTCTGTATGGCAGGAAGTGCAGATCTTCCTTGTGTTGGAATGATATGGGAGAGAGGAAATTGCTGGGCCTTAAGCTGATTCAGCAAACAGTAGAGAAGGTGTAGTTGATTAAAGAGCGGCTCAGCGCAGCTCAGAGCCGACAGACAAGTTATGCTGATGTTAGAAGGAGGGAGTTGGAATTTCAGGTCGGGGACCATGTCTTCCTGAAGGTGTCGCCAACCAAGAATGTGATGAGATTTGGGATCAGAGGCAAATTGAGTCTACGCTATATTGAGCCTTTTGAGATTTTGAGCAGAGTATGAGAAGTGGCCTACAACCTAGCTTTACCACCGGCACTCTCTGGAATACATAATGTGTTCCATGTCTCCATGCCGAGGAGGTACATCCCAGACTCAAGTGATGTGGTAGAGTTTGAGCCTATTCAGTTGAAGGATTTGACCTATGAGGAGCATCCTGTGCGCATCATGGACCGCAAGGATCAGGTTCTGAGGAGGCGTAGCATTCCCTATATCAAGTTTCAGTGGAGTAATCATTCTGAGCGGGAGGCTACTTGGGTGCTTGAAGAAGAAATGAAGCAGAAATACCCTCATGTATTTGTAATATAGTTTATGAATGTGAAATGAATGGATGATATCTTTTCTTGAATGAAAATCTAGTTGATTTTGCGGTCTGAATTTTGAGCCTTATTTTGTGTTTGTTGAGCATTAATTTCAAGGCCAAAATTTTTATAAGGAAGGAAGGATGTAATACCCCCATTTAAATAAAAAAAAATTTTGTCGCGCGTCAGCACGCGCCTGCGCGCATGGCAGTGCGCTGCAGCGCGCGGGCAGGGGAGGGCTCGGCCCTCCCTCGCCGTTAAAAGGGAGTCGTGCCGGCCCCCTCTGCCCCCATCTCTGCTAGCGCCACCGTCCCGATAAGCACCTCGTCACCGGTGAGGGAGAGAAAGAGGAGAGAGAGAAGAGGAGGGAGAGGGCCGTCGGGTGGCCCTCCCCTAGCCGCAGGAGCCGAACCGGCTTCCGCCTTGGTTCTGTCTCGACGGCGTGCTCGCCGGCTCGCCGGGCCCAGGCCGCGAGCAGCGGCCCCCACCGGTATCGAGGCGGCGTTCGGTGGGGGTCCGACCGACCGAGGGAGGTCGGTCATGCCACCACCCCAGGGAGGGGGGGTCGGGAAGAAGAAGAAGAAGAGGAAGAAGAAGAAGAGAGAGAAGAGAGAAGGAGGGGGCGGCGGCCGCTGGCGGTGGCCGGTACTAGGTCGGTCGTCGGCGGTCAGCTAGTGGCTAGGGGAAGGGCCGACGATGGCCCTAGGCCACTGGCAATTTCCCCCTGGTTCGGGTGAACCAGGGGTAGAGAGAGGGAGAGGTAGCGGGCTAGGCCCGGGTTCGGCCCAACCGAGCGAGCCTATTTGGGCCTAATTTTTGGGCCCCAAATTGGGTCTGGCCCAATAAAAAAAAAATAAGGTTTTGATCATCTTGGATTCTAATTTATCGAAAAAATTTTATTTTTCCATTTGGGCTTCTATATTTGGAGATATTCAAGCCCCAATTTGGGCCCAGAATTAGATTGGGCAGAGTATAGGAGTCATTTTGGATATCCTGATTTTGAAGATTAAAAATTAAAAAAATTATATTGTAGGTACCCAAGAGCCCAATTAGCTGATTTGCTTCCTTGGAATAGTGTTAGGAGGTAAGTAAGTCATTTATCATGATTTTCATGAATTATTAAAGTATGCAAATTATAGATTTAAAAGTTATATTGTTTTACATGTGCATTATTTAAAAAATAAAAAAAATGAATTTGGTATCCCATATATGCAAATGACTATTTTACATAATTATGTTGAAATTGCTACGTTCTGAAAAATATTTGGTACACCATATATACAATTGATTATGTGACGTAGCTATTGAAATTGCTAATTTTGCAAAATATATAGTACCCCATGCATGCAAATGATTATTTGACATGGTTATTTTGATATTGCTAATTTCTGTAAAATATTGAGTATATTAAAATTATTTGCAAGTGTTCATGTATTTTGACATGTCAAATCATTGCAAACATGAAAAATATATGGAGTATGTTTTTGTAACAATAACTGTGAGAATGCAAATATGACATGAAAATGGGGTTTTGTGAATATAAAATATGCCACCCACTGTCCGCTATGTTATGATATGGTAACATGATGACATGATGATATGATATAATTTCTGACTTCGGGACCCACCTCCACAGGAGATATATGTAGAGGATACACCCATGTGGTGCTCTGTTCTGTGATATGTCATGACTTTTGATATGATTCTGGTATCAGGACCCTTCCTCCATAGGGGAGATTTATATGGAGGATACACCTATGTGGTGTTCTGACCCTGTTATAGGGGTATATGTGGGCATAGTGTGTAACCATGGCGTATTTGTAATAAGACAGAATATTAATGCTAATAACAGTGGATTTTAATTTATCTGTCTTCAATTGATTTCAAGTAAGTGAATATGATTTTGGCATATTTATAAAAGAATGAATATCTTGGATAATCAGATAATATGTATTTTTGAAATACTACATAGCATTGGCTTTCAAATTGTATTGAGTATATATTATGCATACTTTGATAGCATGATGAAATGTTTTTGAATTATAGAAGCTTGGCATATTTTTGGATATATGAAAACCTGATTTGTTAAACCTTAAAATGACTATGTTATGTTATAGTAGGCTTACTTACTGAGTTTGAGCTCATTTAAATCTCACAATATTTCTAAGAGCCATAAAACTGAAGAAGCAATTATTGAGGTAGTTTTGAAACTTTCACCTGTGTAATAGATCTCATTATGTTCATATAACCCCAATTATGATCTTGTAATTTTAAAATGTTACCCAAACATTATATAGCTTGTATTAAGGATATTTTGGACCTTAAATTATATGTAGTTTATTATCCCTCATTGCATTATTTGTTATGTTCTGGACACCTTGCATGCCTAGCATGCGGCGGGTTGTCACCCCTGATCCACCACCGAGTCTGCGCCACCACCGAGTCTGGGGCGTGACACTATGACCCACCGAAAAAAATTAACAAGGCTGGAAGAAGGTCAGCTATAGAGGCATGGCGTCCATCAGCAAAGCTTGATGCATGGGATCCAGATGGGTCTACCATGTGTTTTGGACTCAAAATTAATGTTGGATAGGGAAGATGGCGAAGGAGCACTGTTATTGCAAGCCAGCGCTTGAGACTAACCATGACCTGGAGACCATTTGTCTGGACCTAGAAGGTCCGGTCAATTTCGAGATATAAATGTTTCATGCCGAAGGATGCTATCGGACTCACGTGCGTTGCTTGTTTGACCTACAATACAAAGCCATGATGGTGGTCGGGTTGAGCTTTCTTCGCATCCGAAGCGAGAGAGAGAGAGAGAGAGAGAGAGAGAGAGAGCTGGGCAAATTATTATTATTAATTTAACAAACAAAAACCAAGCAAAATAAAATTCTTCCCATATTATAAGCAGAATAGAATTCCATTGAAATTTGAATTGAAATCACTCATCCCTCTTATATGTTTGATTTACATAGCAATAAAAATCGAAACCAAAAATTTGAGTAGGCTAGATTTTTAGATGAATATATTGAAAATATATTAAAAATTATAAAAAATATCTATAAAATCAAATTTGTCATGAGAAAAGAAAAAGGGGGTTTTATTGAAAATGCTAGTAGATTCTGCCATTACTCACTAAAATCTAATAAATAGTAATTAAAAAATATCGATATAGGGACTGATTCATCCTTGTTGATAGTGTGTTTGAAGAATATAGAAGGAACGTTGAGTGTGAAGAGAAAGAAAAAAGATGTTAGGTAAAAAAAAAACTAAGAGAACAGTGTATTGGGTTACATTGGTTAGAACGGATTTGCTAAGTAAGGGTTTGAATTTTAAATCTTTCCCATATATAATTTTAATTTTAAATAGAATAAAAATCAAATTTTAATTCTATTTAAATAAATATTTAAAATTAAAATTAATATTTTTGATTTTGAATGGAAAGGGTCATTTCTATGAACCAAAATGAACCCTCAGGTTTCTAAGTTAGAAACACCGTGGTGCCTCGAGCTTAAGTGGATCCTTGAAAGTAACACGGCTAGGTCCGGGCAATAGTTTTTACCGTCTCAAATTTCTATGCATGAGAAAATGCTCGTTGATGACGAGAAACTCGCATTCGTTCATGCAAAAAAAAAAAACGAACTCCAGGCTCTACGCAACCAATGTTTTCATGTTCTTTTGGAAATAAATTTGCACAAATGATCATGCTAGAAATGTTGTTTTTGATATTCCCCAGTCTAGAACCATCGAATCCATTTTCTTTGGCCTGAAGTAACAACATGAAACAAAGATTTGCCACTCTCTGAAAGTATCTTACGCAGTAATCGAGAACTAAAGTAAACTTAAATTTTTTTCAAAAAAAAATGTCTACCAAAAAAAAGTAAACTTAAAAAATTAGATGAAATCCAAAAACAGACAAGCACAAGATTTTATTTCCATGATGATGACTTAAAATCTTGCTCTCTGTTCCCACCTTCGGTCCCCATTCATTGTGTAAGACAGGGTGGCTTGGCTCTAAAAGCCCGGCCTGGTGTGTGATTGGCTGGCTGAGAACCAGTCTGGCCCACTAGTAGTTCATATCTCGTATCTTTCGTTTACTTGCCTCCAGAGTCGTATTCCCGTCGTCTCTCCTCATCCTCATAAATTGGCATCCATCTGACTCTCACCTCAAATCCCTCTTGTTCACTCATGTGATGGAGACCTTTCACTCCAACAAAACGTGACGCAAAAGAACATGAGGCCCATGATCTTGGCCGCTTTCTAACAACACCGGGCACTGGGTAGGCAAACCAGTCCATCAACCAAAGGGATTATCCTCCCAGAAGTGGCAACACTTCAACGCCACCTTTGTGAAAGTTCCTACCTTCTGAGAGAAAAGAGATGCCAAACCCTACCTTAACTGCCCAAATAGAGCATGTGCACCAGCCCTCACCCCTTTGCCCACCACCCCCTCCACAGCTTGTGGCCTCCATGGATCAAGATGCCACCACGTTTGTGGCCTGGAGAGGTCGCACCAAATATCTGGAAGAGACTGAGACCACGTCATTTTAGCACCCAAGTCTCGGCAAACACGTGCGCGATCAGGCCATTCGGCGCAACCGCCACGGCAATACCTACCTAATAGTTAGGCTCCTTTCTCATTCCCTTGGCCGGGCACAAAAATGGCCGATGCTTAAAGGCAGGATTCGGTTTGCCACGAATGGCTGGGTTGGCTGGGTTGGCAGAGGGGGCTCGGCTGAGTGGTGGAAAATGGTTGAGAGGGAGGGAGGGACACGCCTGGGTGCATGCATGTGCATGCGCGTGCAGATGTGCTTCGACTCTTGTCACGTAGAAAAATATCCTCTTGGTGATCAAGCTTGAGTTGCAGCAATGGCTTTCTATCAAGATAATTACATGATCTAATGATTATGAAACGGGATAAAGATATAGCATCCATTCCTCCCTTCTTGCCAGTTGTTTCTGTTTTTCTCCTTCGTATTCTCATAGATACAACAACCATGTTATAAACTTAAGAATGATGGTGATCGCAGAATTGAAATTTTTAATAATTCAAAGTGATGCAGGTGTTGAGATGATGTCGAATTTGCTGTCAACTTCTTAGCAGCCAATAATAAGCAGGCCCTTCAGCATCCACATATGTTTAATTTTCAGGTGGCCAATAATTAATATAACTTCGCAACCACCCATAATGCAAAAAAAAAAAAGAAAAAAAAAAGAAAGGTTCTTATTGTGTGGCATAGAACAAATATAATGTTTTCTGCTTTTAAGAAGTTAGGCCACCTTAAGCGATATATACTATTGATGGTGCACGGTTATTCTTAGCAATTAAATGCAGGAACTGCTAATTTGCTCAACTAGAAATTAACGAGCATATTTTGCAATCATAATTAAAACAAATCACTTATGCCAAACTAGTGATCTTTTAGCTCGTCATTATTGGAGACAAACTTATAACTAATAAAAACCAGTCCTCACATAATTAAGCTTAATCATAGGTATTTTGTACAGTGACCAAAGTGCAACATTACTTTGATACTGAAGGATGATTACCATCATCAATATTGTCCATAAGCATCATTTCTTTTTATTTAATCGCCATTGAGAGACTGTATCGACCAGAAGTCCTCGACAGACCAGAAGTTATCGCTGGATTCAGTGGAGAATTGAGGTGCAAGTGCATCAGGATTTGTGACGTGGTGTTCGGTGTAAGTCGGCTGAGCCCCTCCATCTTCTACACTGTTTGTTTGGCTGGTACTGGTGCTAGCTTCATCAATGAGCATGGGCTGGTAGTCGAAGGATTCGCCATGCTTAGCCTTCTTTTGTATTCTTGTCCTCCAGTAGTTTTTTATCTCGTTATCGGTCCTCCCAGGCAGCTGCCTCGCAATTTTTGACCACCTCATTGCAGAAAAGACGATAGAAATTATCAGAAATGATTATAAATACCTCAATTGCATGGTGGCATGGTGATGTGCAAGAACCAGTATAGTGCATGCATGCAATCATGGAAATATTTTACAAGTGTCTTAAAACGATGGAAGATTTCGAGAGTTGGTGCATGCTAGATAATATATATCTTCCCATGATTTATAGAATATTTCATAGTGGTTCTTCATTATTTTATTGGCAATTGTTTGCCCTAAAATTTTTTTAATGCCATTATTAATGGTAAAACATTTATTTAGTTCTTAATTCAATTATCACCTCAGCTGCATGGCCAATGCAACATATGATTTCAACATCCAAGTTTTTTTTTTTTTATTTTTTGATTTATTGCAAATATATTGAGATAGTTGCGATGCTTTAAGGTTTAGCAATAAAATTATTTGAAAGTGGTCAAAAATATCTTAGCGCTATAATTTTTAAATGTTAAGGCTACTGATTTTGATATTTCAATGATTTTTCCTTTTCTTTTTTTTTTGTAAAAGCAAAATATAATTTCTAGGACCTCTATAATAATATTCAAACATGTTATCATGCATTCAGATGCACCTAAATTTATGCATTTTTTTTCCTAATATTACGATATTATGAGTGATGAAGAAACTGTACAATGAGAAATACAATAAAGAAAAGATTTCTTGAACTACTGAGAGACAAGAAATAAGGACTAATTTTTCTAAGTACTTATCAATGATGAAGGTTATCCCGTAACAAAAGTAGTTCCCTGTCGTTGAATTTCTCTCTAAGCAGTTATTTTGAATGACACAAAAAAACCACATCCACATCCAAGTTATGAAACTTGGATATTTTCTATTGTGATAAAAATAGTGAATTCGTGTTGTGAGGGAGAAGTGGTTCTTGCCAGTTTCTTTATGTCCATAATTTCATGCACGTGTTTTTTTTTTTCTAACGAGAGAGAGAAGGAGAGAGAGAGAGAGAAAGAGACCATGGAAATCATTGACTAATACAATATTACAAACAAGTGATTAATAAGCATAGCATCTTGTCCACATATATGTAGCCATGGCCATGGTTTTAGTTTCTTATGCACTGATTATTGGATAATAGTATAATACAGACGGGTGATTAATAGAGAACTAGCATCCTGTCCACACATGTTGCCATGACCATGGTTCTATTCCTTATAAAACCATCAATTCTTTCCAAACTAACAAAGACTTCCACTCTCTCTTCAAACTTGGGCTCACCTATTTCCCCATCTTGCATGAAGCTCCATGATCAGCAGCTGCTCTTCTGGCGTGATGTTCCCCCGCCGGACATCAGGCTTCAGGTAGTTCAGCCACCGAAGCCGGCAGCTCTTCCCCGTGCGATTCAGACCTTCACAAGAAGTTAATAACAAGGGAAAGAGAAAAAGAAAGATGATAGAATGGAGCCAGCTGGATAGAGAGAGGCGAAGACGAAACGGAGACGAGAGAAGACGAGATACCTGCAGACCGAGCGAGGTTGTTCCAAACACCCTCACCATGGTTTGCTATGTAGTTGATGAGGATGAGGTCTTCCTCCATGGTCCATGGACCTTTCCTCACCTCAGCCTCTTGGCTGCTGTTTATCCTCTTATCCATGCTGTTAGCTTCCTCCACCATGGGAGAGAAGCGAGGAGAGGGGGAGACAGTGAGAAAGAGTGTGAGATAAATAGGAGTTTGGAAGGTGTGGATGGTTAATAAGGTAAGAGGTTGTTGTAGGCTTTATAGACGCAACAATGAGAGTTTTGTATCCTTATATCATGATTGAACCCTAACAAGGTTTAGCTTTCTCGGATAAAAGCAGGCTTATATTTGCTTAATCCATGTAAAAGATGTATTTCTTCTTTTTTTTTAAAAATAAAAAAATGTAAACTTGTAATGGTTTTCTACATGCCAGAAATGCTTCATCGCCCTTCATGTGGCGATACAAATGCTTCCATTAGTTTATAATGTCCATTTTCCAGTGTTCTGGCAAATTGCTATTAAGGAACAAGACCATGTTTAAATGTTATTAGAACTCAGTTAGGCAATGCCATTTGAGCTCAAGTTTTGGCCATTAAACCAAGTTAGGTACAGAGTTAGACAAAACACCAGACGTAGACTACTGGTCAGAGAAGCGGCTCTGATCTATATATTCTCCTCAGAGAAGATAAGAAGCTGCACTACAAGATCATGGCGCTTGAATTTTTGATCAGTGGACGACAGCTATTGCCGTATTGATTGATTTATGTCACTGTTCAATCAACATTCACGTATCAATGCTGTCTTCAATACGCGCACATATAGAATTCTATGAAAGTATGCTATCCTCTTTGCTCTTGTGAAAAATTTTCTAGGACTGGAAATGGACAAATTTACAGAGGTTCTAGATATGCCAAATGATTGGTCCCTCAAATGCATTCCATCTCTATCCGTCATCGCTCTCTCTTCGACGTAGCAGCATACACAAGTCGACAGGATATGGATCTAGACATTAGTTTTGGGAATAAACATTGGGGCTGGGTATCACCTAGGAGTCAAACTCGGGACTTCTACGCTGAGAAGAGTGGTACCAACCTGGTCTCAAGTCCTTTTGATAGGGTGGCTTTAGACCAATTTAAAGTCTAATATATATATATATATATATATATATATATTGGTATGTTTAAAAGGCAGTGTTGTGCTCTCCCACAACTTTGTTTTGGGTCCATGCATGGCATCACACATGTAAAGCGACAATAAAAGAGCGATGCCATGAATGTTTAAGTCGGCAGAAGGAACGACGAATAAATCCGGCATTCACATAGAAATTTCCTTGCAAGCATCTATGAGATATAAGATGGTATGGGACTCCAGTTTATCTGAGAATGGGTGGCTGAGTGATTTCTTCTGCACTCGGCTTTCTGGGTGCAAATTTCTCGATTGACCTCGCGCGTTTGAGAGAGAAAACGCGGATCACTTTATGAAAGCCACCAAATGGCAATTATTAGCAGAACTCGAACAGGGCTTGTGGCATAATCTCACCTATGGAACATCATTGGCTTGCATGTGGACGTCAAATCAATCATTAATTCGATCTTGCGACATGTGGATGTGGAACCATGCGTCCAATTCTTTCTGAAAGTCCGTTCTCATTTGCAGTACAAGCTGTTGACGTGGGAACAAGTTGTCGCTAAAGCCTTGTCTTCGTGTGCTGTCATTTCGGATATGATAAATTTTCTTGATCTAGGAAAACTACAATCATATATCCAGCTAGCTCGATGTGTCGTGGGAGAGTTTGCTGAATAAATGAGAAGGTTATGTGGCCAGCAAGCTTCCAAAGTTGTTTGAAGGAGATATGAAGCTTGCTGGATGATGAGTCATTTTACTGAGTCAACGGTTTGGCATATCGTTTTCAGGATAGCAAATATCATTAATAGAAATGGCTTTCAGTTTTCCTAGTGAGATGTTAGCGTTCAGAATCTCTCTCTCTTTCTCTCTCTCTAAAGGAATAAGTTAAGAAAATGGACAACTTCATATACACGCCTGGTCGATGGTCCACCTTCAGGTTTGGTTTCGTGCACTCCAAGTTTGGGTTCACAGGGATGGAAACATATAAGGGTTGGAACCTCCCAGTTTTCCTAGTGAGATGTTAGTTTCAGAATCTCTCTCTCTCTCTCTCTCTCTCTCTCTCTCTCTCTCTCTCTCTCTCTCTCTAAAGCGTGCCATGCCAGTCCTTTTACGTATCTTGATGCATACTTCCGAGGAGGACATAGGAACTCGGAGTTTCGTTTAGCTCCATGGAGAGGACCCCATCCTCTTCGTCACTTCGAGGCACCCCCCCCCCCCCCACCGCCGTGGACTCTGTGCCTCCCGTTCCGTCCTCCTCCCGGGTCGTCGCCACCCCCAACTGCGGGCCATGCGCGCCACCTTAACGCTTCCCGGAGAGAGCTGGACACCGGTAAAGGTGAGAACTTTGTGGATATCGTCGAGGTGTGAAGTGACGGCGGTGAGGTCGGAGGCAGAGGTGAGGCATTGGAGGGGGCAAACAAGGGCTGGCGGTGATTCCCGTGGAAGAGGGGGAGAAAGCGAAGGCGTATGGGGAGGTGATCGGCGTGGGCGTTGAGGTGGAGGCCCAGCCGCGGGCGATTGTGTGACGCGTTGGCGGTTTTAGTTTTGGACGGTCGTGGTGGATTCAAAATATTACGAGGCAATGGACCAAGGTAAAACAGGAGTAACCTGGAAGAAACTTTAATATTTGCGCGGCCTGGGCTCATCTTCGTATTTCGGCCCGGCTGGAGGTCAAAGTCCTGGTATTGAACCCATCTTTGTCAATTAACAACAATATTTTAAGAGCCAGGCAGGTCGGTGGACTACGTAAACGACGTCGACTTGAGCCATAGTTATCTTCAAAGGTCAGGTCAACTCCAAACCCCGAAATTTCTTGCTAATAATGTTTTTTTTTAAAAAAAAGGAGAGCTAGCGTCTCAAAAATACAACTCCCTATGCTAAAGCTAGTTGATTAAATTGAGTAAGAAACTCCAAACGCTAGCTTCGTCATCTCTTCTTTGCATAACCTAGTTTGTTAAATGCTCTGCTCTTTGGTTTGTTTTCATATAAATATGAAGACACTCAAAATGTGGTATGTATGAAAGGATGGCAAGAAGATTTTGCAAAAAGAGATGGTTGCACTATGACTAACCATACAATCAAGATATTATCGAAACAGAATCATCTTTTAAGAATAATTTTATCTTCTAAAATCTTTAAAAAATTTTATTGACATCATATCATACTCCAATCAATTCAGCAAAAGATATCGAATTGGTAGATATAGAAATAGCTAAAGGAAATAAGATCTTCCTCTCATGGTCTTTAATAATCACTCCAACTCCAGCAGCATTCTGATGGACTAATTCATTAAAATTAATTTTTAAGAATCTTGAAGAGTCCACAATCACATGTAAAGAGATATCTTAGAGATCAGAGCTTATGTTCTGAAAATTTTTTCTTGAATATATCGATCTCGTCGTCTAACCAACAGATTGTCTAATCACCATATAAGATTGAATTGCTTCCCTTTAAAATGATACCCATTCCTTCCCTTTCATATCCATCATGAGATATAACTAATAAGAATCTAGTCTTTCTACGGTTATGCATCCAGTGGTCTTTGGAAGAGTAAATCCCATGTTTATCGTACAGAGTGGAGCTCTAAAAAGCTATGATATCGAAGTTGTTGCCAAACACAGGAAGATCCCTTACACTGGTAAAAAAAGATGATATGATGTTTCAACTATCACCCTCTATTTTGACAATTAGAAAGAAAACAATTAGCAATCTATAGGCGATGATGGATGAGATGGGAGAGCCTATTATGTCAAAGCTTCCAAAGAAAATAGAGTGCTCGCTGCTAATAGTTCAACTTTGATGCACCATTCTTCGTCACTTCATAAATATTTCTAACAGAGATTTATATCCAAAACCTCAATATAGAATATCTTTCTTGGTCGGCCCCACCAAGAAGAGTATTATCTGTTTAATTTCAATGCATTTAGATCAACTGATTTAAAGTTGCTTAAATACATACAAAAATAAAACTTACTGTTCTACCATTTTACCATGAATGTTCACAGCTCATTCTTAGCCCCTGGAGACGTCAATGCTTTTTTTTTTTTGATTTTCCTTGCAAAAATAAGTTGTGAGATTCTATAATTTTTTATATTATAGTTGCTATATAAGTAACGGAGTTACCATTACAAAAATTTCTTGTTTATATTTATATTAAAAAAATATTTTAATGTTTTTAATCATTTATTTATGATGAAATAGGTCAATTAGTTAGCCATAATTGATCATGGGTGAACTACCGGCCCTGGCCCAAGCAACCACAATATCCCGTCCAAGTTTCCCTGTTCATATTAAGCTTGCTAATAGAATAGCTTTGGTTAGGTTAGGGTTCTGCATTGATTCTGTATGTTAGAAAATTTTTTTGACTCTTTTCTTATTAAACAGCTTTCTGTAATACATAACAAATAGATTAGTTAAATTATATTATCATCCAATTTAAGGTGAGTAAAATTAGTAAAATAATTTAATAAAATTTCTCTATTTATCTGGACTCATACCTCTTTAGAGTAAAATTAAAAAAAAAAAAAAAATTAATAAAATTACTTGAGTTCACTCAATCTCTCACTATCTTCTTTGGTCTCACTCCTCCTTATGTAGTGATATCCTTAAGCTCCTCTTGTATGTTTTCTAAACAGGAAGTGAGAAATAAAAAGAGATAAAAATTCAATTTATATCCATTTAATTAACAAGTAACCTAGGAGGTTACACCATCTAAGATAAAAAATTATATTCAAATAGCTATATATTTAATTTAATATAGTATGAGATTATTCTTAAAAATTAAAATTTTGAAATAATTTAATTAATAATTTGAATAGAGGGTGGCCAATTTCTGCACCGTTGGCCAGCCAAAAGGCTGGTTAACGAGGACTACATTGCTGGCTCCAATCTGCATCCCAGTTTTCTCTTCTCCTAGTTGATACACAGGGCTGTACTCATTTTAGATGGGAGCGTCTTTCCTTCTTCAGGCTTGGTTCTTATTTGTATCACCAAAAAAGAAAAAGAAAACGAAAAAGAAATATTCATTTTATTATAATTCATGATAGGTGTTTTGTTTTTTGAATGGATTCGTCATAGCTATTGATTGGATCTACTACGAGGTGAGCAGTACATAAGCTGGTGAGTCCATGCGTTACGTTCAATATGTAACGGCGAATTGGTTTAAACTTTTAACAGTTACTGTGAGAACCCATGTCCATGGACAAATGGTAGCCACCACAATGCTGCGTGGGGGGTGTGTATGGGTCGATGAGGTGGATTTAGAGAAATATTTGGAGCCAACTCGGTTTGAATTAATTTTTTAAAAGTAATATTGAAACTAAAGTAACTATTTTAGTAGATTAGATCGGATCATACCAAAAAAATTCATTTAGTTTCGATTTGATTTATCATTTTATCTATGCTTATTTTAAATAATTACGGGAATAATTTTTATAATAAATTTTATATGATCAAATGGTAGCTCAATTATTCACAATGAAAAAGAATATAACTTTCATACAGCTTATTTATTCACCCATATTTATATCACCTTAATTTTAATTATAATATAAATGAAATCCTATATAGTATTTATATATGGTTGGATTCAGTTTATATCGGTTCTTTAGAAATTCAAACTGAAATCGAACAGACTTTTATATTTTAAAAATTTTTAAATCAAAATCAGATCAAAAGGTAAAAAATCGATTCAAATTGAAAATTACAATCTGAAGCGGTCTTATGTTACATCAATTTTCTTGCATCTCCTAAATGCTGCATTTTGTTGGGTTCCCCCATTTTGGTCCATTTATTTTCTCCTTTTTTTTTCGGGGGGCGGGAGGGATTGACATATCCTCTAAATAATTGCATCACACTAATGATCTTGTACATATCTTTGTAAGGTGCCTTTTATCCCATTGAACTCCACCAAATTTTGTGCAAATTGTGACTGTATATAATTAATAATTAATGATTATGGATCCATCTATGCTGCTTTTATAGTATATTGTTTGAAAATCAAACTTGAATCCGATCCATCCATACACCGCACAGTATTCGATTTAATTCTTTTATTTGTTTATTTTACTTTTACTATCCTTGATATTTCTAAAAATTATGGCACCAACCCAATAACAAACAAAAGTATCGTAGCAAAAGTCAATGGTCATAGAGTGAGCATTTTTCATTATGCTGCACCTGTCATAACACTATATGTTGCATATTATTTAAAAATAATAATTATGAGCAATAATAAATAGGAAACTAAGGCATATCTCGTAGAATTTATTGAATTTTTTTGAAAAAAAATATCATCACAATTGTACTAAATATCTTCCTTAGGATGAGAAACTAATATTACCATGCGATCCTGAAAAAGATTAGTAATTAGAGGTTGAAGTGAGAGAACGTGACCCTAGATTGCTTTATAAAATGGTGGAAAGAAGGTTCATAAATCTTTTATTGCCTATTCAAACTTGCTGATCATATTTAAGCAGCTTGAATTGCATGTGTACATAAATATATTTATATATCTATAAATTTATTTTATCTCAAACAAAATGATTAGCCAACAGGACATCGAATGTGCTAACTATGTATATGACTCCGAAAATAGACCGATTTGATATCACCTTTCAATTCGAATTAGCAAAAGCAATATCTCCTTGCATAATATGGATTCCAAACATTCATGATCTGTATGTGAATGAGTCGAATTATTTATCTCTCGATCTATCAGAAAACTATCTCTTCAGGGATTGTGAAAAATGTTCCACTAGAAATATTCTTGTTATTGCTTCGACTCATATTCCCCAAAAAGTGGATCCCACTCTAATAGCTCCGAATAAATTAAATACATGCATTAAGATACGAAGGCTTCCTGTTCCACAACAACGAAAACACTTTTTCATTTTTTCATATACTAAGGGATTTCACTTGGAAAAAAAAATGTTTCATACTAACTATCGTAACTTTTTCAACATCAATGTGAATTTATAACATGTGCTTTGAATCCATAATAATAGAGTCGGTAATTTTTTATCAATATGTTCCTTTCTTTAGTAATGCACCCTCTCAATTGAATAGAGTTTTAGAGACAGAGAAACAGAGAGTAGTATATTTGCATTAGATGGAATATTTTCATCCATACATACATATATAATAAAAATATATCCCATGTAACCAATCTCAAACATTTCCCTAATTGATGTGATTACAATAATCATCATAAACTTCTTCCTCTTAACTCAATGATGTGCTATGCATGTACAGAGTAATTAACTTTATTTTACCCATCAACTAATCTCCATTCTCATTTTTTAAAAGAAAAGAAAAAAAAATTGTTTGAAAGTATGTGAAAATATTTGACCTTCAAATTAATAATAACCTTTTTCTCCATAGAAAACCCGACACCTCACATGAAAAGAGAAGACTCTTATCAATTGGGATTTTATCATTTTTGCATCTAAATGTAATTTTGGTTACTCAAGCCAACTAAAAAACAATTAACAACTCCAGTTTTATTTACCTCCATTGTGAAACTAATAAAGTCTAGATTTCCAACAATCATTTCAAGGTAAACAAGCTGTTGCACAATTCCTATATTTTGAAAAACAGAGTCTCAAACCATTAAGTCATGCTTTGCATGACATGTCGCATTTTAAGATCCAACCAACCAAGAAGGCATCCACATGCATACATGTGCAATCACAAGATTTTCTTGCTTCACATATCAAAGGAGCCTCATACGTTGCTGGTTGAGTGATGGGAACAACAAATTCCATCCCACAATATCTATACCAAAGCCGAGTAGAAGTTTGGAACCAGTCTATTCTTGGATTATGAGTTGAATTCATGGAAGGGTTTCTTGTCTTTTTTTTTGTTTTGTTTTTTCTTTTTTATGATGGCCCATTGAAGGAGCCAAAACAAATATGATTCTCGCATGACAGCGAAAGAAGGGCGTGCCAGTTGTTCGATATCTTGCTGGATATAAAGTCATGGGAGCCACAAGCCATTACAAACCACTGCAATAGGATTGGTATTGGCTTGCTCATACAACTACTCACGTGCATCTCCTATCAATATTTTCTTCCAATTGAGAAGACCTCCAATGAAAGCATCTGAACGGATACTTCTTCCAACGCGAATGGAATGCTGACTTGAGGCACAGACCTCATGGGCTTTACATTTAGATGCATGGTATAGGCTTTGTGTTTAAGTGGAGAACAATTTCACGCGATGTGTGTCGCAAGGTTTGGTCATTGCTACGTTGATTCCACACCAAAAGTTGCGCGACGCGTAGGACACGTAAGTGCCATTCAGCTGTTACGTCCATCTAGAAGGAGCACTGCTTTAATGTAGAAAGTTAATTAGCATCATCTTCATTCGCTAATGCGTCCAAGAAAAAACTAGATACACGTAGAGGGCATGATGGATTGAAAAAAATATTATTTATGTGAACCATATTTTAAAGAAAGAGTTTTTTTTCAATGAATTTGAAAGATGTTCAGAAATATTTTTAATTTGGAATTAGTAATTAAATATTGTTTGCTTATCCATTACTAGTGTAATGAGTCGATGATTTCATTACACCCGAATGGTAGCGCCAGTTGCTGCACCTACGTGCTTTTTAAGATGAATACAATGATACGTACGGTAGTTACAAATAAATATATTAAATAATAAAAAATAACAATGGAGTTAAAATAAAAAGAAATTGTATCCATTTCCTCTGAGGTGTCACATGGTAACATTTGCATTTTCTTTTTATTCATAAATTATAGACGCCTTCTCTTGGCTTGGGATAATAAATATTTTTTTTTGTTAAGTTGTCAAAATGTAAATGAAAAAATTAAAAAAAAAATTTAAAATTAATTTTAAATTTGTCCTTTTACATTACCTTCGTGATGTATGGCATGATTATATTGGAATTCCCTTTTTGCTCTAATTTAATAAAACTAGATTTATCATATATGTGCTACTATGTTATAATATGCAATTTAATGTAATTTTTAAATCAAAAGGAAATGCAAATGTAATTATTGCCTTACCTTAAGGAAGATGGATGCAATTTTCTTATAAAATTCAGGTGAGTATTAGTATAATTATGCATCTAAGTTAACAGTGTAAGCCTCCAAAAAAGGCGTTAGTATTTTTTAAATTAAAAAAGAATGCGAATCTAATTATGCCATGCATCGTGAGATGTGGATGTAATTTACTTTAAAATAAAAATAGAATTAGGTTGATAACTTTTGTACTTTCATTATTTTGATTTTTTAATTAAATATATTTGTGAAACTTTTTTTCATCTTTTCTTATTAATGATTCTAATGAAGTTTTTCTTAATTATACTTTTTCAATTAGAAAAGCCCATCTATAGAGAATATTTAGGTTGCAAAAAAAAAAAAAAAAAAAAAAAAAAAAATCAGGCCATGGAATCTTCTCTCATGATAATATTAAGTATATGCCTATGCAATGCATAGTCTGATGTGATTGATAAAATAAATAAAATAATAAACTTACATTTTTTTCTTTAATTTTATAATATTAATTTTAAAATTTGAAATTATTATTTTAAAATTAAAAATAAAGATAAAACAAACAAAATATACATATTAGTTAAAAATTATTTTTTATTTTAAAATGTGTTTAGTCAATTTGGAACTGTTGATTAAAAAATAATTGTTTTTAAATTAATAGAGTTTAATTATAAAGATTTTTTTTTTTAAATAGAACCTAAATGAAATAATAGAGGCCTATCATTATGCAATAACTGCTATAGTTCTAATATGTAGTGTCCTACTTCTCCTCGGTAATATTTTATTTTTATAATTAAATAATATTTTAGAGTTATTTTATTTAGCTTTACATGTAGCGTGAGGGAAAATACATTCATTATCTTATCCAAATCATTTTATTTTCTTTAATTTATTTATCATGTTTTTTTATACTATTAATTTTATCTACTTATAACTAAACATTAATCAATATCTATATATTTTATAATTATTTTCTATTTATTATTAAAATTTTGTATTATATTAATTATGTATTTATTATAATTAATTTATTTTTTTAAGCTTTCAATAAAATTTTTATATTATTTTAAATTATAAATCACAACATTTGCCCCCATCAACATTAGACTGAAATTTTTGTAACGAGTCAAACTGCAGAGTCAACAATCCGAGCACAAGAGCATCTTGGATTAATTTAATTTTTTATTTATTTTTAAAATAATTTCAGTGCTTTATTTCAAAAATTACTTTGCACTACAATAACTGTAATGGGCCGCTACGTATGGTGAAAAATTGCACTAGATTGCAACTTGTAAATATTACCTTTTTTTTTTCTTTTTTATTGTTGCTATGTTATCAAGATGGTGGGTGGCAAAAGTGAAATAGAAATAGATAATATATAAATATAGCTAAAATAATTGAAAATAGTTGATAGTGGTGTTATAATGCTTAAGTTAAAAGTTATTTGCTTACGTAACCTTAACCTAAGTAATAACCAACATCTGCGCAGAAACTTTTGCTCTTTCAAATAAAAAAAAAAAAAAAAAGGTCAGAAGAGGGAAAAGAACATGAAATAGAAAACTAAAAGAAAAAAAAATTGACGTAGATATGTTGTTCGTAAACATGGCATACAGGAAGGGAGTTGGATTGAAAGGTTCATATTAAAAATGAGGAGAAATTAAAGTGAGACTTCTCAAATTAACCAGATTTATACATTGATAGAAAAAAAAAAAAAAAAATTAAATACCCTAAAACTTTTATTTTGGTACATAAATCTTTTTTATCCATCTTCATCACAAGGTGTTAACATGTGATGGTTAAGTAATAATAATTTTTTAGGTAATACCTAAAACTGTCATGATTTAACAATTGTTTGATAATTTAACATATATAAATAAATTTTAAAAAATATTTTTAAAAATAATAATAATAATAATATATATATAATATTATCAACTATCTTATTTATTAAAAATTATTATTAAAAATTATTCTAATAATATTATAATATTATAATATCATACCATAATATTATAATATAATGTTAAAAAAATATAATAATAATTATAAGATAAAATTATCATAATATATTCTTTTACAATTTTATATATACACAAGCGCATGCCCTTTTGCCTCGCTGAAATCAACAGAGAGGCCCACTCCTTTGTTTTTTTTTTTTTTTTTTTTCAGGGAAGATAGACCCATTCTATTTGAACGGAGTACCATTCCAGTTATAAGTTTCACAGTGAATTCCCAAGTCATGGTTACACAAAGTATTCCGGCATGGTCCATGGACATGAGAACACGAAATGGTGTCGCCTTGTAAATTGTTTTGGAATGTAAAAAGTCTGCCTGACGCCACGAGTTGGACTTCTTTTTTCTTCCCCTCTTTTGTGTAGGAAAGAGTTGGATCCAAGTTGTCATTGAGCTGTTGAGTAGAAAAAGGATCAGTCGCCGTCCACCTTGCTGAATGCTGACCAAAACAAGCATGGCAGGCACATGGCACGGTCTGATCCCATGAGCATCTTCTAAGAAAACCAAGGAAGCCAATAAAACGCTACTAGATCTGATCTGATCTGATCTGATGTACAGCACTGTTGGACGATGATCTAATATGCGCGGGATCGATGATCCAGCAATGATCCAAAGTCGCGGATCAATAGACTACAGAGCAAACTTCGTGCCATGAAATCGATGCTGGCAATTTCCTTCTCATCCTGTCATATTCCCTGCGCTCGCGCCATGAAAGTCACGGCCTACTTGAGACCATTTGGCAATCCGACTTTTCCCTCTACTCGCTCTCCTGTGACCATCTGATTCCCAGGGATCCATGTCAAATGACCATATTTTTTTATGGGTGGATAGAGGAATCATGCCCATCAATCCTAATTCTATTAGGGGATCATTCTTATCAACCCTATTTCCCTCACCATTAGATTCTCGTAAATTTTGAAAGTAAAAAAATTTAATTATAATGATCCAGAAATATATATGACAAAATAGTATAGAGATATGGTACAATAATACTAAAAAAATATTACAGTAATATATCTCTATACTCCTATATTTTATGGTTTGTTTTTGTGGTATAAACATAAAATGCATTATCCTAACTCGTAAATATCTTTTTTTTTTTAAAAAAATATGATTTTTTATTTTTAAAATTTACATAAATTTAACGGTAGAGAAATGGTTGATGACAACTTAAATTAAACTAGAGATAAATCTTTAACACTGACAACCAGGAAACTAGCCATGTAGATTGTTTGAATTATTCGGGTGTTATTTCCGCATGTTGCTCCGCACTTTGAATCTCGGCCCAGGCTGGCCAATGGATGGGATCGATCAAATTCTTAGCCAGATATACGGCTTCTAAAGTCTAATATCTCAGCCATCACGTAAGGATCACCAAGATGGATCAACATCCATTGACCGTTGAAATTTTCGATGTTATTCCAGGGGAAATCTATCTTAGCCGAATTGCAAGGCTGATGAAATTCTAACACGCAAGCTTTTGAAATTTCCGCCAGTATAATAAAATTTTAGGCTTGACCATCATCCTGTGCACTCATATAATGTTTGGCAATTAGCAAATTTCAGCTGAAATCTTGATAAATATTAGTTTGTCTGCTAAAATCCCCCTTTTTTATTTTTTTTTCGACTGTCAATTTGTCTGCTAAAATCATGTGATCTGATGTCCTATCTACAGCTTACAGGTGAGTACCTAAGCCAAGTTAAGGAAACAAAGGAGGGTCACATAAGCCATGATAGATCTAGCTTTTAAGAATCAGATACTCAGTTCAGATTGCAAATGATCCGTTGATCCAAGTCTTCAAATGATATATATTACTCTAAAATCAGTAAGTTCAAGCCTCCATAAATATTAGAGCATTAATTAAGAAACAGATGAAGTGCTCAGGTCTCTAAAGTTTTCAGATGCTAAATTCGTTTATTCTTGTTAAAATATGCAGAATTATTAGCAAGCTAAGGGTAAACTCATTAGTTTGAAAGAAAAGAGTAAGCGGGAATAATTAAAATTTAGAAGTGATTCAGAAGTTTTAGGACAAGTTTGATAAGATTCCAAGAATTTGATGACAAAATGAAATCCTAAACTCAAGTTAATTTTGATCATATGCTAGTCTATGCAGAGAAACAAAAACAAAAAGAAACAAAAGCTGCAGCAGATATTATGAGTCTTGAAAAGTAATGATAAATTACATCAACATTGATAACAAAAACAACAACAACAAGAAGAACAGAGCAAACAACACTATTTATTTATGCGGTATGCATGAATAATCCATGAAACTAATAAATGGTTAAAGTAATAATCAATAACTTGATAATCCCGAATTTTCAGAGAATCACCGTTCTAAGTTTGCCATGATCACTGAGTCTTTGAATAATTTGGACATACTGTGGGGGTGTAAGAAGGCAAGATATTATTTCCATGCTATAGAAAGCATGTAATAATAATAATAATAATAAAAAAGAGCAGAGAGTAGAAGCAAGTGATGCAAAAACTTCTGTTTAGTTTGGGGAAATCTTTGTCTCTTTGTACACCGAAGGGGGCCAAAAAAAAAGAAAAGAAAAGAAAAGAAAAGAAAACACTCTCTTTGTTCTTTCTTTCCTACACCATTGATTGCGTGAACAGTTAAAAAGGTCTCTTGAGCCCTTTAAAATCCACTGTTTCAATGCATTCCACCCTTTCCCTGCAGCCATTCAAAAGCCTCAACAGTTCGCTTGACTTCTCCTTGGTTCTCCCACTGCAGCCCACCTGCAATAGAAGCAAGAGCTTCTGGAAAACGCCCACTTGCAGAGCCTCCACCAAGAATCCTTCGCCTGCTCTCTCCCCTCTTTCCTTCTTGTAATTCTTGCAGAGCTGCCAGATAGCCGAGACTGAGAACTCCGTAGCCAAGTCCGAGACCCGAATCATCTTCTTAACCAAAACAGGCGCTGTTAGAGAATGATCATAAGCCATCTCTCTGCCTCTCTTGTAACTCAGAACACCATCGAGGACACCCAAGGCCTTCTCGCACATGCTCCTCTCTGAGTCGACGAGGATCTCTAGAAGCAGAGGAATCAATCCCATCTCCACAAATCTCTCTGCGGCCCTCTCATTAGAGGAAACCAAATAGAAGGTGGCCACCAATGAGGCCTTCGTAGTTTGCGGTGAAATGGGCCTCTCGACAAGCTTCACCAGTGCTTCACTCAATCCATCGGTCTCTGCAACGACGCTGACTTGCTCTGTGTCCAGGGAAGAAACGAGCTCTCTTAGCACCAAAACGGCGTTAAGCTTGCCTGCCAAATCCCCGCTCTTCAGAATAGAAACGATGGATTCTAGAGACTCGGGGGCTCCTATGTGCTGATGGGCCTCACTGTCGAGGGGAAATAAACCAACCAGTGCCGATAGAATATCTTCCATGACCCCTGTCGTTGAGTTTATGGTTGATCTCCTGGCCAGTTCGCTAAAAGAGCTGGAGAGTGCGCAGCCTGAACCACATGACACGATGCACTGCCGGTTCCGCTCGCTCTCCCTCCCCAAATCTTTGATCTTTGCCACCAATTCACTGCACCGGCCGGAGTTCCCCTGCCTGCTGGACGAAGCAATCTCCGACAGCAACTCGGACACCTGAATCGGGGTCACGGGGATCCGCGGCGTGGGTATCCTCTCGATGCCCAAGGAACGATGGGCGACGCACCAGTCCTGTATCATCCTACGTAAGGAGTGGTTAGGTATGAGGTCTTCGTTCTTTAGCTCCTGGTTCGTGACCGGGCATGTCTGGTTCCCGAGCTCGAGCCATGTCTCGATGCTTTGGCGATCGTATGTGATCCCCGTCGATGCCGTCACCGGGTCTTTCATGAGCTCAAGCGATATCGGGCAGCGGAAATGGGTTGGGATGGAAAGCTCCTTGTTCGAATTCTCCATGGGATTTCTCTTGATGAACGGAACCTTCGGGCCAGATTTCCAGGCCCTCCAAGCTGAGGCCATGGCAATAGAGGAGGTGATGGATCTAGAGGAAGATGGATTCAGAGAATTTAGGGTTAGGAGGGGGAGGAAGAGAAGAACAACGGCATATGTTTAGACTTCAGAGAAGAATGAGAACCGGACCTGTTTAAAATCGTGTTGCAGCCTTGAAGGATTCAAAGGAGGGAGACGGCTTTGGTTTTGAATGTTGACTGTTGAATGTTTGTTATTCCCGCGGCAAGGAAACGGCATTAGGTCGGGCGTTTTAAGAGGGAAGGAACGAAGCTTGGAACACGAGTTGGAACTTTGACTTTGTTGACCCAATCCAAGTCAACCAGCCGGTGGACGGTCTGCTTCTTATATTTAATTTCCCACCGGCCGGTCTATTCCATGCATGAACTGATTTCCTTACGTCAAAAAAATATAAATTTGAGTTTATCTAATTTTGAAATTGACCACTTGACCGTTGGGTCTGACACGTATTATTGTATATGGGGTTTTTCATGCAAACACGGCAACGAATTCGCCAAACGATGATGCTTCAAATATAATTATTTTTTAATGCGAACTTATTTGGAAAGCGCTTCCTCCAACTTGTTTATGAAGCATTAGTTATAGATTTAAGCATAGTCATGCGCTGGCATGCAAAATTTTTCATGTATTTTAAAAACAAAATGAGCAATTTAAAATTAGATATGCTAATTGATGTATAATTAATATGATTGAGTTGATAATTATTTTCAGTTCAAAGAACCACTGCGGGATTCTCTTCTATCATCTTAAGAGAAAAACCAGCGAAGTGTATCATTAAAAAATATTGCATTTATTAATTTGGAGTGACATTTTGATAGCCGCCAAACATTGAATATTCTCATATATATATATATATATATATCATGTACTAAAATATGGAAGAGTACAAGTGTAATTAATCAACTGACTAGCTTCAGCAAATGCTCAAGTAGTTTGTAAAAATTAAGCATGTTAAGGGCACATAAAGAGAGATCCAAAAAATATAAAAATTTGAATGCTTTTAATTTAGAGACCTAGAAAGGGATTGTGTGAAAAAGACTGGCGTGCCTAGCTTTATGACTGGCGATCTGAAGCCATGTTGGCATCCCTCTAGTGGCAACTGGGAATTCCATCGATTACAAATCCGTTTATTTGGCTAAGTGAAGAGAAATAAGTTTCTGAGGAAAAATGATATGCAAAAGATGATGATCTTTGTTGGGGGAGAAACTTTCTCCAGGCCCATCCTTAATACTGAAAAATAAAGAATTTGGATTCTCCCCAAGTTGGCTAACCAAATTCACCATCATCCATGTATTGCAAGATGACTTTTATAAATATATGTATGGCAACAGCATGGTGCCATACATAGCATGGATTTCAATATATCACCTATCGTCTAATCATACATGAATAGTTGTAATGACATAATCAAACCACCAATTTGGTCAACAAACTTTCGAGAACATCCAACCTTATAAATCAAATTATGACTTTGTCTATTTTACTACATTTTGGACCAAAGAGCCATGCAGAAAAATTGTGAAAGGAAATATGACTTAATCTATTTTACTCTTCATTTGATTGGAGAGAAACTTTTCCATCCTTACTTTTCAATGTTTGATTAAAAAGTAAAAGAAAAATAGAGGTGGAACCCATATATATCTTTCCCTCGTGCATGAAAAAACTTTTCCACAGAGAAGATGGCATTTAAACTTTTTTGATCTCATTGAAAAACTTGCTGACATCAAAAGTTCAAAATTACCCTTTTAACTTTATTTTATTTCCTTCTCTATTATATATATATATATATATATATATTATTATAACATATATAATATTATATTATAAATATTATATACATAATATAATAGAGTATGCCATATTACATTCTATTATATTAGATATATTATAATATAATATTAATTTCTATGTAATCTTTATTGTACTGGCATTATAGTTATATTGATATTTTCTCATATACAATTATCCTGAACCAAACATAAGAAAATATTTTTAGAGTTATTTTTTCATACAAATTTTTTATTAATCAAACATAATAAAATTTATTTTTCTTTCAAAATCATTTTCAGAAAAATAGATTTAGGAAAAATTTTTCCTATCAAAATTTTTTCAAGCAAAAACCAAGCAAGCACTATAAAAATAAAAAATAAAAAAAAGGAAAAAAAAGAAAAACGGTTTCTTTCCAACATCTTCCACAAAGTTACAAGTAAATCGTTGAGTGGATTTTGATGACACCAGAGAGGAAGAAATTGATTGTTTTGACCAAAGAGGTTGAAAGATACGCTAAGATTGTGAATCAGGTTTTGGATTTTGGAGTATCTTGCGGTTCTAAATATGTTCATTCGATGGCATGTATCATGCGTGGTGGGTTAGATGTTCAACCCCGCCTACATTTTTCTTCGTTGCATTTTTGGGACAGCCTTTGTATCATCGGGCCATTGGGTCAAATACCATGAATCTCTCTGATAAAGGGTCAGAAACTACGATCGAGTAAGATAAATTTAACCTATATTGCTGTATCCAAAAAAAAAAAAAAAAATCACTTAATTATTGCTTGGAAGGCATTAATTCATCTTGCAAAAGGACTGCATTTTTCCTCTTTTCAGTCCATCTCTGATGGGAGGAAAAAATAATTCCATGACCCCATGCTCTGCCCTTGAATTGGATTCCACGTGATAGCATCCCGTTCAATTACGGGACTATGGTTTATTAGCACTCATCCCGCGTAGACCGTCGACTTCCTCGCTGGATATTGTCCCAACCGTAACGATTGGTAGCATGGCCCACTTGGACGAGGGCATCGTGTTGCTCGGTTTGGGTCGAGACTCAATCCTTCTTGCTGACCAATTCTTGTGCATTTGGTCCAAGTCTAAGATATGCATCTGTCTGACCAATTCTACACCCTGGGTTTAGTCTGGGTCATGTCTCGATGGTAAGATTCATTCAGAGTTTGCTTTTTACGTGAGAAAAATTTAGTAGTTGAAGTCTATCTGAACCCATTTGCACTCCCTCTCTTGGGGGTGGGGGGGGGGGGGGCAAGATCGAGAACCTAGGTCTTAGTTTGTTTACCAACCAAACTAGTTGGCATTCTTAGCTCTAATTTAAGTAACAATGTGAATTATGTTTTAGTAAAACTTGACCAATGCAAGGAACATGAGGTGGGTGTAAATGAATGTGAAATTATGAACTTCTTTGTTTCCAGGACAATAATTAATCAAATAGAGAGGAAAAAGACTCCTCCATCTGGACTCCTCCGTCAGGAACTTCCCTCTGAGTTCTTTGTTAAATTATCTTAAAGCTTTTTTGCGATTTTTTCTCATAAAACCACATGCTCACTTGTTTTATATATATAAAAAAATTCTCCCTCACGGACGATCGTTACACTAAATTACAGTTGCACATCCTAAATTTTGACGAAGATGGTCACCGAGAGTTTCTTTTCTACGGGAGCACAGGTCTACCCTAACGGATGACGTCGAGCTACACGGGTCTTCTTCGACGTGGAACGGAGTTCTTGTAAATTAGGCTAGTCTAACTTCATGTAAAAAAGCAGTCAAGAAACTTAACGTAAAAAGGTTTAACTCTAGCCTTGACCAACCAATGCAAAATATAATAAGCCTGAGAAATGACGTGGTGGACATGTCAGAAAATTCCTGCAACCAAAAGTCGGTTTGTTTGGAAATTTCTGGCTGGCTGATGAAAGGCCACGGGGTCGTGTGTCTCGCGGATTGGAAAAAGACCCACTCCAAGGCAGGCATATATACACCAAACTCTAAGACCCGCCCCAAATCTATATTTTTAGCATATATTAAAAATAATTTGTTTTTTAGAAAAAAGAAGAGAGTTAAAGTAATAAGACAGCAAGATGGGGTTGGAGATCTTCTTTCCTCGTATGGGGACTAAAATTATTGCTCCGACAATCATTTCTATTCCTTGCTGTCATCCTGATGCTTTTCAAACAGGCTCCAAGCTATGCCTTCAAAACATGGACCAGAATGAGATGGAGAAGCTAATTATCATAGCACAGAGACATTTTTCTACCTGGTCAAGATGCAATTAAATTAGACATCGCTTTAAGGTCCAACTTCTGCAACTACGACTTGGATACCCATCCCCGACCATTCTTGCACCATATTATTTCACAGCCCTCGAAGCCTAAACCATTCATTAGTTTGTGTTTTAAACACTCTGAGCATGAAAGAAATGCCAACGATATTGGAGACGTTCATGATGCAACGCGCGCCGGTGATGCTGATGATGCCTTATGACAATGCCTCTTCAAGCATAACAGAGGAAAAACAAAATATTAATGGTAAGCATGCTAACCCAGAACAATTCAACCGCACACGATTATTCCAAGATTTTGTGATTTATTCACAAACTCTTCATCCCTAATTCAAGAAACTTTAATTGCAAATCAAAGATGCTTCTATTTATTGCTCTTGAATGCTTCCATACTTTTTTTTCATGCTAATAAATGCATAAATATTTCCATAAGTTTATGTTCTTCATATTTGTTAATTTCTCCTATAAATAGCCAGCCTAGTCTTCGCCAAACTTTTGATGAATTTCTTGACTTTTTTTTTTTTTCTGAACACCAAATATTTGCATCTACTGAATATTGCCAAATGCCTAACTCCGGACCATGCTTCGAAGGACATGCAGGAAATTGTCAAGAACGTACTTCTCAGAGCAAGCTTTATGATGCGCAAGTTACAACACACTTGAATTTAATGTCTAATATTTTCCAGGGCTAACACCAGCAAAATAACTTTGTAAATCCTCCTATAATCTTCAGCACCACTTTAATCCTTAGAAAGTACTGTGGCATTCAGTATATGACACAAAAAAAAAAAAAAAAGGCACAGTGAAATCGCCTCTGGACGAAAAGTCCTTTTTGTCCTGATGATCAATTGACTCAGTTAGGTAGTCATGGCTTTGAACCATTTTCTAGCTCAATCGCCATGAATGGTGTACCGCTCCCACTTGATGGTTGGGTCATATATCTGGAGACAGAGGAATGGTTACAATTTAGTGTAGCCCATAGAAAATATAAGAAGCAAAGTAGTCATGCCAATCCTCCACAAAGTCATGGCAAACTAGTCTGCAGTTGCCAGCAACAGGCGTATGACATGAAAAAAAGGAAGATCTGTACCTCCCATCTGGAGGCAGGGAAGATGCGCTTGTTTTTCTCGTACCAGTGCCTCTCAACAACCTTTCCAGCGTGAGACTGCCAACATGTGAGATGAAATTCTCATTAGAGGAGTTAGGCCAATTCATAAATGGAACCTTGAGGAAAAGGGTTCCATGCCAAGCTTCCATAAATATTGGTAGTTGATCAAAGTAAAAAAGGTGCAGTTAATTGAACTTTCCAGACCACCTCCTCACCTTCAAAGTTTCACAGGGATGAAGCACAAAGTATGTATAGGCCAAAAAAAAAAAAAAAAAAGGCTTATGCAATCTCTTTCAACAAAATTGTCCCCTGGTTGATACAAGTATGAACCCAATGACACCATTTGTTTTGAAATGGATCGTACCGGTGGTCACAAACCCCTTCCCATTTGCAGGAGATTATGGGTTCAAGTTTTGGGTGCCGCATCTAGGGACAGAAAGGAGCCAACTAAGGTTTAGCGACCGGTAGTAGGATGTTCAGGGTTGGCTCCTTGTATAAAAGTGTAATAGAGCCAAGCTCAACAATTATCAAGCCAAGCCAAGATCATATTGATTTTCATGAGCCTAAGTCTAAGCTCAGAACTTTTTTAAGCCAAGCTATGAAAAATGTTAAGAGCTCAGTTTGTTTTGTGGACAAAGCTAGTGCAAACCTATTACTAGTGAATCCGAAGATGTTCATGAACAGCTTGATTTGCGTGCAGTCCCCAAGTACTCGAACCTGGGTAATTTCACCCAATGGTTCTTCCCTTCTTTTCTCTCGATCAAAGACAAAGCATTAACTAGTTATTTTAAGGCATAGAATATTACTTCTATAAATGCATAGATTAGTGTTGCCCATAATTAAGTACATCAATCAGGGCAAAGAAAAATTTCAAGTTTTGAAATCACAAAATAAAATAAAATAAAATAAAATCAAGTAAACGTTCACTGATAGAAGGGGAATTCCTATCAACATCAGAACTATTGTTAATCTGCATCATGCACAGAAAACAAGAAATCAATAAAAAATAAAAACATGGGGAAGAGAAGATCCAAGAGGTCTGTAATGATCAACATGAAAGACAGATGAGCCAACTTGATATTTTTGGCATTATTGTCACAACGAAGAGATTTTAAATTGCTTAGCACAAATTTATTAAAGGAAGTTGATAACAGGTGAAATTAGTATTACCTCATTTTTCCCAATTGTTGCATCAGCAATTATTCTCAGGTCCTCATGAACATCAAAGTGGAAAAACTGCAAATAAGAAATCAAGAGTTATACACTTCCAAATCAGCTAAATTTCCTAATAGTAGACTCCGCACGCACGTGCATGTGTGTGTGTGCGTGCATGCGTGCGTGTGTATGAGAGAGAGAGAGAGAGAGAGAGCAAATGGAACTGGAACTGAGAATGCTTGTTTATATGACCAAAGGTTAAGGCTTTCTTTTTTTCCCCTTCCTCCTTGAATAACCAAAGGGAGAACCACAATATTGTACGAGCTTGACTATTGCTTCCGCTGGTTGACATGATTGGAAAACTGAAATTTTCCAGAAAAAGAATGCACTGCATTCTCATATGGTTAATGACACGCAGGGGTTACATTACCATTTAGAGAGGGGAGGGGGGTGCCATAAGAGACAATCGAGATGCCAAGGGATAAGACACAAACAAGGGGAAAAAATTGCTCATAAGAGACAATCGAGATGCCAAGCAAATCATCTCAATATTTCTGGATTGCAAATATAAACCAGAAAACTGCCCAAATAATCGAAATAAAAGTTACAATAATGATTTTTTTTTTTCCTTGTAGGCAATAGAGAGCTTAAATATGATATAGAAGACACAATGCATTATAATAAAAGAAGCTACAATTCAGCTAAAGGTAAATTCCAATGTTTCTGGATATACCCGAGTTTTTTTTTTGACTACTGTAAAAGGAATATTTTACCAGAAATCTCCAATAACTTAACAAAGAAATATGCAGGTCAAAACTGATTATTTGCAAGACTGAGCATTACCGGCCCACTTTTTCCCCTTGCTTTGTCGTTCATTCACTCAGAAAAACTGTGTTGCTGAAATTTCAAACATGTGGAATCAGGAAGGAATAATCATAACAATAGCCACATTTTGGAAAAGACTAGTAATCAACATAAAAAACTGAGAAAAAAATTACATGAGGAATGATCAGATCTTCTTTCGCATAGAGAAGGTGCTCCACTGATGTTGTGCAAACCTCTCGAAACTCGGGTGCGAGTTGCTGCTGAACAGCTTGAAGGAATTCCCCAATGGTATCACCTTTGGGGACCTAATGATCCAAATAGCATGGAATGCCAATGTAAATTCAAACCACAATAATAACAAAACTCAGAGCAAATTACTAAGGGGGGGAAAAGTTTGCCTGGATCACTCTCCTGTGGCCTGCTCCATCACAGTAACTATAAGTAATTTCTAGAGGCCCAACTGAAATTATAATGGAGAACAAATTTAGCACATTAACTTAACTAGCCAACACAAGGTTGCAAAGTTACTAGAACGTGGCGATACCTTTAATCAACTCCTGTTCATGAAGCCACTGCTTCTGCAATCTCTCCCGTTCTGGTTGTTCCTCCGCTTCTCTCTCCCTGAAAGATCATTCTTGGCACCACCAGCTCAGAGATTAAAGCCCACTGTTATCTTGCTTTCTGTAACAATTCAGCAAAATGTAACTAAACATGTATGCCATACCTGTGAGGTAAAAAGTCGTCTCAACAGTTGGGTCCTTCCCAAGTTTCCCATGACCAAACTTTTCATCACTGGATTATCTTCTGTAAACAGTTACATTTTGTAAGTTGAGGAAAAACCAAAATAACTTTTTAATTTGATTTATATTTATTTTCAAAATGAAATTATATATTCTAAATTTATAAGAAATGATAAGAAAATATTTATGAAAACCAGCATTTAAATGCAGGATTTTTTATCAACCTGTTTGAGTTTTGGAGCCACTTTACTCGGATTAAAAAATTTCTGGTATGATTTATAGGAAACTAGTTTCTTAATATGTTTCCACCAAGGGCTGCTATTGATATGGGCAAATATATGCACATAACATGTAAATTATTGATCTTATACCATGATCTGACATTCTGACTAAAACTATGAGAGAGAGAGAGAGAGAGAGAGAGAGAGATCCACTTTCAAACGACTCAAGTGAAACTACATCGGTTTCAGAGTTTTGGTGGAACATTGCCAATCTTTCCAAAAAGATTAGGCAAAAAGATGAGGCAGATCACTAGGTGGTGTTTTCATTGCTTCAAATCTTCACCCATCTATGGCCCAAAGTATAATGATGGTGGATGGTGAGAAAGAGTTTGGGAGATAAGATCAAAGCTAAGAAATCAATGACCCTAATGTTTTGGTTTTATAAAACAAAAGAAAGACTAGTTTGGGATTCATACAAAGATGTAAAGAAAAACTTAATATCTTCATATTTTACAGAAAATATCATTCTAAACTGAGCAAATGGAAAAAACAAAGGATCCATATAGCTCGCCCCTACTAGGATTAAGGCTTTGTCATTGTCGTTGTCGTTGTTGCTATTGTTTTGGTTTTATAAAGCCAGTTTCATATTATAATAGGTCAATGTGGGGATAGGAAGAGAGGCAAGAAAAAAATTACCAAGGCTGTGCAAGAAGAGCCGAGGGAGGTGCACTGTATGTTTTAAGTACGTAATGGAGATATAGTTTGGCAATATTGGAAGAAAAACTGATAAAGATTTAGAAGGGTGTAAGTGAGTTTAAAAGTTTAACTTAAACGAGACTTGGTTTTTCTACAGATTTTCTATGATTTTCTTTTACTATTTATGGAGGCTCCAAAGATCCATGCATGCATGCATGCATGTACCTACATACATACATATACATATATGTATGCACGCGCACATAGTCTATAATAACCACTATATTTGATATTTCCATCAGGTCATGTTTCATTATAGAACTCCATCATACAATTTTCACTGAAGATTTAAGCACATTTATATCATTATGCCAGGATGTTCAAGCATTTGGCCATACCTCTTGATTAGACATGGACAAATTAAACCCAACCCAACCCACAAGGCTAGTTTTGAGCATATGCGTAGATTTTTCTTGCCTATGAGTCAAGATAGGCCCAGAAATGGAGGCCCAACTGACTTTTAGGACTAAACTTATCTTACCTCAGCCTCTATTCACCAGCTCTGCCACCCACTTTCCACATTATCTAATCCATGGTTGAGTCAATCATGAGGTTTGTCACCAGTTCTGTGCTCAAGTCCATATCCTCTCTCTCCCACATCTAGTGCACTTGGGAGGATCACTATGGATCAAGTATGACACCATCATCACTGGTTCTTGCTCAGATTCATCTCTCCCACCACCTTGGCACCACAGAGGAAGACCATAGTCGAAGCAGCCACACCATCACTTCTCCTCCCCCCTCCCTTCTCACCACAATAAGCACCATATCACCCTGTCTATCATCAGAGCCAGCATCACCAATTCCTTTCCCTCCCTACCTTTCCTCTCTCTAGATTGTAGAGATGACTAGGAACTGACTTAAGCCCTATGTTGATCAGATCAGGCCATGTCAGTCCTAGCCTAGATTTTATAAGGCAGGTTATGTTCAGGCTAAGGACCTCGGGCCACAGGTTAGGGTCATGCCAACTTGCAAGCCCTTGATGCCAAGCTTAGATCTGGCCCTGTTGATGCAAGGTTTACTATGCTAGTGTTTCAAATCCTGCTCTTATTTTTGAGGTTTCATATTCTTTTTCATAAATGGTAGATATCTTTAAATACAAAGTCAAAGAAGTAACACAGATTGTGGTAATGTCCCATCACCAAAGTGTCATGGTGTATATTCAAAAATGTGATTGCTAAATTATGAAGAAATTTTGATTACATAAATTGATATTAAGAAAGTGAAAAGAATGTGATGTCTCAACCAAATCACAGCAAATACAGATATAAGAACTACAACAAATGCCAAGAAAGCATAAAGAAACAAGGATATCAGATTAAATACAAGAAGATAACTGAGATAGTTCAGAACAAAGTTTGCAAATCACAGAAAATATTGAACCTAAGTCAGCAAGTTTGTGACCTGGCATCATTTGTAACTAGGCATATCCTACAGAACATTTGTTGGAATATGCAGGAGAAAAGGAGCTCCCTATTTTCTACACCTTCTTCATCACTTCCATTTTCAACATCATCAGCAAAGAATAGTCGTGAATCACCCTTTATCCTCCATTTTTTCCATTTTTGAAACTGAAGCTCTTCTTCCCTAGAAGAATATAGATTAAAAATTTAAAGACAAGCATACATATAAGAACCACGCTTCTTAAAAATTTTTAGGCTAAACTATATTTTTGACCCTTAAACTTAGGATGGTATGTCACTTTAATTTCTGAACTTCAAAAAGTTGCAAAATTTATCCTAAACTTTGTTTTTGGTTTCTGTTTGATCCCTACCATTAAAATAAGGAGATGCTGTAAGAAATTTGCTGACTTGGTTGGCTTACGTGGACTAAAGTAGGATGCGCCCTCCTCCCCTCTCTCTTCCTTCCCCTCTGGCCCTTCCCCTCCCCCCCCCTCCTGGCCCTTCCCTCTTCCTCTCTCTCTCTCTCTCGTTTTCCTTGCTGTCCAGCACGAGGACCTCGCCATACTGGACCTCGCGCTCGTAGTTAGCGTTGATGAGATCGAGAGCGCGAAGACGATGGTGCAGGAGGAGCGAGACAAGGAAGTGGCGATGAGGTGGAGGAGGGGTTAAAGATGGATGAGGAGGACCTCAGTCCAGCTTCGCTAAGTAGGATGCTATATCAACCCAGCTTCAGCTATGTCGAATGCCACGTAAGCGAGTTCTCACGGCGTTACCCTGTTTTAACGGTAAGGACCAAATAGAAACAAAAAACGAAGCATAGGATCAATTTTGTAACTTTTTGAAGTTTAGGGATTAAAGTGATACACCCCTCTAAGTTCGAGGGTCAAAAATGTAGTTTAGCCAAACTTTTAAGATCACATAAAAAATAAATTTTGCAAAGATTGAACCCACTCTTGTTGCAATTTTTGAAGCTTCTCCTTCTCTTCCTCCTCAATTTTATTCTGGATGTTAACCCTCTACAAGAGAGAAGGGGGGAAAAAGAAAAATAAAAAACATAAGTGCCAAACACACATGATCATTTGTTTTGTTTGTTAATGTATCTCTGTAAGAGATAATAGTTCAATCTTTTTGAAAGACAGGACCTCTTACCTTCTCAACATATTGTTCTCTTGTAACTAGACCAACTGTTTCCTTTTTAAAAGCAGTCTCAAGAATCTGAAATCCAACCCAAAAAATATAAGTCAAAAGTTATTCAAGATTACCAGACTCAAAGAAAATTAAAGCATGATGCCTTTTTTTTTAATTATGCAATTTAGGTAAAACTCAATTATTGAAAGAAGAAAATTCTTCTATAACCACAACCAAAGCTAATTTGAACACAAGAATCCAATAGAAACATGTGGCATGAGGCACATTGAAAACCAGCTTTTAGTGCACAAAAAATAGCAGCAAAAGTGCTCATGAGATAAAGATATCTGAACTCCTATGAATGGCCTCTAAAGGTTCTGTGACCATTCAAAAAAGGCTGATGCAAATAGCCCTAGATTATCATCACATTCTCAGCCTTCTAAGTTAAAATAACATGAACTCTATTTGGGGGAGTGCAACGTAGCTGCTATAGCAAAATGAAATTAAGCTACATCGGAATGTACAAAATGAAAAAAAGATGGTATAAACAAAGAAACAAGCAGGAGGCTATAATTGAGAATCTAAGTGAGAGAAGCTTGGAGTCCACAAAACTAAATAAAACAATCATATTCATAAGTTAACTTTGTCATCATAAATTAACGACAAAAAGCGATCAATAATCATTTGAGATGGTATAGGCATATACAAAGTTGTAAGAAAATATACAGAAAAGCTAGAAATTAAATCAGAGGTGGCCCTAAATAGGAATTCTTGGTGAATAATGATTCAAAAAGCCAACCTCAGATAGTAGGGATGAGGCTTGGTGGTTATGGTTATATTTACCAAGAATGAGTACACCCAAGGTAGACATGCCAAGTTGCTTAAGCACCAACGAATTATATATTTATATAAGCCCTTGATCTTTATCCAACCAACAGTAAGTGTTCTCTGAAAGAAAAGCATCATAAACTTCTATTTGCATAATCTAGACACAACTAAAGTCATATGCTTAGACTCAATGCCAGTTATTGATTAAATTAGAGCAGAAAATACACTAATTGTGGGGACTAACATGCACAAACGATCATATGCACAAATAGATGAGTAACACTTGATGGAAAGAAACATATATAATAAACTCAGTATGACAGATTTTGTCTCAAATTCATCATTTCCATGGCATAGAAGCTCTGCTCAAGCTTAATTTGGATTGAAATAATATCGAAAAAATAATAACCAAGACTAATCTGACATAGATGAATTTAAAAATTAAAAGCAACTAAGAATGAGAAGACTTGAGAAGGACTAAGCAGAATTTCACAAGCAATTTTCAGCATAACATCAATTGTCCTATAGATCTTGCTAGCGTTCCAGGTTTACACCGAAAGATAGAAAGAGGGAAAATATCCAAGAAATGATTAAAAAAGTAGGTGAATTGGCATAAAACTAGATAAACTTAAGCCTATTCGAGCAAAATAATCTTTGAAATAGTGAAGTAAAACCATCACCAGAGGAAAACCAGACCATTTCATATCACCTCATCCACCTCATTCTAATATCACAATCACTTGAGCACAGTCTGAAGATACTTCACCTATTCAATCCAGTCAGAATTCAATGGTCAAGTTAACCATTACATCAAGTTTTTTCTTTAAATGCTCCACATCACATCAGTCTAAATGAGGTGAGGCTAAGTGCTCCTTGTCCTTTTTATTGCATATGACCATATTACCCCAATTTACATTTCAAAACATTTCAATCTACTGATGAATCTTTTTGTGCTTCCTCCAAATTCCTCATTCCCAACTATATCTTTCTTAGCCTTACCACACATTTATCTCAGCTTTCTCATCTTTGCCATATTAAACATTTCTGTATGCCCTTATCTTACTGTACACCACTTTGTTACATATATTATAGCTAGTCATATAGTTTATTTTTCCTTCAGTTTCGCTCGACTTATCTATCACAGTCGAGTAATTTAAGAGACTGGATGTTTGTTTGACATCCCACTCTCATAAGGAACAGGAAATTTTCCAAACTTTGAGCACTACTTGTATCCACTCAATCCCCTTCTCATTCTAGGTAGGATAAAGAATGGTGAACAGGTCATTCTAAAAAGGTCAACATGCATGCAAAAGGCACCTGCTGCCTTTTATAGGGCCCAAGAAGTTTCCTATGCAGTAGGACTGGATGCATGCCCAGGTGGATAATATAAGCTTAGGTGCCTGTATCTGGTCCAAGTGAATGCAAGTGGGGTAGAAATGGCTTTTCTTTTTTGTGCACAGAATTGGTATTCAGTATAATCCCTCAGCTGTGAGATCAAGATAGGCAGACAAAGGTGGACAACATGTTGCAGTAGAATACAAGCATCAAGAGTTGCCAAACATTAGCGGTGGTGGAGTCGTAAGTGGAGATGGGATGTAAGGAAGCAAAGGTGGAGTACAGTCCTTTTTCCCCCTCCATCTGTCCTTTACCAGCTTTCCTCCTCATTCACCTTCCTCATTTCTCCTCGCCCCTGCTCCATTTTCTTTCCTCTTCCTCCTCTTTTGCCTTCTTTTTAACTTTTCTTATATATCTAATTTCTAATTTCTGCTTTTCTTGTTATTATAATACATTTATTTAGTTCTTATTTTTAAAATAAGAACCACAAAGACACCCACCTAAGTGACTTCCTATCTCCTGCATATAGAAACCATTTACTTAGCACCTTAAGTGCAGGCATTACGGATTCAATGACCATTCAAAACCCAAAACTTCTGTAAACAAAAATAAAATCATGCTTTCTATGTTGCCCATGATTTTAGGGAATACCTTTACTTGGGACAATCTTAAGAAGAGGAGCTCAAAGGTGGAAGCTCAATGTTAAGTGACTTGTAATTGAAATGGATAATGACTTGTCCCTCTTTTTTTATCTGTCATAGCATGGATAATGGGGGAGAACTTTGCATTGGATAGTGGACTAGACTCCCGGGATGCACTTCCCTTCTAATTGAGATGAGTCCTGAGAGATAAGTGCAAAGAAAACACTTTTTCTTCCACCCTTACGAGCGAAAGACAGTTATAAAAGGAGAAAACTGCCATATTTTCAACTAAATTCAGTGTTGAAATCCATTATTAGAATGGAAAAATCTTTTATGCCCAAGATCATCCAACGTGAAATATTCTTTAGTCCCGTGAATGAGATCCTTCCTTATTCCAGCTGCTCGAGATTGGTCAGTGCTCGCTCAGCAATTACCAACTCCCTATCTATCAACCTTTTCCCTTCCCTTATCACGAATGTAGCTATTTCAAGAAGGTGCAAATTCCAAAGCATCAGAAATCCCCTAAAAACTAAATCGACGGAGTAATGAATTGCAGTTTGTCGTCAAATTTCGAGGTTATTTAGCATCAAAAAAACGACCCAGGTAACAACAAATCATCACATAAACATATTCAAACAAAACAACAGAAAAAGATTTCTTTTCCTTTCTCAAGGATCAAACTGAGAAGTTCAGAACCAAACCTTAAAATTTAGGGCTTCTCTTCCCAAGAAGGGAAAAAGTAATCATAACAAAAGGCGAGGGAGGAATTTTTTAAGGAGGCGGAGGGAGAAGGGTGGGGAATTGATACCTCGGAGGTGCCGGAGCCGAACTGGAGGAGGCCAGCCTGACCGGCAGCGGAGGCGGACTTATACTTGATCTCCTAGATCTTGCGCCGTTCGGCCTCCCGCTGCTTCTCCAGCCGCCTGATCCCCACCGCGTCCTGGGCGGTGCCCACGTACCCATCCACCATCCCCGGCATCTTGCCCTGCTATCCCCTCGCCTCTGCTCGGCCGCTCTCTCTTCCCTCGGTCCTCAATTGCAAGTCCAAAAATATAAAATGGTCGAGCTCGTGTCGGCAATTTAAATTGGTCCTTGACACGTGTCGCAAAGATTAACCGCCATAGCTGAGTTAATCAGTTTGCTGTTTTCTCTTTTTTTTATATATATAAAAAACGTCATCCGGTTGGAAACCCGCTCCATCCAAGGAAACGTGGTTGGGGAGAGAGAGAGAGAGAAAAAAAAAAAAAACATCATAGAATTTTTTTATTATTAGATTTTTACGGTTTGAATGTAATAAATCCTTAAAAAAGTGACAAGATGTGCTATCAAAAGAAAAAACAAAAAAAAGTGATGAGATTAATTTTAAAATTTACTAATATATTTTGACGTATAACAAAAAAAAAAAAGTCATATTTATAAAAATCAAAATTTGTGCACAAAAAGTATTATAGATAAATAATATCAAACTGGATAAGCTGCCAAGTTTGCCTTCTTTGATATTGTTTTCCAACGAGCAAAAAGTGTTTATATGCAATATATATATATATATTTGATTGATTTTAAGACATTCGGTAGATTTTTTTTAACAACTTTTTAAAAGCTAGAAAATTGTTAAATTTAATAAAACTCAATTCAATAATAAGGGGTGGCTGCTTTTTAATAAAACTCAATTTTCAAAAAGTGTAACTTGTTAGATTTAATTAAAAAAAGGTCTTATAAAAAACAACCGAACAATTTTTTTTTAAAAGCAAAACTTATTCAATGTTGAGTTTTCTATATACTTATGTTAATAAAACTCGTTAATTAAATAAATTTGAATAAAACAATTAATGCAAGCTATATAGCTAACTTTCTTTAGTTTTTAAAAATATAGCACTGTTTTCGACTCCTCTCTCCATGAAGAGGGAAGAGGGCTGAGGGCCGCCGTATTTAGTTCTTGAAAGTTAGGGAGGAAGAGAGGGTGCCTCCTGAAATTAAAAATTTATTAGTAATAATATCAAACAACCAAAAATATGCTTTTGCTCTTAAACTTGTATTCAAAATTTATTTTAATTTTTTAATTTTTTTAATTATTATAATTTAATATATTTTTGATATTTTTATTATATTTAATAAATTAAATTTAATAAAATAACTAATCAGTCCATGTGTTCTAACCTATTACACTAATTTTTCCATTGGTCCATGCTCTATTATGGATGCAAATGCTAGAAGAATAAGATTTATAAAGTCATAAAATCATTGCATTTGCTAAAAAAAAAAAAAACTTATATATTTGTGTTAATATGATATATAGATTATTTTATTAATTTTAATTAATTTTAGAACGTAAGAATCAGAATGTTTTTAAAATATAAGGACTAAACTGCAATAGCTGAAAGGTTGAGGGCCAAAATGAATTTTGAGCGAAAGTTTGAGGTCAAAATTCTTAACCTAATTTGACTTGGACTCGGAGTGAGGTGTCGCAACAATCCAACACTGTTATCACGTGCGATTCACGTGAAGGATGATTAGATATGGGCTTGCAGCGTTACCGCAATCAAGCTAGACGGGTCCCGTTCCAGTGCCTTTCTCTTTCGCTGGTGCTAGGGCAAATTCGTTCCCTCGTCGATCCACCGGCCCTCCACCATCAGCTGCCGGTCCGACTCCGTCGCCTTGCCTCCGCCCTTTGGATCACTCGCCGATACCCTCTCAACTCTTTCCTAATTCATGGTAAAGTTTCGATTCTCGATTTTTTTTGTCTTCAATTTTTGATCAAGATCCAGTTTTTTGGGGTTATTTTACTTCTTCCGATTTGATCTTCCTCTTTTTCATCAACGTATGTGGTCGTTTTGGTGTTTTTAGATTGGGATTTTTGTCGGGGAAAAATTAGACGAGATTAGGGTTCATAGTTTCTTTCTATACAAATAAATTTCTCTTAAACTTTGAAAATCTAATTATATTGCATATCTTATTTGTTTTACGTTGGTGTTATGTGATCAATGATATATGTATATTTTTTTTTCAAAAATATTGATTGAGCAAGTCATTGTAGACAAAGAAATCACGCGTGAGGAGTTTCTTATTTTTATTTTTATTTTTGAGCGAGAAGGGCTTCGGGCAATGGTCCTTAGCAATTCGAGGAGCTTGTGTGGCCATGAGAGAACTGTAAGATATAAAATTTGCAATGAACTTTAGTTTACTTCCAGGAATTTCTTCATTTCACATTCTAAACTTCTGATTCAGTAATAATGTCGATAGTGCAATTTTTTTAAAAGAAGAATTTGTCGTACAGGGTTTGCATCAAAGAGTTGAGGAAGATTATGAGGAAGAATATGATGAGTATGAGGAGGCTTCGGAACCTGAGGAAGAACATGAAACAGAAGCTCCAAAGCCGACCAAAGAGGAACAAGAATTTCTTAAACTAAGGGAGCAACTAAAAGAGAAGATTAGACAAAAGATGAAGAAACAAAGTGCTAATGCCTTCGGTCACTCATCCCAGTCCTTGGACAAGAAGAGGACAATAGCGAATGACAAGTGAGTGATGCATGCACCCATCGCGTTCTTTGAGTTTAGCTTTATAAAGAATTTGTTGTTTCATGATTAAAGATGAATATCCTTTTCCCTTTTATGGTTTGTGAAGGTGTTAGAGTGAATACTTAGGGTCAGCTACATAGCCACATGGAGATTTGCCTAATATCTGAGTTTGTCTGTTTTGTTACCCCTCTATGCTAAATCCTTTATCATCGTACTGAGCTCTGTGGTTTCAAAAATCACGTTCACTTGAGGAACTTCTTTGTGATGGATGCAAATTTGCATCTGTACTAGTTGCCTGACTTCCATTAGAAATCTTCTTCAGCTTGTTAAATAATTTATTAGGATTCTGCTTTCAGTCATGTTTCTATATGACAAGGTGCCCATGTACTTTCCTTTTGGTTGATAGACTGACTATGGTTAACTAATGATTTGTTCGTTGAAGAGTTAGCTTCCTCTTCATTGATAGGTCTATCTTTCTTCCAGAACCTAATTCTTGAGAAGTGCTCACTCTATTGGCTTGTATTGCATTGTTGATGATATATTTTAGGTGTCTTAGATCTTTTCTTCTAGGTATTCATGTGATACTATAAACTATTCCTTATCAGAAATCTGTTATTGAATGGCTCATTCAGTGTGCTTTAATTTACTTTTTAATGCTCCCCTGTACCATGCTTACCCCTCCATATTCTAAATAACTGCCTTAAATCTCTGGCATTTGATCGACAACCTATCTCATAAATCTTCTAATATAAGGTGTGGCCACCTAAAGGGACTCTTTGAGGTCCCATCCTTTAAAAATGTTGTGTCCCGTCATATAACTATCTTTGAGAAGGGGATGCACTGATGATTTACTTTATAATTTACATATACTATTTTTAACTTCAGGGTATCCATTTAAACTTCTCCACCTTTGGCCTTGGTTGTCCTTTAGCTTGTCAACTTGCTTGTTGGCTGATTGGGTTAACCAGTAACATGAATATCATTTGTTATGCATTTCCAGAACTCTTCTTGTAATCTTGACTTTGCATATATTGAAAATTAGCTATCTTGTTAGTTTTCTTATGTTATTTTGTCAATATAGCCTTTCAGAATTCTTCATGATTCCAATACTGAGACCAGCTTGTTCCATTAGTTTGGCAAACTCTTCGGCAAGTAGAGCTTCATAAGAAAATTTAAAAAATTACAGCTCTATCTACCTTATATTAGATGTTTAACTCACCATCTTGCACCAAGACTGCATATCAAGGTATTTGCAAAACAAATGTAAGAAGCACTTATGCATGCCAATGTAGTGGTTTTTCATTTGCTCAGTCTCTCTCTCTTTTTAATTTTTATGAACATGCTGGGGGAAATAATGAAGGAAAAAGATTTAGTTAAAGCCAAATAATTTGTGCACGGTGTGGAAAAGAAAAGGTTTTTGATTTTCACCTGATAAAATTAGCAGGCTTTAGCTTGCCTATGAGGCAAAAATCTGGGAGGAGAAAGAAGGGAATAATGAAAACCTGGCATCAAGTTATCCTACACTTCAAATTATCAAGTTATTTCTCATTATGGTTAAGTTACTATAGATTACAATGCATGCATGCAAGACTTGGCATTTTGGCAACCTCGTCACCTAGGTATCTGGTGCTTTCCATGCAACTAAACATGTCTATCTCTAATTTTACTGAACACTTCAAATTTCAGCCATCTTTATTCTTATATTTTATGAAGTGTATTTATGTCTAGTAATTTAATGGGTTTTAACCTTCAGGTGCTTGCCTGGCTGCCTAGATGTTCCACCTGTGCATTTGAAGTTCCTGCCACCTCAGACCACCTAGGCATCTTGACAATCTAGCTTGCATGTGCTCTAACTGCTGAAATAATGCTGCTCATATGCTCTGGACCTTCTAGCTTGCTCAGTCATGTAATTGTTTAGGTTCTTAGATGAGTGCCTATGACAATAATTTTCAAAATTGAGTTTCTATCATACAAATATACAGGACTGAGTTCTGCACCTCATATTTTGTAAGTTTTATTTTAAATATTTGGTTGAATGTAGCTGTCTTGTCATATCACTGTTATTTTCTTCCAGCTGGATGGTATGCTGGGGGTTTGGTTAGCTGGAACCAAATTTGGGACCATGTTCATAGCATCTATTTATCATCTGCATGCATGTGACATCATAAAGGAATGGATGAATTTTTTTCTTTACAGATGGAGGGTGATGGGGTGCCCGTTGGTAAATTATTCGTACATTGATCCTATATTTAAGACTTAGAAATGAGTTTATTGGCATTTATTTATCTGTGCCTAGGCATGCAGTTAATGCTGAAACTGCACCTTGTGATCATAATTGCCTTGTAATTGGTTTTTGCTATCAGGTACTGTAATACTTGCATGGCCATTGAACTGATCACACAAGAAAAGGATTCATATGTTTAAAATTGGTTGTGATTTAAACTTAAGAATTACACGATGGGGATTTTTTGTTGAAAAATCAGTGATGCTTGACTTGCTTATTCTGGGTCTGCTCTGGACTTGGAACGATCTGATATCTAAGAACAGTTTCCCAATGCATTGCTTTTCTATTTGTTTATAGAGCAAACTTTTCTTGCAGATTTGGCTCCTTTTTTGGCCCTTCGCAGCCTGTTATTGCTACACGAGTCATTGAAGAGAGCCGTTCAATTCGGGAAACCAAGCATATAGTGTCTAAGGTTTCAAGTTTTTCTGGTGTATGTATCATGGGACAAAGGTTTCATATTTCATTAGCTGTTATTTCAACAGGACAACTTTAACATTTTGCTTGTTTCTGCAGAACAAAAGAGATCCGACATCTTCAGAAACAAAGACACATGTGCATCACCAACAACCAAGAGTTGTTAATGAGGTATAGAGGACTTATACTATTTTAGTCCTTTTTTCAGTGATGGCAGCAAGGTGTCATGCGTATTATAAGATGTTCATCTTTTTCAGGTAAAAAAGAAAGCACAAACTCTAAAAGACATGCGGGACTATTCCTTTCTACTGTCTGATGATGCTGATCTTCCTGCTTCTGATGGGCAGCAGCCTCCTCCACCCAGAAATATTTCTGTTTCAAAGTCTGGTATGTTCTTCTTCTAATTTACAAACTTCTAGATTTTGACTTGCAAACTGTTAGGCATGTTTGCTCTTCTCTTAGAGGATACTTATACAGGTTTCTGCTCCTGTGGAAGATGGTCGGTCAGCCCAAACACCATCAAGCAGGCTACATACAGGCAAACCTGTTAGGCCAGCATCTAATGGCAATTTATCGAAGAACTTAGCTTCCACGAATCGGCACATGCAGAGCAAAGTTGGGCTTGTGAAGGAGGGTTCTGTGAGCGGAATCAAGCCAGCTTCAACTGAGTCTAGAAAAGTACTCGGTCGTGGTGCTGGAAATGGGTCTGTCCATACTACAAAGGTTGTAAAAAATGGGTCTGTCTCTTCTACAAAGGTTGTAAGTACAGGAAATAAAACTTTACCACGCAAGATTCCTGCTCAAATTATGGGCATAAATAGAGCTCCTGCAAAGACTGCAAGTGATCCAAGCGTGAAGAAGAACCCTTCATCTACAAAGCCGCAATCTTCTGCCCAAAATCATCATCTTGGTCAGAGAAGAGTGTCCCAAGGACCAGAGAACCCAAGATTAGTACCCAAACAGCCATTGCCTTCCTTGAAAGCTCAGGTTTTTGCTTTTAACTCTCAGCACGCACGCACTCACAGATATGCAGACACACAATAATGCATGCACACGCACAGTAATGCATGCATGCGTGCATGCATTATAGCTATATTGTTTTTGTTGTGGTTTGCTGCTGTTGATAACTTCATTTCTCACATGGAGTTTGAATTGTGAAGCCTTCCAAGCAATTCCCTTCACGTGGCATCCATGATGATCGTCCAAAGAAAAGGCCTGCAAAAAGAGACTTTGATGAAGAAGAAGATATTGATGATGTCCGTGGTCTTATTAGGAAAATGTTCAGGTTTGTATTCATTTCTGAACTCTTTATTTTGTTTTAATGTACCTTCTTACCATTTAAAATTGTGAATTGTTTAATCAATATTTAGTCAAATATTGATTATATCCTTATATCTATTTTTATCTAGCAGATACAGATACGGATACAAATATTAAACATATACTAAAATTTGTATCCATTTTTGTTCTAAATGGTTTCGGATATGATTGTGCATATCAGTTATATCCATATTTTCATTACACATGCACAGATATAATCAGATGTTTCAAGCAAAAATCAACAAGGGCAACAACATTAGAATTATGCTATTTTGAAAGATTGGAAAGTTACATGAGTTGCAGGTGTCAGCTGATAACACTGCATGATACTTATACCAGAAAGGATAATATTATCAACGAATGATGATAATATTAACAAATCAATTAATAAATAGGCCAGGGAATTTGATGATATAACAACAACAAAGAAGTTATGGGGAAAAAAAATCCCCTAGCAAAATGTAGAGCTACATTAGAAGCTAGAAAGCTGGCTATCCAAAGTGAACCCAGCCTCTTTGTTTTTCTTAGTGTAACATGCAGCAAACCAAAAACCCTTTCAAGCAAAAGAAGTTGATAGATCAATGGAAAAATACATAAAATAAAACAAAAGTTGAACAGAAATCAGACACTTTAGCCACAAATCATGAATCACCCATGGTCCAAAATTAGAGCACTATCCAAGAAAAAATTCATATAAAATTTAGTGGTTTCACCTGCCAAGACAGAATTGAAAATTTAGGGCCTTAGACCAGGGCTGCTGATGCAGCAGCTTCAACAGCATAATTCAAGGGGACAGCAGGATCCAATCATAAGGATATATTAGAGCCATCGTTTTGGATGGCCAAAAGGTAGTCCTTAAACATCTTGAAGCAATCCTTATGGGACCGCTTCTTCATGGAGTAGATCTGCACCAATAGATGTTTTGTAGACATGGAAACTGTGGAGGACATTTAGAAGTGGGGTTGGTGAGGGCGGTAGTTGTTAGAGCAGTGAGGTCTTGGTGGTTGCCCTCCTCTGAGTATGATGGCCTGGAAATTCAGAGAAAGAAATAAGAGAGGACTGAAGCAAAGAAAGAACAGAGATAGAGGGATCGGAGGAGATTAAGGTAGACTGCAATGGTGCTTGGTGTTGGGGGCAGCTGTCTCCGCTTAAGGCAAAGGAATGAATGTGGGGCAAGGTCATTGTCGGTGACCATGGGGCTTGCAGACTAGTGCAGAAGGAACTAGGTCAGTGGTTGAGAAGAGAAAGGAGAAGAAAATCAGTACACTTGAGAGATCAGAGCCTATTAAAGTTCATTTGTTTTCTAATTTACCTAAGAACCGGATATCTGAATCTAGAAATAAATGAAAAAATCTGGATGTGTCTTTATCTGTTACTAAAGTTTCTCAGAAACCTGTATCCAGGTCTGTATACCAGTTTGTCAGATATGCATTTTCTATATCCTTATCCTACCTGATTCAGATATGGAATGGTGTTGGACCTTATCCCACCACTTTTCAGCCCTTGAAATATGCGATAACTGCTTCGGCAGTTTAAGAGAATCAGTAGGAGAGAATTACTCACTAACAGAATACTGGATTGAAATAGAAAATTGAAAAATTCTATTAAACAATGTATAATTGTAGCCAACTCTTCCGCATGTACCATAATTTCAGGAAGAATAATAGAACTCTCTCAAACCTCTCTTTTGTTACAGAAAACTACACATGTTTGGAACCTCTCAAAAGAATTCAGCTTGTCATTGTCTTTGTGGATGAAAAGCTGCCATTTGACAATCTAATTGTTACAAGGATAAGATTTAAGGAATCACATTAAAATTTGAACAAGAACTCAGCATTTGGGCATCTTAGCAAATTCAAAAATTCTATTAAGAATTATATAATTATAACATTCAGTTTGCTGTTGTTTTTGTGGATGAAAAACTGCCAATAGATAATTTATTTTTTTATGGGTATAAAATTTGAATTGAGGAACCTCATTAAAAGTTGAATAAGAAATTTGCTTTTGGGCTTATTATAATGTTTGCATTGTCTATTTTGTGTGCAGGTATGATCCTAGTAAATATGCCGGGAATGATGAAGATGACAGTGATATGGAGGTCGGTTTTGATAGAATTCAGAAGGAAGAACGAATGAGGTATGGAATTTTTCTTGGATAGGGATGCTTCCATAAAAACTGAATAGATCTAATTCAGAGAGAATTTTGCATGGTGAAATTAGGGGCTTAACCCTCTCCTATTTGGGATGTCTGTCTTCATCCTGTTATGCCATTTACGTTTTGGAGCAAGATATTTCATGAATTTGACAGATAGCGCAACCAAATTGCGACGCCATGATGCCCTATTTTTGTTTGGGACTGGCACCAGTAGAACCAACTGAGAAGTTGAGAGCCACGTTGATATTCTTTGAGAGACTATCAAATCTAAATTTTTGCTTTGGTGCATGCATTCTTTCTGCATTTTGAATGGGAACTCTTATTTTCTGCTCTGTAACGATTGTTTCAATGAATGCCTATGTACAGTACCAAGATTGCTAGAAGAGAGGACGAAGAGCAGCTTCGCCTCATCGAGCAAGAAGAGGAAGAAGAGAGACGAAGGAAGATGAGAAAAAAACGAAAGCTATGCCAGTAGTAGTGCAGGGTGGAACAGCATTCATTTCTCAAGTCTGTCATCTGGTTGTAAAACCCATGGGATGTCAAAGATGGAACAGCTTTACTTGGGATGAGATGATCGTTCAATTTTCCTGTTGATTTGACAGCCATAAGAAGGTTTAGCATCATCTGTTGTGCTTTGCAAATGTAATTAATTTGCTCCGAGTTGAGAACCTTCATGTGTGGCCTTGGTCTGCGACACCTGTTTCTGGTAGGTCGCTCCTTGTCCTTGCGGGGTGATAGAACTGACCGAGAACATAGACACACAGAGTCCGTCTGATTGGTGGGTATTCCAGTTTCTTAGCTCCTTCGGATCTGACAAAAAAACGCACATCTGAGCAGGTCTGAAATTTAAGCCTTGACCTGATGCAGAATTATATAGCGGGTATGTCCATTCTGCTTATGTGAGATTTACCTGGCTTTGAACCTTTGAATTTTGTTTACAAAGTGCCCGTATTTTTGCCTCCATTGTTTCAAACAATGAATACAAGCAAATATTAATGGTCTCCAGCTAATTTGACCATCCACTCAGCCTGCCATCTTGTTTGTTTGCCATGTAATAAATTTCTTTTACCCGAGAGTAACTCTATGAACAAGCTACAATGAAATTTCCAAACAGAATCCTGTGTTTTCTGCTCAACGCTTTGAGAGGTGGATGAAGCCTTCATTTGGTACGTCTAATTTATCGCTGGGGGAGATTAGAGACAGCAGACAGCAAGGAGAAATCTCTTGATTTTAAGGTTATTTGTGACTACTAGCTGGGCTATGGTCTGGCGGCTTTAACCCCACACCTCCCCTATGGGAGGAGGTTCAGCGCTTGAATTTGGTAATGGCAATTTTTCGGTATTTGATTTTAGACCATCTGTATGCTTCAACAATGTCAGGCAGTTTTTGGCAAGGTATTAGGTTGCCAAGTTGATAAAGCTTTTTGGCATGGGCTCGAGAGACTTGAATCACGCCAGTCTGCCTTAGATTTTATAATCTTATGCCTCAATGGGCGGAGAGAGAGAGAGAGAGAGAAGGGGGTGTAAAGGGGAAGAGCTGCATGTAAATAGATTTATCTTGAAATCAGTTTTCTGCCAAATATGCTTTCTTTAAATGCTTGTGTTTTTAATAGAACAGCTACAAAAAAGAAAAAGAAATTTAAAAAGACAGACACAGAGAGAGAGAGAGAGAGAGAGAGAGAGAGGAAATATGTTGGCAGTTGACATAGCACGAGTGAAAACACCAGTTTTTTCCTTTCATCTTATTTCATCATGCGGTTTCATTCAGATGGCAACAAGAGGAAATCCTCCCCTAATCTTTGGACTAGTTAATTCCATGGTATTGCCCCCCTCTTATGTGGTTGGAGCAATCGGGATGGCTCTTGAGCGGCGTGGCATGAAAACGCCATTGTATGCGACGTCGAGATAAGATGTCTCCAGCCTTTGATGGATGATTTTTCATCCATGATTTCCAACCAAAGCAAACTTATAATGCTGACTTTTCCTATCTGATGTTATTTCGTTTGCTTTGGTTGGCGAAAATTAAGCAAACTTATAATAATGCTGACTTTTGCTATCTGATGTCATTTCGTTTGCTTTTGTTGGGGAAAATTAAGCATGTGGAAGCGAAAATTAAGTATGTGGAAGTCCCGGCTCACTAGCTAATGAGAGTTCAAGACCATGTCGAACTCAATATATTGAACTAGTCAAACAATAAGTAAAATATCATATGATAGTCACTTTAATGTACCTGTGGAGTTAGAACTAGTCCCACCAGGCGGCGTGGCAAGGCTAGATAAATTGTTAAAGAAGCATTTTTTTTAGAGGAAACCCCCTTTTCTAATTCCAATATTGCTAATAAGCCTTGTTATGACTAGCTGCATTTGAGGTGGCCTTCGTTCTTTCACTCACACTCTCCACCTCCTAATCCCTCCTCTGTTTCTTATAAAATTTCGATCGGCTTAAAACTATAATACTTGGATTGGAAGCGATCTTGCTAAGTTTCCAACTTTGTCCGTTAATGAGTTCTGGTTCTCCTCCACTTTCAACTTAGGTTTTGTCTCCACTTCCTTTTTCTCTTCTGGATTAAGGTTTCAATGTCATTGAAGATGCTATTTAGGACTTGGAGAATTGATGTCTTCATGGTGGAAGGAAATGAGTTCCACATTGGAAGTTTGAGTTTCTTCACACCCATAACATTTTGAACTCCATATCTTGGAATAGGTGTGTAAAAATATATGCATTTATATGCATCAACCAATACTCTTTTGGTGGGAATTGTTGGCCTTCATGAACCATGTGATGCTGTGTATGTTTATATTGCAAAGCTTTTGAATTCTTTTTTCTAATAAAGAGGGTGCATCAATTTGCCCCTCTTTATAAAGAAATTTATTTGATGGATTGGATTATATTACTTTTAAATTCATAAATTCTATAGTTTGTCAGTATCTACAGAGTCATGAACACCGTATAATATAACAGGTCAATTGGGGGGCCCATAGAGGCAAGAGTTCTGATGTTCATCTGTAACAGAATAGATAAACACCACTCAAAATTTATATTATCTCAAGATTTTTCTCAGAAGAAGACATGAATTTTTTTCCCCTTGGCCCAGGTTGATGATTTCACAGAAAATAGGTAGATGATCAGGTGAAGACCTTGAAATGGGCAGTTAGTTCTTCATTACATAAATTTTCACATGCTTTCAAAATTCCTCCATCCACCCTTCATCTTTCGCAGCCTCTCACTTAGGCTGCAGATGGTGCAGGGATGTAATTAATTGTGGGCTCCGACATGCCCGCCATGATCGGTGAAGGCCTCGAGAAGGCCTCTCCCTCTGCAACCGTGTCCACTGCCTTGAAATCAAGTGACTCATCGTTGTAGATATCCCACCACTTTGCAACCAACATTTTGATATCCTCCCTATCCATGTTAGCTTCCTTCCCGGTGTACCTCCATGGCTTTGAACCCTAGTACCATAAGAATTCATAACAAATGGTGATATTAGACATGAATAAAGGATGCAATTCTTTGCAACGTTTGATACACGAGAGAGATCAGTGGTGAAGGACTTACTGCAGCGCAATAGTGGACAACCTTAACCTTGCCGAGCTCAACGTTTTCAGGGTGGCGCCACAGCATGGCCAGGACCAGATTGTAAACAAGAGGGATTGGCTTGTAGGTCTTCTCAAAGAACATGTTCAGAAAATCCTACAACAAGAAGAAATGAGATTTGAGAAACTTTTAAATTGTCTTGTATTTGTGGTTCTCGAAAAGAGAGATATGCGAGAAATATTTGAAGCCGTATCCTTTATTTAACTCGTATGTTACTTCTAGTTCACCATATGTTTATTATCACAAAGATGGAAGAGAGTGTGAATCAGAACCACTACCATCTGTGTCATGGTTGTCATGGTCCTTGTCATAGCCCTGAACTTCCAAGGGCTATTTCATTATAGAAAAGGGAAATAAGCTACGCCTTATAAATAATATATGGTCAATTTTTATCAAAAAGAAAAAAATACAGTCAATTTAGAGGACCACCTTAGGTTTGTCCGTTTGGATGACTTTGGATTCTTGGATTTTTCTTGGAAAACTTCAAGCATTTATACGGATGGTTCATGCATGCAAAGGCTTCCAAGTTGGCCCTTCTCTATCCAGAGATGGAAGTATGGAGACGGCTCCAAACGGAACCACTAGCATCTGAGGTTCTAATTCCAGTGTTGCAGCTAAGAGGGGATTATCTCAGTTTTGTTATATATATATATATATCAGTTTTACCTGGTTAAAAATATGAAAATATTAGAATTTAAAAAAATGATAATTTAATAAATAAATAGAATATATCAGAGTGAATCCTCAAATCCTCAAAAAGAGACAGTCTTATAATCTGATAAAAGTTTCTTCCATCAACATCACTTCAAAAATCTGTTGCTCGCAACTATATGATCAAAATATTTTTCCAACTGCTGAAACCCAAGCATGATTATGGTGACAAAAAAAAAAACAAAGGTAAATAATCAAACGTAGCTGGACATAGTATGAACATATAAATACGCTTTATTTTATTTTCATGTAATTTTTACTTCTTTTATTTTCTTTTTATTAGCTGACTTCTTTCGAGGTTCTACATCATTGATGTCTCTAACTTAATGTTTCTTTCATCAAATTATGGTCAAATATCCTATTTATATCTGATTTTAGAAACATATATTGACACTGAATTTGTTAGTTCTGAGAATAATGATGCAAGGGGAAATAGCTTTGAGAAGATTATAGCCAGAGACTCACCTGCTCGGCAAAGGGTGTTGGTGGTGTGATCTTAAGGGTCTCAAGTAGTTTCTCATAGGTTAGATGATTGGGCTCGAAGACGAACATGCCGGCATTGAAGTAGAGGGGAGGAGGAGGTCCCATCTCGGCAGGCCATGCCACCTTTTCTGGGCACTGCTGGCAATAGCCAATGGAGTACTGGCGAGAGTGGCTCCATGTCTTCTCACAGAAGCAGTCCTTCACAGCATAGAAGTAGCCATCAGGCATGTCGAAGAGGTGGTCTATGCTCTCAAACACTTGGATATCCGCATCAAGATACATCATCTTGCTGTATTCCTCAAACTACATGCAACAAAATAGCCCCAAAAAATAAAATGCTGTCAGTGCTTAAATATGCCAAATAGTATCCAATGTGTAACCATTAAGCGAATCTTGAAATGAATTGAAGGAATTTTTATTCTTTTTAGCTTCGCATATGCCATTCCATACTAAGCTCAGGTCTGAATGATCTGCATAGAAATTTTCTATATATATTCTCACTGTTATCTGTGGGCAATCAATCAATCGATCAATCAATCAGTTATACTGACAATTTAAACTAGTGAATGTATGAATAGTGGTCATTTAACTTTGAAAAGTATGCAGTGGATGCAGTGGGCTATGTCTCACTCTAAATTAAAATGAAATCAGATTAAACTTTTTAATTTTCATAACTCGCTATATCTGAGAGAAACCCTCAGTATGTGACATCTAAAATAGAACTAGAAAAAACCAAGCCATCTAACAGCACGCAGTATTAATTTGCTGATCTTTTGTAGATCAATCAAAACTCTATTTGTGTCAGCAGCTTGCTGGCTTGATGATCCAACTCGGCTGAGTTTTTGGGTGAAATAAATACAAGAATCTCTACTCCAAGTCGTTAATTTATTAAGCTTAGTTCTTGCATTCTCATATATGTTCCACCTTATTATTCTTATTCACATATAATCCTTCCAAGTATATATCTGCGTTATAGTTAACCGACGAGTTAACGCTGCCAGCTGGCCTATCCACCGGAGCAATAAGAAATAGGACTGGGCCACACTCCCAAGATCTAAAACAGTACTTAATACTACGTGCATGGCTAATAAAAACAACATATCCATGGAAATATAACCCCAAAAATTAAGAACAGTAGTACTCACGTTCCAAATGCGTAGCTTGGAGTAGTTGATGACATAGTAGGCCATGGCGAACTGGGTCTGGTTCCGGGGTGGGTACACGGGCTCGATCTCCCGGACGATGCAGCCCTGATCCCGGAGCAGCCGGCGGTGAGCCTCGGGCACGTCGGGCAGCGCCGCCACGACAAGCGGGTACACACTCTTCACCTTCCTCAGCCCCTTGGCCAGCCCCACCACCCCCTTCACATAGTCGCCGTCGCCGGCGAGGAACGTCACGTAGGCCCGCCTCGGGCGCAAGCAGCCCCCTGGCTTCCGCCCGCACGTCGTCAGCACGTCGGCAGGAATGCCGGGGGCCATGGAACAAAGTTTACAAGCGCTAAAACTAATTAGTTATAGTGGCGAGGGGTTTTGTGGAAAAATGTATCTAGGACCCCACCGCGGCGTTTCGCTGATGACCAGCCCTTGGTTTGGGAGCTATGGCAGCATAAATAGACCTCAAATGGCAGTGAGATGGGGTTGAAATGACTTCCAGATGAAACCCAAATGAAGGTTAAGGTTCTCCAGTCCTTTGTTGTTATTTTATCTTTTGTTCGTACTAATTTGATAAGGGGGAAGTTGTGGTGGGAACTCCAGTGGTAGAAGGAATGAAGGAGGTGCCATCGGCCGATGATAAGGTGTCGTTTGGGTGACGTGGTTAAGGGGATGCAGTGGGTGGGGGCTTAGGATCTAATCTAGTGTTTTGGAGCGGGCTAAGTGCGAACCATTTTCCTCGGAGGGGGTAATTAAGGAGGAGGGCCAAGAGAGGATTTGGAAGAAAGCCAGTGGTCTCTTTGCTAAGAGTCAAGAGAGAGAGAGAGAGAGAGAAAGGATTCTCCGTTATCTATGAGGATGAGGATGAGTAATCTTAAATGATGCTCTTATGTTTTTTTTTTTAAGTCATCTGAATTATTTTAAAAAATAATATTATTTTTAATATGTTATGAGATAAATTGACTATCCTGATTAATTAATTAATTAATTAATTATTTTTTGTTTTCAGTGACCGTCCGATGGCTTTACATGCTGTTCTGCCCTGAGTTAACTTTAGCCTCGGCTTGGCTTTCTTTAAGGATGGATTCAACCTTAAAATAGAGCAAGAGAAAGAGGATAAAAAATTAAAAAGTCATTACCATTACCATTTTAAGTTTTTTAAAATAAAAATAAAAAATTTAAATTTTACTCCTAGTGAAATTTTTGCTTTCTCATTGAGCAAGGTTTTAATTATTTTTCTTTTCTTCTTCAACAATAATGATGAATTAGAGTTCATCAACCTTGACCATCTACCTAAATTTCTCTACCACATATATCATCATTGCCAATGCAGTATAAGACATTCAATAACACCTTACTCTACATATTTTTCGCAGGCATATTTCATAACAAAGCCTTCTTAATTTTATTTTAATTGCATGCATCAACTATGTACACTATCAATTAAACCAGTTATACAATCACTTGAATTTATTAGGCTAAAAAATAAGTCAAATAATTAAAAAAATTAAAAAATATTAATAAATATAAAGTACCATAGCAACAGTAATTTTAAATTATTAAAAATAAAATATTATAACCTAAACTAACATGTTTAACAATTATAAAAAAAACTGCATGATGGCATTATGTTACCAAAAGTGAACTATTGCCAACCCGCCCAGAAACCATCCATAGACGAAGACAATGAGTTGACCTTCTTCCGGGTACGAAACAAGGGGTTGAAATGACGCAGATGCATGGACCCTTACACAAAGTAGCTAGCGTAAAAGACGCATAATCTGGTGAAAATTAATGAACTTGATTAAAAACATAAAGCAAAAGTGTATGAGAAAGAAAAAACAAAAGAAAAGAAAGGTTACCATATGTATGAGATTGTGTTGTAACGGAGACGCATGCTGGCTCACAAAAATCTCATGTAGTGCAGTCTAGCAGATTGCCTCCAGCTGACAGCTGTGTGTGTGTTTGTTGTGAGCAAATTAAGGCCATGTTGACGCATGTTAATATGTTTATATCTAATTAGACAGCTAAAAATAAAAGACGATGAAATTAAAAAAAAAAAAAATTTAGTAATAGTTCTAGAGAAAGTTAGAAAAAAGAAGGCATAAAAATGTTAATTTAGATATTTTTAGCTTCTTATAGGTTTTTTTAGTATAACTTTAAATATAATTTAAATTTTCTAAAGCCAAACCAGGACTATCATAGCCTACAAATAATTCTAAAGGAGTTTAGATCTATGATGAATCAATTTAAATATTTTAAAAAAAAAAGTCTCTATAAGCTTTAAGAATAAGATCGGTTGACATTAGATTCTTATTAAAAGATTCTGAACGCCAACAAAAATGATGGAAATGATGATGAACTAGAAATTAAAATGGATCCTGCTCGGCTTAATCTTGTGAAGAGGTGCTTTATATCTGGATAAACGCTCTTGTGAAAATAAAAAAAGAGTGAAAGAAGTGTTGGGACTATCTAATTAAGACCTTTCAATAATTAAATTAATGAGGAAGAAAAAAATGAAGAGTTTAAGGATAAACCTTATAGTCATCTTGCTTCGAGAGGAGGGACGATGTGTGAGCGGTGAATGTGGTACTAAGAAGAGTTGAAGATGAGGTAAGAAAAAAGATCTAGAAACTATAAAGAAAATAAAGCTTTTCTCTTCAAGTAGGGTTCTTTCTTATAGATAGACTTTGGTCTCGATGCTTTAGTCCATTCCAGTGATGATGATGCATCCAGTTTTAATGATAAGGATAACAATGAGACTACTTCACTTATTATGAGCCATGCTTTTAGTAATGTAATCCAAAGATCATGTGCTTATTGTAGTTGGAGGTCAATTAGCAGCAGCTCAATCCAGCTCTTTCGAGATCTATTACAATATAAGCTAAATTGTATATTACAACCTCTAAGAGCCATAATTTGATATAATTAAAATATTTTTTCTTCAATTCCAAGTTTTTTTTTTTTTTTTTTGACATTTATGATGTTGTGTCCGCTCCTAAAGGCAATATGTGCGAGGATTTTAATTTTTTTGGACCTTATTTTATTTTATCCTAGAAATTAAAGTGAACTTAAGGAACTTTTCCTTTCCTCCAATCAAATCGGCGAATTATACAAATTGAGCATGTAATATATATTTGCTAAAATATTTCTTGTAATGCCAATCTATCTTTAAAACACCATGCAAGGAAGAGAGCATACCAGCGCGATCAGGGTAAGAAAATAATACTAGATAACTTGCCCTCCTTTATTTGGACATCATCATTTAATTGACCAGTCTATGTCTTATCAATTGTTTTTTCTTGTAATTATTTCTAGAAATCGAAGCAATACCATGCATGAAGAAAGAAAAGCCAAAAAGATTAAACAAATGAGAAGTAAAGGAGAAATGGAAAGGAAAAATATAAACATTCCAACTTAACAGTCATTCTCCTGCTTAGAACATCATCCATGAGGTAAATACCGGCCTTACAATAATTGCAAGGACAGAGCGGTTGATAGGCTCACCATAAACCCTTTTTTTTTTTTTTTCTTAGTTCTTTACATCGCATCAAATTGTTGAAAAGAAAGGAGAAATTCAGACTTTCTGCACCAAGCCTTTACCTTATGAGTTTTTCTACTCCTAATTGCATGCATGCTAATAAATTGCATCGTCCGATTAAGCCCTCTAACGAGTGCTCACATCCAGACGCACCACTTGGCATAAGATGTCATGGTCGGGCTGAAAAGGATAGTAGAAGAGATAGTACAGTTTCAGAAATTAAAAAAAAATGAAAAAGGAAAGAAAAAAATCTAAGTCCACAGACAGACGAAAAATCTTGATGCCTTCCTGCTTAAGGTAAAAGATAAAAAAAAAAAAAAATCTCGAACCCATCCTCCCATGGTTGGTAAGCCAAAATGTGGTCGATGTTAGACCATAGGCTTTGGGGCCAGCCCCGAACTTGCGAGAGGGATTGGTTGCGGAGGGAGATGCGCATATTTCCTACCTCAGATCTCTCCCCGCCTTTCACGACACACGTACTCTCGTCCTCCAGTTCAAGAGACGCGCGGCGACAAAAGGAGGCACGCAATTTCGCCTTGAAAACGGCACGTTCGCTAGCATCGCCTCAACATGATCATTGAGCATCAGGTCGTGTTCGAATAGTTGCAACGAAAAAGCTACGATCAGACGCGTGCAAGCAAAGACAACCTAAAGTTATACGGGAAACTTAAATCCAGTCACACTTCATTGTATCTGATGCGTGGCTTACGTTCAGAGAGACAGGTCATTGCTAAAATGCTGCCCTGCAACGGTGACCTTTGTTTGCATGCGACTGTAATGCACTCACAATGAGCGAACAGCACCATACTCTTAGGAGCTCCACAACGTCCTTTCCCTCATAAATGGGCTTCATTAGATTCATCTATCATAATGGAAGACAAGTTCCCATAACGTGTGGGCAACCACTTGCTGATCAAGCAAGCCTCAAATACTGACAATACCTACAAACTGATCTGGCACAGCCTCCCAACCATACCACAAACAGATCCACTGAAATCCTGCAAAATTTGCCCAAAATATAGACATTTGACCCAGTACGCTGGAACTCAAAAACTTTCGCCATTATCAAGATGCAATCGGAATGACAGCATAACTAGCTTTATAGTTCGCATTCTTAATAGTTCTTTAATGACAATACAGATTTACATGCAGACTCCAAGCCTATAAGCAGCCATTCTTATTTTGAGACAGCCAGAAGGACCAGCTGTTTTCCATAACCAATACACAATCTTAAGCATCAAACTCATTTTAAGCATTAGCAGCTTTCTCAGCTGGTACAGACCCAACATTTTGTTGTGCCATCTTGGCTTTCAAACTCATTTTAAGCATTAGCAGCTTTCTCAGCTGGTACAGACCCAACATTTTGTTGTGCCATCTTGGCTTTCTTTGCTTCATAATCCTTCACAGCAGCCTTGATAGCATCTTCAGCGAGCATGCTGCAGTGGAGCTTCACTGGGGGAAGTGAAAGATGTTTTGCAATTTCGCTGCAACGTAAGACAAAACTATATGTCAGAGAAAGTCCATGTAATCTCAAATAAATCTACTTTTTAAACAAGCACATAATTATTGCATGCAATAATCTTCTGCCTCTTAGCATAAGTTGGACACCTTACCCACAACATGTATGGCACAGCTGAATTGTTCAAAATTTGAAATCGCAATTCGAGTCTCATAATCAGAAGTCCCCGACATTGCACCAAACTAGTTTATAGAAATGATTGTTAACAGTGTACAATAATCATCTCAGGCTTAAAACTCCAGAGTGATTATTCCTATTTGTCTGAGTGTACCATGGTCATTTCAGGCTGAAGCTTTTCATATTAGACAGTCAGTTCGACTGTTGTTTGTTCAGGATATGGTCTGGATAAAATTTGGAGCAGCAGCATATGGTTGGAGGAGGATGCAAGGTGCAAAACATCACACAGTAATGATTTCCCTCCTTATTCAGTATTTTGCGTAATTCAGTAGAACATATGTTTCAGGTCAACAGGTTAAAAACACTACCAGGCACAACAGGTTAAATTTGTTTCAATGCCAACACAGGAGAAGCATCTAAAAGCATGACAAACCAGTCCATATTCTACAGAACCTAGTAGCTAAGTGATCTAGACTCTCATTAGCACTATTTAGAGCAGAATTTTCTTCATAAACTATGGCAGTGTAATGCATTTGAAACTGTGTAATACTAAGAATTAGGTACACGAACTGGGTTCAAGTGCTTTTCTGTCCATCTCCCTGCATGCGTGCACCCAAGTGTCAGATCCTTCACAATTATCTCACTATTTTTTGCAGTAGACCTGCACAGTTTTTATATGGGTACCCATGTTTAAGGGTCAGTGCAACTATTCAAGGCCAAACCAAGAGGACCAGCTGCACACTCTATTTCTCCCCTCCTTGGCCTGACTTGATCACCCAAAAACTTTCACAAAAATTTTCTTATATAAATGTTGTTCTCTGATATTTATAATTGCTTCGGCCCGCCCCCCGTGAACCTTTAACATCTCTCAGTTCCTACCATCTTCTCTGAAGCTACCTGCTGAAACTGTTTCCAGGCTAATGCTCCTTGACACATTGATTTTTGCTTTCACTGCCAGCATCTTTCATGAAAGACACACCACACAACCAAGTCTTGAATTGATTGTGCATGTTCACAAACCGTCTAGAGTATGAAGCAAACTAACAGAAGATTAAAAAAATATTTCCATACATGGTAACAATATGAGATTCAATAGGGAAGGATGGGTGATACCTGGCAAAAGGCAAAGGAAGAGGAATGAGGCCGTGCAACGCTCAAGGTATGTGAATCACTTGCACTGCTAATTATTGGATGCGCTAGAGGAAAGCAACCAACTATCACTTCACTCACGAATCCAAAAGAATGAAAATTAAGACTCCCCCCTCAGAGTCTTTATGTGGTGAAGTGAACAGAGCAGGGGTGAATTTTAACAAGTTCTCAGTCTTTAGATTAAACTAGGGCAAATTCAAGTGCAAAATCATTTACATTTAAGAAAGTTGATAGATTGTAATGATGGAGGGTTTCAATTGATTATGAGTCTTATTTCAACTCAAATTCAAGACAGTAAATCCTGACATTACTGTAACCAGGAATCATTCTCAAATCAGAAAGCATGGCTTTGGGCTTATCTTACTCTTTTGAGATATCTCATATGCTATTGTACAAAGTCAAACTCGTTAATATTATGGCTTAAATTTAGTTAATAATTTTCTCTATGGTGGATTCCATGGACATAAATCACATCAGGCAGCTTCTCTTGGTCAATAATAGGGAGAGGGTTCTATTGATTATCACAATATACAAAACCTACAATCCAACTAATCCAAAACATTCACATGGAGATTCATCCAATTCTATTCTTTCCATTCAGAGGCCTCTCTCTCAATCTCACCAACCCTCCCTCCCTATTCTCCTCCCTACCTTCTTGATGCAGACACTGGCAGACCTTCCAAAACCCACCACATCTAGCTCCCTTCAACCAAGAAAGGAAAAAAAATTCAAACTGCTTCCCCTTTCCCTACTCTCACTCTTTTCCAACCTCATCCTCATCATGGCAGAAGATAACTACCATTGCCCTACTGCTCCTTTCACAAACTCTGTTAATGGTCATGCTCCACTGGATCTCCCACGAGCGAGATGAATGTCACAGGACTATGAGACCATCCATCACCAAGTCACTTGCAAACACACGAGGCCACATACCCATGCCAAAGGTCATGCACAATCCTACAAGGCTGTGACAGGTCACTGTGGATCCAAACCCCAAAAGTAAACCTACCTCTCAACTTTAAAATCAAGGACAGATATAAGGTCCAGAACAAATTCCAAATACACCATAGTCCTCAAACTTGGCCACATCAATTGATTCAGATCAATCAAATCATTGCTGCAGTTCACATTGCTAAACATCATTTGATGCCTAGTGACAATATGCAATGGGCGGAGTAACCAAGTTAGCATTCACATCAGAGACTACAGAAAGAATTAATGAGGAGAATTTTAGGCTAGTTAACATTCAAGATATGTACTTTATACACATGGTAACCATATCTATTCTCCCTCTCTTATCCCGCACCTTTATTTTTCTCTCTTATAGCCTTCCATTAACCATTATGTAATTTAATAACTTATCACACCATACATAAAAAACTAATTTATATTTTGCATCAATCATCATTATCCAACGGAGTTCATACGGCTTTATAATGTACTCCTGCACACACAGCGGGAAGACTTCCAAATACTACATGGCAGTTGTAGTAACCCAGTGACTTTGGTGTTGCACGTGTTCCTAGTTCCAATGTTTCAAAATATCCTCAATAAAAACTTGTAACTATTGATAACATGATTTCATTCAGAAGACTTCAGATAAAACAAGATCTAGATTTCTACTTGTTTTGACTACAAAACAATGATAAAATAAACCATTAAGCAAGTTGCACAACTTCAAATTCAAGTATGATAGCATCTCATAAAGATGTCCATAAGATTGATGCCTTCTTGCTTTCTAAAAAGCTTAAAAGATGTTGTATGGGACAAAAAATGGCATGCACGACCACTGCATATCATTAGAATGCCCATAATGACAATAACGAAAAAAAAAAAAAAAACTGCTAGGTATGAGACATTCAGAACTTGCTGACAAATAAAATTTTGCTTCTTCCAATTATCACATATCCCTTGTACCATAGAAACTTGAATAAGAAGTCATTTGAACCAACAACAAGGATTCAGGCATGGTCAATAAGGCTCATGAAACTCCAAGTTTTTTCTGGTCCATTTTTTTTCTCAAAAGGAAATAAATTGGGTTCACTAGGCAAACAAAAATTTCTAATTCATTTTATACTACAACAATATGGTGACATTTATGTCATTGTCCAACAACTGGAAATGCTTCTCCAAAGACAAAGCCAAATACAAAAGGCTAAAGTAGAGAACTGGAGAAGGTATGATATTTTCCATCAAGCTAATAACAACTCTTGTCCATGATTGAATACCATCTGATTATCTCCATTCATTATTTAGTAGTTAAAACAACAAAATATGGGCATTCTGTAGCATACGCCTCGCATATAACACAAGGCAAAACTGACCATTCCATCAGGATAGAAATATCTCCAGATATTTAAGGAAACAAAAGTTGGAAATGTTTTCATATTACAAAAAATAGCAGTTCAAGACATTAAATTCACGAAGTTCCTTTAGGCTGCTTCAGGTAATTATATGCCTTTTGGGCTAGTAAAGAGTATTATCTCGGCTTGTTAACCTTAACTCTTGTAGATCACTTAAATCTGAATTAATAAAAGGTGCTGTTTAGTAATTGTTCATTTATCTTTTCCATAATTGTGGCTTAGAAAAAAGTGTTGTTCCTTTCAGAAGGCAAAGAGGTAAGCGATTAATGGCCCACCATTTGGGAAATCGATAAAAGTGCCCTTGACCAAGTGAGAAAATGGCTAAGTGCGAAAATGGCAAGAGGTAAGTGATTAATGGCCCACCATTTGGGAAATTGATAAAAGTGCCCTCGACCAAGTGAGAAAATCGCTAAGTGTCAAAACTACTTGTTCTACGTGGAAACTAATAAATATATAGGGAATCTAGGCTAGCATGATGTCTAAATAATTTGCATTCAACATTACAATCACTGATTTTCAGTCAATGCAACTTATGAAATAAAATCCTCTCTCTCTCTCTCTCTCTCTCTCTCTCTCATTACTTTTTGGATTATTTCTAGTGGGGGGAATGACGGCTGGAGCTAGATTAATGGCAATGCACCTAGTAGAGCTCATTCCAAAAAAATACTGTTGTTGCAACAAAATGAAGAGGAAAAGAAAAGGAAGCAAAGGGAGCCCAGTAGTTTGGAGGGAGAGAGATTCCAAAAGCACAGCATATATAAAGCAGGTACACCCCTTTGCACAGTACAAATGGCTGTCTGTAAATTAATTATATATGTTGCAATAATAGGAGCAGGGGCACCCCTTTGCATCCTCGCTCCCTTCATAACATGGGTACTTGGTAAATTACTAGCTAAAAGCACCAGACTGTTAAACCTATAACAACGATGTCAATTTTGGATCACTATCATGTGATGCACCAATGTGCAGTGAGCTCCCAACATGGCACAAATGATGCCCGATGTACCACAAAGAAATAAATGAAAAGAGATGTGAAGCAAAGCAACAGTGCAAATAGATTGAAGGAAGCCTGCATCATAAAGGATAAAGCTGACTAAAGCATATAGTGCAGATTAAAAAGAGCAGGAAATGATTAATGGTTCTATAACATAAGAAAGCAACATTTAAAGAAAACGGTTACTTACATGTTTTTGATGGATAAATAATATATATAACATAAGAAAGAAGCATTGGAAGAAAACAGTTACTTACGTGTTCTTGATGGACAGTACTTCTTCCATTTGTTTCCCTTTCACCCATTCAGTAGCTGCAATAAAGTGACATTAGAAATGACAAGCAACATCAATTGACTCAACGAAGACAACTGAAAGATGGATAAACATATACTTCCTATACTGGGAGTAAAAACCTTACATAAAATAATACTCCAAGCCTTTGACAAAAGAAACATTGACTAAGGTTTTAAGCTAAAATGCCACATAAAATTTTATGGAATAATTTCACAAAACCTCGTAGAAGGACACAAAAAAAGATATTGATTTATGAAAAAAACTGTGCAGCCTACACAAAGAATATGCTGAAAGGCATAAAGAGGATAATAGTTCTATAGAATTGCTAACTATATTTCATCACACCTAGTCCAACAGCATAACATAATCCACAATCAGGAAGAACATGGCCTGGCTCCGCAGGAACTTATTTTGATTCAGAAAAGAAAAAAAAAAAAAAAAAAATCTAGCCAGGCAAGCTATATTGTCATCACCACTCTAGTTTGGAAGATAAAGTATTCGAAAGACACAATCTATATCTTACAATTTCTGTTTATTACGATTTTTATTGCTTTACCTCAACAAATTCTGAAAATTCAGCAGATCATTACTTAGATTTTTCAAACTTCAGCAATCAGAAATATCAATCGACCGAATTCAACCTAGTTTCTCATATAAAAAACCAACTCCCCTAAAATACAACATAATTTAGAATCAACACACTAATTTAGCCTCGGTGCAATTACCCTACAACTGAACAGCATCAAATTCCAGAAGTCACAATGCCCACAAAATTTCGTATCAATCAGCTTCTACTTCAGCATCGATTCAGGGAAAAGCGACTTTTTAGTAAAAGAAAGATTATCAATTAGACAAAGAACTAAAGCCACCACATCAGGAATCAATCAATATCTTTAAATCAAAAGATAATTTTCAAAATTTGGGACCAAAACAAAAGGGCAACAACAAGGAACCCACCAACGGAGGACGAGGCGATAGCGGAGCCGCAGCCGAAGGTCTTGAAGCAGGCGTCGACGATCTTGCCGGACTCGTCGTCGACCTTGATCTGGAGCTTCATCACGTCGCCGCAGGCCGGCGCGCCCACCAGCCCCGTCCCCACCGTCGGGTCATTCTTGTCGAAGGACCCCACGTTCCGTGGGTTATTGTAGTGATCCACCACCCTCTCGTGGTACCCCCGCGCCGCCACAGCCGCCGCCAGGGCGGCCGCCGGAGGGGCCGGCGCCCGATGCCCTAACGCTAGCAGCCTCTTCGCTCCAATCCTAAGCATCGCGATTCCCTTTCTCTTCCCCCTACCCTGATCTCTCTCGGTTATCAATTCGCCGTATTCCGAAACGATTGGAGCAAAGGGAAAGAGAATATAATATAGCTCGAATCGAGATGCACAGAGGGATGGATAGAGATAAAAGTGGAAGGGAATAAAAGACGGTGGGAAAGGGGCCGAAGAGATCCCCTGAACGGACTCGAACACAAGACGTATAATTGGCGAATTATCAACAAACACGTACACAAATATGGTGAGTTTTGGACTAGATAAGCCCGAGTTTCTTGATGTATTGGTGACGTGACAAACGACAATTCAGTTTGGTGGGGTTCTTTGCCTTGATGCCTTTCAGCTGATTTTGACTCCGACGAGGCTGAGGCGGTTCGTTCAGGGATAGAATGCTAAATACGTAAATTATTTGGACGGCTCTGATCTTTTCAACCGACGGATGTAAATGGGAAAGTGGAAGGGGAAAGAATACCAGGAGGAAATTCTTATTAATAAAAATACCAATAAATAAAATCAAAGATGAAAAAAAAACCAAAATTTTCTTTAACAAATTTAATAAATTTATCCAAAAAATAATGATGTTAAGAAAAATACAAGAATGTGAGCAGTTCAAAATTATTCAATCATGCTTTGAATAATTTTTAATTTTTTAATCTTCTTATTTCAATCAAATACATAAAAATATTCATTTTTATTCTCTCCACAATCAAACAGAGTTTAATAGAGTCAATAAAAAATAAGCATTAGCAAAGATGAGCTGGATGACGGCTGCTATGGTCCATAAGAACTTACCCCAGCGATGGCGTATCAAAAAGTTTGGATGAAGAACTTAACACCATTTCAAAACTGGATGATCATGAAGAGCTGTGTGTGGGAAATGACCATATATTTTATACAGTGGCACATTTTACTTGCACAAAATGACCGAATTCTAGTCAACTCAACATCAGATACAAACAAATTCCAGCAGCATATTATTATTGTAAATGAAAGACAGCATCAATACATCAAAACACAATGCCTGAGATACAGGGTTGCATTAAGGTCTCCTAGGAAATTTTGAGAACTCTGGGCTCCTTCGCTCCATGCAAGCTGTCCTTGCTTCATTTGCCTCTTCCGTGACATAAAAAACGAGTGTTGCACTGCTACCCAGCTCCTGCACAGGCAAGTTACTCTAGTGATTACCATTATTTTGTGGAACTTAAAACTATATGGACGCAATGTGATTGCTCTAGCAACGAGAGTCATGTCCTGAGATTGCTCTAGCACCTTCCTGTTTTGGCTCGAACTCTGTTAACTAAGAGTCAAAAAAGTATAATTTTGTTCCAACCATGGTTAAACATTGTCTCTATATATAACACATGATACCTGAAGACCAGCATGGCCATCGTCTACTGCATTAAGAGCTGATTTCAGCACCCGAATTGCTGTCGGGCTGTTCGGTAAGCTCTCACATCACCACTTCAGGGTTTCCATTTCTAATCTCTCAAGTTGTAGAGCAAACACAAACACAAACTTGTTAGTTTGTACTTCCCTGGACACAATTTAGCTCCCTTCAGCTTTCTACAGTAAAAGCAATACATGAACAACATGGTAATTGTAGCAGTTCTAAAAATGCCCAAATATGTTTAACAGTTAAAATGTCTGGTTCCCATACCTTGATTCATGCCACCGGAACCCAATTTCAATGACAAAAGCAATGATTTTTTCTTTTCTTTTCTGTTTGACCACAGCTTTGACACATTATTCTTCTTAGAAAAGAGTGGATGTTATGATAGCAAATCATCCCTTAAACCTGTTTTTCAGAAGTTTTAAATCATATGCTTCATTGAATACTGGATTACTTCTCCTGAGATAGTTTTTGGTGTGATTGTAATTTTACTCCAACCTAAAATCTATTTCTTTGTGGCCAGATTTTGCATTGTTTCTGTTCATTGACCATAGAAAAGTTGCAATAATATGTATTTTGAGTCCAAGTATTTTATGTGAATTTATTAAAATCACAAGATAAATGCTTGCGGTAATAAGGATGCTGAGGTGGATTTGTAGTTAAAAAAAAGGAAGGAAAATACTCCTAATGAACATGGTCGGATGAAGCTTAGAAGTCATGCCAATGGAGGACAACAACATCGGGCAACAACATGGAAAACAAATTGGTGATGGTGAGAATGTTCCTAGAGGCCAAACTTTGGCTCGACTGTCTTTAAGGGTTGGCTTAGATTAGTGCAGAATAATTGGCAAAGAGGAAAACACAAGATCATGGATAGGACTTGCAAGAAGATTTGAAAAATATGAAATAATAACAGATTTATCTCCCTTGCAGAGAATCAATGGTGAAGAATTAACAAAACTATGCTCAAACTAGTAATGCTTGCCGGTTATAATTACAGGAATGGCCTGTACTAGAACAAATAAAGAGAAAACAGATAAGCAGGAGGGTAGTCAGAGATGCACACATTTAGCTCTCAGGATTTTAATGTTTTCCAACATTTTTAAAAAAGAGAAACAAAACTAACAATTTGTTATCAACTTATCATGTATTAAACTTACTGGCACTGCAATCATGACAGTACAAAATGCACACGATCAGATTAGATACAAAAAGCCTGCATAGTATATAATTTATGATATTTAAAAAAAAGACTTAATAAGAAAAACTACTACCATAAAAAATGTGTTGTTCAATGATGTGAAACAAATGCTCCTCCAAGGAACTGGCAAAACACTGGAAAAGGGATTCTCTAAAATACCATCCATCCCTTCTCCTCAGAAGAAGTAGATATACATCATGAAAAACACCTACCTCACATGGTTTATTTACCAAGCGGGACATGATGGAAGCCCCATAGCCCGCATCAAAACTTCCCACCTGCAACAGTAATAGCAAGGAAAGACGAAAATTGTAAAGCTATGATGACTTAGGCAGCTTAAGCAAAATCACAACCCCAGAATGCCTAGTGTATTTTGTATGTCACTAATCAACATAGAAGTCGATGAGTGAGAAAGCTAGGGAAAGCAATTCACAGTACACCTTACAAACAGAATAAAAGAAAAATAAAAAGTCAAGTTGTCCTGTGAATAGAATAAGCACCTTTGGACCAGTCTGTACAAAAACCTTTGGACCAGTCACAAGCCATGTGTAATACATGTCCACCACCAACAGCATAACCTGCTACCTTATTTCGAATAAGAAAGCGAGTTAATGTCCAAACAAAATGATTTAAACAGTGAACAAGCAAATTGCAAAGTAAAAAATATACCATAGCAATAACTGGCTTAGGAAGACAGCAAATTTGGACCTGGACAAGAAAATGACACAGGATTAAGATCAAGAAAAGAAAAATTGAAGTACATAGATGGTGCTTGAAACTTGTTGTGCATATGGAAACTTGAATTTGCACTATTCCGTGGAAATTCCATTCACCAAGTTATGTGGAAATTTCATTGTAACCAATATACAAACTTATTAAGAACATCAATCCTACAAGACATCCAGGATCTACACAGCAAAATCAGACACCGCCATGCCGTAAGTCTACTCTCATACAAAAAAAGTATGTATAAGTCTTATTAACAAGAGTTTAACATATTACATGCTCAAGAGGTAATAATTTGACTATAGTTCAACTACAGGCAAGCAACCATGTCACAGCTTCATGTGGCCTACGAAGCCACAACAGTCCAATTCTCTAACATGATACATTATCTGTTCATGCATGTAAGTAATCGTCGTGATTTTTGCACATCAAAAGTTCTACCAACTCCTTTGTCTTGATATACAAGTGTTATGCAGAGTACTTTGAGCTCCACAACAATGGTCGAACAAGAAATGCATGATATCATCATAGGCACCGGTAAAGATTCAGAAAAGTCATAAAGATGTACCTGGAGATCCAAAAACATTAAGACAACCAAAACCTTCAAAATCAGCGTATCCATCAGAGGTTCTCAGTGCCTGATCACCCCCGCTGCAAAAGGCCTTGGTTCCCTATTAAAAGCAAACTATATAAATTTCAAAATATTTGCATCAAATTAGTAAAATAGGGAAGCATGTTCACACATACTATTTGACATTTTTCAACAACCAAAGCTGTTGTGGAATTATTATCTATGTCTTTATATATAAAGATAGAACCACTGAAAAATTGCAATAGAAACAAGTGCCAGTAGCTCACTAACTACTTTGAGGTTTTTCATCCTTTTTGAGAATTTGCAGCTCAGTAAAATAGCTTGCCTCTTTATAATAAAGGTATAGGTGGATATTAAAGGTTACTGATACAATCACTAGGACTTCATAACTACTCGAAACTTTTAAGTGCCACATAGCAAGCGATCAGGATAAAGACGATGTTAGGATTACACACACCTGCACACCCACACCACACCCATAAAAATACAGTGTGATATACCTTCCCTGTTAAAATGATGACCCCCACAGAGCTATCATCCCTAGCATCATTCAATGCACGAATAAGCTCTTTAACAGTATGTGGCCTAAAAACATTCCTTCTCTCTGGACGATTGATCGTGATCTGCACAATTAAGAGATAATTAACTATTAAGTCGAACATTCAGGTTTGCAATCTTGGATAAAAATATCACAAAAACACCAATGCATGCATTCATATAGGTGACTGTGTATGTACCTTACTCATATGTAACACAAATATTACTGTATATATGCAAGTATATGTATCCTACTTGTCAAGTAATTGTTTGAAAGATCTAGTGCTTTGAACAATAGGTAAACTGGTACCAGACTTTATACATGTTTGCCGTGTTATGCTGCAGATATGCATTTTGTGTCATAAATTACCCTGAATGAGTACCATGCAGACATTCTTGCAGCAGTGTCTTGTAGGTATAAATTGCTTTCAGCTCTGAATAAATAAATATATTAGGCATCAGTAAATAGTACCATATTTAATTTTTCAGTAAATTCTTCCAGCAAATGTTGCATTGAGAAATCTGGATATGCATAGCTATCTTGACCCTTTCTAAAGCCTCTATAAATAGAAAGCTTCCTAAAAACTTTGGTGAATTTTCTACCCTATTTTCATTTCCAATTTAGGCTTTTTATTTTATATATTTCACTTCCAAATTCCCGACAGATACATTGCCATGCAACTTCTGCATAGTGGTGACGTTAAGCTCTTCACCAAGACACTCCCAGTAACAGCTGCCAATTCTCAAACCTACACAACAGGCTAGGCTTAGACTATTAAACAAAATTAACAATACCAACAATGCGTCTCTTGAAATACCTCACGTACTAATCTTTACCTGGCAAGTCAAAAGTTCCACAAGTCATAAAATTACCCCAGAATTACTAGACTATGGAAAAACAAGACAGAAATGGGGAAGATAATATTAACAAAGTGTGTTGTCATGCAGTAAAAATTGCAACTTTGGCTAAAGAAAGCATTTTTTCACTAATCTTTAACTGAAAACCACAATATTGAAGTGATTTCAGATGCATTGCTGCTTGAAATGATCAAATATTTAATCATGCAGTAAAAATTGCACTTAGGCTGTAAAGGGCATTTTTTTCCACTAATCATAACTGAAATCCACAATATTGAAGTGATTTCAGATGCATTGCTGCGCAAAATGATCAAATCTTTAATCATGCAGTAAAAATTGCACTTTGGCCGTAGAAGGCACTCTTTTATCCATGATTAAACGAAACCATGGCATGAAGGTGGTTTCAGATACATTTCTATACGAAATTACCAGCAGAGAAACCATCAATTAATCTTAATTATCTTGTTACCTTAGCAATCCCCTCTCCAACAGCTTTCTCGTAGATAATGTCGGTAAATTCCTTCCCGGTTTGATCGCACGCTGCTCTCCACGAGGCCTCCTTCATTGGGACTTCTCCATGGATGCGATGGTAGCTATCATCCGCTGAAGCTATAAGGGGCCGTACCGGAAGGGGCCAAGAAGGTGAAGGGAGAGGGCGGAAGTGGTTGGTGAGGTGTGTTATTCTTCTCTCTACGGTTTTAGGCTCCTTCCCTGAGGTGTCCGCCATGGGAGGAGACGGATGGTAGTTGGGCTAAGGTTGGGGTTTTGGCTGGCGGAAGGGAAGGACGGAGAGGCCACAGCGGCTTTATGAAATCAGTTGCGTCTTTTGGGTAAGGCTACGTGGAGAGAGATACTAGCTTGGAAGATTTACGGGTGAAGAAAGCTTCCGCTTCGGGGTAAAAGACAGCAGCTAGGGAGGTTGAATTTGGCGAAGGACCATGAACAAATATTCTTCGGGAAAACCCCTCCTTGTCGAGATCTCATAATGCGTGGATGATCACCAATCGAGCAGGTTGTCTTTCGCTTTGTCGACGAGCTTCGCACGGGAGCGTCGTTGGTCCACCGGACCACTGAAGGTCTCTGCAGGTCTTTAAATATAAAAGCGCTTGCCTTCGCCGACACCGTAAATTGGAAATCTAAAGGAACCAGATGTTTTCTGACGATATTTCCACATTAATATGATACATTTGAATTAAAATTATATTTAAATATGAGCAACAAAAAAAAAAATCAACACCTCTTATATTTTTAAGTTAAATGAAGCATTATTTTTTTTAATTATTTTTTTAAATTCATCAAAATAGATAAAAGGGTAATTCCATTAGGATATGATATTAATAATGCCTATTCAAAATTATAATACTAAATATATTCCTTTTATTTAAGTTTAAAATTATAAAATTTATTTGTATACTATCTATTTTTTATCATATTTAAAAAAATTTTTATTATCAACCAACTTCATATCAAATAATATGTTGCTTCACCTTCTTAATGAACTCCTTTTATAATATCCAACTAGACTAACTCTTAATAAATCATTCATCATCAACATAAAAGAATACTATTTATCTTTAAGACAATCTGGTTACTAATTGATCATACTCATAAATGCTGAATATGATATATCATTATAAGATACATCATATATCATGGTGAGAATAAGATCAAATGAGTTAGCATCCTCTTACTTATATAGTAACCATCACATGACTATAAATAAAAAAATAATCATATTTAAAATACGAACTTATAGAACATAAAGAATCAAACTTTAAATGTACACCTAATAATTCAAATCATCACCATAACCACCACTCTTCCAAAATACTTGCTCATCAATTTTGGTCAGGTTCTCATCATCCAATACTTTTATGTTCTGATTAGCTGAACTTCCAACCATACCTTTTCCTTTTTTAAATTGAGTCAAAATTATCTTCACTCTCTTAAGCTAGCCAACTCTTTTCATAAGCATGATAGCCAAAATCTCCTCTAGCATAATATCATATATCTTGAATGTTGCTACAAAAGTGATTTAAATTATTATAATCAAAGAATATTACCTTTATATCTCTTATGGAGATAAGAAATTTGAGAACCTTGGAGTTGAAGATAAAACAAGTAATTGCCTCTCGATATTCACTCACAAATTTTGTATGCAAGAGATTTCGAAACTCTAGAACAAAGATATAGAAATATATGAGAGTTGGATCTAAAAAGATGTTTGTTAGTTAAAGATACAAAATATTCTCTTATTTAACTTTGCAAAGCAATAATTAAAGCTAATAAAACCTTTTATCTCATCATTATCTTTTTTTATACAAACTATTGCAATTAAAATAGGTCCACATGTTATGTTTAATTTGGAGCAATGATTGATTGTGCAAAATTAAGATTTTTTTATCAGAAAAAACAGCGCATCTAAACTTACAATGTGAATATAATTACTAATTTAATATATAACTTCCATTAATTAGTCTGTTCTCAACTCAAATCAGAAGTACCATATTTTAATGGTCATTAGCATTATATTTTAATAGAATTGATTTGTTGTCTACCTTGTTTTAATAATCCTTAGCATCATATGCAGAGAAGATAAGTGATGAAAAAAAAAAAGAAAAAGAAATAGTATTTGATTTAAATTAAAAATATAAGGAATTTTGATATTTTTTTTCTAAAATATTATCTTTAAGATTCAATCATTGCTAAAAATTTATATTTCAAAAGGTATTTAAAAATACTGATCAATTCACCGAACCAGATAGGATGGTTCACACATTCGCCCATTTTTTCGCTCCGGTTCCGAGTCCCGCTCCTACCCCGACTCGGCCTGGAATAAGAAGCCTGATCCACCGTCGTCTCTTCTCCTCGTATGGGAAGGGAAAATGAGGTGAGGAGAAAACAGCAAGGAAAAAGCAAAAAGAATTAACCAATGGCAGCGCGTCTCCAGGCGTCGCCCGCCATATCTCTCTCCGCCCTCCTCTTTCGCCGCTCGGGCTTTTCCGTCACCGGAAAATCGCTTAGCTTCCGCCGCTCGAGCTTATCTGCCACCGGGAAATCGTTTAGCTTCCGCCGCTTCTCCTCCAAAACCCTAGCTCGGAGTTCCCCGCTTCTGGAGGTCTCGGCCCAGGCTCGACGCGGCTTGTCTTTCCAAGAAGTCGACTTCGCTTCCCGTAAGCCGAGCCCCATCCCCTTCTTTTTGGAGAGAAATACGAGTATATGAATCATATTCGAAAGAATTATTGAGATATGATTCTCCTTTGGCCATCAAGAATTCTTCTTTTATGGATTTCTGATTCAAGATTGTCTCTCTTTCTAGCGCATCAAATTTTTATTTTGGTCTGAAGCTATATATTGCAAATATGCATGATTTTGGATTCCAGCTGCTGATTTGTGCTTCGAGTCGCCATTAAAGATTGTGGAGTATCCCGATCCCATCCTGAGAGCGAGGAACAAGCGCATCAATACGTTTGATGAGAACTTGAAAAGGCTGGTCGAAGAGATGTTTGATATTATGTACAGGTAAGTTATTCTCCTGGTTTATTACTATTTGTTAAAGAGTCGGTGGCTTAATTTTCACAAGGGCTCATGCCTGAAATTCCCTAGTAACTCTGTCAAATTTTTGGATGATATGTATGAATGGAACTTAGCTAGATGCTGAGCTTGTTGTTGCTTGTCCATGTCTCGTGCTGGTTAACTGCTGCCAGCGGTGGACGTTGTCTAGACTTTAGAGTGTAGTGGAAAATTGGAAGTTCTTGTGAAAGATGCAAGTTTAGAGTTTATATATCTGATTTCATTCCATTGAAACATAATAAATAATAAAGTGTCAAGTAGTTGCTTGAAGTAGTATATTTCTTTGCAACTGTGGTCAAAGATGACCTCAATACTTGTTGAAGGGGATTCATGAAGGCTTTGATGGACATATAAGGAAGAATAAATGAAGCTTTCCATGAAGGATTGGATTTTTTTGGAAGGAGTGAGGCGTTGGAATTCATTCAGGTAAAGTGGTATGCAGAGTATCTATGTTGGTCCTGGTTAAGGGGTTAAGACCAGTCCTCTGGAAGAACACATCTGGGCTAACTTGGAAATGTCCAATGGAAATTCTGCCTGTAGTGGGGCACTCCGCCCAGGCACATGACCCTCCATTTTTAGTGTGAACTCTAGAAAGAATATGTGGCTCTGCAAGATTGTGTTGATGCATTCAATACAATACAATGCAGATGAATCCAGAAGTACTGTTTTGCTTAACACCATAACATTGCTTCTCAATTATGCATTTCTGATGCTGGACAAAGTGCAATACTGGACTTTTTAATTAATCTTTGAAGACTAAATGGACTAAGCATAGAGGAGGAGCATTGCACTGTTGAAGTGATTGTTTTAATTCCTAAATCATTTAAACTTTGAGAACTTGTTAAACTGAAGTCCTAAACTATAAGTTAAAAGGGGCACTAGGGTTCGAGTTTCAGATCTGACTTGTAAAATAGAGCCTCAGATAACTTTTACGAGAACGAGTCCTCTCAACTTCTTCTCATCCTTATTGGACCCCCCATATGTATTTGTAATTTTGTTACTTGGTAACACTCAGTGTAGGATATTTTGGACTGTAACACATTTGGACACTTGGACATGATACAACACGACACTCTTGGCACTTCAAAGATGTGATGTCCCATTCAGATTGACAGAAAGTGTCAATTGTCAAAGTTTCAAGTTTCGCACAAAGTTTTGGAGTGTTGCATAAAGGATGTACAGGTGAAATTGTTTAGAAGTCCTAAGCATTCGAAGTGCTAGATAAGATTGTCTTCAAGTGCTCTCTGCTTGTTTTATACGTTTCATCACTACTCTGCGAAACCATTCCTCAGATAAGGCTGTTAATTATGAATATATTTTATAGAACTGGATACCTTTTTCGGATTAGTCTTGTTCTGATGTATGCCTATTAGGATTGTTCGATGATAACTTAATTTTGACAAGTATATATTCCTTCTCCACAGAACTGATGGCATTGGGCTATCAGCGCCCCAAGTTGGAATTAATGTTCAACTTATGGTATTCAATCCTGCTGGTGAATGCGGTGAAGGAGAGGAAATTGTTCTTGTGAATCCGGTTGTCTACAAAACCTCAAAAAGGACTATACTTTACAATGAGGGTTGCTTATCATTTCCAGGAATCTATGCAGATGTGAAGGTGAGATTTGACCTGTTGGCTTTTCTGTTTATGTTGTGCATCAATCCTCAACTTTACACTGCTGCTTGGACTTTGAACCGCTATTAGTTTCATTGCAATACTGAAGGCTATGTTTGGTTCAGGAATAAGAAAAAGTGGAACAGGAACAGATGTATGCTGGAATAGTGATGCCACAAGATTTCTCTCTCTCTCTTTTTATACATGACAAAAAATTGGTTCAGGGTGTTTTTGTCCCTTACAATAAGGAGGCAAGAATAAATGATGACTTTATTCTAGGAGTAGCTTATGATAGCTTTTCCTTGGAATAGTTTTGCTTGGCATGAGCAAGTTTGATCAAAATAACTATTCCTTGCTTATGCCAGTTTATTAAAAGCTGTTTGGCAATCATAATTCTCATTCTGATCCTTATACCTGCTTTATGCCCAAACTAAATGCTACTGAAAAGAATTGTACCTTGAAAGGCTTTATTTTTTTCAATAACTTATATTAAAATGAACTCATAAGGATCTTATTAATAATAATAGCAAGGGTCTCATGTAAGCACTATAACTATATCATTATCTGCTACAAATACTCGAGGTAGATGATTTGGTCAGATATTTGCATAACCTTCAGTTGTGACTTTCCTGAAATGACAAGTGAGGTGGTCCATTCCTTGTATAGAGAGCATATCTAATTTTTTTTTCAGAGTTTTTGCACAATCTGACAGTGTATGTACATTAGAATGCATCCATGTCAATGCTCTCTCTGCCCATGTCGAATTCCAATCCTATGTTTAAGTACATGCATATATTGTCTTATATAGAGTGGTTTTGTAATTTTGTACATGCACCTCCCATGGGTTTCAGGCTGTAAGGTGCAAGTTCTTTTTTGTGCATATCTAGATAAATGCCATGAATATTTAGTGCATCCATGATTTTAAAGATCGATTCATCTATTTAGTCATTCCATCGGCAACTTTTGCAGACATGCAATATGGAATCCACCAATCTATGGTGATTTCTACCATTGTATCTAATGCTTTCATATTCTCTCTGTTGACAAACCTTTGTCAAGCCCTATTTTTAAAGGACTTGAAAAACACCATATGATTTTTGTACAGCATCAAGGACCTTGTGCTTTTCCTATAATTTGCTTAATCAATCTCTCTCTTGATATGTTATAGAGATCGCAACTTCTAAATTTGAAAAGTGCATGGAAAGTGTTTTCCTGCATGTTCTCCTTAATAATCCTTAAGGAATCTAGATATTGAACTTGTAGATTGTTGGCATCCCCTTTTCCATTTGGAACAATGTTTTAAAATCTAGGCAGGTTGATTAGGTTAACTTGTCACATACAAATTGTTAATAATCACAATAGAACGCATCATGGTTTAAAGTACCACTTTCTGTATTTGTATCGGTACCCAACAGGTATACGCTGTGTCAAATGTTGGTACGATACATCTCACGAGATCAACATGTGGTACGGATGGTGTACCAAGTACTAGTTCACCATTGGCATCGTATGGTATATTTCATACCTGTCAGGTTGGTTCGGTACCTAAAACTAGGAAGTTAACTATTCCTAAAGATTTGTGCAAATTGTTGACCCAAGTGGTTTAACTTATTCAGATTTAGTGGGTCAAACAATCTAATTTATTTGGTTAAACTCATTTTAAAGAGTAGAAGAGAGACAAGAAGGTTGTATATCCCTAGCATCATTGTGTAGTCCTCTTCCTCTTTTTTCTCTATCATAGCTGCCACTACTTCCACATCGCTCTTGTATTTTATCATGCTTGCCAAGTGAGGATGCTTATGTTTGAGTTTTTTATACATAATCGGTCCCAAGCCTGGATAAAGGAGGAGGGTTGCGGTAGGTTGACTGCTAACGTAAAATTATAATTACATCTTATGAATATGAATCTAATAAAAAAAATCGATAAAGATAGAGTGTTCCCTAGAATTGACCGGTTGCATCGGATTCCGGATGTAGTGAAAATGACAAGGGTAAATAGGGCAGTCTTCAAAAGCAACGTGTTACATCGGCACCCGAGTGTGATGAAAAATAAGCAAGGATTTCCATACCTTCATGGATGGATGTGAGTAAAGAAGTTAATCCAAGAAAATGAAAATGAAAATAAAAGAAAACAAAATACATTTAGCAACTTGAAATATAGGATCATTAATAGGAAAGTTAATAGAATTAATAGATACAATGATTAGGGGGAGAATTAATGTAGCTTGCTTGCGGAAGACCAAGTGGATATATGAAAAAGCAAAAAAAGTTGATGGTTTTAAACTTTGGTATATAGAGAAAGATAGAAATAAAAATGGTATAGGAATTATTGTAGATAAAAGTTTAAAAGATGAAGTTGTAGACATTAAGAAGATAGGAAATAGAATAATTTTAATTAAATTAATGATAGATAAGGAGTCAATAAATATTATTAGTGCTTATGCTTCTCAAGTAGGTTTAGATAGTGTGACAAAACAAAGTTTTTGAAAGGATATGGATGGACTACTTAAAGAGATTCCTATTGAAGAAAAAATATTTATTGAAGAAGATTTGAATGGACATGTAGGAAAGTATAATATAAGTTTTGAAAGAGTACATGGAGATTATGGATTTGCTGATAGAAATGACAAGGAAAATGCCATTTTAGAGTTTGTGATGACATGATTTAGTATTAGCCAATACATATTTTAAAAAGAGGGACTCTCATTTGATAATTTTTAAAAGTGGATATAATGCTAGTTAAATAGATTTTTTCTTTACTATAAAGATTGATTGAGTGTTTTGTAAAGATTGTAAGGTTATATTGGGTGAGAGTCTAGCTACACAATATAAATTAATGGTTATGAATGAATGTATTAAAAAATGAAGGAGAAAAACTATAAAGTATAAGAATTCAAAAATTATGTGGTGGAATTTGAAAGGAAAGAAGCTAATAACTTTTAAAGATAGAGCAAAGAAGAAAGAAAAATAGAGTATAGATGGAGATATTAATACCATATGGAAAGAAATGGTTAATGGTATTAGAAAAGTAGCTATAAAAGTATTAGAAGAGTTAAAAAAAAAAAAGATCATATGATAAAGAAACTTGATGGTGGAATGAGCAAGTTCAATTAGCAGTTAAGGTTAAAAGATAGTGCTATAAAAAACTACTTAAATGTAAGAATGGAGAAGCATATAAAAACTACAAGATAGTTAAGAAAGAAGTTAAAAAGGCGGTATGAAAGGTTAGATGTAAGGTATATGAGGAATTATATTAGAAGTTAGAAAGTAAAGATGGAGAGAAAGATATATATAGAATTGCAAGGGTAAAAGACAGAAAAATTAAAGATATGTTTCAGGTTAAATGCATTAAAGATGATCAAATAGTTTTGGTTAAGAAGAAAAAGACCAAAAAAAGATGGAGAAGCTATTTTAATAAATTATTAAATAAAAATTATGTAAATAATTTAGGATGCCCTATTAGCTTCATTGACGAAAAAATTATAATGTATACTCGTAGAATTAGGACATCTGAAGTAAATGAGATTATAAAAAAATAAAAGTAGGAAAAGCTGTAGGAGCTGATAAGATTTCAATAAAAGTTTGAAAATGTTTAGATGATGCTGGAGTAAAGTGGATGACAAATTTATTTAATAAGATTTTAGAAAGTAAAAAGATATCTAATGAATGGAAGAAGAGCATTTTAGTACCAATTTATAAGAATAAAGAAGATATTCAAAATTGCTTTAATTATCGTGGTATCAATCTCATGAGTCATACTATGAAACTTTGAGAGAGATTAATTGGACATAAGTTGAGATGTACTATAAAAATATTAGAGAATCAATTTAGTTTTATGCCAGGAAGATCGATCATAAAAGCTATTTTCTTTCTTAGGAGGTTAATGAAGATGTATAGAGTAAAGAAACAAGATCTTCATATGGTTTTTATTGATTTAGAGAAACCATATGATAAGGTGTCTAAAAAAATCTTATAATAGGTGCTAGAAAAGAAAAGAGTATATGTTAGGTATATTAATATAATAAAAAATATATATAATAAGGCAGTTACTAGTGTAAGAACTATTGATGGTAATACTAGCGAATTTTCTGTTACAATAGGTTTACATCAGATATCTGCTCTTACTCCCTATCTTTTTGCTTTAGTTATATATGAATTTACTAGATATATTCAGAATGATATTTTATAGTGCATATTATTTGCAGATGATATAGTACTAGTAGATGAAATTAAGTCTGAAGTTAATCATAAGTTAGAGCTATAACGAAATGTATTAGAATTTAAAAGTTTAGGTTAAGTAGGACAAAGACAAAATACATAGAATGTAATTTTAATACAATTAGAAATGAAGATGAATGTAGAGTACAAATTGGGAATTATAAAGTTACTAAAAATTGTCATTTTCGGTATTTATGATCGATTATTCGTAAGGAAGGAGAGATTGAGGATGATGTTATTCATAGGATTAAAGTAGGTTGAATAAAATGAAAAAGTGCAATTGGAATATTATGTGATTGTAAAGTATCTGTCAAGTTGAAAGAAAAGTTTTACAGGACAGTCATAAGACCATCTGTGCTTTATAGCACGAAATGTTGGCAATTAGAAAAATACACGAACATAAGATAAATGTGGCAAAAATGAAAATGTTAAGATGGATATGTGGTAATATAAGAAAAGATAAAATAAGAAATAAAATCATTCGTAAAAAAAGTATAGGTAGCTCCAATTGAGGATAAATTAAGCGAAGGATGACTTAAATGGTTTGAACATGTGCAATGTAGACCTAAAGATACACCTGTATGGAAGAATGACTTGATAGATGTAAAGAGAAAAAGAAGTAGAGGTAAACCGAAAATTATGTAGAAGGCAATGATAAAGAAATACTTAAAATTTTTGTATCTTACAAAAAATGACTTAGAACAGAACTGAATGAAGAAAAAGGATTCATGTAGCTGACCCTAACTAGTTTGGAATTAAGGCTTTGTTGTTGTTGTTGCTGCCAAGTAAGGATGCTTCCACCACTTGAGTAGAGTAAGAATATATTTCTAGAGAAGATGATGCTGCCGCTGGAGGAGAGGAGCATGCCATTGATGTGGTAAAAAGATTATATTGCCTTTATAGATAGTTTGATTGCCACTAGAGGTGCACCATTGTTCTGATCCATCCCTATCTTTTATCCACTGACTGTACCTTAAAATCCCACCATTATGACGCAGTCATGGTTGATGCTAGAAATCATGCCTCGTCTGTAACTTCGATTCTATCCCCCTTTCCTTGCTGCGACACATGGGAACCAATTGAAAAGAGATGATGCCCCTTCAGTTTTGATTTTGAAGCAATTAAATGGTTGAATGTCAACTGTGGAGTGTTGTTGAGCTAGTAAAGTCAAAGAATCATTGAAGCTTAGGAGCTGAAAGAGGTGGCTATGCTAGGAGACAATAGAGGCTATTATATGAGAACGGGCAATATTAACTTTAGAGAAAATGGAGGTGGATAGTTTGAATTGCTGATAAGATGGGTGTTAGGGGAGGGCTAGGTTATAAGGTTGATCCGTATTCAAATTGGTGGCCCATGACCTAAACCCAGAATGGTTTTGTCCAAGTCATTGGGTTCAAGACACAAGTTGAGTGTGGACCATAAATACTACTGAGTTACCTCTTGGTGCGTTAATACAAGTACACAACACTAGTTCATCAGCAGTTAATACTGCTAATTGGGTTACTAGCATCTTTTGTAGACAGTGTTTTTAATTTTTGATTTGGGAGGCTTACAATGTGTGGCCAAAATAAAAATTCAACATTTCACGCTTTTCTTTATAATTTCAAATCACATTTGGTATGGATACTGTTTGTTGAAATAACATCATCTTCTAATACATTTTTTTTGTTCTATCCTTGTAGAGACCTGCAACTATCAAGGTTGATGCTCGAGATATAACAGGTGAAAGGTTTAAAGTTAACCTGTCTGGTCTTCCTGCACGGGTTTTCCAGCATGAATTCGATCATCTGCAGGTTTTCTTCAGTTCTATCAAGCTCTCACATTCTCTCTTTACTTTTGGTTAGATTATGTACTTTAAATGATATATGAAGCAGGGAGGAAAATGAAAAGAAGGAACCTAATTGATGTCTTATTTTCAACATATTACATGGTTTCTATCACTGCATGGGAATGCATTTACTTGTATGTTTCAAAATAGAACAACATTAATTTTGATGCTAATAAACCTCAGTACCATACTGTATAATATTTAAAGAGACTTTTTCAGTCCCTTGGGCACATTATTTTGCATCATATCTTAGGGAATCAAGCATATGATTCTGTACTTGCTGTAGTAAGAACCATGGCGTTGCATTGAAACTCAATAAGGACTCTAATGCAAACATTGATCTAAATAATTGGAAAAGTTCACATAGTCCAAAACGATGCAGTTTGCACTTAGGGCTTTCTCTAGCTATTTTGTTCTGGTTTGCTTTATAAAGCTCACAGAACCCCCTCAAAGTTAAATTTTCTGTATGCTTTTTAAAGATAATATATAAGCCTTGGTATTAAAAAGACATAGTAATGATATATAATAAACTAAGAATAGATAGGGAAGAATCAGCCATATTATAACATTCCTTCTTTTCTTAAATATAGCGAGATATTGTATTTTCTGAAAAGTAGGAGGTTTCCAGCCCCTATGATGGGATTTCTGAAAATCTGATTTGCAAGTTCTTGATGAGATTTCAACCTAGGTTGACCGGCCGTAGGAAGGAACTATTTCCCCCCTTTTCTTTCCTTATTGATATTCCCTTTTTTGTCTTTTTTCATTTAGCTCTATTCTTTTTTCCTCCATGATATTTTATTCTCTAAAGATTAATTGATGGTTGTTCAAAATCACTATACCAAACATTAGGATCTTTTAAATTTGTCTATGAATCCCTCATTTCTTGCCTTTTCATTCCTTATTTTTAGTCTCTAGTTGTCATAAGTTCCTATACACAAGTATTTCCTCAAGGACAACCTTAGAAACCTTGGCTTGGATGCAAATGAATTTTCATTCCTTCTTTTCTACCGTATCACCTAGGCTTAGGTGAGTATTACGCTACTCATAACCCAGTTGCCTAGGTGACCATATATGCAATTCAACCAACTAACTAAGACTGGTCTACATAAGCATGGACAGAACAAGCAAATCTTTTGGGTGAGCTGTTGCTTGCACTTAAATTTTGCATTGTGTCTGTGATGATTGATTGGCATTAACATATTATTTTGACAGAAAATTTTATTATTATACTAGTTATTTTACACTAAAACTGTCCTAATGTAAAGAAGTTTCTTTTGTTTGCTTTATCCTTTAATTTAATTATGTATCTCTAATTTTCATAGTATTTTATATTATGAATTTAGATTCAATACATTTCTTTTAATACAAAATTGCATTGCTGCCCACCTTCTGCCTAAGTGCCTCAGCAGCCTGCATATAACAACTGTTTTTAAGAATGTCGATTCAAATTCTGTCATTTTATACATTTATTTACCCAAAATTTTTTGAAGAACCTGTAGCAGTCCTCTAAGCCGATTATTTCTTTTAAAACCCTTGTCCACCAACCACCTCATCACCTTTCCTAAATAATATCTTTCCTTCACAAAAATCTAATCCTTTAACTCCAGTACTTCCTCCCACTCCTTTTCTTCTTTTTCTTTTTTTGTTTTTTCATTCAAACTAACTCTGACTAAAACCTTTTTTGCTGAGAATAATTGCAAAATGAATTAACTAAACCAAATATCATTACTCAGATTGAGGTTGTCTGACATTGCTCTTTCTAAAAAAGGCAATGTTTCTTAAGACTTGGTGGTATGTTTGAACCAAGAACATCTACTTATTGACATATATTTCTTATTTTCTTACTTGAATGTCTTCATGCACCATCCAGAAGGCATATTAAGTAGAACTGCATCACATGCATTGTTTTTTCCCCTGAAAAGATATATCATTACCATCATACCATTTCTAATCATTTATATTGAGACAATTTCTATCTTCTCAGAGCTGTATTACTTTTGCCAATGTTTCATATTCTTCCCGCTCTGGAGCCCTTGTCAGTATTTGCTTATTTAAATCTTTCCTCATTTCACACTTTGCCAAATAACTGGTTACAAAGATTTATAGCTAGGCTGTGGATGTGCAGGGAACTCTGTTTTTTGATAGGATGACTGAAGATGTTCTTGAAAGCATTCGTTCAGAGCTGGAGGTTAGTTGAACAATGCTGACTGTTGCATTTCTACAACAGCTATTGTTGTTCATTATCTTTTCTTTTTCAGCTGATATCAATTAAATTTTCTATCCATCCATTTATGCAGATTTGCTAAAAAATATGTAGAATATTTTTTTTATTACCTCAAAATTTTCTCATTTTTGGCATTTTGGAGCAATCTCCTGTCTCAAAGTTGGCCTTAGAAAAGCATAGCTATGAACATTAATGTTAGTAATTGAAAAATATTGGATCTTGTCAAGGTTTGTATGGCTATATAGGAAGTCTTGCCATGGAATACCATGAGCTTTCTCTTATTGACTTGCTGCTTCACCAAAGTTGTTGGTTTGGAAGTCAATAAGTTCATTGTTAAAGGGCTATCATGCCTGATAGTTCTAAGTTGTCCTTTAAAATGCATATAGCCATGCGTGCAAACTTGGTTTTGACTTTTAAAATTGCTTTGTTTCACTGTTTAGCACAACTCTTTCCAGCTTTCCTAGAATAGGGAGGAAAAGGGGGTTACATGGGGAGAGGTGAGGGGTGTTTGTTTCCACCTTCTTAATTGGATAGTACTGGATTGCTTTAATGTTAATTTAAGCATGAATAATGAAGTGCAATTAACAAGCTGACTTTTTGTATATAATATATTCTGGCTGTATGATAATGGATGTTCATAAAATTCACGAATGGATGATATTAACTTGCACATAGCGACTCTGCAAACCAATTTGTGATCCATTAGACTTTGAGAACTAATTGGCATCAACTCCTGTCACAGACTGCTTTGTGCAAGAAAGGCACTGGCCCTGGAACCATAAGATTAGTCTTTGCAGTGCAAAAGTCTCTCCTGCTCTATCTTTGCTAGGCGGCCCATTTGGTATAATCTCACTGATAGCTACCTGGAATGGGAAGAGAAGACTAACTTATCTACATATTTTAAATTTTAGAATCATGTAGTTGGGGATTCTACAGAAGGCATGCCGCATGAGAGCTTCATGGATGGTTGAATTTCATCTTGCTGCTTGAGAAAATATATGCTTGAACAATATCATGTTTGAGATGCTCATAAAAGAAAGTTGGGTCTTTAGTCTAAATGTTTCTGTGGATGGCTAAACCCACAATATGATTGAGAACAGAATGCATGGGAAAGAATGATTTGGGTAGTATGAAATAGTGATTTTTTACCTATTCTAATTACATTAGAGGTGCTTGAAAAATAGAGACAATGATGGCAGAAAAGTTTCATCCCAAACTAGCAACAAGGACCAAATTTTCTACCAGCATGATCATTAGGTTTGGTATATCATATTTAACAAAAGATTCCCAGGCACTTGAAAGGTGAACTCTTATGCAGAGCAGTGGATTTTTAAAGCAAAGCATGCTAGTGGAACTAGAGTTGTTGATGAGGTGGAAAACCATGAACACCATGTGTTTTAGGAGAAGATCATGCTTGATATGCATTGAGCAGAAGAGTGAACTTGGTTTTCTTTTAAGTGTACCATGAAGGTAGGAGCAGGGTTTGTCTCTTTAAGATATATTCCGAACAAGTGCAACAGTGGACTTGACCACATAATACTTGCCTTAGTCAAAGAGGCAGTTGCCAATATGGTTTTAAGTTTCTGTAAGACTTTGAAACCAAAATCAAGATGTTTCAAGTTAGGCCGGAACTATTTCAAAACCGATGTCAGTTTTATATTAGTGAAACCAAAACCAAAAATGTTCTAACATGGTTTGAAGTAATCCAAAAACCAATATCGGCTTTATATTTTCTTTTGATATTGACCTATGGGCCATACATGATTTATGTTTGCTCATTTTTTTCCTTAATTTGAATTCTGGTAAGCATTTTATTGACTGAACTTGGATTTTGTAAGATGTGAATGAATTGGAAGTATTCTGGTGTTTGATTCCAAGAAATTATGTTTAAAGATATTTTGGGGTGCTGAGAGATTGAGGTCAAACAGAGAAGAGGAGTCTGTGGAATAGTTCAGGCCCCTGAAGAATGGATTTGAAAATTTTGAACTTTGGATAGCTGTTCCCAAGTCAAGTTGTCATGTTGGATAAACTAGGACAGAACCTGACAACAGGGGCAATTTTTGTACATCAAAAGGTGTGTATACAAAATGGAAGTTAGATTTTGATGGATTTATGTGCAGTAAAAAAACCCTATATTTGCATATCGAATGTATGCAGCATGCTGATACATACAAACAGTGGATGTACTTTCAGTTATGAATGGTTGATGTAATTTGATAATCATGCTCTTTTTCTTTTTCTCTCTGGTTAGTTTCTTTCAGTTTACAAACTTTACTGCATTGAAAATAGGCTTTGGAAAAGAAATATGAAAGCAGAACTGGATTGCCAAGCCCTGAAAGCATTGATAAATATGAAAGAAGAAAGGTGGTTGTTGGCTTTGTTAGAACATGATTTATCTGCAGGTTCTTACAGTTGACTCTGTTATCACAGATTTAATTATCTAGTCATGTCCACTTGTCCTGACTTCCATAATATTAATTTGCTTCAGTTTTTCTACCTACAGGATGGTAAACATGTTTTGCAGAAGTTGTCTGAGATCCTTATGCAGAATAGCTCATATCATGATGACTATATATGTCAGGGGCCAATGACTTTAAATTCACAAGGTTGCAGCTTGTTCTAGTTTGTTGTCCTTGCATAGCATATTTTTGTCAAGAACACATGTGATGACGTGCTGTATTAGACTTATAAAATATCTATCAGACTAGCATTTCTCTGAAGCCTAGCATTTGCATGGTGCATAATTGCAATCAGAGAAAATTTTTGTTTGAAAAAAAGGGTCAAAAAGATGGTACTTGCAACTTTTTTGAACTTGATAAATATATGAGTGAATTTATTCATTTTTTACATAATGTGCATTCTGGATATAATGTTGGAATGCAGATAATATGAGGCTCTTTGTAGAAATGCATAAGTTATGATTCTCTCTTAGAAAGTGAAGCTTGTTCTGAAATTGCAGGATTATATAAAAAAAATTTAAATGCCACAGTCTAGATTATCTCTTCTTAAAAGGAAATGAATGTATAATAAAAAACAGCAGTGAGGTCAATCCTACTCCTATATATTTAAAGAAACAGTTTATTTTGTACCTGAAAATACTACAATCCATTAAAAAAAGGAAAATAGCTTGCTTATTTTCTCACAGATTGGTTCCTTGTTCTGAGAAATCGCCTCAGTGTGACAAGTTTATTAAGTCAAAACTGTGATTCTTGATGACATCAGAATGAAGAACTTATGAAGTGGATGAAATATCTTATATAGTCGCATCATACTACCAAATTTACACTATCAGAGATGGCTAAAGCCCTACACAGAGGTACATTTTTGGAAAACGGGCGGGGGGGGGGGGGGCGCTGTGTGAACCGAGAACAAACAAAGCCTGCATGCATAGTAAATTTTGAAACTTCGATTGCTGTCATCATTATCCTTTTCCAGGAGAACTGTTATCCAAACAATTTGTTTGTTTTCAATTTAGGAATAACTAGCAAAATTCCCATTTTCAATTTATTTGTGACATTTGTGATCATGCAACCACTGAATTAAGTGATGCTTTTCTTTTCCAAAACACAAAACATGATCAGAGAAATAGCCTTGGATTCCTATAACTCCTATATCCGCTTCCCCTTCATCTCTTTGTGGAACTACTGCTGGTATTGCTACTCATTTTTCCAGAATATTGTTCATTTGCATGAGGAAGTCTTCCACACAAGAGATCCCTCTTGCCAGAACCCCTCTCCCCACCAGACAAGCACACATGCAAACGAACACTCTTTGCCATCCATTGTTCTTTGGAGATTTATGCACCTCCCTGGCTTCCTTTTTTGGCAGGGATTTTAGTTCTTTCTTTTTTGACTACTTTTAAGACCCCCTTGGGATGTGGTTGTGCATAGGATTTGACCAAGGGTTTAAATTTCATGTGTTGGTGCCATGCTGGCTGGGCACTGGCATAACACATGTCACATGCTGTGTTATGCCAGTGGACAACATGCATTGACACACTGACACACAATGGGCACTGTGCTAGTTGTAATGATACCAAAACATTTTTTTTTTTAAATTTTACAAGTTTTAAACTCTTTTCTGAGAGTGTTAGGAGTGTTTTCAGACAGCAAAACAGAAGATATGATATCAAACAATCAAGAAAGGAATAATGTGTGCATGCTGAATGTTGTGCAGTCAGCTAATACGATACCCTAATAATACATTAGACCACCACAATGACAATCTTTCATAAAAGAATCTTTCTTAAAAGACATGACAACATGAAAATACACAAAAATAGCCCCTCTTTCCTATGCTTTCTCTGCCCCTCGTGCTGATGACTGCATGAGGGACCTTTCATGATGATCTAAAAGCCGGTGATAATCTCTATCATTAGTTAAGTTTTTGTTGGTTATAGCTCACTTTTCACCTCTTCTCTCAAAAGTCCCCACCAAAATTCTTTAACTTCAATATAGCCTTTGGTCATTCTGCCCTTTACCTCTTCCTTTCATCTAGAAGTCACATTCTTAGATGCTATATGGTAGTTCCTTTTTAACCAGATTACAGTTATGGTCAGCAAATTGTGAATTTTATTCCCGAGGGAACTGCTAGAAAAAATTATTTATCCTTTAAGAAAATTACCCTTTGAATATCTAGTTACACATATAAAGCTAAAAACCTTAAAGCCCTAAATTATCAAAGCCATCAGTCTTCCTACATCATCAGGCTTCTTGGCTATGGTTCATAGGTTTGCTAACAAGGCAACTCATTCTTACTCTGAAAACTGTTGTCTATTTGCTAACAACCATAGTTTAGTTTTGTTTGATCCTTTTAAAACAGAAGCTTTCCTTTAACATCGCATCTGCATGAGAGGTGATCTTAACTTCCTGAATAATGAAAAATGGGGCATGCCATTTATTCCATTAATTGCTGTGACCTGTCATTTTCCATATCAAATCTTTTTACCCCCCTGAAGCAACTTTTTTTTAAGGCCTTGATTTTATCTCTTGGGTAACTTCCTGCTTCTGTTTGTAATTTTGTATTCTCTTCTTTGGCATGAAAAGTTTTTACCATTAGAAGTAGCAATTTCTGAAAAAACAAGATGTGAGTGTCTGCATAATGCTTTTTCAAACAGCCATGATGTTCATGTAGTTTATTTTTGTACAAATGGAGAATCAACATAGCTGTTCTGTACTTACCAAGCATTGAGCTACTGAGTATCTAGCACAAATGATGTCTATATCCCCCAAATATGGGAAAGCGGCTTCCTTCATAGCAAGCTTTATTTCTATCTACTACAGAGATGCTGAACCTGCATGATCCAAGGTTCAGCAATGGCAGTACATGCGTCGAATGGGGAATTGATGTAAACTATCATAATAATTGTTATGCTGCTATTGTATGCCTTATATATTGGACTCTGATCAATGGTGCGAAGGGGTCGGAACGGTCACAACCGCACATACATATCCACCAATATCACTTGGCTGAGACATTGTCAATAAACTCAGCATGAGTCATGATCAGATTGGATCCGGTTGCTTGTTGGTTTTCCAGTTTGCAGGCAAACAATTGGAGGAACAGTTTTGGTATACAGTTCCCCATATGCCTTCCAGCAGAAAGGTTCGTACATATGGTAATGTTCTTGTAGTGCCTCGAGCTCTACCTCAGTTAGGCTGATGTCTGAACAGGGCATACTGTCGCTGCATGCAAAATGCACTGGTTTTACTGTGAATGTCCCTTTAATGTTCTCATATGCAATGCTTGACAGTGCTACTGCTGATGTCTGGTTCTTGCATGACCTTCTGTCACAGTAAAATTGGTCGATAACAATAGGTGTTTGGACCTCTGAGACTTTTATATTTGAGAATCTGATGCTTTGAACAGAGCCTGAGCCGCCCTGCATTTAGAATGTTATACAAACAGTTTAGTCTTTAGAAATTAACATATCAGTTAGCTAAGACAGCTCTGGTAGAAGGGAAAATTCTCAATGGAATTCTTGATGCTATATCCTTATAAAATCTTGGCAGGAGGGAACTAGTCTTGTTTCACAAGCACTCTGTAGTATGTAGAGGGAATTTAATAACATTGTTGAATGGATGGAGTATGTTATGGAAGTCAGAAGTTTGTTACCTGCCATGTCTTGATTCGGACACCAGTCATTGTGTTGTGCATGTTGACATCCCTTACTGTTATGTTGGAGACGCATGCTTTGGTGTTGTCCCTCCCAAGTCCGCCTATGCTTATCCCATGGCCTGGTCCACAGTTCACGTTGTGTATGTATACGTTCGAGCATCCTGTTTGGATGGAGACACAGTCATCGCCTGTGTAACACAAGCCAAAACTCTAATGTCAGCAAACTTATGGGATTTCAGACTTAAGTGTCTGAGTCTTGAATTTTTTTTCCTTTTTTTGCACTCTTATTGTTTCATTTTCTTGTTGTAGGTGAAGAATACAGTCTGTTCACAATGTTTTATGCCTTATTTCAATCTCGAAGGACCATAGAATATCCCATTTCTACTGGGTAAAGAAACCTCTGGTCTTGTTTATGCATGAAGCCCGGGTACTAAATGGGGTGATCCGAGACAACTTAAAGAATCTTCAGAACCCTTAATTTTAAGGCAAGTAGGGAAGCCAAGGATGGTGCAAGTGGAACTTGTAAGGCAGATACAAGGAACGGGTTCCACTTGGTTCTTTATTTTCCCTTTTCCTTTCTTTTTTGTTTTTTTTTTTTTTGGGTTTGCTGGAAGTAGGTGGTGGTCAACCATTACTTGGATGATCTTTGAAAATGTGATATAGTGAGAATTCTTTACCAGGGTAATGGAATTACCGCAACCCAAGTCAGTGTGATGGATGGAAACATCTCTGGAGTTTTGGAGATGTATTCCGTCTGTGTTGAGGCTGTTCGCAGGGGAAGAGATGGTCATGTTGAAGACCTGAACTGCTTCACAGCTATCAAATTTAAGGTGGCATTGTGGGCTATTCTGTATCGTTATGCCTGTGACTGTTACATTGTAACTCCCATAAAACCTCAGAGCCTGCAACAAAAAGGAAAATGAGCATTATCCCAATGCTATTTAAAAAAAGAAAAGAGAAAAGAGAAAAAAGCTGCCAGACAAGATTTCTTACTGTTGGTTTGATCTCTGGCATTTTCGCACTGAGCTCAGCATTAATCTGTTACAAATAAATGCAGTATCAAAGTACCATCTTTACATCACAGTTATCAGACTGAGAAATGAATCTGGAATATCGAGTGGAAATTCCTTCTGGGGAAGCTCACAATTTACACAAGTCTGCAAGCAGATATGGATGCTTAAAATGAAAGATGGAGTTTGATAATTGTTTTTCTGTTTTTGTATTTTCTTTTAAAAGTTTAATTAAATCAATGGCTGTTACAAATGATCGTTATGATGATCTTGCAAGAGGATGATGACTTGTATGAAAATGTCAGTTGCTGTTGGACAACCGTTCCATTGTAACAGCCATTAAATAATGAGAATAATGGCTGTTATTCTCCATTTCCTTTCTTTCACACATTTAAAAACAAAATGTTTTCTTTCAAATTTGTGTGACAGTCGGAAAAAATAATTTCTTCATTCAGTTAACGGCTATTCTTTTTATTCATTCATCTGGACATATGGCAACGTTATTTTTCCTTTACTGACCGTCGTTTTTCCGTCATAATGGCAGAGAACAGTCATTGCAACAAATATTATTATATCACAAAAAATTCTCAACTTTTTGACAAATAACAGCTGTCATAACCATGTTGGTTGTCAATAACCAGTTCACGTGTGCTTGGCATGGGACATGAATAACCTTGGTGTTGAGACCTTGCAACCTTGTGCATGGGAGATGGAATATGATGCTTACCGGGTCGACATCAGATTCGGGGTATGTCCACCAGGCACTGCCTCGCCCTTCTATCATGCCACTGCCTCTGATGGCTATCCCTCTGAGCTTGGTGAACTCTAGCCACTGCAGCAGGCCTGAACCCCAGGCTTTGGAGCTTGTTGGAGCGATGATCGTCCCATCCAACTGCAAAAAATACGCCTTGTTATTATTATCGGTTTGGTGTCTTTTGCATTATACTCCTGTAAGCATGCTAATGTTTGTTTCACTTATTTCCGCATGGTTTTCTCTACTGTCACAGATTACTGCAAACTAATGAATATCTGCTGACTGATAATGCTTGTTGCCTGAAATTACTATGCAACACATGGGGGAGTAGAGACTCTGTGTCAGCCAAAAAAAAAAAAAAAAAACAATTTAAAACAACAGGCAAACATAGATTCAAGTGGGTCACTTGGACCTAAATGAATCCCAGACTTAGATCTGGACTTTAATTCAGACCTGGTTCCAGAAGTACACCAGGAACCTACTCATTTTCACCCCTATAAGCAGAAAATAAGGTGTCACAGAAGAGACCCTGGTAACCAAATTTTCTTGAAACCCACTAAAATATAACTGAGATTAGAAGCATGCCTGAAACACTATATTGGGTTGACAATAAGGTCCTGAGAATGAGATTGGCCCAACGAGGAATTGAAATTCTTCTGGGACCACCACGGTTGAAGCCTCCACTTTACAAGCAGCAGCCCACGCAGCCTCAAATGCCTGCATTCCATGAGATTAAATTTGTGAAGGATGATAAGAATCCAGTATTCCTTGTATAGGTCAAATCCATTTCATGACATACAAATACTACCAATGGATTTTAGACATTTCAATTCCGCTTTATAATAGGGAAAAAAAAAAAAAAAAAGCAACATCCTTGTCAAATACCCACTTTTCAATAAACATGCAAACAAATAACAAGCCTTACCCCATAACATTAAATACCAACCTGTTATTTTAAAATTTAGTTTATTAAACAGAGATAGAAGTATATAAGAGGATATGAAATATGATGATAACTACGCACTTCTTACACACAAACAGACAAGCAAACAGAGAAGCAACTAGTGTTATCCCATCAAAAAAATGGACACCAACCTTTCATTCTTCTTAATTTATACTTGCTGTTGAATCTATAGTATTTTTCCACTTATTATTTTTAGTTAGGGTCCTAGTTGCCACAAAACTGTACTTCTATTTTAAAAAATTAATATATGATCAAAAGACTCCTGTATGTAAAACCCTGCTGATTTAGCAAGTACCTACCTTGTTATGTACCTATGAAAAACACACATTAATGAAAAAGGGAATAATAATAATAATAACAACAACAAGCACCAAACCTCAAATATTTGGAGCTGCAGATGCCTATTGCCACTACACAGAAAAATTTAAAGCCAAAGAAAAAACTGGCTAAAATTTTGTGAAAATGCCGACAGAACAATGCAGGTTGGTTATTGGCATTTTTTATGGCCTCAGAGCCCACTAACAGTCGCCGTAGGAACCAGGGATCTCCCAAGTTATAAAAGTGTTCAGTTAATTCCGAAGAAAAATTTAAGAAGATAATGTCAGCCACCTTGGTGTCATCACTGACTCCATCCCCCTTTGCTCCAAAATCAAGCACATCAAACATCACTGCTTGCTGTCTAGATGGATATCCTTTGACTGGGCTTTGTTTCGGGCTTGGTCTGGGGCTCGACTGGCCCCTGCCACCAGGGTGGTGACTTCCACTGATCTTGCTCTTTCCTTTCTTCTTTGCCAAGGAGGAAGATGGAGCTTTCTTCCGCCTCCAATGCTTGCCTCTCCTCCCATCACAGGCGTCAAAAGTGGAGCACAGAACAAGAAAGACAAGAAGAAGAAGCACCCCAAGACCTTTTAGACTAATGCTACCCATCTTTATGCTGGTACCTACGTGTTGTGTCGAGATGCGTGTGAGAGCCAGAAAAGAATGGGGGAGGCCGAGGGAGTGAGTGGTGAGCAAGAGAAGGGAGGGAAGGGTGGGTTTAAATAGCCACAGCCTCGCCACCCCTCGACCCACCACCCACATAAGCAACCATATAAACGATCGATAATTGCCAACGAACCTTTCACCAAAGAGGGGGAAAAAAAATTTGCCCAGGAATTTAGATGTCCCATTCCTTTGCTACTCACCTTTCCTATTGTTATCGCAAAGTTCATTCTTTATGGACTCTTCACACACATCTTTTGTGACAGTTGGCTGGATTAGTTTATTCCCGAACTTGCTACCACTTGCGCAAGAGGCCTACAATCTCTTATATAATGTTATCTAATCAAAACAATAACTAAAAATAATCCATAGAATAGCATGAACCATAAAATCCGTAGAGAAAATGGTGGACTATTGCACGTACTCTAAAATTGAGATTAAGTTGCAACCAGTTAACATTTTATTATCTGTTCTACAACAGTTGCAGACTACTGTTCTATTTTTTCTTCCAAAATTCTAGATGTGATGGTGCTGTTCGTTTATTTTTCTAGAGTAATATTATTGGATTAATTTGTATACACTCGTGTACATTTTTTTTTTATTTTCTACATTTCTTTCTCCTCGCAGTTCTTCCGTTGGAAAAGCCAAAGGGGACACGTGAGTGGGTCTGTGGGCCATGGGCGCTGATCATAACAGCTCCTCCTGATCACATGCAACGGTCACGGGCGAGAGTATCGTACTGTCGTCTCTCCAGCAACTGCCAGAAACGAGAGGGGCGAAGAAAAATAAAGCCGCTCGGGCGAGGGGTCCAACTTGAACCACCTTTCATTCCTCCAACCACCGTACAACTAGAGCCCAGGACCCAACTCTTCAATCAGTATGAGAACAAAGTTTGGTGTAGAGGAATGAGAAGGCTCTCCTAAAGACAACGTGCCAAGCTAACTCGATTCCTTTCAGAGGGTTTAAGTTAATGCTGGAGGCTTTGTTAATTGTTGCTTCTTGTTTTATCCTTCACCATTAATAAAAGAGGTGTGGAGATTTAAAGGGAAAGGAATGGCATCTTGCACATTTTTTGATGCTAAGTGCCAAAAAAAGATACAGATTTACTGCTGATGATAGTATTTGTATGGATTCTTATTATATATAGAGCCATTGCTTACTGAAGTTTGAAGACAAGGGTCTAAATTTAGTCATGCAACTTTTTTAAGTTTCACAAGAGTAAATAATGCAAAAAAAAAAAAAAAAGGAATTATTCCGGTAACATGTATCCAAGGCAACAAGCATTGTACCATATGAATGATCGCACATGTAGAGAGAAGTTCAGCTTCACTTCAGCCTTTTATCTATGATAAAATTGCCAGCACTTCAGCAATCTATATATCTTACTGCATGCATGATAAAGGTATAGACAATTAAATTATTTATGTTTTAAAATAAAATTATTTTAAAATATATACCATCCGATTTGTATACTGTTGATCTAAAGGATGGGATCGTTTACCTAACCTATAATGCGTTTTGTTTGCGTTATACAGGGAGCGCCATCTTGGGACGACTGCAATGCATGCATGCATCGAGCGCGGTTACATCGTAAAAGTTGATATCACGACAAATTGCTCAAATTAATGCTGATAATAAGAGATATGGTCTCACGTCAGCTAAATCCACCGCACCCACAAAATCCGTGCGACTGTCATGGTGAGCACAAGTTAAGGAAAAGAGAGAGAGAGAGAGAGAGAGAAAGGTTATTCCAATCATTGTACAGCCGTCGGATGGTATTCAGACCATGCATGATGCGAACGACCCAATGGCCCTAAATTATGCCCAAGCCCTTGGCATTTTCGTATTATGATCACGTCCTGTGGCGTTGTCGCATGGCAGAGCCCTAATGTTACGTTGCAGGCAACTAAGGAACCCAAAGCAGTCCTGGTTTCGTTTTTGTCTGCTAATCTAAACATAGTTTTCCTCCTGGAGGACGCAAGGGCTTGGCACGATTCCATTCTATCCATGCTAAGGTTTTTTGTGATTAGTTTATTTTGATTTGTTGATTAGATTTGCGCATGATCTCAATTGATGACTAAGATATAATCAGGCAACTGCAATGAAGGATATTATATTTTTGTCATTTGTGAAATTTTTCTAGCTGATCAGTACTATAATTTTCTCTGTAAAAATTATTCTAATAACTTCTTAAATGAAGAAGAATCTTCCAACATTTGTTTATAAGTCCATGAAGTCGCATGGATTCTTCACGAAATACAAAGAGTGGCAAATCATTTATCATTAATCAGACAAGTTTATATGGCAGGCAAATGTGATGTATTTTTATTAGCCATATAACTCTACTTTATCTTACTTAAATCGTGTAGGAGGTTGGTTTTAAATGGAAAGATAATCCCACCTTAATTCTTTTTGGCCTAATAAAATTTTCGTACGCGCCTGAATTTAAGAGTATCTATTAACACAAGGCCAATTACATTACCATGAATCAGATGGATTGGCACAAGCTACTCCATACCCTACTGAAAGTTTAGTAAGAAAGTCAAAATTACTTGCAAAAAAAAAAAAAAAGCCAAGAGATCACCAGTAGTCTCAGGCACAAGAAAGATGGCTTTTTAAAAGTGCAATTTAAATATGTTATGTGATGAAATACTGCATTTCTATTTGATAAGATCTGATGGATGATAAATATCGAGATTGATGATGATGCATTGTGTGTTCTTAAGAATGATGATGGAGCATTTATCCACTGGTATGGGATACAAGGGCTACCTAGTAGCATCTTCAAACTTTGGATTGATTGGAGGAGGAAAAAGATTCGGCTAGTCAAAGAAAAGTTTGGGATAGGTTGGCAATGACTTTTACGTGCTATGTATGAGAGAAAAAAATATAAGAATCTTTTTGAAAAGAAATTCGACACAAAACTTGATTCTGTATGAGATTTTGACAAATTTTACAATGTAGAAAAATCTATGCCCCACAAAATGAAAGGAAGCTCATTCAAATATTTATACCATGATATCTTCTATAACTTAAAACATGTAATTTAAATACTATCTATATTAATAGAATTTAATGGAGGAACCGCTCCTTTACTCACTTAACCCTCAAAAAAGATAAATAACGAAGTTTGCTTTCAAAAAATGATAGCAAGAAGTAAAGGATTAGAATCTCATGGCTCTGCCAATGAATTCAGTACCTCATCCACTGGATAAGAATCAAAGTCTTCTTCGCACCGCATGAAGCACTGTGAAATTTTACCTTTGAAATTAGCCCATATCCTCTCAAATCTCTTAACAAGAAGAAAGGACCGGAAGAACATATCTTCACCCCATCACGCTTGATCTAGTGCTGCGTGCGATGCCAATGGCCTGATACATCTCTAGGTTTATCACAGGCTTTGGATCATAGCTAAAAATGACCTATGACAGTTTTTCATTTACATGGATCATTGGGTGTGATGTGTACTAGCCATGACAAGCCAGCATTAGATGGAATGATGAAAATGACAAGAGACATTAAAGCCAATGAAAGAATATTCTAGAAAAAACCCTTATTAAAAAAGGAGACAGATATCTTATATGCATGCATGGCTGTATCTCGTGTTCTTCAAGCAACTATTAAAGAAAGATGGCAGCAATTCAACTGCTGGCCATCGTTGCTTATTATATTGCAACTGTTCTATAATAAAATTCACCAAATATTATTAAAGCTTCTATAGTATTTTTATTGGAACTCAGATAAAAAGAGGTTGTAGCTGTTGAAATTAAAGGTAATTTGAAGTATTAGAGGACAATATGCAGTGTGCCTTGCATGGTAGTTTCGATGTATAGGGTATATGATGCTCTTTGTATGCTTTCTCTACCAAACATAAACAAATGTCGAAATTAACCACACAATTACAATGCAACTTTGCAAGTTTTCTTTGTTGTAACTTTTCTACTTTTTATATGCTAGCCTAAGAAAGTTCTAAATGATTATTCTCAAAAAGGAGCATTATAAAATCATATGCAGACCCTTAAAACTCATTCTATCTGAGTACTTGTTTATAAAAACTAATACAAATAAAGATATGTGATAGATATACTAAATTTAAGAAATTTTATAAACAAACAAGAAAATTTCTAGCTCCCTGCACCATGCCATGGAGTAGTCAGGAACTTTTTCATTAATTTATTTATTAAAAAAAAATAATATATAAAAATTACAAAGATTTCGAAAGTGCAGAGATGAGCCCATGACTGAAATTTATATATTGATCTCAAGGAGAACAGGGGTGCTGAAGCCTCTTCAGAAGATTCTGGAGGATGGAGGTACCATTCTCCTTTGAATGGGGGTCGTGGGAATTTTTGGTTGGTGCTGATCTCCACCAATGCACCCGATATGGACCCTTTAGAAAGAACGGCTTCAAAGCCGTCCTTTAGTGCTGCAGAGCTCGTGAACCCTATGACCCTCGTGAACTCCATGCATAAAATAATCAAGGTTTGTTGCAGTTGCGGCTCCCCATGCCTTGGATTGTTGTAGCACTGCAAATGTTAGTGCCTACTCTCTGCTCAAGTCACCACTTTGTTTGGAATTCCAACTCCTTGCTGTGAGATGAAAACAAAGAGGGGGAAAGACGAGAACTTGATCTTGGATTAGGTGATGCAACCAGAGATAAGTCAAAGACTTGGTTTTTAGCTAATGGAGAAGGGGGCTTTCCCTCTAGTTGAAGATTTTAAAAGTGGTGTCCCTGGAAGTCCTTTGTTGAAGAGATCAAAACTTCTGAAAGTTGGTAGGATTGTTGGAACTTGCATATTTGAATCATAAGCAAGGGAGCAGGATTTGCCTCCGTGATGCAAACTCCAACACTGATCTCTAGCTGGGTAAGGGGGTGATTCAAAATTTAATGAATTTGCTCATGGTGAGACTTACTTGGTTTTATTTGTCAATCTAAAGATGTTTCCTAATTACATTTTTTTTCAATAGAAACATATTCTCATATTAAACTCTTGAGAATTAAGAGACTATTTCAATACATTATGATTATCTTTAATATATATTTTTGAAACTTCCTCCCTGGGTAAAATAAAGAGAAAACTGTAGCATGAGAAAAGTATTTGCCTACTGCTGCTGGCTCTCTATAAAATAATCACTATCAGCTTTAAATTTTTTGTTTCCATCTCATCTAGAAAGGTTCTGGCGAGTGAGACCACGAACTTCGTCGCCAAATTTGATACCTTTTGAGGACCTGTAGTTTTGACGTTGGTTATCTTAATTCTGTAGTTTATTTATGGTGCCACGGTCATGTGAACGTACGTTCATATCACGGAAGCAAGCTTTTATTATATTTTAAGCAAAAATGTACTTTGAATCTTTCGCTCATAGTTTACTTTCCATGTTAAACTTAAGTTGTTACTATTTAATTTTTACCAACCAATTCATATATTTTCATTATATATTAACTATTTTTTTTCTTTCATTTTACTCGATGCACATTAGAAATGTAATATTTTTAAAATATCATAGGCTAAATCGTAACAACTCAAAGTTTAAAGCTCAAAATAAATTTTGAGTAAAAATTTAAGAATCAAAAGTATATTCCCAGCTGAGTAAATACTTGAACCAAAGTTCTTTGGAATATATCTGGACTTGTTACCCATGGTTCTTCAAGCTAGATAATTATTGCCCATTCAGGTATTGCACTCAATGCCTCCAAAAATGTGAGATAGAACTGAATCTTATAAATAATTAGTCCTGAGGCCTCCATAAGAACATAAATATTACGTGGTCCAAGAGAATAACAACAAATCCTGAAAAAAAAAAAAAAAATCCTTACAGGACCAGATAGATCTGTCACGACAGTGGAAATAGAAAAAACATAGAACATTTTTTTTTTTTTTTTTTCAGTTGTTTGTGAGTAAATAAAAGCGAACTGCACTCTGGAATAAAGTGACCATCCTGATGATTGGCATTGTGGACAGGAAAATATGCATTAGAAGTTGAAATGATAATTAGAAAATTACTATGCCGACACTCACGCGAAGCTTTTTAATCATCCACTATTAGCATCAGACATTGTCCAAAAGCAATAGGTTAACAAGGGGACCGGTCCCTTTATTCTGCTGGATTAACCTCGTCTCCTGGGGAATAAAAAAACCAAAAGGAATCCAACATTAATTTACAGTCTCGTGCCAGAACACGATTAAGAAAAAGGGAGAGTGAATAGCAGAAGAGTCACGGATCATTCTAGAAATCCCATCTAGGAATAATATACATGCATTTCTCACCAGAAAACAGGGTGTCTCTATCTCTGCCCACTTGGGGGCTCGTACTACTTTGTTATCGTCTGTGGCTGTGGGTGGTCATGTGATCCTTTAGTTGGAGGCCCCAGCCTCTGACGGTGTCCGATGCGTTGCACCAAGGTGTCTTAGAATTCAAGGAGAGAGGCAGAGGGGCCCCTCGTCGCTTTCTTCTCATTGGGGCAACAATTAGTGGCCTATGATCGCTAGCAATCACGGGCTGCCGCCATGGCAGAAGAGGCCTTAGATCTGGGGTGGCCCTGATCGGGTCTACCTATCTATTGCTTGACCTGCTGACATCTCTTCGATTGCAATCATAATTCAGCATCGCTTGTGCCCAGCCAGCACGTGAATTCAGTAGCCAATCTTCTGTGCCAATGCGTTGCAGCCTTGGGTTTCTCGGGAAGCCATGCCAGATGGGTCCCATGTAATCTTAACTTCTATCTTGATGCGGTGCATTCCACGCTTTCTGAGGCCTCGCCTGCTTCACTTCTTCTGCGACTCGGAGAAGACAACTGATCGCATATTTCCTGTGAATGCGTGTGACTGCTTCGCTGGTAGTTTGATGGTTTCTTTTTTTTTTTTTTTGGTGGAATTTTTGGCTTATGGCAGGGTGAGATAGAGCCACTGAATCTAGATTTTTACTGACTTCATTACTTAATGATGATGCTTTCGTGTGCTAGATTGCAACTTCTCTCCATATGGGAGCTCAAGAAAGCCTTGGATTCGAGCCTTACAGTGGTGTTTGCTTTGCAGTGTTTTCATTCAGGTAATCCTGATCTTTGGTGCTTCAATCACTATGATCAAGAACTGAGGATAAATCATTGTACGCTGTATAAATTGGATCAGAATTTTTGACAGACTTTGAGTGGGGGACAAGGCAATGGTCGGTGGGATGGCCACCATTAAGTACATGGCCTTAAAAAGACTAGAGAGTGACGGGCATTATTAGGAAGTAGGCGTACATGGCCATGATTTTAATTGAGGGACCTTCCTTCCATGCTTGTTTGTTCGGTCTATAAGAGAAATGACCCGAATCAACAACGACATAAATACTAAGCGTGCATGGCACAAAATGTTTGGCTTGTGCATTTTATATAAATGGGCTTTTGTCTGTAAGATTATTTGTGGGAGGGCTTGTTGCAAAGTTTTCATTTATTTCTTGAGAAATTCTTTGTGCACCACGTACCGTGATTCGTTCACGCAGAGCGGGAGGGACGAAAAAAATCAGTTATACCCTCTTCTTTCGTCCCTTTTCAGACATCGCGCTTCACCGTGGACGAATCACTGCGTGCGGTGCAGCTGCACCGCACGCGGTGCACAAAGAATTAACTTTTATTTATTAAGTGCTGAGTTGACTCGGACTAATTTAATAGTAAGTATCCATTTAATAGATATGATCTGGAAGTAGGTTTATCCTTTTATAGTTTAAATAGGCACTAACACACATTAATAAAACCAGATGTATGGGGAAACAAAAGCAAAATTTCTGATTGATCCATCAATATACGTGATATAACTAACAAATAAATGCAAGAAAGTGGGAGATGTGTAAAGAATTTTTTTTTAAACTTTTTTCTTGAAAAAAATTAGTCTTTAGTAGACATATTTCTGATTCCCTTGATTCCAACTGTAAGTTATTATATCTAAGTCTTTTATTTATTTATATTTTTTGTTTCCTTTGTTGGTATTGACGCATTAATAATATAAGTTTTAAGATCAATTTTTATGAGAAGTTTAATTTTCTATATAAAACCTTGAAATTAATTACTTTCCTATATTTTGTAGATTTTTATATAGTTTTCATATAGTTATGTAAAATGGAACACTGGCTTTGTCCTATAACAAAAAAAATAAGTTATATTTTTATATTAATAAATAATTACATCATATTTTATGCATGACAAATACATGCTGATATTATGATCATCTATATTGCTATATATTTAAAATTAACAATGATGTATATTACCTTTCTCTTTAATAATAATATTATTTGTTAATCAATTTGTGTTTACAATATACTATATTAATAATTATGCAATGCAATTATTATTTTTTGGATTATTGGACGTAATCAAAATCATATATTAGAAAAAAAAATATAAAAAAATTTACAAACTATAATATTCTTTTGAAAATAGTAGATTAGTTCAAACTTTGATACAAAATTAATAAGTTTCAAAGAAAGAGTAATAATCAACTGATTTTTATATTCTTATCAATTATCAAAACAATGCATATTGATCGAATAGATTATGTTGTCGATATGTTTATCATAGCAGTATCATAACTTATAAAAAATTATTTCTACCATACAACCACAAACTTTATTTAGCAAGTTTTAATTTATACAACATTATAGTATTGTGTTTATTCTTAAAAAAATTAATTTAATAACTAAATTATTTATATAGTTTTGTAAGCTATAAAATAACAGACAATTATTATGCAGGACTATCATGGTTGGAAAAGATTGCAGCATTGTAATTTTTTTTATTATAATAATTTTAATATGATTGCTTTAAGAAAATAATGGAAGCTATTGTGTACCTTTTTTAACTATCTTTTTAGTTGGAAGCGAAAAAAAATAATTAATTTTTCAAACTATTGAAATTACTAATACCATCTATCTTTTATAGATCAAACACTACTAAAATATTCTCTATTTATGTTCATCCATTTTTTCTTGGCTTGTGGCCATCGTAACCCAATTTTAAACCACCAACTCAATCCATTTTTTTAAAATTTTTTGATTCCTCTTAATCTATTCATGTTGACCTATACATTTCTCATAATTGTAAGAAACATTAAATGATAGAAAAAAATAATAATAATACGACGGTTAGCTATCTCTCTCACCATTGAAGTGCTATAAAATTATATAAATTATAATATTTAAACATAATATATGACATGCTTAAAATTAGAATTAAACGATAAGCATGTTAGAATTAAGTTAGCTTTATCCGTTGCTCGGCCTTCAATCAAAATCCAGTTCAACTTTTGAATCATCTCCATGCTCACCCAACTCAGCTTGCACGCCTAATCTAACAAGCCTAAGACAAACTATGGGTTGGATCGGTTTCAGTTGACCGGATTGCAGTTTCACCACGCATTCAAGGATCTGGCCTCGTAGATCATAGTGCAAGCCTTCGCCAAACTTCATAATCCATCAGTAATAACTAAAGAATGTTGGGCTTAATTCAAAATCGCAAAGGATTGAGACCAATGGGAATAGAATATATGAAAATAGCATGCCATGTCAATTGACATGGACTCTACTTTCGTGCCCCTTTCTATTACAGGCAATAAGAAGCGATGTGATGGGGACATCAACAAAAAGAAATTATTTTCATTAACTCTTTTTGGTTTTGCAGCTAATCTTGTGTTTTAAAATACAATAAAGAAGCCCACCAAACCCATAAAGACAACTCCACTTGAAGAACAAAATTCGTGAGCCAGATTATGGAAGGACAACATTTCCTATAATCAACTCAAACCAGTTCAAGCTTAACTCTAACATGCCATGACGCCACCCAGGTTAAAGCCCAAGCAAGTCATGACACCACTATTGAAGCCCATTTTCTCTTCACTTGGAGGACACATCATTAAGCATTCTCAGGGGAAGATGAAGGACACTACATCAAGAATCCTGAGGGGAATATTCAAATACTTTTCCAACCCCAACAAACCTCCAACCAACTTGATATGTAGGATGCCACATCACATGCCACCTAAGGTTCCACAATAGCAAATGAGAGCCAAATCACCTCCACCTAGGCGCCACATAGCCATAAGTTGTTGGAAACTACTTCTAGTTATAACCTCTTCTAGTTATAACCATGTAACCCAAGTTGTTAGATCTAAACTATACTAGTAGATCTAACCCAACTCCTCTCCCCTCTCTCTCTTGGCTGGCCACTATGGCTATAAATAGGCCCTCTCCCCTTATAAGAGGGCGATGATATGATTTGTTGAGAATTAATGAAGGAAGTCTTCTTGTTGAGTTCTTATGTTCTTGTGTTCTTGTGCTCTTGTGTAGAGTGAGTGAGTTCTTAGAATTAGATAGTTTGAAGCTTTGTGAGAGGAAAGTGTGAGAGATTCTTGAGTTTGTGCTTGAAGAGTGGAGTGCCCTCTTGAAGAGAGAAGGATGGGATGCCTCCTTTGTTTGCTCCAAATCCAAGCTCCAAGCTCCAAGCCGCCGACCTCTAGCCCTCTTCCTCTTTCCTTTGTTTCAATTCCAATCCTAATTCCTCTTCCATGGCTAACCTTAGGGTTTGTTGTAGGTTCTCTCAGGTTTCCAAGTCAAGGATGAAGGTCTCCACGCCATGGATCAAGGCTAAGGAAAGTCCTAATGGAGGGAGTGCTAATCTTACCATCTAGTCCTCAATTCTATGAGTGTTGAGGGCATCTTTCTCCCCAAATACTCTAACCTCATTGTTGATGAGAAAACCCCTCTTGACCTTTTGGATCTGAGGTTCTAAAGGTATCTTGACCTGCTTAAATGGTTTCCTAGCCATAAGATCCTCCTTTATATTACTTTGAACATGATCTACATGCGGGTGTTTAATTTCTAGTTTAACTAGTTCCTTACTTGATGTTAATTGACTCTCTCCTACTTGAATTTAGCTAAATTGATGATACATTGCTCATATGATTAAGCTAATCATTTAGATCCCTTCATCATCCATCCACTTCATGCATATGTCCCGCATCAGCTTTGGTATCAAAGCTTAAAGGTTGCTGGGTCAAGCTGCTGAAATTTCTGTCATTACTTTTAGTCCGAGTTTTCCATGAATTTTAGTATTTTTTTTCAAAAGGTCAAAAAAAAAAAAAAAAACTTTTCCAGTACCTTAGTGTGTTAGGATTCAAAATATAAAATTCAAAAAAAAAAAATTCCTTTGATTTTTGGATTTAAAAATATGAGTTCTTAGGTCGTTTCTGAAGTTCTGTCCATAATTCTATCTCTGCCTTCCACTTCATTTAATTGTCAAAAAATATAAAAATATTTTTTCTAAATTTCAAATTCTAGATCCGAGATTCATATTCAAAATTTTATCATTTCCCACCAGAATTTTGAATTTTAGAAAGGTTTAGAATTCGAAATTTGAAATTTGAATTCAGGTTGTTAAGAGTTAGTTAAACTGCTGAAACTTTCTAGCAACTTTTCAAACTACCTTCTCAACAAAAATTTGAATTAATTTGAAGTAAAAATTTAAAATCCAAGATTTCAGATCTAAGAGCTAACCAAATCAGTTTTATTTTGAATTTTTGGATTTTTTAAATTTAAAATTTTGAATTTTAAAGTCAGGTTAGCTGAAGGTTAGTTGAAAGCTGAAAATCTGAATTAACCAATTTCCCTCCAAGGATGAATTTCCAAGGTAAATTTCGAGATTTAAAATTTTAAATTTGGTTGCTGTGATCTAGACTTAAAGATTTGAATTACCCAATTTAAATTTGCATTATTTGAAATCTCAAAATTGGGCTAAAAATTTATATTTGTGCTAAGTCTAGTTGACTGTGTTCATTGATTGCTGAAATTTGTGTGCATTCATTTCTAAATCACTTTAAAGGCATTCAATATCTACATAAGGGAAGGAGGTCATTACCTTTCCTTGGCCCAAAACAACCATCCCCATTTTTCATTGGCCTAAGCCTAATTAAAATTAAGTATGCACCTAATAGATTAGGGACATCCACATGTCGGGTCTAAAGTATTGTGGGAATACCAGTGCAGGCAATTCATTGATTATTTCTTGAAATTGGTGCCTAAGATTGAGGGTCAAGAGTCAAACAACCTAAGCGGTGTTGTGGTTACTTAATTGGGTCCTTGCGAAAGCAGGGGGGGCTTCCCACACTCCCACCTTCCTACCTGGCCAGTGGAAAGACTAATCATTGAGTTGGTTGTAAGTTGGGTGGACTCATTCTACTTGGACTCTAGGTCTAGGAGCCCTAGAATCTAGGTTTGTACTGCTTATCCTTGTATTATCTGTCCCATAAACCAAAAACTCCATACCCTATATTCAATTTGGTTTTACCCATGAACCCTAATTTGAAATTTTTCATGAGGACTTTAACTGAAAAGTTTGACACTGTTAATGAGCAATTAGAGCAAATCAATAAGGAATTAGGTCAAGTGAAAGATAGAGTTGGGACCATTGAAGAACCCCAAAAGACCCCTACTGGACCTGAGTCATCTAGATCCATTTCTCGAGGCCCAAGAGTCCAACATCATGAATACACCCCTGAGTACAATCCAAGGAGACTTCAACCTGATTTCATGGAAGAAGCCCGTAGAGCCCATGTTGAGCCTGGGTTACCTAGGCCCATTCCCCGTGTCCATTGATATGATCACACCCCTTAGATCACTCCTAGGCCATATCACCAGGACCACGTAGATCAAGATGAAAGGGTCATGAGGAACATTCAATTAGAGGCTCCTATCTTTGATGGAAGCCTAGACCCTAAGGCCTACATAGACTGGGAGGGTGAAATTGACCAATACTTTGAGTGGTATGAGATGACTGAAGAAAGAAAGTTCAAATTTGCCAAGTTGAGATTAGTCCACCAGGCTAGGTTATACTGGGGTAATGTAGAAAGAATGATTAGGCAAAGAGGAGATATGCCCATAGCTACCTGGAGAGCCATGAAAATCAAGCTTAGGGAAAAATACTTTCCTATGTCTTATCACCAAAGACTTTTAGATCAGTGGCAAAAGTTATACCAGGGTAGTAAGACTGTGTCAGAATATGTTGCTAAGTTTGATGAGTTTGCAATGAGGTGCAACATTGATGAGTCAGAAGCTGTAACATTGTCTAGGTTTAGAGTTGGTTTGAGAGAAAAGATCCAAAGAAAGCTATTTTTAAGGAAAGTTACTGACCTAGACCAAGCCTACCAGATAGCTAGAGATTGTGAGAGATTTCATAGGGAACCAATAACTAGAAGACCTAAACCAGCTAAGATTAGTGACCCTACTCAAAAGCCAGGGTTCAACCAAATGCGTCCAAATTGCCCCACTCCTCTAACCCTAGCAAACCAATCAGTTGATAAAGGTAAGGCCCCTGTCATTCCGAAGAGTAGCAACCCAAATGTCCAATGTTTCAAGTGTGAAAAATTGGGTCACCTTGCTAGCCAATGCCCCACAAAATCCTTACATATAGGAGAATTAGCTGATGAAGAGACTGAACCCACTAGAGAGTTTGAAGAAGAAGTGTATGAGGCTGAGTCTAACCTGATCAATGAGTATGAGGAAGAAGAAGAAGAAGGTGGTTATGATGAGATGTTAGATGTTGTTAGGATCTTGGCCCAAACCAAAGAAATGGATGATTGGAAAAGGACTAACATCCTTCAAACATTTATCAAGATAAGAGAAAAAGTCTATAAGATCATTATAGATAATGGGAGTTGTGTAAATGCCATTTCAACCAAAGCCTTTAAGAATCTAGGTGTGATCCCTATTCCACATCCTAGTCCATACAAAGTCTCTTGGATAGATTCCACTTCAATTTCCATCAAGTCTAGATGTCATATTCCAATTCAAATCCAATCCTATCAAGAACAAGTCTGGTGTGATGTACTTCCCATGGGGGTAAGTAGCATCATTTTGGATAGACCTTGGTTATATGACCATGATGCAACCTTGTATGGTCGATCAAATTCTTGTGCCTTCACCCATCAAGGAAAGAAGATTGTCATTAACTCAACCCCACCTAAGGACAGCATCAAAAGAGGGTTTAGTGATTTCAAAGAGAAGAAGCAAAGTTTAAATCTCATGATGCCAAAGATTTAGAAAAAGAGATCAAAGAAGGATCACCCATGTGGCTTTTGACCCTTGGAGAAATTCGGGAGCAAAATCTTAAGGAACCACCATAGGAAGTTGAAAAGATCTTGAAAGACTTTAAAGATATATTTCCAAAAGACTTACCTGATCATCTGCCTCCACTAAGGGATATTCAGCATACCATAGATTTGGTCCCAAGAGCCACTTTGCCCAACTTCCTCACTATAGGATGAATCCTACCAAACATGCTGAGCTTCAAAGACAAGTAGGAGACCTCCTCCAAAAAGGATTTATTAGGAAAAGTTTAAGTCCTTGTGCAGTACCCACCCTATTGACCCCTAAGAAAGATGGCACTTGAAGAATGTGCATAGATAGTCATGCCATCAATAAGATCACCATCAAATATAGGTTTCCAATTCCTCGTTTGGATGATCTACTTGATATGATGACTAGAGCCACTATCTTTTCAAAGATAAACCTTAAGAGTGGCTACCATCAGGTTAGGATTAAACCAGGAGATGAGTGGAAAACAGCATTCAAAACTAAAGATGGTCTATATGAGTGGTTGGTAATGCCATTTGGTCTGTCAAATGCCCCTAGTATATTTATGAGGATTATGACTCAAGTGTTAAGACCATTTATGGAAAAATTTGTTGTGGTCTATTTTGATGACATCCTTATCTATAGCAAGACTAGGGAAGACCACTTAGATCACCTTAGCCAGGTCTGTCACATCCTTAGGAAGGAAAGCTTCTATGCCAATTTGAAGAAGTGCGAGTTCATGACTGATAGAGTGATCTTTTTAAGGTTCATTGTTACTGCTGAAGGGGTATCTGCTGACCCCGAGAAAGTTAGATCCATAGTTGAGTGACCCGAACCTAAGAGTATACACGATGTGCATAATTTTCATGGCCTTGCCACCTTCTATAGGAGATTCATTCGAGGATTTAGTACCATCGTTGCTCCAATCACATATTGTCTTAAGAAAGGAACTTTTGAATGGACCAAGCAAGCCAACAAGGCCTTTCATGACATTAAGGAGAAAATGACTCAAGCACCAATTCTAAGGTTACCTGATTTTTTCAAGGTTTTTGAAGTTGCTTGTGATGCCTTTGGAATTGGAATAGGTAGAGTTTTAAGTCAAGAAAATCATCCTGTTGCCTTCTTTAGTGAGAAACTAAATGAAGCAAGATTAAGGTACCCACTTATGATAAGGAACTATATGCGGTAGTTCAGGCTTTAAGACACTGGAGACACTACTTATTACCGCAGGAGTTTGTCTTATCTCGGATCATGAATCACTCCGGTTCCTTAGTTCACAAAAGAAACTTAACCTTAGGCACGGTAGATGGATAGAATATATCCAAGCTTACACTTTTGTCCTAAAACACCGTGCAGGCACTGAAAATAAGATTGCTGATGCCTTGAGTAGACGTTCTATGTTGTTAACCTCTGTTAGCACCAAAGTCATAGGATTTGATAGAATAAAAGAAGAATATAAAAATTGTCCCGACTTTGGTAGAATCTTTGAATATGTTCACCAAGGACCATCTAGTGAAAACCATGATTACATTCTTCATGATGGGTACATTTTCAAAGGAAACAAGTTGTGTATTCCCCGAACCTCCATTCGAGAATTTTTGATTTAGGAGATCCATGCTGGGGGATTAACTGGCCATTTTGGCGAAATAAAACCATCCTAGCTTTGGAAGATCAATTCTTTTGGCCAAGCCTTAAAAGAAATGTGGCCCAAATTGTAGCCCAGTGTAGGACTTGTGCTATGGCTAAAATGCAAAAATAAAACATTGGTCTCTACACCCCTTTACCTATTCTTAATCACCCTTGGCAAGACATTAGCATGGACTTCATGTTAGGACTACCAAAGACCTTGAGGAGGCATGATTCTATTTTTGTGGTAGTTGACCGATTTTCCAAAATGGCACATTTTTTACCTTGTTCCCGAACCTTTGATGCTTCAAAGGTGGCCAAACTATTTCTCAATGAAGTGGTTAGATTACATGGACTGCCTACAACCATTGTGTCTGATAGGAATGTTAAGTTCACCAGCTATTTTTGGAAAACCCTATGGCACCTATTAGGAACCAAGTTAAAATTCTCTACTGCTTATCATCCCCAAACTGATGGCCAAACTGAGGTTGTGAATAGGAGTTTTGGGAATATGTTGAGATGTTTAGTGAGGGAATATACTGAAAATTGGGACCTTTTACTACCTCGCATAGAATTTACCTATAATAGCTCAGTTAACTGGTCCACTGGAAAGAGCCCCTTTGAGATTGTTCATGGGTACAAACCTTGAAAACCAATAGATCTCATTCCCATGCCCATACATGCATGCACATCTGAGTCTGCTGATTCATATGCATAGCATATTAGGGATTTACACAAAGAAATTAACAAGAAAATATATATGTGCAATGAGACTTACAAGCATTTGGCTAATTCTCATAGGAGAGTCAAAAAATTTCATGCAGGAGACTATGTCATGATAAGACTCAAACCTAACAGTTTTCACCTGAAACTATAAAGAAATTACATGCCCGTGGTGCAGGTCCTTTCAAAATAATAAAAAGAATTGGATCTAATGCTTATGTGCTGGACCTACCATCTGACCTTGGTATTAGTTCCACCTTTAACATTTCAGATTTAAGAGAGTACAAGGAACTAACAATGAGTCCTAGTGAGCCATTTAAGTCTATTCCCGCCTTTGAGAGTGAACCAACCTTTGAGTGTCCACCAACCATACTACCAAAGCAGCGAGATAGAATTGAGCGAATATTAGATGATAAGACTATCACTACCCGAAACAAGGACTATCAATGTTACCTGGTTCATTAGCAAGATAGACTTGATTCTGAAGACTCATGGATTACTCGAGAGGACCTACAACAAATCAACCCTGACCTACTAGAGTATTACCTAAGTCAGATTGATTCCTACTCGATAGAGTCGAGCTCTTTCCACTCCAGGAGAACTGATGGGGACATCAACAAAAAGAAATTATTTTTCACTAATTCTCTTTGGTTTTGCAGCTAATCTTGTGTTTTAAATACAATAAAGAAGCCCACCAAACCTATGAAGACAACTCCACTTGAAGAACAAAATCCATGAGCCAGGTCATGGAAGAAGGACACCATTTCCTATAATCAGCTCAAACCAGTTCAAGCTCAACTCTAAGCATGCTATGACGCCACCCAGGTCAAAGCCCAAGCAAGTCATGACACCACTATTGAAGCCCATTTTCTCTTCACTTGGAGGACACATCATCAAGCATTCTCAGGGAAAGATGAAGGACGCTACATCAAGAATCCTGAGGGAAAATTCAAACACTTTTCCAACCCCAACAAACCTCCAACCAACTTGACATGTAGGATGCCACATCCATGTCACCTAAGGTTCCACAATAGCAAATGGGAGCCAAATCACCTCTACCTAGGCGCCACATAGCCATAAGTAGTTGGAAACTACTTCTAGTTATAACCTCTTCTAGTTATAACCATGTAACTCAAGTTGTTAGATCTAAACTATATTAGTAGATTTAACCCAACCCCTCTCCCCTCTCTCTTTTGGCCAGCCACTATGGCTATAAACAGGCCCTCTCCCCTTGTAAGAGGGCGATGACATGATTTGTTGAGAATTAATAAAGGAAGTCTTTTTATTGAGTTCTTATGTTCTTGTGTTCTTGTGCTCTTGTGTAGAATGAGTGAGTTTTTAGAATTAGATAGTTTGAAGCTTTGTGAGAGAAAAGTGTGAGAGATTCTTGAGTTTGTGCTTGAAGAGTGAAGTGCCCTCTTGAAGAGAGAGGTGTAGGACGCCTCCTTTGTTTGCTCCAAATCCAAGCTCCAAGCCGCCAGTCTCTAGCCCTCTTCCTCTTTCCTTTGTTCCAATTCCAATCCTAATTCCTCTTCCATGGCTAACCTTAGGGTTTGTTGCAGGTTCTCTCATGTTTCCAAGTCAAGGATGAAGGTCTCCACACCATGGATCAAGGCCAAGGAAAGTCCTAATGGAGGGAGTGCTAATCTTGCCATCTAGTTCTCAATTCTATGAGTATTGAGGGCATCCTTCTTCCCAAATACTCTAACCTCATTGTTGGTGAGAAAACCCCTCTTGGCCTTTTGGATATGAGGTTCTAAAGGTGTCTTGACCTGGTTAAATGGTTTCCTAGCCATAAGATCCTCCTTTACATTACTTTGAACATGATCTACATGCGGGTATTTAATTTCTAATTCAACTAGTTCCTTACTTGATGTTAATTGACTCTCTTCTACTTGAATTTAGCTAAATTGATGATATATTGCTCATATGATTAAGCTAATCATTTAGATCCCTTCATCATCCATCAACTTCATGCATATGTCCCGCATCATGATGCCTCTTCATGGAGACCTCAATTTTCTTTTCCATCAATCTTTATTGCGCCGTTGGTCCGTCAAGAAGGATCGTTTACAATTTTTTTAAAAATAGTTTTAGCATTTGATTTAATTTGGTTTTGATTAATTGCTTGGAAGAATCCAATGGGTACTGAATAAATTTTCGGTATGCCCGAAATTTTTTAGTTTATGAGTTTGTATTTACTTCCATTCCTGTTGAAGAAATGGCTTGATCCGATCCAAACCGGTTCATAGCCCTATCTAGTTTCATATTTGAGTTGCGAATCAAGAATAGAAAATTGTCACATGATCATATATTCTTGGAGTGAAACAACGCACAATTTAAATCAATATCGAATTATATTTTGGCTTAAATCGATTATTATTGCTATTTATTATCACAACTTAAGTATTACATTAGTTCTTCAAATAATATTTTATTATTATCAAAACATTGTTATTGAATTCTTGGGTGCAACACTAGTGTACGAAGAAAATAAAACTAAATAAAGAATAATAGACCTTTTCTTTAGAAAAAAAAAAAAATAGTTTTTACTCTTTAGGCCATCTTAGTTGCGCATATTTTTCAATTTGTTGGTTCAAATTTTAAATTTTTATGATGACCGAATATTTTTCTTGAAAGTTGTAACAAGCGCTTGCTTCCTTTGCTGTGCGGCAGCTCACTCCACTCTGCGTTCGTTCAAGCTTAAGGTTGGCTAGAGTAAGCCAAGCAGTTGTCCTTTCCCTCGCCTGCTCTAATCCCAACAAGAAATCCATCACCCAATATAAGCTGACACTCCACTGCAAGCAGGAATAAAATCTCCTGACTGAGCTTGTGCAGGTAGATGTTCGTAAGATGAAAGAGGACTTCAAAGAGGCTTCTTCAAGTAGCTATAAATTTAAGTTTTAAATCAATTTTCATGAAAAGTTTAATATTTTAAATACAAGCTTAAAATTACTTAATTTTCATTTTATAGATTTTCATATACCTATCATTTCTTTCAACATGTGATGGAGTTACGTAAAAAGAAATTATAACTTTTTTTTTTCTTGTACCATAGAAAATATATGCTCAATTTTTCTATATAATTCATAATTATATCATATATTGTGCATGATTAACGCATGCTAATATTATAATTATAATATATCTTACGAATTTTAAGTCGACATATTTAAAGTTAATAATGGTGTATATTATCTTTCTTATCAACATTATTATTATTATTTATTATTTTTTTGTTTGTTAATTTATATTTATTATATATTGTATTAACAATTGGGTTGTCATTATTATATTTTGAGCTATGGAGGCAATCGAAATCATATATTAGGAAAAAATATTAATAATTAGTAAAACATATTTTTCTTTGGTAATAACTTAACAATGTTATTTTTTATCAAAATCTTGATGGTTGATAGGAGTAATTTTATCCCTTTTTTTCTCTCATTTTATAAATTTTTTTTGCAGTTCCTATCAAAATTGATAGGATTTGTGGTTCTATATAGTAGTTGTTGTTGATATTTCAAATTCATAATTTATTATGTTTCAAACATAATAAATCATAGATTTGCAAATAAATTTTATAAAAATAGTGAAGTCATGGTGAGCCATTGAAACATCATATCAAATTAGACTGCTTGTTGATAGCTATTAAGTAGAGGTAAACTTGAGTCGGATGGCTAGTAGGTCAGCCCAAACTTTATCCAAAAAATTTTAGAGCTCGAGCTAAGTTTTTTTAGCCCATAAAATTGAATTAAATTTTTAAGCCCATTTAAATTTTGGGTTAAACTTAGCCCTAGAAAAGATAGACTAAACTCACTGTAGATATATTATATGCAAGGCCAATTCAAGTTAGGTCTAAGCTTGGAAGAGTTTTTCACCGGGTCGAGCATGTGCCTGCCATACTTAACCTAAACTTTGGCCTTGGATTGAGCAGATGCCTTGAATTATTTTTTGGTTTTTTTGTTTTTTTTGTTTTTTTTTTATTTTTTTTTAACTTTGGTCAGCCTGTGCTTGACCCATGCCCAGCTCTACAGACAAGTGATATTTTTTTCTTTTTAAAAATATTATTATTATTATTGTTTTGGCGTTCGGCTAATGAGTAGGCATGGCCTTCGGGTTCGGGTTCGGGTTCGGGTTGATACAAAGAAACGGCCGGATCCCGCCCAAAACGGCTCCTGGTCGTATCAAGTTCCGTCAATGGATGGTCCCGGCGCTTCGTTTCGAATCGGAAATCGAGTTGAAAAAGTTGGTTAAATAAATCGCTATTTGGTGTTGGACGCAGGTAATTCTGTTCTTCATCTGAAAATTGCCTTAAATTTCGATAGTGATATGGGAATTCGCTTCTTTCCCCTTAAAGTTAGCTAAATTTCTTTCCTTTTTTTTTTTTCAGATTTATAGCAAGTTGATGATACACGGGAAGCCAAATTCAGACTTGTTTTAAACAGTAAGTGTGGTTAAAACCATTAAAAAAATCGTGCTTATTTACTTCCGTCGCAGTACGATTTGGCATTGCAGTTCTGTGAATGCTCCCTTTAGTTAAGATGGATTTGGGCTTTGTGAAGTGGATTCTGAAGCTAATTAGGTTTTGCTTTTACCTTTTTTTTTTTTTTTTTTACAAGTTTTATGCGGATTAATAGCTTATCTTAGGGTAGTACAATGTTTTTTTAAAAAAAAAATCATTTTTTTGACAAGTTTTATCCGGATTAATAGTTAATCTTAGGGTAGTACAACGGTTTTTTTTTTTTTTTTTAAAAAAAAAGAAATGTATGTTAGCATCTGTAGTGCTGTTTTTCTTGCAATAGTTCCATTCTTGTTTAGATGGGTTCTCTCGCCAAATTGCAGCCATTGTCAGTGCAATGCAATAATCAGCTAGTTGAACTAATTAAGTTATTTGAAGTTTACGGTTTATAATTAGCCTATACAAGTAAAAATTATCATATGTATGTGACCGTATTATAGATTATTTGGATGCAAATGCCAATATTTCAGGTTGTTTTTCTGGAGAAACAAAATAAGAAATGCTTACAACTACTAAGCCATCTGATTGTTGATGGTTGGATTTTGCGAAAAGTTAATCAGATATGGTCGAATACAAGGTTTCAAATACTATGGAATGGGAAGATATGAATGATACCATACCATTCCAGCAAGTTTCTAGCACTAGTACATGTATCAGCATGGGACATAGTGTCTTACCAGGTGTTGGTACCTATTAGCGTGCCGTTCTAGCAAAAATTTGGCCTGAGGTCTGGTACTGATGTTTGAAACCTTGCTTGAGTATCCACAAAGTAATAGGCAGTGCTAATGCTTGACCATTGCTTTGCTATATATATGTACAGTGTCTTCTTGAATTGCTTTCTTTCTGGTGTTATAAGTGCTGGCTATAATAATGCTAGAGGTTGTAAAATTTGTTGGTATTTAACAAAATTTAAGTTCTAGTTATCCATGAGATCAAGATGGCATAGTCTGAATTGTGGCTCCCTGGAACTGCGGCAAAATCGGGATCTTACTGAAGAAGAATGAGCATGGGTGCACTTGCTGGTTGGTTCTTTCTCTGGACAAAAGGGCTAGGTTTCAAAATAGTTGGTAAATGCTCCGTTGTGCGCCCACCATTCATGAGTATGTAAGGTGTGAATTGGTGATATAAAGCAAAAGAGAAAACTTTGCTATTGTTACATAATTTGCTGGTTTGGGATTGATATCAAAAGGACATATTAATTATGTCTTGTTAATTCCTTGAATATAATTTGAGTCTTTAGTCTACTTTTTAGTTGGAGTGTGACTCATGTCTAGATCCAGTTGACTTGTTGCTAATTGTATTCGAAGTATTCCATCATTCATGAGCCAAATAACAGTTTAGGATGTTGGCTATGTCATTTTACCTTTAATATGGAGTAATGATTCTGTTCTATTGTGATTCCTTGTGGTGTTCGGAGAGAAAAGAATGGTAGGTGTCTAACTATAAATGTATTTCGTCCTCCACTTTTCAAACAATTTACATTGGATAATTGTTCCTGGCTTAGGGCCATTAGACATCTAAGACCTGTCAGTTGATGTTTTCTAAGAAGAAATATGCACAGGTGTAAGAATTCTTGATGGAGAATTGGTGTTCTGGGTTTGACTACGGTTTGGTTTTTCCACCTTCTGTTATTTTTCACTTGCAATCCTTTGTTATAGATTTCATTTCTTCAAGCTATATGCTATGCTATAACAGGGAGGGAAAAGATAAGAGACATGAAGTAAAAATTATTTTAGTGCAATATGCAATTTTCTTGGTATCTTTACTTTCAGAATCTGTATATTTCCTGGAAAAAAGAATCTGGTCCTGATTAGTTTTAATTCTTTCCTTTTATATGAAAATTAATGGATAAACAAGAAATGATGGCATCCTAAGTTGGGAAGTGCATTACCCAGAAATTTGTGAACAGAATTGCAGAATTGGTGCTCAAGCCATTTCCTGTGCAAGCAAGGCATAATTAGCAAGACATAATTAGCTAAGGTTGTTAAATATTATAGACTTTTGGTTAATTTTGAAAAGGGGATATCTGGTCAAACTATAAGAAGAACTTATTTTTTATTGCAAACTGGTTGCTGGGCCCAGGATTTTGCAAAGGTGCAACATGTGCACTGAATTGCTGAGCAGCAGTTCCATGAATAATTATCAGTATCACAAATTGCATAATTTTCTATATTTCCTTGTCGAGCTTTGATTCATTGAAGCATGGTTAACTTAGTAAATGCTATAGAAAAAGGAAACCAGATCTTTATTATATTCTAAGAGCATCAAAGTTTGCTACTGATAATTCATGAGTTTAGTGGAAAGTGTCTTTCCGCACAGTGCTTCTTGTTGCTATCACTAAATAGCGTTTTCTAAATTTTAGTAAACAACAGCAATACGATTTAGAGATTTAGCAAAGAATCATATTTGAATGCAAATTGGTTTGTGGGCTGAATAAACAGGAAGTACAATTAATATTTCACATAAAACGGTCAAGAATCAGGCTTATATAGTCTGCACCAGCATCACAAATTCCTTGTTATCTTATATGATCATGCTGGATGATGAGCCATCGGTGTTAATGCTATAGAAAATTAATAACTAGATTTCTAATTGATTGCATCATGAAACTAAGAACTTGTTGGTATATGTAATTAACCCCACATTGGTAAGTGTCTTTGTCTAAATATTGCTTGTTTTTGCTTATATCAGGCTTCTGATTGTGATGCATTATAGACAATTTGATAAAGTGAATCTCGATAAACTATGTGATGATTTGTTTTTGGTTGTAACAAACCTAAAGCAAGAATGTCCTTTCTTTACCTCTCTCTGTTATAGATGTGCCCACTACTTTCTTTACTTTGTTGCTTCGTATGTGGACTCAGCAGTTTATATTCAATTCATGCTAATTTTTGTCTGCCATACTGTCTTCAAGGATGGGATGAATGGTGTTGTTGCCTTATGCTTCTGTCAGTTAATTTTCATTTAAATTCCATCTCTATTATTTTCATGATATAATTTTAGTGGAATAATTAAGAGATTAACCATATTGCTTGGCCATTTAATTATAGTGAGATTATGTCTTGCTGCATCTTTGCTTAGACTTCAATTCATGGACTGTAGAATCATAGCTTAGATAATTCTGATGAATTAATGCTATCATATCTTTAATATTTCAGGTGATGTATCTATAGGCTTTGTTCTTTAATATAATTGTTAAAATCAACCTGAGCATATCAAATCTCCTCATAGTGCAATATGACCAATGATCCATGTATGTGTGCACACACGTATCTGTATATAAGCATACATGTACATATATATGCATATATACACGGATACGTATTCACATGTATGTACATAAATATACGTATCTCTAATGTGGATAATATTATAAAGGGCAAATTTTCTTTTGCTGCATTGCTTTTGTGATGTCAGTATTTAACAATATCCAGTCATTTATCATATGGCCAACTTTTGTTTCTTCGTGAATTTTTCATGTCCTTGGACTATTAAATCTGCAATACATCCCCATCTTTTGTTCTTGCAAGGACAATTATGAATTAGAACTTGCAGATTATCATCTTGCTTTATTGTTACCTGAAGTTGGCATGAGTGCCAATATCACAGCCATATTTTTTTTCTTTACTAGATTTCATCAAATTACCATATGTTGTCACAAATCTTAACTTGTCATTGGTTATCAGTACTGATTAACATAATCTTACTCTATATATGCAAGTATGTAGATTCAGCACCTTCTGCTTGTGTAGCAGTTAGAGAGTTGTTTGTTTTTTGTCCTGTCATGAGAACCATTGGCACAAGTTAAAAAATTGAGGCAGAATGAAGTTGCAAAGAATTTATAACGCTCCAAGCCCACCCGCTGGCCCAATTAACTTCTAGCAGGCCGAAACCACGTGGCTCAAAAACTCGAGTGGAAGTTAATGGGTAGCAAGTGGACTTGAGTTATAAGCACATAGCACATTTCTCTTCCATCCAATGTGGAACTAAACTTGGGGTATCACAATCTTCCCACCTTATAATGCAACGTCCTCGTCCCACGCCACAACCTAGCCAGAATCTACCCCGAGTCGGATCGTTGGTGCTGCAAGAGTGGCTCCACTTCATGGCGGGACTCCACCACCGCCCCATGGGTAGCCCTTTCCTCATGCCCACCAACTTCCGCAGACTCGGATCGGCTCTGAGCGGGAAGCTACTTAGGAGCTTGAGGAAGAGATGAAAAAGAAATACCCCATATGTTTGTAACTTAAGCATGTGAATGTAAAATGAATTAATGATTGTCTTTTCTTAAAGGAATATTAGAGCTTATTTTTGTACTCTAGATATTAGTCATGTGGTATTATTAGTAAGCAACAATTTCAGGGACGAAATTATTTTAAGGGGGGAGGAGTGTAATGCCGCGATATGTAACGCCGCAATTATCGCGGCGTTACCAAACCGAACCGAAAGATTCGGCCACCTCCTCTACTCTCTATTCACATGATCCTCGGAAAGGTAACGAGGATTAAGAACCCTTCCTTCCCTTCCCTCCCCTCATCCCACACTTGGTTCGTCTCTATTCTTCTCGTCATCTTCTCTCCACAAGCCTGATCCACTTGCAGGTAATCTCTTCCCCTTTACCTTTATTTTATGTTTCAGTCTAATATTTGATCCGAAGGATGAAGAGATGAGAGAAAAAAAAAAAGAAAAGAGGAAGATGGATCTAGGATCTGAGAACAAAAAAAAAAAAAGAGGAAGATAGATCCGGAATCTGAGAACAAAAAAAAAAAAAAAAATGAAGCCGTGAGTTGAGCGTGAGAGAGGGAGAGGACCAGGAGAGATGGAGTGCATTTTTTTGAAAAGAGGGAGAAGAAGATAAAAAAAAAAAAAAGAAATAGAGAGCGGAAGGAAAAGAGCCAAACGTCTCTGTTTGAGTTTGGGTTTCAGAAAACGAGAAAAAAAAAATGATGGGTTGGCTTTTGGCTATTCATTTGAGCCTTAAGTTTAACCCATTTGAGCCCAGTTGGGTCCAACTTTTGGAACCCAAATTAGTCCTAATCCAACCATTCTAGAATCAGGATTAAATCTGAGATAGCTCTAGTTTATGAAAAAATTTTGTTACACTGTTTGGATTGATACAAGTTAAAATAATCAAGCCTCAAGTTGGATCCAAAACTAGACTCGGTAGAATGATAAGAATTAGGTGGGCATTATGATTTTTAGAAATTAAAAATTCAAATATCATGTTGTAGGTGTCAGAAGCCTAAACAGTTGATTTGGACTTGTGAATTAGCGATAAAAGGTGAGTAAGCCATTTATCATGAGTAATTTAGTAAATTATTAAATTATGCAATTTTTGAATAAAATATTTGCATATGTTTAGATATTACTTTTTTATCTGCTATTATCATGCAAATAAATTCTGATATGTTATTTCATTCATTTGAAAGCTTAATAATATTATTTTTAGATTTTAGATAAATTCTGCATAACTCATAAAATAAATAAATAAATAAATAAATAAATAATGATAGCAATAGTAATAATGATAGTAGTACATGTGATAATAATAAAAATAATAAATTAACATTGCTTATGCAAAATAAATAGTTATGATATATATTCAAACCATAAATTAGTAAAAAAAAATATATATTTGATATTAATATTATTAACATAGCTAATATGATATGAATGTGTGCCTCTGCTAAGTTAACTTAAAGAATTTTATGGATAATATTTGAATAAGAAATGAAAATAAGTTTTGAATAATAAAAAAAATATATCACCCACGGTCCACTATGATGTGACTTTGTGATATGATTTCTGATACCAGGATCCGCCTCCATAGGGGATATATGTGGAGGATATACCTTCATCCATAGGATTAAATGTGGTGTTCTGTTCTGGCCCTGTCACAGGGATATATGTGGCCATAGTTTGTGATCGTGGCATATTTGTAATAAGATGAAATGTAAATGTTAATGATAGTGAATTATGAATGTAATAACTTGAAAACTTGAAACTGAAATTTTTAGACATAATATGCATTGTGATTTCAACATATTTCAAGAATATAAGTAACATCAGATAATAAGACGACATGAAAGTTTTGACATATGAAAGTAAGTAAATTCTGATATGCAATATTCTTGAAATTATATGATATATTTTATATTAGGCTTACTTATTGAGTGTGAACTCATTAAACTCTCGTTGACGTTTTTCAGAACCAAAGAAATGAAGAGGGATATGTGTAGACTAAAGCTGTTATCAGCCTAGTTTAGATAAAATTTATATTTATCAGTTTTGCATGTAGCCCAAACATTTACTTTATTTGGAATTGTAATAAGAATGTTGTGACTTTTTAATGGCATATTAGTTGATTGACTTTTGATTCGATAATTGCTTCTGTTACTGAATGCCTTGCATGCCTAACATGCGGCGGGTTGCTACCTTCTGAATCCACTCTAAGGTCTGGGGCGTGACAGAAATTGTGCAAAACTATGGAACAGAGTAAATGTATTTGATACTTTGTTGCTGCATCAATGGTGAGATAGCATTGGACTAGATCCTGCAAAGGATTCAGAGTGTGTTTGTGTATGGCAAATTTGGATGAAAGATGTGCTTAAAATGTTACTGGAGAGGATATCTATATGGTTATCAAGTTGGAGTTGAGACTTTAGCTGCATAAACTTTCTTAGTCCAAATTGCATTGAACATTTTCTTCTTCATAGACCCATATATGGCAGATCTTGATGTGGTCACTCTTTCAATGAGGATGTCAATTGGATTTAGGTGGAGAGTTGACATCGAGTTGACAATTGTGAAATAGGATGCTTAAACTATGAAACGCATCTGTACGGAAAGTCTGTGTTCCCTGTGGACCTGGTTTCTCATGAAAAGAAATAAAACATAAATTTTTGAGCTCAACACAATCTGGCTTGTGTTGACTTGTTAGTAGAATAAATGACATTATACTTGCTTAGGATTCATTTTAGGATTGCTGGCATGATAGCTTAAATTACTCTGACAAGCTAATGTATCACTTCTCCAATGCTTCATGTAGTGCATCTAGTTGTCTACAATTTAATATTTTGTGTAATATCAGTCACTAATGGCCTTGCCAAATCTCTTTATTAAATGACATGACTAGTGATTCCTGGTTGCCAGTTACTGAGAAACTAGCCCTTCAGTCTGCTCATACTATCAAAATAAGTCTAGCTATGTCTTTATAGATGTCTGTGATATGGATACTTTCAGAGCAGAAAAATTTCTCACTATATTTCTCATGCCATGCTATTCCTAAACTGCTTCCACGTGAATCCTGATCAAGTGAATTATGAGCCCCTACTTATCCATTTAATTTGTGTCAAGCATAAACACCATCGTTTTCTGCACCACCATGTTGAATTTGAATCCAAAGTACAATTACCTAAAATGATGAATGTTATATAAAAAGGATACTGTACCTCCTATAACTTCCATGCAGGCATTATAGAATTGATGAATGCATATAATTAGTCTTTACCGGTTACTTTGTCTATGCGGCACTAACTGTTGCTTGCGCTAGACTGTTCTTCTTGAGAGTTTCATGAAGAAAGCTATATATTATTAATGTTGAAGTAACAAATTTTTTAATTCAAATTGGTCCTTGGGACAAGGAAATTAAAAATTAATGCAATCTTTCAAACCAAACTGTCAAGGAACAGGCCATATAATCTAAATAAGCATCACAAATTCCTTAATACCTGGTATTATCATGACGGAAATTGTGCAACTGGAGTATTAATGCTATAGAAAACAGAAATTGAATTTGTATTTGATTATGCAACAAACTATTTTGATGTGTTACCTAAGAATCTGTGGGTACATGTAGAAACCTTTCATTGGAAAATATTTTTGTTTAAAAGTTGCTTCTGTTGCTGATGCTGGGCTTTTGATGGTGATATTTTATATCTGATATCATAAAAGTGAAGCTTGATAACCTTCTTGTTCTTTTTGGTTTTATCAAGATTATTGTTAACCTTTTCCTTTTGTTTGCCAGCCTTTTTTAAGGATATGGATGTTACTTGCTTTATTTTCTTCATTGTCATTTATATAAATGCAGCAATTTATAGTCAATTCATGCTACAGTAACTAAAAGTTCCTGCAGCTTCAATTATTGCCTGGTCTAAAGTCTTATGGTGCAGGATGGGCATCACTGTTTCCTTATCTTTCTGTCGGTTCTGGTTAGATTCTCTCTTATGTTTCTCAAGGTGCTATTGCTGTAGAATAAATGACATTATACTTGCTTAGGATTCATTTTAGGACTGCTGGCATCACAGCTCAACTTACTCTGACAAGCTAATGTTATCACTTAATGTTTCATGCAGTGCATCTAGATGTTTACAATTTAAAGTTGTGTAATATCAGTCACTAATGGCCTTGCCAAATCTCCTTATTAAATGATATGACTGATGATGCTTGGATGGTGACAAACTAGCCCTTCAGTCTGCTCGTACTATCAAGTCTAGCTATATCTTTGTAGATGTCTGTGATATGGACACTTTCAGAACAGAAATGTTTCTCACTATATTTCTCGTGCCATGCTATTGCTAAACTGCTTCCACGTGTACCTTTGTCAGACCATCAATTCTTGTTCTTTGCTAAATCCTTTGTCCCCTTGGATTATTAAATCCCTTGTAATTTCTTTTGGATATCATTCCCTATGTCATTTCCTTGTGAAGAAAATACTCATAGGAGACTTGATGCAGAACATAAAATTATATATATTTTTCTCACTCCATTAATACATAAAGTCAGCTGTGGTGCTGCCATCATAGACTATTTGGTGTTATTCTGATATATTGTTTCTTGTAATATACCATCAAATTACAATCTTTTGTCAATATTCACTACGACATCATTTTACTGGTTCACACTAATCTCACTTTGAATAGGTTCAACACTTCTTCTCTTGCAGTACTTTAAGAGCTCTGGGATTTTTATCCTCTCATTACATGCAGCAACATAATTTACAAAATTGAAAGGAGAAAAAAGTTTGGATTGGTTTTGGAACAACAGGGCAGAGTGCACGGCTGCTGATGTTTTGGTGCTACCTTAGTGTTAAGATAGTATAAGGTTGGAGCCCGCATGATGTGGGGGTTATTTGGTGGAACTTCCACAGTATCTATCCTGCATTGTATCTGGAAGATATCCCATCTGGACAAATGAGGTTCTTGAGTGGGGTGTTGAAGGACAACCTGGTACTTTTCTTCACTCTTGTCTCCTTCATACGTTATTGTAAACTTGAAATCATGTTCTCCCATGAACAGGATATCATATGAATGTGGTAGCTGGGCATCCAAACACCCCCCAAGTTGATTTCAAAATAAGAAGGAAAATAAAGGAAATAAAGCAAACGGGTTTTTGGTTATCCTGCCAAGCCCGTGTAACCTTGCCAGTATAGACCCAAATATGGTGCATGTTGATGTAGTCGCTCTTTAATTGGGTTGCCAAGTGGCTATTTGGTGGAGGGCCAACATCAAGTTTGACAATCAGTTGTAACACAAGATCCTATTTGTGAAATAAATATGTGTTGATGGTGAATCTAATTTCTGATGAGGAGCTGAGAAAATCTTGATTTCGAATCCATGTGGCTTCAGTCAGCTTTGTTGCTTGCGGTTACTCATTTTATTGTGACAGGTTTGCAGTTTCGTGACGGAGAATCTGCTTACACGATGTTCTCTTAACCTTCTTTATTTGCTTCATGTAACAGAGCTTTCAAACCGACTTAGATGAACTTGGTCTACTCTGTAGTTTGGTTTGCAATGGCTTTCACAGACGAGGTCAGAGTTACCTAACTCACTCAATTTTGCGGTGTTGCCAATTTGCATGATTGGGTGCAATGGTCAGAGTATGCTAAACTGAAAATTTGCAACTGGATTTCTTGTCAGAATGCCTTACCCGTAATTTATCATAATCATATCCTTTGTCTTGACCAAGTTTTGTTCTCTCTTATACATCTTTGTTCATTTCCTTTTCAAGAACTTTAGATGAGGCGAGTGCCTTTGGTGCTTGGACATTTTCAATTATTCAAAGAATGCTGTCAACCTGCTCCTACTGAACTAATCCGCTTGAAATGTGTGAGCTATGATCCTGTACCCAGGCCAAGCGTGTGCAAGGCTAATAAGCCTTGACTCACAAGATAAAAGAGTTGATATAGCATGATTACTATTGGGCAAAGGGTAGTAGGTCGTATTCATATGCTAGTTTGCCCTCTTGTTCAATTATGCGCATTTAGTGATCCCAGAGAGACGAAGAGAAAAAAACTTAGTGGGTCTTGCCTTCCATTTCATCCTTCATCTTTCACCCGACAAGAAAAGGTGTAGAAAAGTAGCGGCTATCAATTCTTGTCTTTTTGTTAATTTGGTATGAAGGACTGTGGGGGTCGCTATGTTTCCGAAAAGAAATACAGTTTAATTAATATTATCTGTACTCCAGTTTTTTTTTTTTTTGGTAACTGCTTAGAACATCACAGATTAACTCTCCTCGACTTGTGCATCAACCTCGTTTCCGGTTAAACATATAGACCAGCGCTCGATGCTCATTTCATAGTTTTCATTTACCTATGCTCCGTCCTTGATTGATAAATTGAAGAAAGAACGGTTAATTTCTTCGCTATTTTTAAATTAGCTTTTGACCAGGCCTTGCCGCTTGAGTGCCAAGGGAATCGCTTGGGTTAAAGAGACTTTTGATCATACGGTATAAAATATTCACCCAAACGCTTCGGTGTAACGGTGGAAGAAGTCATGTCATGTGCAATTAGGACTGGTTTAGCGTGCATGTACGAAGGCGATCATATTCACCATTTCCAACGCCACTGTAGTGTGACTGGCCAGCACACCTAAATCTATTGTTTAAACTCAACCACATTTTTTTTAAAAAAAAAAAAAAAAAAATCCCTTAAATCACACGGCAACGCTCACACTCGTATTAGTTAAATGCGTAGTTGGTGAGGATGACGTTGCCCCCTCTTATTATTCTATTTCTCCTTCTGCCTCACCCTGGTGGTAAGTACTCCATTCCAGAAGTCTCTCTAAGACATGAGCCCCGCTTGTGATCTCACTCCCATTTACTTCTTGAATCCCGGACTCTGACTCCATCCAAGGCCTGTCGCTTCTTTGACTTCAGCTTTGATTTTGTTTTAGTGTCACTTGTACCCTTCCATGACTCCATCCACCTAATGTAGAGTCTCAGGAAGCTTTGATCTGGTGTAAGCTTATTTTATTTGGGGCCTTATTTTTAAATACTGTTTTATGTCCTTCTAAATTTGGGCGGCCCATTTCGCCATTCGCGCGAAACAGGCTGTGGACTGTTCCAGGTTTTCCGGTCCACTCCCTCTTTTAATTAGCGTCATTCTCCCTCCCTCCCTCCCTCCCTCCGTTCCCCCTCTCTGTTGCTCTCTCAAATCTTTCTTCCTATTTTTCTCTCCCGTTCTCCTCCTCCCCTGCTCTCTCTTCTCCAAGACGCTCCTTACCTACCACCACAGCGTCAGCGGGCCCAAGGGAGAACCGTTTCGTCCGTTTCGCCCACGCATCTGCGCACGAGGGGAACAGCGCGGCGGCCGTTGTTCCCTCGTGCCGCCACCACTCCCCCCCGCCCCTCTTTATTTGACGACCTTTCTCTCTGTCTCTTTCTCTTCCATGTCCTCTCGAAACCAGCGACAGCGACGCCCAAACCAGCATCGCCGGTATCGCTTGGAATAATTCCACTCGGCAGTGTTCCGTCTCCCGTTCTTACAAGCATATATTATTTTCTTGGTTAGGAGGGCTGGGTCTTCTTTGCCAATATTCTTTTCTTTCCCTTGTTATATATGTATATACGAGCCAGGCGGTCAGCAAGCCATAGGGTTGGGGGGTGAAGAGACGTGTAAGAAATCATCGAGGAAGCTTCAAGCTTAGCTCTGGCGTCCGGGGGGGCATTGATTGATAAATAGAGATAGCAAATCCTAGATAGAGGTACGTAGCCAACGGCGTCGGAGTGTTCTCTGGCCTTTCAGTCGATCTGTCCTCTCTTCTCCTCCTCTAGATTCTACTTCCAGTAGGAGTCCAGGATGGGCCGCGGCGGAGGAGCGGATGCCGATAGCGCCGGGGCCCCGGCCCCGGGGCAGAGCCCGAGCCGGCGGCTGCCGGACTTCCTCCAGAGCGTGAACCTCAAGTATGTGAAATTGGGGTATCACTATCTGATCACCCACCTGCTGACCCTGTTGCTGATCCCGTTGATGGCGATGATCCTGGTGGAGGCCGGCCGCACGGACCCGGACGACATCTGGCAGCTGTGGGTGCACCTCCGGTACAACCTGGTGAGCGTCCTGGTGTGCTCTGCCTTCCTGGTCTTCGGCACCACTGTCTACATCATGACCCGGCCCCGGCCGGTGTACCTTGTCGACTATGCCTGCTACCGCCCCCCCGACAGACTCAAGGTCCCCCACCGCAGCTTCATGGAGCACTCCCGCCTGTGCGGCGAATTCAACGAGGAGTCCCTCGAGTTCCAGCGCAAGATCCTGGAGCGCGCCGGCATCGGCGAGGAGTCCTATGTCCCCGAGGCCGTGCACTTCTTGCCCCCTCGAACCTCCATGGCCTACGCCCGCGAGGAGGCCGAGCAGGTCATGTTTGGCGCCCTCGATGTCCTCTTCCGCAACACCGGCATCAAAGCCAAGGACATCAGCATCCTCGTCGTCAATTGCAGCCTCTTCAACCCCACCCCCTCCCTCTCCGCCATGATCATCAACCACTACAAGCTCCGCAGCAACATTAAGAGCTTCAACCTTGGCGGCATGGGCTGCAGTGCTGGCGTCATCTGCATCGATCTCGCCCGTGACCTCCTCCAGGCCCACAGCAATAGCTACGCCGTCGTCGTCAGCAACGAAAACATCACCCAGAACTGGTACTTCGGCAACCGCAAGTCCATGCTCGTCCCCAACTGCCTCTTCCGCCTCGGCGGCGCTGCCGTGCTCCTCTCCAACCGCTCCGCCGACCGCCGCCGCTCCAAGTACAAGCTCCTCCACGTCGTGCGCACCCACCGGGGAGCCGACGACAAGGCGTACCGGTGCGTGTTCCAGGAGGAGGATGACAAAGGCAAGATCGGCATCTCGCTCTCCAAGGATCTCATGGCCATTGCTGGAGTCGCGCTCAAGACCAACATCACCACGCTCGGCCCACTGGTGCTCCCCATCAGCGAGCAGCTCCTCTTCTTTGCCACCCTCGTTGCCAAGAAGCTCTTCAATGCCAAGGTTAAGCCCTACATCCCTGATTTTAAGCTCGCGTTCGATCACTTCTGCGTCCACGCGGGGGGCCGCGCGGTGATCGACGAGCTCGAACAGAACCTGCAGCTCATGCCCGTCCATGTGGAGCCGTCTCGGATGACGCTGCACCGCTTTGGCAACACATCCTCCACCTCCATTTGGTATGAGCTCGCCTACATCGAGGCCAAGGGGCGGATGCGAAGGGGCCACCGGGTGTGGCAGATTGCTTTCGGGAGCGGCTTCAAGTGCAACAGCGCCGTGTGGCTGGCTCTTTGCAATGTGAAGCCTTCTCCAAACAGCCCATGGGAGGACTGCATCCATAGGTACCCTGTGCAGATAGTTGATGGTTTTTCTTCTTCAGAGCCACAACAATAATGGTGATTGTGTCCAAAATTAAGCTGAATGATCGGTGTGGTCTAGGAACAAGATCGGGTTATTCTTCTCTCGGGTCTTGTCTATCAGTTATTCAATCTGTTGGTTGATTAGGAGTCATAAGATTGGCTGTCTCTAGTGTATCCGTGCAAGCGCTTTAAACGATTGGATTTCTATTCTTGTACTTTAATAGTGTGAAAGTTTTGAGGCACCATGCCCTCATTTTCATCAAGGTAAAATGTTATTAGGAATTGCTGTTCTTCTCTAATGAACTTTCTTTTCTGCATGTTTGTGTTTAAGACTTCAGTAATAATCTGAGTGCTATCAACTTTTGTCTTTTATATAATATTTATTCTATGATGGTTGGGTTAACTCTCTGTTGTAGATGAAATTTTTCATGAAATTTTCCATTCAATGCTACACATGCTGGAGGTTTTTTTTTTTTTTTTTTTTTTTTATAAATAAATGATGTTTTCTCTTTGAGGTATCAATGCTTAAAACCTAGATTTAGTCAATAATGGTTCCTTCTTTTTAAATTTGTGACAAGTTTGTTTTCTTCATATGATGCTTTTCTAATTTTCTTTTTTTTTTTCAAAAAAAAAAGTCTTTTGCATCGATTTTTGCTTATAGTTGATAAGGAACAAACCTTGGTTTTGTTGCATCCTTTAGTAAATAGATTGTTTGGCTATTGGCTGATTTGCTTTCATTGTCTCTCTTGTTATCATAAGGTTTTCCTATCATATTTCTGGTGAATATGATGATCATTTTTCTTTAGTCAAAATATTGAGAAGTTAATCAATCCTCTATGTGCTCTTTCATTAACTTTTTGCTATTATCTCAACATGAAAGTAAAACTCTATTATGTGCTAGGGCATGATCTCAAAAAGAAGTAGAACGAATCGTGAACTTTGTTGTTTAAGTAAGTGTGGCTGTGCTTCAAATAACGCACCAGATGGTGGTTGTATGACAGAAAAATCAAACTAGTGCAAAGATTAGTGCACAAGGTGGAGCAGCTTGTACGTATTAGAAATTTGGCTTTAAAGAGATTATAATAATGTCATATTGGATTTCCTACTTGTGAATTCTAGTGATAGAGGAAACTGCCTGATTGACCTTTGAAGTTAGAGTAAGAAATCAATTTTTGGCATGCTTAAACATTCTACTTGGATCAAATTTCCCTAATATGGGCCATCTCTACTTTGGTCAAATTTCCCTGATATGGACCATAACTGCTTTGTGTGTTTGTGTTGAAAAAAAAAAAATATTCCGAACTGTTTATTAGAAACTTGGATCACAATCCATCCCATATGGTGACGTCCAAAATTAGTTTTTGTATGCTAACTAATGAAATAGGTCGTAGCTCAAACAACAGAGTATCTCTCCAGCTGATCTATGTGCGCATCTGCAAAGAGAAGAGAGAGTGGAAAGGGTCTGAATATTTTCTCTCCAACGCTCAAGTCAGCTCAGGTAAAAAAAGAAAGACCTAGAGTTCCTTAGTTCTAGGCTTTAGAAGTAAGGCTCGGAATTTGGCTCGTTTATTTGAGAGGTTTGGAGCTACTTTTATAGGCATTTGGAAGAGTATTGCTTGGAATAGGCTGCTCATTGATAGATAGCTTTAATGAGTTTAGATCCTCAGAGAGGGCGATGCCTTTGGTGGAGTCTCATTCAAATTAGATTTAAGAATTTTTCCAAATTAGGTGGTGAACCCCTACTCAGAGAGGTCAGCACCTCTAGCGGAAGATTTTTTGAACTGACCGGTGGCTCTGGTGAAAGTTTTTTTTGATTGAGACTTTCCTTTTTGAGAGGACATTTTTGGCAATCAAGTCAGCCACAGTAACAGCACCTTACCTTTTGGTTGTTCGCCACATGTCACCGTAGGTTGACCTGCTAGGTCAACTCACACCATATCACCATATATCTATTGATTTTTGTTTATCATGTGCATTGCATGATAAATTTGTCATATGAACCAACATTACTTGACTACGATTAAAAAGTAGCATTTTAAGCAGCTAAAATTCTATGTTATAAACTTTATAGGGATATATGTGGTTATTTTTACTTGTTAATAGTACTATATGCGTTATGCATTTAACATCTGTACTTTGGAAGGTTCATTTACTAGCATTACTGTGGAAAGCTCAAAGTGTAAATTACCTTAATTTCTAGCCTTTTGATTTGATTAAGGAGGGCGGTTTTAGATGGGTATCATATTTGATATCTAATGTGAATCTTCACATCCTCAAATATAGAAAAAGGGGGGAAACGAATCAAACAAGAAGCGTTTCAAAGGGTTTAGAATATAAAAAGGATGAGGCTTATTGAGCATAGGTTGAATGCAGGAGAGCAATATACTTCACTGTGCCAATAATTATCAGTTAAACTAAGGATATATGCATTATTGTAGGCTGAGATGTACTCATACAAGTTGTTGCAGGTGGTGTAGAGGTAGGAACCCTTGTGTTATATAGACAATATTGCAAAGGCCAACATCTAATCCTCGATGGAGAGATCAAATGTCCATAAATGAAGTGGACGGAGATCTTTATGACAATGTTAAAAATCTGCAGTGTTTAATGATTTGTCAGCTGATTGCCTAGATGTAGGTGTTTAGAAGGTTGGAGGCATCAATGTGGGTATTTTTGGATTGCAGATGAATCACTTGCATTATGGGGATGATACCTTGTTCTTTTATGACAAAAAATATTGCACAATAGGATTTAAGTAGTATGTCATTGGGGAACAGTCTTATATTCAGTAACTGTTATTGCACATTTGCAGGCTTCAGGTCTTTGCTATTAAATCAGCAGATTCAGTGGAGGGATTTCTTTCAAACCCTTTTTATGATGATTCTTATAAATGAACAGTATATAAACTCAATGTATTCAAAACCCTTGAGAACTGATGGTTGATGAAGTAAAACCCTTGAGAACAATCACAGTGCAAACAATGAACTGGTCTATGTTATTGCTTGCAAGAATATTTTTGTTTTTAGGAATTCATATGAATTTGGGCCTTCGGAGAAAGTGGTTTTGGAAACTTGCTAGTGATGATGATAGTTTGCACTTCGCAAAATCTAATCACTGGAAATAAATTTTACAACAAAATGAACTGGAATGAGAGAACATTCTGCAAACTATATATTTCCTTTTCTTTCTTTTAGAGTTGTTTTTGAAGAAAATACAAGTATCAAGAGGTCATGCATCCGTAGATTCACAATATTCTACAATATGTTTAAGTTTCCCGTTTGCCTACTACAAGTGTAGTTCCTATTCCATTTTCCTTTTCACTGTTCAAGTTGCACGAAATCTTGTGTTTTGGCTAGTAAAACCCCTCAAAAGATAATCAGAACCCGACCTCCCCAATACGAGTGGAAAGTGTACATTGGATTAGCTCAAAAAGAATTTAAACTAAAAAAATGAGATATGTACATTATAAAAGATTTGAAATTGTTGTTAAATGTGAACATTGTTTTAGTTATCATGTGTCAATAACCTCTATTTCCTTTTTTTTAACTTTTTTTAATATGAAGATTTTGCTTGTGTCTAGCAAGAGAAGTCTTTTCTCTATCAGCTTAGAACACTGTTTTATCTGAACCTTCCTTATACTGGTGCCTAAGCAAAACCAGTGACAGGCAATTGTGCCATGAATCAAGGAGTACAGACTTTTATCATCCAAGTTTGAGATCATGATTTATCTCTTCATACCATTAATAGTAGGATCGAAGTTGCAAAGTGATTTATGAGAGGATAGATATCGGTTATGGATTTATGTGACTGAATCTACTGACTGACGAGTTTGATGAGAGATTGTATCAGTGTGGAGTTGTTAAAGCTGGATGTCACAAGAGAGCAATGTATTTAAAGCACTCAAGATTCTCTAATGGTAGAAGTTTGATTGAAGGGTGATGCTCCTATCCAAGCATAGGAGCAACTTCAGAATCTTCATATTCTTCTGCCATTATAAAGAAGTTGGTGCATTACTATTTTAAAATTCAGTTCACACAGCCATATGTGCCCCCTATGTGGATTGAGTCTAGTAATGGCACCATGTTGGACCAATGCAGTCCCCATATGCAGATAGGCTGTATGATGGATTGTAAGTTGCAGTATTAGCATACTTGAAATTTGAACATGTTACATTGATATTATTAGCTTTAGATTAACATGTCATACTAAAATAAATTCAAATAATTGTGGAAATATATTGTTAATTTTATCTATTTTTATCGAACTTTTATTTTTGCAACATTTCTCTAAAATACTAATACCCACATATGTTGTTGCATACTGCATGTTCTCTATGTGGTAGCCTAGCTGCTTGCACAGCATGAGCACTTTTTAAAACCTTATTAGCTGCAATCTTGAGTTCATACAAGAAGGATGGTAATGGAAAAAAGGGATGGAGGGTGGGGAAAGGGAGGGAGCATTACATGATGTGTGATAATGGAAGGGGTAAGTACCATGGTTGCTGCACTGTAAATCTATGGCATGCATTTCAAGATCACTGTTCATTGGTGGGATTTGCAAATACTGTATGCAGAATGCAGATCTATGTTGGTCTTTCCTTGTGAATTATAGTAATGATATTTTGTTGATGTAATGTTGCTTTGTAGCCTTTAATTATCCTTTACCTTTATTCAGGACTCAACTTTATGAACTATGATCTCTACCATCCAGAACTAAAAAAATGAATTCTGTATGGTCTTTTTGTCTTCCTGTGATCAGTTGTTAGCAAAATGATAAGACACTGTGTCAAAGCAACAAATGCTCTAAGAGAGGTACTATTGATGTTGTCTGTATATTGATATTAATGAGCTTTTCTTCCAATCATAATTATTGAAATGTTGTCCAGAAAATGGAGTTCTGGGAGATACTTAGCTCTTTCAGTTTTGCATCAACCATCTCACAGGATTGCTTTGTAAGAGAACTTTCTAGCTTTAGTTTATGACATTACAAATTTGTGATATCTTTACATTTATTCTTCTGTCTGCATTTTTTCAATATTATACGTGCATTTTTTGATATTGTATATGTGCAGCCAACTGCCAGCCATATCCTATATCTCTTGGATTATTCTCCTTGTATACAGATATCTGATGCATACTGACCACCATATAGAATCGGTAAATGCAGGATTAACCTTGATTCTTCTGATGGAGAAATTCAGTCTTGCATAAAGGATTTCTAGAACTCTATAAACCAAAAATAAATAATTTCTTATATTCATTTTTCTACCCACTAGATTATTGGCAAATCATATGTAAGAAATTCTAGGAATATAGTTATGGATGGAATTTACTTGTGATTCATTTAGATTTCATTCTTTGATGCTATAAACAAAAAGAAGATGATTTCTTATATTCATTTTTTTAATCTTCAATGCACTAAAGTAATGGTATTTAAAAAATTCCAGGAATTTAGTTATGAGATTTATATGTAATTTACTTAGGGCCCATTTGGATTTCATTCTTTGATGGATGAAATAAATATAATAGATGCTTCACTTATGAGGTAATCATCTCCCCAAAGGCTGCAAACAGAGGGAGTCTCCTCAAAACCCTACCTAGACCATGCCCTGGCAAGACCCAATCCAACCCCACCTGATCCCTGTAAAATCAATGGTTGGGCCAGGTCTTGATTTAGGCTCCACTAAAATTTGGATTAAACTTGGATCTCCCATTTTTTGACGCATAACTCAACCTGATCCAAATAACACACACACTGTAATAGGTTAACTGTCTCCCATAGGCAACCAGTCCCAACAGTATCCTGCCCAAACTGTATATTTGTGTATATCTAGTTAGTGCAGCTCAATGGGGTGAATTAATGAATGCTATGCTGAAATAAGCATCATGCATTATTATGTAATTAAAGCTATTTATGTCATTGTTGTCATTAGAAGAGTGGCCTTGTTGTTAGTCCTTCACATATTTGAGTTGGATCAATAATACTGCTATGAACTTTGGAGTGGATTGTCTTGTCTTTAACAACGATCAATAATGTGGTGCTAAGCTATAATGCAAAATGCTCGCATGGATTTATCTTTTTCCTTCAGGTAGTTATAATGCGTTTATCTTTTTCCTTTCTTTTTTTTTTTTTCCAACTCACATGAGAGTTATAATACAATGTGATTGATGTTGCTAATATCTAGAAGATATTTGATTAAAAGATTCAAGTGCCACTAATGTCATGCTGTGCCACATCAACATATTGTTGACACCAAAAACACATCCCATGATACCTTGTGAGGACAGGTCTGTATGTCTTTATGCTGCTTGGTATAGGATAATAATTTTTTTTTTTACTTTATTTTGTTTTATTTTATTTGTTGTTTCATGGCATGGCACAACACATACTTTGCCAACCACTGGTTGGCACACCCAGTGACATCAGAACCTCTTGATTTGATGTGATTTAGTTTTCAACCATGTATATCTATCTTCATTTTTCTATCTTATTTTCAGTTAATTTGATGTCATATTTAATATTGAAATTGCTTTCTGGCCCTTGTTTTGACTGCCACTTAGTGATCAACCTGTTGAGCAAATATTTACCTTCCGGTCCCATGTTTTCATGTCAATTTATATTGTATCCCTGAACTGTATGCAGAAAAGGTAAAGTGTGTATAAAACTGGCACAAGTGATAAAATAAGCATAACTGTGTTTATTGTAGGCTTAAGCATAAATAAAACAAAGTGTGAGTGTGTACTGCCCATCGTATGGTAAATGAAACATGGCCAGAGACCAATCAATAAATGATCATTAAACTGTGGAAAGTGATTTCTGCTATACCTGAAAAGTTGAAATCTTTCTTAGGAAGGTTAGGATTTCTTTGAAGGTTAGGATTTCTATTTTCTTGTGATCTCCATTCTTAATTTAGGGGCTATTTTATAGCAAGCTTTTTCCAGTTTTTAAGCAGAATGTTAGGTAAAAGGTCAAGCATGGGTCTAGGTTGGATTAGGAAGGTTATAATTTCATTAGGTTGGATTTAGAAGTTTGCTTATTTTAGGAAATCATCAGTTGCTCTTCTGTTATGCAGTGCAGGGAAGGAATCTGCAAGTGTCCTAATTAATTATGGACTTTTAAAGAAACTTCCTCTCTGTAAGGGTTGTCATTTAGACGTGGAGCTAACTGGGATTTTACTTGAACCCATAGACTTGGGGGATGGGGTATGGGCCCTAGATGGACCAGAAGTTTATGAAGGCTGCCAGGAAGTCCCCATCTGGTATGGGCCATGAAGTGGCTGCCTAATGATTTAGGCACTTTTTTAGGGGGAAAAAGAGTAGAGAAATCATAAAAGGCTAAAAAGCAATTGGATGGACCTCATTTTCCTTTCAAATCATGTATATGGATAACCAAATATACCATTATAGTGTAATAGGAGCTAAGATGAATGAAGACACAGAAAAAGATTGAGGCAAGGAGGTCAGAGAAAAACAGGGGAAAATGACAACAAACGTGAAAAAGATTAAGAGGCGAATGGGAAAAGAAAAGAAGAAACAAGAAAAGAAAATTGGATGAATCTTTTGGAAGAGAAGGTGAAGAGGAGAACAAAAAAGGCAGGCTTTCGAATGGCTGCCTGAGATCTGATGTCTGCCAGATCACTTTCAGAGAGCATTCAGTTGGTGGTGGACTGGCAGAGAGGTGGAAGACTGCCAATTGAAGGCTATCCGCTTGCCCAAGCATTGGCTGAGACAATGGCAAGAGGATGGATGAGATGAATGATTGCGAAGGGGAAAAAATGTTATTCTCACTTCCAAATTATTGATATGTCATTTCAGTCATAATAAGGAAAAGGAGGCATAATATAAATGAAGTGATTGAGTGTGTACATAAGTTATTGATTATCCTGGTTTTAATAATACTGGCAGACCCATGGAGTATTTCACAACATACCTAACAATTTACTCAATACATTTTCTGTGTGTATATTATATTATATATAATATGCATATATACAAAATTACTATTAAATTATCTAATCTAAAATCTTCTAAAGAGTCATCTTTCCTTTTATGGCATAGACATAATTTTACTCTTGAATGATTGGATTATCTCATAGAGTATCTTCTAATGAACCTTCTTTTCACTCTACCTTTTGACAAATGGATTCATTCAGGATTTAAATCTGCTTCTGATCCATACCCAGTCTGATATCTATAGATCTAAAAGGTCTTGCAATTTCATACGTAGCAAGACCTGGACCTGGAGCCAACCTGATTGGTGGATTACTAGGGTTTGGATCACTCTATTGGATCCAAGTCGAGATTGGGTGATATCCCAACCCAATAACACCCATACTCTTTATTGAGCACTGTAGCTCTTTTATACTCTTCTCCATCCAGATTTTTCTCTAGTCTTTCTTTATCATACTCTCTCGTATCCTGTGTTTTCTCTACTTTTCAAACCCCCGCACTCTCTTCCTCTCTCTCTCTCTCTCTCTCACACACACACACACGCACGCGCGCGCGCACGCACACACACACAAATTGCTCTTACTGATTTTGCTGCTTTAAAGAGTAAAATATCAGATTGAATCAGATCTCATCAAATGGACTAAACCAATTTATAAATGGATCTGCATTTTCAGACCCAAATTCAGATGGGTTGGTTCTGGATCATGTTGACCCAATTCAGTTCATTTGCACCCTAAATTTCTGTTACCCTGTAGTTGGGTCAACATGATCCAGAACCAACCCATCTGTATGGTTGTCAAATAGTCAACATTTATATTTATTATTATTACGAACTCATATATGCACATACATTCAAACACACGACTTCCAATTACGTGTGGTTTTTCAAGGATCCAATTTTTTGGTTTTTCAAGGAAAAAAGAAACTTAAAAATATGTCTGACATTGGCACTAATACATGTCAATATTAGCAAATGCATAAATGTGGATGTGTTTATGTATAAATAGAGTTGGACTCCACACTCTTTAAATCGTCAATAATGACATTGGCAGATTCATGTCATTTGATGTACATCAAGATTGATGCCCAAAGGCAGCTATCTCATAGATGGCGTGGATTAAAGCATCATCCGTTGCATCTGTGCATGAAAAAGGAAATAATGGTCTTCTTCTACTTTCGTATGAATACTGTATCATGATAAAGAAAAAATTAGGTGCTTTAACATTTGACTTCATCAGGAACCACAATTTTGATGAACCTGTTGATCTATCTAGAAAGCTTGGACTTGGTTTAACATTACTGATGTCAGTGTTTCCTGGCATGAGTAATGGATGAACGTATTGATGTATCTACCATATGAAGGAAGGACTAGAAAGCTTGGACTTGATTGATTTGCACAGATGCGGTATGAATTTAGGATGTTGAAAATCTTTGAGAGGTAAAACCTGCGACATTGTTGTAGGAGACACTTTGATAAGTTTATCGACCTTGATGGTTGACACCGATCACACGTATACAATAATTTATCTTCTCAAGCAGGACGCTTTTCTTGTGGGCAATGATGAAGGTGACAACTATTGTCACTAGAGTATGGCACCTGCAATGCACATGGTCTGAAAAAAATTGCATATACGAAATGCGGACAGCAGAGAAAAATATGCTCTTGAGCTATGAAGGAATCCTTGCCGTGGAAGGACTCTAATAAGTGTAAAATTGCAGGACTGGGAAAAAGGAAGATAATAACCAATGGGAAGTACACCTTTGAAGCTTAGAGATGCTGGCAACAGATGCACCTTACACATTCAAGTTTGGGATTAAGGCTCTGTTCGGATTGGCTGTTGGTCAACAGGCCCTAAAATAGGAAAGTAGAGGCGAGGTCATACATTTATAATTTGATTCTTGTGTGTTCAATGGACTGATATCTGACTACTGCAGTTAAGCAGCGAATTATGTCACCTTGGAGGGAGAAATTCCTCGAGACATGATAGCATGCGACCTTGAAAAATATGGTGGATATAATTATAGGGTAGTCACATTCATGTGTTTCCCGTGATTCAAGCTATAAATTCTATGATATTCTGTTGTACCCATTGCTTGAGCAGTCATCATATTACATAATGCTTTGATCCAGTCAGAGATTTATTGATCTTGACCGGTTGGCTATACGATAGCCTACTGAAAATTCGTTAAGTATATGGAGTTACTTCAAATGGTATGATGAGAATCACCAATATTGTACAGTGGTGCTCAAACTCGTAGCTGTTTTGCACCAGTTACAGCAACTTGCCAAGACAGGGTATGGTTGCTCTGTTGCACATGAAATTGTGATCAACCACACCTACCTTGTTTTTGTGCGTTCTTATAATGATTGAAGGATCTTTTTATTGTCAGTCTACTTTGAAGACCCTAGCAAGCAAGCTTACTGGGTTAGTCCATGCTATGCATTCATGGTCAAAACAAAAGGATATAATGCATTTTGTGGTTTGACTAGATTTTATAAGCCCCATCATCTCTGATCAAAGCGTTATTGGTTTGAATTAGTTGCATGTGTCAAAGATATGACTTATGAATTCCGAATGTGTTTCAGTAAAAGAGCCTAATGGTATAGAGGACATGTTCTTAGACTTCATCGTGGATAGAAATAAATACGTTTCTGCCGCAGGTTGATGTGCTCATCCATGCTAGCGCATGCCAAAACTTTAAGGGGTACAGATACTCTCTCTCTCCTCCCCTGCCCTTTTCTTTTCTTTTCTTTTTTTGAGCTTGAGCAAATTAATATTATCATATGATAGTGCAAACCTTTTAGCCTTATTGCTGCACTTATTGTCTAGGCCTTCTTGATATATGCCATCGTTTTGAATGATCTCCTCTCTATCCAAACTCTTGGCAGATGCTTCATTAGACTTATTGGACTTCACCATGCTGCGACTGCCATCTTCGGTTGTGCCCCATCTCTACATGACCTTGAAGTTAAGCTGACCTAAAGGTGGGATATCCTGTAATTTTTCCAATGTCTAAGGTGACATTATGATTAAAAAAGTGCAACATCTGAGAGAATCTAGATTTTTTTTTTTTTTTTTTTTTTGTGGTAAGAAAGGTGACAATCAACTCCTTACAAATCGAGTCCCTATGGCATCAGCAGCAACTATGGAGCATAAAGCCGGTGGGAAGGTATTTAGTCGAATCTAGATGTTTTTAAGCCATTCTATTTCAGGGAATATACATCGGCAAATACAATAAGCAATTAGTAGACATGCTGGATGAGATAGCTGCTTGATCTTGTTGCAAACCATCAACTTTTTTTTTTTTTATTAGCATATGGTAGTCAAACAAAATGGACAACCGAACAGAGTCTAACAATAGAACTTAATTGTGGTGCCAATTTGTAACCTCTTACAGATAATGACAAAAGGATTTTAAGAACGGAATCATACATGGCATCATTCTGTATATATGATCAATGCTCGTATCCTTGATACCATCTTTACGGACCGAAAGGTGAGGACGATGCCAGAGAGTTGACAGTGCTTTTTCTTGGAGGAGATTCCAAGTTTTTCTTAATGGTGCATTTCCAAGTCTGATTTAGTTTTGGTCTATCTTTCCAATCTCACCCAACAAAGGGTTGTCTGCAAGGCAGCATGGTAGCATCCTGAGTCTCATGCCAGCCAATGAGCTCCAGGAGACAAGATGATGTCTAAGCATCATCCACAGGGAAGATAGCATTACATGTAGGTTTAGGCTGCATGGACGCGGATTACTGCGGTTCTTCCCAACGTGGTCTAAAAGCTTGCCTATTTTTTATTCTTGAGATGATCAGACGGATTAGACTATTTTATTACAAAAACAAAGTTAGAATTATATTGCGTTCAGATTGTTTTTTTTCCAAGAAGAACGTCTAATTCGTTTGTCCTCTGGTTTAATTTCATGTTTTGCTTTGTTTAAGTATGCTGGCTGTTGTCTTTTGAAAATCAACCTTTTCCTTTTGCTTCGAGATGTTAAAATTAAGCTGTTCGCTAGTTTGCAAAGGAGTCTTTAAACTTCTTTCTAAAATTTTGGATAGAATGGCATGCATAGAGGTGATGAAATTTGTGATATTTACACTGACTGCTAATTTGTCCAAAGATTCTAGTCTTATTGTTGGAACCAAGATATACTATTTTAAGGATGGAAATGGACTTCTGGCTATGCCATTACAAACAAGCTATTAAAATTCATTCTTCCCCAAACAAGTAGACATAGAAGTATATGATTTCTTCTTTTGTTTTTGTGGGCAATATTAGGATTTCTTATTGCTAATAATCACACATCAGTTGCTACTGGCTAGAATTTGGATTGTTGGCATCATAATTCATACTGCCATGCCACATACAATTTTGATTTTTATTTTGACAGAGATTAGTTTTTCTCGATATTATGTTCATGCGCACTTGCATGTTATACAAATGGATATTTCTGAGAATAATGGAAAGCAAAATATCGATATACCAGGTGAGATTTTCCGATCTTTGCTCTTTTACAAATGTCAAAGAGGTCTTTTGGTTCTTGTTATTAAAATCAAGGCCTAAAATGTTAGCTAATTAGCCATGATTTCTTAGTCTTATTCTATTACTTGCGTATGTCATTGCTAAATGCCAAGGCTATGGTTAGTTACTGAATTATTTTGAAGAAAAATAAGAAAAGTTTACCGATGCTATAGAAATGTTGGATTTATTTTGTGAGGTTCTGTAGAAAAGGCGCCTTTTGACGTTCGATGGGAGGAATAAGTGACAGAGAATATAATTAATATAATATTTTTAGTTAAGAGTGGCAGAAAAAGTGGAGAGATGATATGGCAATTGGCTTATGAAACGGAAGGGAATAAATCTATTCTACCATGCTCAATATAATACTCTTATCCCTTAAGTGGCTGGGATATCCCTTTACATGCCATGGGAATAGGCCACCTCACCGTGCCTGAATGATCATTTAACATGATAAAGGAGGGAATGGGGGATCTCCCCACATATTCTCCTTGGAAATGCGGTCTAGATTAAAGATCTAAGATAATGTGATGGATCATTCCTCTTTCTATATATATATATATATATATATGCCAAAATTTCTATATTTCCACGTAAAACAAGTAATTTCTTTTGAATTCTTTAGCCCGATTTCTCAGTTCATCTTTATGTTGGCCACCCATCTGGATGAATGAGATGTCAGCCTTTGACAACGTTGCTCAAGGTGGCAAGTTTGGCACGTCACCAAAGCTTCTAGCTCATCATGATGCTCATTTGGTTTCTTTTAGCAAGCTTATACGTTCTTTGACTTTGTGGGGACTAGAGGCCAAGATCCCCCAAAAGAGCATAAGCTATTATGACAACTGCTGCACCACCAGTAATCATATATTTGGTGGTTTGCTTGAGGCGCGCGCGCACACACTTTGGTTCTCAACCTTTGCTCAAAATCCATTTCAATATTTATTTTAAAATTATTACATTTTTAATGTTAAAATTAATGAAATAACTAGCGTACTAATGCATATGTTTATATTAAAAAAAATATATTATTTATTTTATCAATTTTAATTGATTTGAAATATCAGAAACATAATATTTTTAAAATACAAAAGACTAAATTGTAATAATAGAATGAAAATTTATGGATCAAAATAAATATTGAGTAAAAGTTTGAGGATCAAAAATTATTTTATTCGGAAGAGAATGCACAAATTCTCACAATGAAGAGAGCTGTCAAAGCTGAGAAAACGTACGATATGCTTATACTTTATTTTACTCCTAGTTGAGAAATACCGCAGGCTTTTCTCTTTGCGGATTGTAATTTTTGGAGCACGACGAGCATGCACCCAAGTCTAACAAAGAACAGTTCATTAAAAATAAATTTAAGCAAAACTATCCCGGATCTGCTATATCCCTGATGGCCATCAACAAATCGGCTCCTGGGCCTTGGACTTGGTTTGAATAAAGCCTACCCATCTTTTTGCCTGTTGACCGAACAGGCCTGGCCCATTGACACCCTATTGGTGGGTTAGTCTAAATGCTGAATGCCAAATTGTCACTCAGAATCATCATGATATAAGGACTTTGGATGGTCAGGTAATCCCTCTGGTCCTAACTTAAATTGCACTTGACTCATTTGTGACCGTCCGTTTAAGCCATTTAGCTTTATTCAATCTATTATAGATCGGATTGGATATTTAATGAAATAGTTAGGTTTCAGATTAAATTTTTGATCTATTTAATAAATGAGTGAAGTTTGGCTTGGTTCTATCTGTTGTAGATTAGATAGGGTTGCATTAGGTTTGAGATTGAATTTTTGATCTAACGGGTGAAGTTTAGGTTGACAAATTTTGGTTTAACTTAAATCCGATCTGATTCGATCCGTATTTAAATTGTTCTGGCCTAACTGCCATGCTAATTCGAAGCAATTTTTTTTTTTTATTATTTGGTGGCTGGACCTTATGTACGGTAATAAAATTATCTAATGAAAAATGAAAATAATAGGCATGAAGGCTTTTTTTTGGGTTTTTTATTTTTTTCTTTTTAGACATCATAGAGAAATTTCTTCCAAACTACTAACTACTTGATTGGAGAATGATTGATACTTAAATAATTAGCATCTAAGATTTACAATCATTATGCTGTGTACAAGCCATGAAGTCTTTTTTTTTTCCCTCTTTTTTGATTAAATGGTTAGGTGACGTACCAGCTCAACCAATTCGTACCTTCTTTGACCTTTAAACACTTAAAATAATGATGGAAAAAAAAAATCCTATGATCCTTAGTCTTGAGTCAATGGCCTACAGAATTATTTATTTTTCTATCTCATCAAGCACAAACATTTAAGCTAAAAACAGCAGTAGCAATAACAGCAACAATTTAAGGAGGAAATAATAAAATTGGTCTCTCGAGCTGTGTGCAAACTCAAAAATTAATACCGTTTGGTCGCGGAGGAAAATAACCTAGCCACTGCATGAACAGCATGGCATCAAATGAATCATGTTTGGCATGCGACATGAGAAGAGGCTCGTGTCTCTTATTGCCTGAGATGTACACACGCATGCAGTCTATTTATCGTCCGCCGTCATGGTGCATGGGATCTTTTGCTTTATAGATTCCACGAATGCTCGGTGGATGCGATGCGAAGCGCTCCCATTATTTCAAACCCATGCAGAGGAAATCGTCGATAACAAATATAAACCATCACCACCACCATCGCCGCTTTGCGTTCGTTGCTTTTAAGTTTGTTTTTGTTCATGGGCACAACATCGAAATCCTCACCCAACCCAAGAATCCGGTCAATCTCGATTTCGTCTCTGGGATTTTAAAAAGCCGTTGATGGCCACCGATACGTGGGAAAAGCGTGAGGCCGTGGGGACGCAAACGAGGGACCACACATCAGACGGGTCATATCGACGGGTCCAAACACTCCGCTGCACGTAAAGCCGTTCAACACCGCACTGGCCCGGCCAGGCTTGGATCGTAACGCGACACTGATGAGATCTTGTGTCATGATGCGCGTCGTACGTAGCAGCCGTCCAACGTGAAACCTTGTTAGAATGTTTGTGTGACGCACCCAACACATGCAGCTTCCCACCAATTACAGGTCTCCACGTAAGCAAAACTCCTGGTATGATGACGTGGCATGTTGTAATTGGGATATGGGGTGTTTGGATGTGTGACGGTCACTTCAATGTGCTGTACCCCGGTCAAGAGAACTCAGTCATCAAGGAGGGGGGAGAGATGGAAAGAGATGAGTGGGTTTTTTCTTTTCTTTTCTTTTTTTTTTTTTTTTTTGCCAAATCGCTACTAACTTATTTATTTTTCTCGTCTTAATTACTCTTTTTCGGGGACGACGCTCGCCCGTTGTTTGCTGGGATTGGATTTTATGGAGGGAGAGAGAGAGAGAGAGAGAGGGGGGCATCTTTTGGAAAGCGGAAGTCGGCAAACCCGATCGCTCTCGCTATCACGCACACTCGCCTCCCCAGCTTCAAGTTTTCAGAACGCAGGACGCCAATCTCTAGGTCCGGCTCTGGGCGCTGTCGGGTCGGGACAAACTTTTTGACGGCGATCTCCTTGGCTGGATCCGCTGCTCCATCCGTATCACACAACACGACTCATCAGCATAGCTGCTCACCTCGTGTTTAAAATAACGGCCGTTATAGATGTTATATTATGGACGGCTTGAGTGGACTCTTTTCTCCCATTAAAGTTATGCCATGTTATTTTATTGGACACCCGATTAGCCTCCGATCTACATGGTATATCATAAATCATGTAATCCTTTATAGATCAATTCCTTATTACCATGTTGGATGATTAATCTTTTAATTCCATGGATAAGGTTATGATCAAACACCACTTTTTCTCCTCTTGGATCTTGTTTTCTACCGTGCAATTACGGCTGATTATAACAGCAATTGTTTTCTTTGTCAAATGAGCTTGCTACGTTAAAAAAAGGGAAGCGAATAGAGTTGGTTGTGCAACCACGAAGCATATATTTATGTTTCTTTATCTGCCACGTGGCAGATGCTTCGTGGTTCGAGGCGGGCGTGTGAGCAGTGGCTGGGCCCCAGGGGACAGCCGATGCTGTCGGGTAGAGGAGGGGGTTTGGCTGTTCGAATGATGGGCTCCAGCAGCTTTCACTTTCTCTTTTATCCGAGCTTCCTTTGACTTGGGAAAATAGAAGCAGCAACCGCTCGCGAAGCCGTGCCGAGGGGCAGGGAGGGATGATTAGCTACACAGTACCCTCCACTCCTTTTCCTGTCGAGACTTTAGATAAATATGATCAAATAGGTTGATAGATCTCCATGTTCTCTTCGCTCCCTTTGATTGGTGTCAAAAGACGGGATCTTCCACCACTGACCGACCGGTCCTTCGACCGATGATTCTGGCCCGGCTCCTTTTTGAAGAGTCCGTAATCGTGACCGAAGCCTTCTCAAATGTGTCCCTATTATTTTCCCCGTCCCCTGGCCCCCAGGCTTCCTATAACCTATGCATGATGTTCTCTCTTTTTCTTTTTGTTTTTCCTTTCCCTTTATCTTATTGTTTACACAACTCCAACGTATCACGTGATCAAACTAGGTTACATGATACAGAACGAGGAGATTGGCACGTGCAAACCCAAATCACCCGTTATTCTCCAAACCTGCCTATATCCTCTACGGTGGGCTTGCCTATGCGTGACACGTAACTTATTTTGCGGTGATCCGAGGGAGGGCTGGGCGAGGCTTTGGTGCGGTGCCGGTTTCGGATCCTGTCTCGCTCGGTGTGTCTTTCTTATGAATCCCTGCCTCGTGATTGGGGAAGCGAGAGATTATATGGAAGACTGTTCCAGGAGTCACGTGGGCTCTTTTGACCGGCCAATGACCAACCCCATCTGCCTCCTCTGACCGGCATTGTTTGCTGCGCCTCCCCACCCTATACAACCACCCCCCCCCCCCCCCCCTCCCTCTCTTTCTCTCTCTCTCTCTCTCTCCAGCGTGTCATGGTACATCGTCTTGTTATCACGTACAGCCAGACCAGTCATACGTCGTTGTTGTATGAGAAGTAGTGCAGGGGAACAAGGAACAACAACACCAACTTGGTGGCCTTGCCAATACCGAGGAAAATAGAGCGAGGAGAGAGAGAGAGAGAGAGAGAGAGAGAGAGAGAGTACACAAAGCCCAAGCCACCCACCGACTGAGAGACTGAGGAGCTGATCTGACTGACTAGGACTGAGCCGCGCCCCCACTGCACCTCTGTGTCGCACCCATCCCGGAGGATCCAATCCCTTCCCTCGCACCACACACTTCCTTCTCCCTCTACTCTCTCTCTCTCTCTCTCTCTCTCTCGTTACACGACACCATTGTACCGCTGCTGACTAGTCTTCTCCAACCCCCATATATCGTGGCATTTTTAAATGCCAGCTACGGATATAGTAATATGCTCATTTCCATTTCTAAGCATTGATTGTTTAATATAAATTCTTTAGTTTTTCTTAACCTCTCTCCTTCCCAAAGTCTTAAAACAGACAAACCCCGATCTCCCACCTCCCTAGTTCCCACACTCCATTACCAGCATATTTTGTTGCCGGGCCACCATTAATCTATTCCATTAACCCGGCTGTCCCTTTTTTACTGTCCTGACTGCATATATAGCCACATCATATACAGCCGCTCTTTGTAGCTCGTAGTTGCCCTCGTCCTTTCCCATCCCAGTGCTCTATTAGTACGTGTTCCCCTCCCCGTTTTTAAAAGCCGTCCCAACTGATTCTTCCTCTCCCCTATCCCATCCCCTATTGAGTCATATTCTCCTCCTATCCCTGAGCTGCCTATCCCTCCTTAAAACTATGCTACACCAGTGCGGCCAGCATAGTGGCGGGGGTATCTCAACGTCGTGCTCCTGTGGGTTCCTATACGGCGCTTGCGGTGGGAGTGGCAGCACCTCCTTTTCTATTCTATTCCCAGGAAAGCAATCATCCATGGATGAGGTATTCGATTCCGGATATCCTATCCCGTCCTCCTCCTCTGTAGACTGCACACTATCTCTCGGTACGCCATCCACCCGCGACTCCGACTCCCGCAAGCCCACACCCTCCTCCGCTCTCATCCAGCGGCCACCATGCGTCTCTAGCTTGTGCTGGGATATCCTATCCCAGTCCAGCAAACAACCATCCATGGCTTCTGGTGGAGCCACTGGGTCCACCAATAGCTCCAACCTCGGCGCCGACCCTGTCCTCCTCGCCCGTAGGTGCGCCAACTGCGACACCACCTCCACCCCACTCTGGCGTAACGGCCCCCGCGGCCCCAAGGTAACGTCGACAGACTCCGTCACTTAGCATACCATGGCATCGGACGAATGAATAACTTTTTACTGAGTGGTTTTATTTGGAATATAGTCACTGTGCAACGCATGCGGGATACGTTACAAGAAGGAGGAGCGACGGGCGGCGGCGTCGACGGCGTCGCCGACGTCGTCATCGGTAGTGACGGCAACGGCAGAACAAACGGGGATTGGGTACGGGTACCAGCGCCAGCAGCAGCAGCCGTGGGCTTGTTACGGCTCTATGGTAACGGCGTCAAAGAATCCGGCAATCTCGATGTATGACAACGTGATGGACGAGGGGGAGGTGTCCTATCTCTCCTGGCGGCTCAACGCGGTCCCCTCGGCCCAATTCCCGGTCCGGGATCTTCCCAGCCTCTTCTAGTTATAATTAGAGCTAATTAATTACAACTAGTAGCCTTTAGTTAATGGTTAATTTCCTCTGTTATTTTCAACGTGCATGGTATCAAAGTCAAGCCACATGATGATGTATTATTCACAATGGATGATAATAGTTTTGTTTTGTTTGTGAAGGGATGAGTTTTTGGAAAAAGAAAAGTTGTTAACTGGGATATGTTTGAATTAAATGTTTAGATATTGGTGTAGAATTTTGGTGGACGGGGAGTGGGTGATTGGATGTGGCGTGGACAGGGTGCAGAGGGGTAGGACTGGCGGGAGTATGACATGAGAGAACGTTAAAAAGCTTGTTATAATGAGAGAGGGGGGGGGGAAGAGGGAGGGAGAGTAATCCAATCAAATGAGGGGCCGTACAGCAACGTCGTACTTATTTGGTGTCACAGTGAGTTTGCTTTCACTGGTGTTACACGAGAGGCTCACGCTGTCACGCAGCACCTCGTGTCCGGAGTGCTGAGCCATCTGGCTTGTGCTTTTATCGCTTGTGTATTCTTCAGGATTCCCCCCCTCCCTCTCTCTCTCTCTCTCTCTCTCTCTCTCTCTCTTCCTATGGTGATGCCAGGATCGTGGAAGAAAACAAGACCGGTTGGTGAGATATGGGTGGCGGAACTGAGCCCAACATGAACACGTGTATTCTGATCCATGATAGCCAGATCCTCAGATGCCATAACAGGGCTGTTGCACAGAGGACCAAGTTGCTGTGGTCATCTGAACCTAGATGAGGTCCGATGCTAATCCCACATGATTTAAGATGATCGGATAGCCAAGTTGGTTGGTCATTTAAAAATGGATGCGGGGATTCCTTTTTGAGCCAACATGGACCAATGCTGCCACTCCTCACGTTACGTAACGATGTTCTTCTCATGTTCACTCGTGCCGCCTTGGTTCGGCTGAAGCTCCGATGCCCCTCATTAATCAAAAGATAAACGAGAACAAATCCTCCACTTTTTTACCTATTAGATGCGTCCTGTGGTTCTTAAATGATGGCTTGTCTCTTGGGATGCATATTGTTGTTTCGGGGCTCCTCATAGAGGTCTGTTTTCTTGTCTCTGGCTGGACGTTTGAAGTTAGTTTAGTCTTCAGCTATTTGATTGACCATAGTGTGGAGTTAGAAATCATTTTCTGAATTGGTCAAGAAAAGAATCGATCACGATTAACAAAGGAAATGGCTTGAAGAACGTGAGTCAAGAGAACCAAGGTTACTTTAGAGGAACGGTCTTCTCCATTCGACCCGGTTATAACCAGCCAAACTGGGCTTAAAGTTTGAATTTATTAGGTGAATATGAAAGATTATATATCTCATGCTGATAGAATTACTCTCGCTAATGTCATAACGGCTTGCCCGGTCGACAAAGCTTCTATCTCCAACATAAGGAGGCTTTCAGATCGACTTAAGAATCAAAATAATGGGTGGTTAGCCCAGATACTACACTGTTTGGTATTGGAATGCCATTGTTTAATTTTGCTCTTAGGCTCTATTTGATTGCAAGATTAGACGGGATAGATGTTGCTACTTGGACTTATTTTGCCAAACACTGTAATTTTTACTGGAACAGCGCAATTTCGTTCAACGACTGTTGTCCCCTATCAGGAGAAAGAGAACAGTTCTGTGGGACTGGTGATATTACTTTAACCCGCAAACAGTGGTTAAAATTCTGTCTCCCGGTCCCGGACTATATTTTTTTTTTCTTCTCCTTTTACCTTTTACCATGGCTCCATTTAACCATTCTTACCATATCTACCATGAGAGAGGGAGATAGTTACCAAAAATAGTAAAATAATAATAAAAAGAAAACCCTAACAAAAACACATTGACTACTGAAATCAGATTCTTTAAATCTATTGACAAGAAAAGGACAAGTTTGACCAACCAAAACAATAATGGTGAGAAAATGACAAAATTTATGATTGTCTCATCGAAAACTTTCCAACGCCAGCAGATTCTCTGAAATAAACTTAAGATTTGAAAGTTAGACTCTTTCTTCGTGATGCTTGCATGTTCTGGTCTCATGCGCTCAAATTGACTTACAATCCATCTTCTCCAAATAATCCAGAGATTACCGTCCTATATCAACAAAAACATGAGGCACATTGTTTTTGAGCTCAAGCCCGTTTTTGTTAATATGGCTATGGTAAGGACCAACCAAATGCCCGTTGAGTATTTTGGAGGACTGGGGCTCATTTTTAGCGGACTGTTTTGACTGACCAAATCTCGGCTGCTAATGTCCCGGATCAATGGGTCTGGAATACCTCCACAATGGACCATAAACCAAGAGGGATAGGCCTAATCTGAGCGTATCTGTGATGGCACGGCACCGGCCACAGCCCATAAGACTGCAACTGCAGTGGTACCCCATGAGCCAGAGTGGCACCCCCGAAATCACTGTGGTCTTACGGAGTGAACAGCATCCAGCTCCCCTGGGTGGCCAAGATCTACATATAGAATTAAAGGGACGATTCTTATGCAGCAAGAGTGGGAGTTGTCGGTCGCGATGAGATGGATCAGATTACGACGACGCAAAGCTTCCACATCCCAGCAGTATATCTCCATTGCGCATATGAGGCTTGCACCAGCGCTTTATTCTGGGGAGGACTGTGGCACGCCTGTCCCTTTTTTTTTTCTTTCTTTCTTTTTTTTTTTCATTCGTTAGACCAAGAAGAGTACTGTCTATGGTTGCCAGGAAGAGAGTCCGGCATGGACAAAGCTTTCAGCGCGTCTACGAAAGTTGGATCCTACCCAATCCATCTGTAACAAGCACGATATCTGGACAACGATAACCTTGTATGGCGGACGCGATGGTACTAGACTTGCTGCCATCCATGACACGCACGTCATACATCCTGCAAGCTCGACTTTTCTTTAGTGAAAAGCCTGCAAACTCCACACCCTCGTACTCAAGCTTGGTCGCTGTTCGAAGACATGTCCCTCTTGCGGGAGGCTTCAGGTGGCCCGCGTTCTAATTACTTTATGGTATTTCTTTTCTTTTAGTTGCCAGATAATTATGGGTGATCCTTTTGATAACTTTCCATTAATCCAGTATTACCAAATGCTGGTCATAGATGAGATAGTTATCTTGATGAGAGAGAACTGATAAGGATTAGATTATCTGATAAGAGCCCCCAACCTAGCCTATTTTAAGCCTGTGGGTTTCCATCAGTGTGCAGCTTTCTTTAGAAGCATGCATTAGAAGACGCCTTACATCTAAACTTTCAAGCGAACATGATATTTAGAGAGAGAGCATGATTTAAAAGACTTGTCTTTTACTCGATCTGCTTTTTTACTTAAACTTGACTGAAGGTACGTAATTTCAATTCCTATAGCATGTTTTTATGTGGTGACATGAGACCTTCTTACATTTGGTATCAGTACTTTAGCCTTATTGTTTAGTCTTTTAATTTTAATCGTATGTAGTTTTGATATTTTATGTTTGATTTCTGTGTGCCATATTTGTGGATCTGACAGACTCTGTTACTACATATTTTTCAACCATAATTTTATCCTGATTACATGCAAATTAAATAAATAATTAAAAGATGCCTATATGCAGTTCATTTTGGTATAAATGATTTTCTATGACTTTATATTATTATTAAATAGACAGTTTTTGGTGGCATATCTCTATATGTGTGAGGCATCGGTTCGTGTTTGTATTGCCAATTGACTCTCATCCGGTATGGCATGTAACCTATCATGGAGTTAAGCTGTGCAAAATGTGCAACACTATGCTTTAAATATATATAGGGATAATAATTTTAACTTATAAAATGAAGATTCATTCTACTCTATTTAGAGGATAAATTTTTTATCTTTTCTAAGAATGAGGATAAAGATAAAGATTTTTTATCCCTTCTAGCAGAGATAGAAATAAATATATTCCTATCTTATCTCGTTGGCTTTGTAATTAAGTACTATAGTATTCATGTATATTATATTTACAAAATTATCTTCATAATTATTATTAAAAAATTAATATGTTATTAGAGAAGAGGCAAAAAAAAAGTAGGGTCAAGTAGAGATAAGGATTTATCATTCTCACAAGATGAGGATAGAGATGAAAAGAATCTCTATGTATAACATGAATAAGATGGCGATGGAGAGAGGGATAGGATTTCCGATCTCAGCTTGTCCGATTATCATCCCAAAATATATAGTATGATGTGTGTAAGTAACTCTACCATATGACATCTACTGCCATAATGCTATAATCATATTTTATTATTCCCTGAAAAGAGGTAGCTTAAAAACATAAGTTTGCACCGGGATATAAGTTTACCTCTATTTAGACATGCGTGCAACTAATAAAGCTAGAAGCATGCTTTTACTTATTTTGCTATTTAACTCTTCTTTATTTAGCATGGATGTGCAATAAATTTCAGATTTAATAGCACTTCAGATATATTTTTAGTTGCTGTTATTCATTTTGGTGCCCATATGAAACTTTAAACATGACTTGGCAAATAAATCATTGAGCTCCTTTATAATGATTTTAGAGTGATGTTATAAATTATTTTGGGTGCTAGAATCATGCTGTAGCTAATTTGGCATCTCTTGGTAATTATTTTTACGGCAAAAGTCATCTTGAAATGAGTGCGACACCTCTTTGTAATTAATAAGAATCTCTACAACCTGTCAGTAATTATTTTAGTGCTATTCTATAATTTTCAGCAAGTATTCTAAAATTTTTTTCTGCTAGAAAATTATTTGCATTATAGTACCATAATTATTTTCTGCTAGAAAATTATTTGCATTGTAGTACCATAATTTGCTAAATTCTTAGATACTATTTTTGAGGAAGAAATACATGAATATTGTGCTACGAATGATTTGTATGCTTTATTTTATCAACATTTGGTTTAGTTGATAATTTGGTTAATTTTTTTATAAATGCCATTATAAAGTTTTGGGGCATCATATGGTTAGGAGTAGCCGTAACATCTTTGTGCCATTAGAATGTATTATACATTTAGTCACGTTTGAATAAGTGATTAAAAAATATTAATAACATTTTAAAAATTATAATTAATTTATTAAAATGTTTTCTCGGCCCCACAGGAAGGCGGCTATTTTGGTGTATTAATTGGAATATTATGGTAAACTAGGCATTAAATAAATATTTTTCTAGGTCTATAAGTATGACATATTTTGTTTAGAGTCTGTGTTTGCTAGTTTTATTAATCAAGAAATTAAGTAAATTCTATCTATATTTACAATTCTACCCACGAAAGGGTTAGAATTTACTATTGAATTGATATTGGTTAATTCATATTTATATTTCAAGCTTCATAGCGTTAATGCATTTTTATCCTTGGTATTGAAATAGTTTCTACTAGTGCTTTTCTTAATGATTCATCTCACATTCCAATGTTATCTAGTGACATTTATTTTGACGGGAAAGATCAAGTTCTCTTAACTTTGGGGTATCTGAATTTGGATTTGGTGTTTCATGTAGATGAACCACCCATGCTTATAGAATCAAGTGTGCCAAATGAAAGAGTTGCTTATGGGTGGTGGCAGTGATCTAATCGCTTAAGTTTTATACTTATCAAGTCCTACATAAGTAAAAGCATTTGGGTCAACCCATAATCTGATATGATTAAAGCTTATATCAAAACTAGTGAGGAACAATTTGTAAGCTCTCATAAAGCATCAGCCAACATCTTGATAAAGAAACTTTCAGACATAGGAATGACAAAAGTAAGGAGTGTATATGAGCATATTATAAAAATGAAGGACATTACTACTAAACTAAGGTCTATAAATATTAAGATTTCTGAGTCATTCTTAACTCTCTTCCTATAGAACATGTGCTATTTAAAATATTATATAACATATATCAAAAAAAATTTTAATCAATGAACTTGTAATCGTGTGTGTACAAGAAGAGGAGAGGTTAAAGCATGAAACACTTGAGAGTGCTTATATGACTCATGCTAAAGGAAATGATAAGAAAGGCAAGAGTATTTTTGGAAAGAAAAAGAATGCTAATATGCAAATAAAGCAAGATGGCAATAAGAATAAATGTAACTTTTATAAGAAGAAGGGATATTTTAAGAAGGATTATGCCAAATATATGAAATAGCAATCTCATCTATGTATGTTATGAATTTTGTTTTATTGAAGTTCCTGGTAATTATTGGTGGATTGATTTAGCTACAACAATTTATATTTTTAATAACGCATAGGGCTTCCTAAACCTGAGGAAACTAGTGAGAAGTGAATAAGGCATCTATTCAGGAAATCAAATGCATTCGCATGTGAAAGTAGTGGGGACTTATAGACCTATTTTGAAATCTGGTCTTCAATTAATTCTTGAAAATACATTTTATGTTCCTCATTTTCTAGAAATTTGGTTTCTTTTTCAAGCTTAGCTAAAATTAGATATGATTTTGAAAAATAAACAAGTTGTTGGTTTTGAAACTCTGATTGAAAATTTATTTAAATTTGAATTATAACCACTTTTCAATACAGTCTTCTTATCTTGCATGATAATGAAATTGGTGTTAAACTTCGTATTATCAATAAACACTCCTATAACCTTTGGTATAGGAGATTAGGATATCTCCATAGAGATAATTAAAAGGTCAGTAGATCATGAAGTCTTAAAGGTTTTTAACTTTCTTAACTTTGATGCTTGTGTAGACTAAGAAAGTGAAAGCTAACCAACAAGTCCACTAAAGGTGCCAAAAAGAAGTACTGGGTTTCTCAAGATCATATGTATGGATATTTGTAAACCATTTCTTATCTCTTATCTAAATGGTCAGAAATATTTTACTCATTTATTGATAATCATTCAAGATATGTATATCTCTATATTTTTAATTTGATAAGGCAGAAACGCTTAATACTTTTAAAGTTTTCAAGGCAAGGATACAGAAATAAAAAGAAAAGAAAATAAAGATTGCAAGGTCACATAAGATGGAGAATATTATAGAAAGTACATAAGAAAGGGACAAATACCAAGTTCATTTGCTAAGTTCCTTGAAGAAGAGGGTGCCATTGCCCAATACATGATATTAAGCATACCTCAATAAAATGGTCTAACTGAAAGAAGGAATTATATGCTTATGGATATGATTAGAAGTATATCAACAGTTCAAGTTAACCTTTATCCTTATAGAGTGAAGCCTTGGAGACCGTTGCGTTTATCTTAAATAAGATTTCATCTAAGTCTATCCCTAAACACCTTTTGAATTATTAAATGGGTAAAAACCAAGTTTAAGACATTTACACGTATAGGTTGCCCAATTGAAGTGAGGATTTATAACTCAAACATAAAGAAATGAGATGTAAGGACTACAAGCAATTATTTTATTGGCTATATAGTTAAGTTTAAGGAATTTAGTTTTTATTGTTCTTCATGAACTTTGAGAGCTATCCAAGCTAGAAATGAAAATTTTCTTAAGGATCATGAAGTTAGTGAGAGTAAGTTTCCTCAGAAGATATAATTTGAGGAAATTTGAGAAACCTATGGCACCCCTAAATTTGCAAGAGATGATTGAATTTTAACAAAATCCGTCAGATTTTATTGAACAACAACCAATTCAACAACAACAATCTTAAGAGGAATAAACTCATAAAGAACTTACTAATGCAGAACCCATTACTTAAGAAATCAAAGAAATAATGGGCGTAAAGAGATCGTCAAGAATTAGAAAACTGACTATTTTTGGTGACTATATTGTATGCCTTCAACAATCTGACTGTAATATTGGGCTTAAAGATAATCCCTGTACATTTTCATAAACCATGATGGAAAGAGTTCCACGCTTTGGTATAATGCTATGAAGGAAGAGATAAAATCCATGGCCCAAAACAAGGTCCAGGACCTCATTGAATTACTAGAGGGAACCTCAGTCATTAGATGTAAATTGGTCTATAAGGCCAAAAGAGACCCATTTGGTAATATCGAATGATACAAGGCTAAACCTGTGGCTAAGGATTTCATTCAAAAGGAAGGCATTGTAATACCACGAAACCTTCTCTCTCATTTCAAAAAAGAATTTATTTAGAATAATCATAGTGCTGGGAGCTCATTTTAATTTAGAGGTATAACAAATGGATATGAAAATAGCATTCTTGAATGAGGATATTGAAGAAGAGGTATACATATGTCCGCTTGAAGGTTTTTATAGTGAAAAGGGTCGTCACTCAGTTTGCATAATAAAGAAATCTAAATATGGGTTAAAATAAGCATCCTACCAGTGGCATATAAAGTTCCACAATGTTGTTTCTTCTTATGATTTTATAGAGAATATCGTTGATCAATGCATATACCTCAAGATTAGTGGAAAAAATATATTTTCTTAGTCTTTTATATATGATATTTTACTTGTAAGCAATGATTTAAGTTTATTGTATCAGATTATGCAATTTTTTATTCAGAACTTGAACTGAAAAATATGAGTGAAGCATCTTATATCATTAGCATAGAGATTCATAGAGATAGTCTCAAAAGACCTACGTTAAAAAGGTTCTAAAAAAATTCAAAATTATAGGTTGTTCATCAATTGCAGCACCCATTAACAAAAGAGATAAATTTAGTTTGAATCAATATCTCCAAAACGTGTTGGAGCAAGGATAGATGAAAAGCATTCCATATGCTTTTGTAGTAAGAAGCCTCATTTACGTATAGATCTGCATTAGGCTTGATATTACTTTTGTAGTAGAAATGTTGGGTAGATATTAAAGTAACATAGGCATGAAATACTGAAAAGCTACCAAGAAGATTATGAAGTATTTGTAAGGAATCAAAAACTACATGCTTACATTCAGATATTTCGATCATTTGGAAGTGGTTGGATATTTAAACTCAAATTTTGTCAGATGCATAGATATTAGAAAATGTACTTCATGATACATCTTTTTGGTTGGAGGTATTGTATCTTAGAGAAGTATAAAGCAAATCATTATTGCATCATCCATGATTGAAGCAGAATTCATTGCATGCTATGAAGCTAAATCATAAACATTATAGTTGAGAAATTTTATATCTAGCCTAAAAGTCATCGATTCTATTGTTAGGCCATTGAGGATTTTCTATGACAATTCAGTTGCAATTTTTTTTTTTTAGAATAATAAAATTGAAAGTTGAAGTAAGCACATTAACATAAAGTATTTGATTCTCAAAGAGTGTTAAGAAGTAGAAAGTAGTAATTGAGCACATAAATATTAAATTAATGATCACTGATCCTATGACCAAACATTTGCTAGCTAAGTTATTCCAAGATCATGTAGGTCATATGGGATTCATTGGCTCAATTTCAATTTTTTCTTTAATTCTTAAACTATTATATATGAATGTTTATAAATGTTTTTAATTACTTAATGATATGAATTTTATTTGTGATCGTTAAGTCCTTGTCATGTAGTAAGTTATGATCTATTTGAATCAATAAAGTTGGACGCTTAATGACACATAAAAGTTCATTCATAAAGTATGATAAAAGTACTCAACTAGAAAGTACCAGTCATTATAATGCATGAAAGGCAATGTTTACCTAGAGAGCATGATTGCCTTGATTCATGTATTAAGAATATCTATTTGAGTAATGATATCATAATTAGTGGTGACTATAAAGTAATAATGGCCATACTATAGTATTAATTACCAAGAAAATTTGACTTATAAGCCAAGTGGGAGAATGTAAGACACATCTCTTATGAGAGACTTAAGATGGCTCATGTTTTGATTAACTAATTACATTATTATATTTTTCCTATTTTGTTTGTTAGATAATTATGAGTGATTTTCTTGATAACTTTCCACTAACCTAGTATTATCATACACTAGTTATGGATGAGACATTTATCTTGATGGGAGGTAATTGATAAAGATTAGATTATTTGATAAGGATCCTTAGCCTAGCCTATTTTGAGCCTGTGGTGTTCCATCAATTTAGGGCTTTTTTCACAAGTAAAAGTTAGAAGACGCCTTACACCTAAAATTCTTTGTGTGCATTATAGAGAGAGTGAGTGTGATTCGAAAGACTCTTGTCTCTTACTAGATTAGTTTTTTATTTAAACATGGCTAAAGTCACGTTATTTCAATATCCTGTTGCGTGTTTATGTGCAGTGGTATAAAACTTTCTTGCTGCTTTAACTTATGCTTACTATTTGGTTCAGGTAAAGAATAAGACTAAACCTGACTAAAACCAAACCTGACCTGACCCAGTAACTAATCTGATTCGTAAAACTTATACCAATCAACTTAAGATTTTGAACCCTATTATAATTCAAGTTGAATCAAGTTAGGTCGAGTCAAATTAATAAGATTGATTCAAGTGAAGAAATCTAGTAGTATTGGAAAGGAAGTCTATAAGATATATTCTATAAGTTTCAGCTCAAGGCAAGCAAGAAGCTATTTGCTTATGTGTCAAATGCATATCAGATGAACAAGAAGCTTTGAGATATGGCTACATATGGACTAAATTGTTGGAAACCTTATATCATAATAAATTAGTTGAAGGTCAAGCCAACTGTGATCAAACCTTCAATCGAATCCAACTTCACTTGGAAACAAGCTGGTTTGGGTTCCATCGATCGAAAGAGAGTGCACTTAATTGCGTAACTAGTGGCATGTTACATGTTTTCTTTTTTAATATTTTGTGAGAACAAAAAAAAAAAAATCTGAAATTTAGGACAATCAAAATATTTGTGAATCTTCCCATTCTTTTGAAAAGGCCAATATATTTTGAAAATTCTTTTATTTTATATTATTTTTTATATCTCATATACCAAATAATTTATTTTTTAATATTACCATTTTATCTTGTGTAAACCACAGAGTCTGTTAAGAACTCACAGCCTATTAGCAAAGCAGTCCAAGGGAAATTGTTATGTGGCCATTACGGTATATTAATCCATTTTCTTTAAATAAAATTTCAACGAGGGTCTGTTGTACCAGAATAAATATGCCATTGAAACCATGCGTGCTGAATTCTATCTTGTAATCACAACATTGATCAACAAAATTCGGTGGGGGAATTTCTCCTTCCCTCTCTTTTCTTCAGAAAAGAAACCATGCGTGCTGAATGAAATGCATAGGAAAATATGTTTTCGTTCGAGCACATCACATTGGTAAGCTCTGCTGTGAATACGAACGAAGTTGAAGAATTCACGATGCCTTCGATAACGTTGGTCAAACGAAGTCTAAAGTGCCAGGACTGATTTCAGAGGTTTGTTGTGAATTGTGCTCGCGTAGCTTCTGAAAAGCAGCGGCCAGCGGGCATGCGATGCCCGTGTAATCCCCATGAGATCGCAGAAAGACGTGTTCCAGTTCCACGCCTAACCAAACGGGAGGGGAGTATTCCACGGGGCCTGAGACACGCCATCGAGATCTTGGGTTCTGAACCACTGTAAAGAACGCTCATGACTCATCATGAGACTGACAAGAAAGTTCAGGAGGACCGAGGACTGCACGGGTACCAAATAGAAACTACTTTTCTTTGCATGGCAGAGCTAACCGTCGTCTTCTAGGTATGTAGGCAGCGAACGCTCGGAGCTCGGGGTATAAGGCACAGAGGCGAAGAGGGAAAACAGGGACGATAAGAAGGGGCCCAAAAAAAAAAAAAAAACAAAAAAAAAGGAGAGGACCAATCAAATGTTTGTATAAAAACTTCGGACAATTACTTACTCGAGAAGACCTTGATTTTTTTTGTAGTGAAGATTTCATGTAAAAAAAAAAAAAGGAAAAAAAAAAGGAAAAAAAAAGGTAAAGGAAGAGAACTTGAATTCTAGATTAAGTGATTTTCCTACTTATTCTTTAAGTATCTTCCCTTTAAAAAGAAGGGTCAAAGAAAAGTCTCCCTCCGTTCGTTTGTCTCATGCTATTGGACGTTGATTCTAAAAATTTTCAAAAGAGAATTAAAATATGAAAAACGAATTGTTCATGACGCGTTCTTGATGCCGTTTTGTCCATTATTTTAAATATAAAATGTTGACATCTTTTCTTTCCAAAAAAACAAGATATTGACATGGATGTAATTCTTGAACTTGGCAAACACCTTCTCTATATTAAAATAAATAAATAAATAAATAAGATGGCAGAGTTGGGCCCTTAATTGTGGATCAATATTTTTGGTCATGTTTAACGGAAATATCATCCATGTAGGTATCTCTTTTCCAATTTTTTATTAGAATATTAAATATTTTATGATACCAATTGTATATAGATAAGAGATGTGCAATTTGTGCCTGATATATAATTAAACTGTTGTTTTTTCGGACAACAAATACTACCGTGAACAAGTTGCCAAACGTTTATTTAAATGCCGCCAGCGCCAACATCTAAGCTATGTAGAAGCGTTCGTAGCCACGCCCAAAAACTGCCACATATAGAATATCATTCGCATGGGGACTTTAAAGCCGCGTTTGGGGCTATGGATACGATGGGATGGGATGGGATTTTCAATCCAAACTATTGATTTGGTATGTCTACAAAGATTGAATTGCCAAATTCAAGAGGAGGCTTGAAATTGAAAAGCTCAAGGAATTAAATTGTTAATCTAATTTCATCTCAACCCAAAATGGATATCAAACACATTTTAAATGTAAGAGTAAACCCCCCTCCACGTGATTTATAAATATTAAAAAAATGTTACGCGGCGTGGGTGCGCGACACGTAGCGCACTGCATGCGCGCCAGCACGCGCTCATGCGCGCGCACATAGGCGTAGGGGAGCACTGAGCCCTTCCCTCACCGAAGAAAAGAGAGAGGAAGGGACTGTGCCAGTCCCCTCCGTCTCTTTTACCCCCTCCTTTACCCACGTTGCCGTCGCCGCTGTCGCCCTCCACTCGTCCCCGATGCCTCGCCGCCGACAGGTAACCCCCTCACCAGCAAGGAGAGTGGAGAGAGAGAGTGAGCGTGGTAGAGAGACGGAGAGGGCCACAGGAGGGCCCTCCCCTGACGCGGGAACCAAACCGGCTCCCGCGCTTGGTTCAGGCCCGGCGGCATGCCCGCAGGCTCGTCAAGCCCTATCTCCGGGCGGCAGCCCCCATCGACGCCGGGGCGACGTCCAATGGGGTCCGACCGGCCGGCCGTGCCACCAGCAAATGAAGATGGGGAGGGTCGCAGAATGGCCCTCCCCTTACTGTGGGTTCAGGCCCGGCGGCGTGCCTGCCGGCTCGCCGGGCCTAGGCACCGACCGACGACCCCGTCGGCGCCGGGCGGCGTCGTCAGCGGGATCCGGTCGGTAGGGAAGAGGAGCGAGGGTGAGGGCCGAACGGCCCTCTCCTCGTCGCGGGAGCCAAACCGGCTCCCGCGTTGGTCCGGGCCCGGCGGCGTGCCCACCGGCTCGCCGGCCCGGGCTCGGCCGACGGCCCCCACCGGCGCCGGGCGGCGTCCGGTGAGGTCCGGCCCGGCCGATGCGTGTCGGGCCGCCGGGGCGGCACGGCCCGCCGAGGAAGAGGAAGAAGAAGAGGAAGAGAAGAAGGAAAAAGAGAAGAAGAGAGAGGAGAGGAGGGTGGCCGCCGGTGGCGGCTGGCCTAGGGCCGATCGTCGGCGGCTAGCCGACCCCCGGGGGGGGCCGGCGGTGGCCCTAGGCCGCCGGCCATCCTCAGCCACCCCTGGTTCACCTGAACCAGGGGTGAAACAGAGAAAGGTAACGGGACTGGGCCGGGTTCGGCCCAGTCCAGTTAGCCTGTTTGGGCCGAATTTTTGGACCCCAAAATGGGTCCGGCCCAATAAAAGAAAAATAGGGTTGTGATCAGCATGGATCCTAGTTTGTCAAAAAAATTTTATTTCCCCATTTGGGCTTCTATATTTGGAGATATTCAAGCCCCAAGTTGGGCCCAGGATTAGATTGGGTTAAGTGTAGGAGTCAGTCTGACATCCTAAAATTGAAATTTAAAAATCTGAAAAATTATGTTGTAGGTACCCAGAGGTCCATACAGCTGATTTACACTTTAGGATTAGCGTTGTGAGGTAAGTAAGCCAGTTATAATGATTTTTTAAAATCATTATTAAATATGGCATTATTGAAATAATGAAATTGATTTATAGTATTATTTGAAAAATGATATTGGTGGTACCACATTTATGCAAATGAATTAGTTGACTTGATTATTGTTAATTTTGATAATTTAAATTGGTATTTTATACATGCAATTGATTATGGACATGATTATATGAAATTACCAAATTTTGGTAAAATATGAAAAGTTAATTGACATATGTTAACAGTTATGCAAATAAATGTTATTTGTGATTGTGTTATTATATGTCATCGTGGTCCACATTATATGTTACATGACTCCGGGACCCACCTCCACAGGGGGAATATGTGGAGAACACACATCATAGGAATGTGCTGTGACAGGATATGGCATTATATGCTAATTGACTCCGGCACCCTTCCTCCACTGGGGGCATACAGGGAGGTTACATCCTTGGGATGTTTATTACGTGAACGTGGGACATTAGTATAAAATGATATTTACAGTGATTTGGAATTGAAATGGTATTTTGAAATATTATTTCATAATATTTGCTTCTAATTTATTTAAACATGAGATTTGCATAATTCTATAATATGATAAAATGTTTTTAAATTTGGAAGCATGTCATGTATTTGACTTGGTAAAATTCTGATTTGGCTATATTATGTAATAGTAGGCTTACTTACTGAGTGTAAACTCATTAAATCTTACAATATTTTTTCAGAGCCACAAAATTATCAAGGACAACAACAGGGGTAATTGGGAGCTTCATAATGTAAATTGATTATATTTTGTTATATGTAACCCTATTTGGATTTATTTCAGAATTTTGGTTTGTTGCCCAACATTACCTAACTGATATGACATGTAACCCCATTTGTATGACATGTAGTTATTATTCCTCCTTATTTGTATAATGATAACTGTACTGGATGCCTTGCATGCCTGGCATGCGGCGGACTGTCACACCCCTGGGCCACCACCACTGGGTTCAGGGCGTGACAGTAAGTGCTTGTGTGGCGCACATATAATGTATGCTCCGAAGCCAATGTTTAGCAACACAAGAGTTCGGTTTACTCCGATTTAATGATTTGAGTAATTTCACGTTTTGGACAAAAAAAATTTTTAATTGAGACTCCAAATATTGACTCACTAATTAATTAATACAAAAATATAAGTAAATAAGGTTATATATATATATATATATATATATATATATAGTGTGTGTGTGTGTGAGTGCGCATGCATGTATATATACATATGTGGGGAAAAAATACATTTTTGATCTTCAAATTTTTACTCACAATTCATTTTACTTCTCAAACTTTCAATTGTTATATTTTATTCCCTCATATTTTAAAAATATTATATTCTTAACATTTCACTATATAGTATTGGTTAAAATTGATGGAATAGTTAACATATCATCCTGTCAATCACTCTATATATCCGTATCAAAAGATGCATCAATTATTTCATCAATTTTAATTAAGCCTATGCAACGGCATACCAAAAATGCAACATTCCTTCATGCAGATAATCCTTTGATTTATTTTAAGATCCAAACAGATTGATGTAAAAAATTGTATGTTTGATAGACATTAGATAGATCTGAAATAGTTTATTTTAAAAATTCTAATATTTTCATGTCCATCCGAATCATAGAGATAATAGGATACGAGCCATATTCCTATTTTTTAATTCTTATACTTCTCCACTGAAGAACATTAATACGATCCATATCCTTGTTCTTTAATTGAAGAATAGGGATATGAGCTATATCCCTATTCTGTCGCGGTGAAGAATAGAAATATGAGCTATATCCCTATTATGTTAGTTATGTATTTCTTTAATGATATAAGCTATATCCCTATTTTTTTTACTCTTATACGTCTTCACTAAAAAATAGGGATATGAGCTATATCTCTACTTTGTTATATTGAAGAACAAGGATATGAGCTATATCCCTATTATGTTACTTATGAGAACAGGGATATGAGCTATATTCTTATTTTTTTAATCTTATACTTCTTCGTCGAAGAATAGAGATATGAACCATATCCTTATTATTTTATAAAAAATAATAGGATATGAGGCATGTCCCTATTCTTTTACTTTCGTAAGTGAGCCAAGGCTTTCCTTGTTTCCTCTTTTGAATCAGTCTGATATCCATTAAATAAACATCTTTCCATATCAGTCCATTCAAATCTTATAGTAAAATTTAAACTATAGAAGGATTATTTGCACGAAAGAACATCTAGCGTTCTTTTGCACAAAAGACCTAATCCGAACATGCTTAAAACAAGGAAGGCATCAAGCATGGAAGTTTGAGGATCAAACATATATTTTAGCCATATATATTTATCAAATATTAAATATAAATATATCCATTAAAAAAAAAAGGAGTACCCGTTAAGTATATTAACATAATAAAAGATATGTATGATGGGGCAGTTACTAGTGTAAGAATTATTAGTGATAATACTAGTAAATTTTCTATTACAGTACGCTTACATTAGAGATCTACTTTTAATCTCTATCTTATTACTTTAGTTATAAATGAGCTTACTAGATAATTCAGAATAATATTCCATGATGCATGTTATTGCAGATGATATAATACTAGTAGATGAAACTAAGAATGGAGTTAATCGTAAATTAGAATTATAATGAAATGTATTAGAATATAAAGATTTTTGGTTAAGTAGGACGAACAAAATATATGGAATGCAATTTTAGTATAATTAGAAATAAAGAATAATGTAAAGTACAAATTGGGGATTATGAAGTTACTAAAAATGATCATTTTCGCTATTTAGAATTGATTGTTCATAAGGAAGAAGAGATTAAGGATAATGTTGTCCATAGAATTAAAGCAAGTTAAATAAAATGAAGAAGTGTAATTGAAATATTATATGATCATAAAGTATCTATCAAGTTGAAGGAAAAGTTTTATAGGACCACCATAAGACCATCTATACTTTATGGCACAGAATGTTGGGTAGTTAGAAAAATACATGTATATAAGATGAATATAGCGGAAATGAGAATATTAAGATGGATATGTGGTAATATAAAAAAAGATAGAATAAAACATGAAACCATTCGTAAAAAGGTAAAGATAGTTTTAATTGAGAATAAATTAAGAAAAGAACAACTTAAATAGTTTGGATATGTGCAACGTAGATCTAAAGATGCACTTGTGCAGAAGAATGATTTAATATATGCAGAGAGAAAAAGAGATAGAGGTAAACTGAAAATCATATGAGAGGAAGTAACAAAGAAAGACTTAAAATTTTTGCATTTTATAGAAAATATAACTTAGAGTAGAACTGAATGAAGAAAAAAAATTCATATAGTGGACCCTAACTAGTTTGGAATGAAGACTTTATTGTTGTTGTATTAAATATAAATGTAAATATATAAATATACAATATAACATTAAACTAATATAAAAATAAAAATATTAAATTCTAATTATATAAATTAAAGTCCATATGATATAAATTGGATTTTGTAAAGGATAAAGCTAAAAATTAATTGAGTTGGATCGCTAATCTGTGCAAAAACTCAACTAATTAAGCCAGATTTTTGAGTTTTTAATTAAATTATTTACTGGAATATGAGTGATCCAACAAGCAATCCAAATAGAAATCTCATCGATCTGACCTAGCTCATTTTTAATTAAATTATTTACCGGAATATAAGTGATCCAACAAGCAATCGAACTAGAAATCTCAGATAATCTCATCGATCTGACCTAGATCGTTTTTAATTAAATTATTTACTGGAATATAAGTGATCCAACAAGCAATCCAACTTGAAATCTCATCGATCTGACCTAGATCGGAAGATCATTTAGATAGATCACCGACTTATCAAACAACGATAAAAGTTGCCTATCTTCAGGTAAGGTTGCCGTACCTAACAACGGTATCCAATTTACGTTATTGATTTTAAGTTCAACTACAACATGCGGCAATATCGTCCGTTTTTGAATCACAAAAACAACTCCACTTTGTGCTCGATGCTGTCGCCACTCATGGAAGCACGTCCACAGACGCCATGCCGATTTCACGCACCTTCATTGCGTTTGGTGCACCCAAACGCGAACCACTAACCTTTAGAAGAACGCTACGCACGCAAAGATCCATCGGTAACTCGTCGCCGAGGTTGGTTTAGGTAGGCAGAGCAGTTGATCCAACGCCATGCTGAATAAACGGACGCCAGAGGAAAACAAACGCGGGGACGCAAAGGAGGACCATCGTTTGAAGTCAACAGTCAAGCTATGGTAATACGTGCAAGCCAAAACAACTTGCAGCGCTACCCCATAAGCATTCTAGGCTGTCTCTGGTTATGTTTTTAAATTGAAATATGTCATGGACTATAATGGAATGTAGCACTGAGATGCGAACGGAAGGTCAATTGGACAAGGACACAGTCAAAAGTTCGGTCCGGCCATCTCTCACGCAATGCCAGGCGTGAGGTGATATTAAGGCAACCACTCGCAACAACCAGCTGCGACGTTCAATTGCTTATTGGCTTCATCTTTGGCACCTTCATCTCTTTCAGACCCATCAGGCATCCAACCCAACCGGCACTTGCTTATTATATAAGCAGGCCCAGAATTGTAACAAGGCTTGGAGCGGGGGCGTTATATCATAGTCAGAGGGGGAGAGAGAGAAGAAGAAGAAGAAAAAGAAGAAAGAGAGAGAGAGAGAGAGAGATGGTGAACTGGGTAGAAGCACAGAAGCCTCTCTTGCACTTTCTTGTGAAGAAGGCGGGCCTGCGACAGCGGACCGTCGAGATCGAGCCCGGCACGGTCATGAGCTTCTGGGTACCAAAAGAGAAGTATGACAAGAAGAAGAACCCTAGCAAAGAAGTAGTGGTACCAGAAGGAAAGAGTAGCGAAAGCCATATCAACAACATTGACGACGAGAAGAAGAAGAAGAAGGGAGATAAAGAGGAGAAGCCGGCAGTGGTGCTGGTGCACGGCTTCGCAGCGGAGGGGATCGTAACATGGCAGTTCCAGGTCGGTGCGCTAACTAGTCGGTATGCAGTCTACGTGCCGGACCTGCTCTTCTTCGGTGGGTCGGCGACGGGGTCGGCAGACCGCTCCCCGGAGTTCCAAGCGCAGTGTCTCATTGCAGCGCTGGGCCGGCTCGGGGTGCAAAAATTCACCGTCGTTGGATTCAGCTATGGAGGAATGGTGGCGTTCAAGATGGCCGAGACGCGGCCGGACCTCGTGCATTCGCTTGTCGTGTCGGGCTCGGTCATCGCCATGACCGACTCGATCAGCGGGGAGGCGCTCCAGAGGCTCGGCTTCTCATCGTCGGCCGAGTTACTCCTCCCGGATTCCGTCAAGGGCCTAAAGGCCCTCCTCTCCGTGGCCACCCACAGGAAGCTGTGGTTCCCAGACAGACTCTATAGGGATTTCCTTAAGGTATGCCTCACCTGTCACGTTAATCGATTCCTTTTTTTTTTTTTTTTTGATTATTATTATTACTCTTATCATGACTTGTAACGATGGTAGAGAAGAGATGGGAATTGGAGTTGTGGTTGAGTAAAAGGAGTGGTTTTCGTGATGAGCAGGTGATGTTCAACAATAGGAAGGAGAGGAAAGAGTTGCTGGAGGGGTTGGTGATCAGCAACAAAGACGCCAAAGTCCCAGTCTTACCTCAGGTATATGGGCTATCACGCATACACTTAAAACTTAGAACTTAGATGTCTCGCTGCTAGTTTATGTTCGATGTGATGACTCTTCTTCGTTACATGAATGCCTCCTCTCTGGTATGCATCTCTCTTTATGCTATGGTCGAGGGGCGGACACTCGACTAGTGACTTTTTTTCTGCTCGAGTTCAAATCACCAATTAATCTCGAAAGCAATCCTCTTTCATGGTTGCTCTGATCCTTGGCCCAGCTAGAAGCCCAGAACCGGTCACCAACTTCACTTTCCAGTATCCATTAGATTTTTGATAGATTTGAATCGAGTGCCAAACCAACGGTACCGATGCCTTTGGGTCATGTCAAAATTATCATCGATTGATGCCTTCTTGCGCCGTGCTCATGGTCTGGGAAAATCCCAGAACTTAGCTCAGTAGGTGGCTGAACTTAGATAAGGAGGCAATTAGCTAACAAGTGTTCGGCTTTTTAAAGCCTACGCGAGGTGAGTGTCAATTTCTTCGATCCATCTTTTTCTGGGGTAGTTGCCTTCTTCTCTCCATTTGAGGCCGGCGAATGCTTTGTTGTCGTGGACTGAACGAATGTTTAGGAACGTAGTAGTAAGAGAATTTAAATTATAACGTTGTCAAACTAATTAAGTCATAAATTTTTCAAATTTTTCTCATCCAATGCCGGATTATTGATAAGGTATTACAATTACATTACAAACAAAATTAGGCCATGCTATCTGTTGAAATTTTACAGGTTATATGATATATAGATTATGGGAAATATGTTGGTGATATATGTGGAGAAGTAAATGTATAAAAGAGGGTCGTCAAATCTTCTACAGGCTCAAGTTATAGAAAATTTTAGATAGATTTTTAAATTTTATTTTAAAATCAATCATCTTATATTAGATGTACACGACAAATCTTCCACAACTCAAGTCATAGAAAATTTCTTTAATTTGGATGCATAACAATTTTTTTAAGATTTAAGAACGTTTTTGTTATTTTTTTATTAAAAATAAATAATCTTGTATATCAGATAAAGTTTGAGTCGCGCAGCTAGCTGAAATCTGTCTTTTTTAAATGACCGATTTGTGATCTTAACTCCTTCCACTTTCTAATTAATCTGACTGTGAAATGAGATGTTATCCATTCCCTCACAAATTACTTGGTTTGATTGCAGAGGATTCTTTTACTGTGGGGAGAAAATGACAACATATTTAATATGGAACTTGCAAAGAATATGCAAGAGTAAGTGCTACTGTTCCTCATCGCCATCCCAACACCCATTCTGCTTCCATTTTTTTCCTCTCTCATGTTCTTATTTCTTCTGTCCACTGTGCGGGACGTAGGTTTAGTGTGGAAAAGAAATGGGAATTTTCGAGTTAAACTTTTTCCCTATTTTATCTTGGAATGGCACATTAACACTGTGTTCTCTCAAAGATATCTCACCATACGTTGAAATTTTATTTCGCTAAATAGCTTTTATATGCTATAATAATTACTAGAACTGGCATTGTCATGTTAGGATGCTTTCAAAACGAGAAAAGTTATCCTTTCCTGATAGCAGGCAAATTTTTCCTGATATTTTTCTTTGCCCTGGAACAATCGGGCAATAAGTAATAATATTAAATCATTATAATATTATATTAGACTATTCTAATGATGATATATTAAATATAACATAATACAACATTATACTATAGTATGAATATATAACATAATGATGCACTTATCATTGTTTTATATTATTATGCTATACGTTGATATAACATTTTAAAATAAATATGGTATTTTTATAATATAATAATATGATAAAATAATTGATAACTGGACATGATAATGAATAGGTGATAATTTCTTGCTTTGGAGAAAAAGGTGCAACTTTTTGTATTTTTTTAAAAGCTTAGCAATAAAGATGTGGATGAGCTACAATTTTAATAATGCACTTTTCTATTATCACATAAGAAGTGAGAAAACATAGATAAACTTTTTTCCTCTTTTAATCTTAAAAAAGTGCATGAACTCTTTCTCTCATACCATAAAAATATATATTAAGGGCCAACATATGATGTTGATGCTCTTGCTATGATCAATAAACATCGGTAGTTTTGACCTTTTGAACGCCTTCTAAGTCAATTCACTTCATCTCATATTTCCATGCTTATAATACTTTAATTAGATTTTAAAAATTTTGCAAGTAGTACCCATGAGAAAATGTTATACACAACATGTGTTGTAGACACGACACAACGTATGCACACACATACACACCAAAAAAAAAAAAAAAAGGTGTTGGACTTTCCATTGGTAAAGTAGTAAGTGGCCCTTTAAGTGTTGTTAGATTATATTTTTCTACATACAATACCATAATAAAAGTAACCAAGCCACCATTCTAAGCTGTAGAAAAACAAAGGACCTATCTTACATGCTTTGTATTTTTGTTTCCCTGCAGATTTAATGAAATACCACATGAAGGCTGTCTTGCATCCTTTTGTTTTGTGCTTTTATTTCTCAACAAGTTAAATTAAATACCACACAGAGGTTGATGTTGAATATAGCAGTTGATCATACAATTCCTTGCTTTTATTTTCATTATTTTTTTTTTTTTTTAAGACTTTGCTACCTAATGCCCTAGAGAGTTTGCAAACAATTTCGAAGAATGAAAGTGCTTCAACATACCTGTTACTCAATCTAATTCATTTTTATTCTTGGGTATTTGGAAACAAAATAAGGGAAAACAAAAGCAATCATAAATGCTTTTGATAAGCCATAAAGTTTTAGAAAAACGCTCTCTTATCTTCCCTCTTTGAATTACTCAATCATTCATTTCTTTCAAACAAATTACCATCCACAACATGGACTGCCTTGAGTCTCGAGTTGCATCCTGGTTACCACACCATGTTGTGACAAAACTGCTTTCTTTTGATACAGTCAACTGGGGGATAAGACCGCGCTTCAAGGCATAAAGAAGGCTGGCCACCTTGTTCACCTGGAAAGGCCCTGTGTTTATACCCGCTGCCTTAAGCAATTCCTTGCCCTCGTCCATGCTGAAGGCAACCAAGAGTGATCAAACTCACATACTTCATATTCCATTTCAGAATTGTGAACTTGCATTACATTTTATTTATCGTTTGGAAATTGAATAAAGTATAAAGAAATCTCAATTTCAATGCTGTTTGGCATACAAGCTAAGATTACTCTAAGATCAAACTCTCTAAGATCAACACTGGAAGCTTTTGACAGAAATAGGGAAGGTCTGTTACATGAAAACTGTAAAACAAACTGGGCGCAGCCATCTGACTCCACAGTCAAGCAGTGGAGGTTGAATGTGATTCCTGTGCAAACTAGTATCTGCCCCGCAGCTGAACATGACCTGGATTCATGACAAGAAATCATGATATTGAATGAACAAAATGTTGATAGCCACTGCAACATCCTACTCTGGAACAACATTCACAGAATTCATCTGAAAGACCATTGAATTTCCTCGAGAGTTCTTCCTTTGGTCTCAGGCACCCATAGGATCGCAAAAACTAGACTGAAGGCGCTCACAACCGCATAGATGGTAAAGGTCCCTAGTGAAGGTGAATTATGACTTATTAGATTGCTATGATCACAGCATGCACGCGCAGAGAGAGAGAGAGAGAGAGAGAGAGAGATCAACCTCCACTGCTCCAATTTAAAAGCAAATTGGCAGTCATTGTAATTGCCCATGACGTCAACCAGTTGAGAAGTGTCGCAGCGCTACCGGCAAGACCCTTGATATTAACAGGAAGTATCTGCAAACGCAAAATAGTAAGCAATGAGCATCTAAAATAAAATTTATCGTTTCAAGTAAAATTCGTGACAGCAGACCAATTACAATGTATAACTTCATCATTCAACAAAATTTTGCACCATCATTCTAAAGCTTGGGTATGTTAATGCATCAGGCTTGGGGCCCAGCTTGATTTGAACAATGATTTTTATGATTTTATCATGAATACCTAGCCAAGTGGTCTAAATTATATAAAACTGGTTCAAGCATAAGATCTTGTCTGCTTCTCCCATTGTTCAACTTTCAGTTCAACGGTCCAAGTTCATTTTATGCTTCTCCCATTCTATTTTTTTTTAATATTCTATTCTTTTTTTCTTAAATACATCAAATAGTCCATCTAATTAATAAAATTGCTGGATGGAAAAGCGGTAACCAGTGTACTGGTTCATAACTACGCTACTCTTGAAAATTTTCTATCTTTGCAATTACATAGGATCTCATCTTTTCTAGCTATGAATCAAATAGAAACAGGTATTTCAACCTCTACTTGGCTTCACAAAATATTATTAATCTCTTCTCTTTTCTTCTTTACAAGGTCATTTTTTAAACAGAAAAGTGGCATCAAAACCCTGGCAGGAAAACAGAGTACTAAAAGGGCAAGTAAGATCGAACTCTTTGCCCAATGACAGAAAATTGGGCAATCTTGATGATAAACTGGCACAGGATTTGAGTGGGAATAAAAGCTCTAGGTTTCATAGTGGTAGGGCAAGTAGGGGTAAACTACTTGATTCTACAAATTTAAATCATATCTGCAAGTAAATCAAAATTGAACTACAAAAATAGAAGCAACAATTCTATATCAAAACCTACTCTATGGTCAAAGTGAGCATGGTGGATTGAATTTTCATGACTCTAAAAGGGACAGATAAAATTCAAGTTAGATTAAATTCTGGAACAGGACTGAGCTTTGGTGCAGAATGAACTAGTGAGTGAATAAATAGGTTCTCTTTTCTCAAAGGTAGGTTTAGATATTAATGAGAATATCAAATTAAAAGGTTCTGGAAGTTCTAAAATTAATACAGGAGAAAAATATCTGAAACCGAAAAACAGATTAATTACTAGTATATATGAACAAAAAGGATAATTGGATGAAAGTTACAACCACATACAAAGAGCTTAGGTGTCTTGAAAGAAATGAGTTATCACCGTTGCAGAAGGTGACAGAATCTCCCAAATTAATATTGAACCCAAGCGAATATTACAAGAGAACCAACGGCCTAGGAACATGATTGATTTCTTGTAACTTTATAATTCAAATTACTAACAGGAAAGAACACCTTTCTCCAATGGAAGCAAGAGCTCTACACATACAAGAAAAGAAGACCTCCTAAGGAGACAAGTGGCAACTCTTATAAGGATTCAGCTAAGCACTGAAAGAGTGCGTCTGTGTTTAAGGAAAAATCAGAGCTCCACAAAGTATTGCATGAATAGACACCAATCACTCTATAACTTGATTGTAGTTACTCTAGGACCTCTGAATCCAACCAATAGCTACAAAGGATCTCTAAACAATAATCCCAGTAAACGAAGGACTCTAGAGCCAAAACGAAAGTAGTCCACAAAGTTATTCCAACAAATAAGACAAATTAAACAATACATGGTTGACTATTAACTTTGCGATGCACACTCCCCCATCAACCCAGTCTTAATCAACCAGTCAGTCAAAAAAGATCCTTTTCTACAATCAACAGCCTGTGCATCAAGTTGACACTCCCCTAGATAGAAAGAACTGATTCCTCATACTCATTTTCATCAGTCAGTTACCGGTTCTCATTCCATGAAATCTGTTCAATCTTGAGTACAATATCGTTCACATTTGCTACAATCAATCAATGATTGAAACAATGCACTTCTTGTCTTCAAAACTTTGTTGTAAAAGTAGCGTTCAGGATTGTGCCCTTAGCAAAGCTCATTAGCAATGACATCATTTTTATTATACCTTCATGATAGAAATACTAACAATATCTTCCTCGTCTCATTATTTGCATGGTTTCATAGTCTCCTAGGTTTGAGGGTGTACTCTACTTTCAAGATGACCAAGTGGCACCAAGTTTATTGGGTCTTTAGTTGCCTAGGCAATCCAAGCAATTTCTTGGTGTCAAGCTAGAAAAAGAAGTTTCATGATGGTTCATAAAAAACAAGGAATCATATGAAGAAGCACCAGATTAAAAAAAAAAGGAAAAAGAAAAAGGAAAGAGAATTATAAGGTCAGAAAACAAATGCAGGACGAAAAAGAGAAAAAAGAACAAGGAAGGTTCATCAAACAAGAAATGATGAGAAAGACAGATTGCAGGTTCAACTAAACAAGAAGCTATGAGAGAGAGAGAGAGAGAGACTGAGAAAGAGATTGGAAAATTTAACCGAACTAGAATGAAAATAGTAAATAAGTGATGTGGATGATGAGTAAAGGGAGTGAGACATGTACCAAATGAACAGAAGGAAGAAGAAGAAAAACAAGGAAGAGTAATTGAATAATTTATATGAATAACTAAGTTATAAATCTTATAACACAAGAAATTGTTCAAGAATATACATCGACTAATAAGATTAAGAAAATCACACAGCTTATGGTGGGCATTTAACTCATTTAACCGACCAGGCACCTAAATATCTGCAAGTTGCATAGCCTAGCAAAGCCCTAGGCAGCCTTTGCCTCAGAAACCATGATGACAGTCAAGTGTTCAGCATTCAAGGACCTCCAATTTTTTTTGCAAGTCCTTATCCCCAATAAGTGCAAAAGCAATAAGCTGTAGCATGATCAAATCAAGGGGGGAAATTATCATATACTTGTACCCTGTGTGAATTTTTATTTTGACAATTAAAAGGCATTACATTTGCAAAAGATATGGATGGAATGCCAAATTGCATTCCTTGCCTCAAGAAGTTTTTGAAAAATGAAAAAGGAAACATTATCATGATTCTTTCTAGGTTATTACTTTATTCAAAGATGGTTCTTTTCTGAGACAAATCAAATAATTCATAGTTAACTCTAATTTTGCATGGTAGACTACCAAGAAGGATGAGTTCACATACCTCAGACATTATGACCCATGGAATGGCTCCCAGCCCAAGAGAAAAGGAAATGACATAAAACTGAAGGAACATAAATGGCTCAAATGACCAAAAAGAACATTAACTCTACAGATTATTTAAGGAAATCCATATTTGACATATAGCAACATACCACAAGTCCAACCAATGCGAGCACGCTCAGCGTAAAATTAAGGTCAGAATCTTCAGAAAAAACATCCTGTTTTAGTATAATATAGAGAGCATGAGGAAACAATATCATCTTTAAAAATAAAAAATAAAAAAAAAAGAGGACTCAATATGTGGTTATGAAGTCTAAGCATGACCTAAAAACAAAAAATTAATAATGACCAACATCAACCAACAAATTTATACAAAACATATAAAGCAGAACCGAGAGCACATATAATCTGCAAAACAGCAACCTAACCTTCAGATAAAATGCAACAGCAACAATGATAAGACTGATAGTCATTCCAGCAGTGGAAATCTGCATCCAGTAAAACAAATTTTTCATCCTTTGTAAACAGAAATCAATCCACATAAAAGAAAAAGAAAGGAAAAGGAAAAAACTCACTATAAGAAAGAGACGTCGACCACCTTTATCCAGCAACCAAGTGGTAACTCCAGTGGCAACAACCTGAACAACATTCATTGCTTTTAGGTGCTAAATAATAAATCAAACATATGGCACTCAAGGAAATCATAAATAATATTTTTGAGAAAAATCATAACCTATCTGTTACACTTCTGAATCAAGAATATTTTGTTACCTGAATAGCACCAAGCCCACATGTTGCTAGATTACTATCTGTAAGCCCTGTTTAAGACACAGAATCTGAGTTTGAAAACTTAAGAAGCGATAACATCTTTCAATAATGGATAAGGTCATAAAGCACTACCTCTTTTTTACCTTATTCTGCTGAGGGGACAAAAATTTTCACACATGCAGGAGTATAATAAAATAATGCAATGTCAACAAATAAAAAGCCCACATCTATAGAACGATAAGTACCAAAGTACACCAGATCAAAATACTAAACGAGTAAAGCCAGTCATCAGAACTGCAGGTCAAGTATACACTCCAGAATAAATATAAACAATCAATGGATTGTTATTGCGTGAGACAGAATGGAATGAGAGTCATAAAGGAGCTCAGAGACAGTTTTCAGGTGGAGACATGGCATAAAAGCTAGCATTACAGTGACCTGCCAAACCAAATGGCACACTCAAGCAGCAACTTGCCTTGAATCCATAATGTCTTATTTTGGCAAAATTCAGTTCGGTTTGCCTGAAATTTTGATAAATTTTGACTGACAATGTGAGTGTCCGTAAACATGAGTATCTTGATTCCAGACAATATGTGTGAATTTGATCTAGGAAACAAATTGCCAAAATGAACAAAGTGCTTTCACATAAATTACCAGGAAATAGAATGAGGACCTTAGAGAAAAATATAGCAAGTAGCAATGCATAAGAAATATAAATTTCAAAGACATGCTAGCACTAATCAACCACAGCACAATAACATGAATGGCTAGTGAAAACTACCAGATGATAGAGAGTTGAAAAAGGAAAGGAAGTTTAAATTTGACTTGAAACTTAAACAGTGAGAAGTAGAGAGCATCAACTGGCTGAGTTGGTGGAATCTCCCAATGTTAAGACAGGAGACCTGGGATCAATTCCTGCCATCACAGCATTCTAGGAGGGGTTTCCACCTTAAAAGTTATCTTTTTTGGGGAGACTCAACCATCTTGGATAAGCAAAAAGCAAGAGACAGTTTTCTAGTGCTGAAGCAAAGTACCATGCCCCGGCATATATACTACTAGAAAGATTGTATGGGTGACTTTTTGATTGCAAGTTTCGTTTGAAGGCCCCAATGCCTATTTTTTTCACACCATTCAAATTGTGTCCAATCCAACTATTTGGGTCAGCTCCTCCTTTGAAGAGCTTTTCTCACCTTCCACCACTCATATAGTCATTTTTCTAGTCCATTGACCTACTAAGAGGAAAGAAAGGTACCTCCCTTCTCCAAGAGAGTCAAAGTTGAAAAAGTGAAACTTGGTGTTAGAGCCAAAAGCGTCGGACAAGATGTTTCAGGATCTCCTTCTTACAAGTACACTGAGTCTCGTATCTCAAAATATCTTTCTATCCATCTCTAAATCTTGAGGCCCGAAGCATGACCCTTATCAAATATTAGTCCTACGAATCTAATTTTTTCAAGCACTGGTAATTGGCTGGGGTCAGGGAAAAACTTATGCTATTTTGGCTGGACATTAGGTTGTTGACTAGTCAAAAATATGGCCAGTCATATTTTTCTAATTGCTAGGACTAACTTAACTGCCCAACAGTTGATGAGACAAAGCATAGAACATGCCAATTTGGAAGATATGAATGATCAAGCATTCTATTCATCAGAACGAAAAAAAAGGTGGCATGCACAAAAAAGAAGTTTAGAAGAAATCAAACTTTTGCACTAGAGCAAATATGTCTTAGGAAACATAATGATTCGGTCATCAGTAGTGGGAACATGACCAATTTTTCATTTACTAGTTCATCAAAAAGTACCGTAGGGAGACCAAGCCAATCAAACCCAATTCAACATCTTGGTTAAGACAGAATGACAAAACATGGTTAGAACAACATGCCTACTAAATCTTGCATTAGAGAAATATAAGGTGGACCAGTTTGGTGACTTTCCAAAGACTGAATCTCATATCCACTTAGACCAGCCTTGGCTCTAAGATGGGTTTCCATAAGACTATAGCTGCAAGACTTTGAAGAGGCAAATTGGAGGAACTGTTAAGATTGATTCAGCACCTTTTTTCTATCTGGTGTTTACTGGATTCCTGCAGCAAATTAGTTCTCTAGTGTTACTAGTGCAACCAGAAAGTTAAAAGGAGCCTTAACTAGTTGCTACGATATGGTTAATGTAATACAAGAACTTTTTTTTTTGGGCAAAAAGCAGGTAAGAAGACAGATCACAGATTGTTTGGAGTGTGAGAAATTGGAAATGGCAGTTGAGAATTGGAAGGCAAACTTGAAGAGATTAACCAAATAGTTTTCTAGTTAAACTGGGTCTGAGGTACTGGGTCAAATGGGTTTCTCTGTCCTTTAGCGAAATGTCTTGCCATGTTGTTTCTCTATTACAGAGAAAACTTAAGAGAAGTTCGGAGATGATATTTAGAGTTTACATTTTACAAGGAAAGATTTACCACAGTTATGCTTTCACAACTTCGCAAGAAATATAACAACAATTTTCTCACATATTGTTGTTTTCTTTTACCAGTTTGATCTTCTTCCTCAGGTTGAATAGTGAAGCAATTTTATGCTACAATCTCTTTGATCTGAAATAGGTTAAAACCGAGCTGAATGGAAAAAAAAGATTCATGTAACCGACCTCAACTAGTTTGGAATTAAAGCTTTATTGTTGCTGTTGTTGTTGTAATAAAAGGAGTCTTTAAAAACAATGATCGATTGCTGAGTCCAGGTAGAACTTCTAATCCACAAGAGTCCAATTAGATGACAAAATTGGATTATGATGAGCCCTAATGCAATCAAGTTTTTAAATGCATCACGGTTTCTTCACGAAACAGGCCACCATACTATCCTACCCCATCCTGGCAGCCATCTTGGCGAGTACCCCATTAGGTACTAGGGCTAAAAGCAAATCGACTACAAATTGGATGTGAGTACATCCATATTTATAGCCATTTATATTTGGCAAATTTGAATGTGGATATTAATAAGACGCAAAATTTTATATCCATATTTGTTTTAAATGGATACAGATACATATCATATACTAACAAATATATATTCGGGCCAAATAGTTAAACTTCATATCCATAAAATCAAAGATTTCATCGAATAATCAGTAGCATGCCAATTTGATCATTTATTTTGCTTAAAAGTTCATTAGAACTATGTAAAAATAAAAAGGATTACAAAGAGAATTGGATATTTAAATACGGATCGGATAATTGCTTATCCATATCCACATTCATTTTCTTTAATATATGGATATTAATTGGATGTATAAATTTGTAGCCATATCCAAATAGATTTGGATATAGAAATGGATCCCATTGGATATTATCTATTCCACTTTCAACCTTATTAGGTTCTTTCCATTCCTCCACCCTTCTTTCCTTTAATTTTTCTCTTTGTTTGTTTCTTTTTCTTATTTCTTTTTATCTTTTTTCTTTTATTTATTTCTTTTCTTTTCTTCTTCCTTCCTTCACTTCATTGTTTCCTTTATCTTCTTCTTTCTTTCCATTCTTCCTTATTTTCTTCCTTTCTCGCTTTTTCTTCTCCCTTTCCTTCATTACTTTCTTTAATTTTTCCTCTTCTTTCTTTTCTTTCTTCCTTTTTTTCTTCCTTTCTTTATCTTTTTTCTTCCTTTCTTTTTTTCTGTCTTTCTTCCCTTTCCTTTTATTTTTTCTTTTCTTTCTTTACTTCCTTTCTTTCCTCTTTCTTCTTCCTTTCTTATGTGGATGGATCTCAGAGTATCGTATCCATCCCAATTCTCATTTTTACAACCGGTATGCCCCCGCCTCACTAGGATTTGAAATCATAGTTGCAATAGTTGCAATCGAGCAGAGCAGGTATTACGGAAAATACCTCTATATGCATATCCATTAGAAAAATTTATATCCGTAACTGCTACGGGTATAAAATTTTGTATTCATACTCATGAGGATTATATAATATCCATACCCACCTCATTACTCATACCCGTTCCTGTTGTCTGTTCTAAACTCCATTGCATTCGTTTCATGTTTTTCTTCCTTCAAATTTCAATTCCAGGCTGAGGCCTAAAATAATTATGGGCTACTTTCTTTTTTCTCCTTAATTTCAGACTGGACAAATGGATCAAGTCAAAAAAAATTATGATCTATGCTTGCCTATAAAATTTTTCATTGAAAGTTTGAAACTATATTAATAAATAAGAATAATTAACTAAATTTACTAACGAATATAGTGGGTAATGGATGGGGTGGGGATATCTTTACATCCATACCTATCTCATATCCATGATAGATATTGCCATATGTCCCCATCACCATACCCATACCCATTTTTTTGACCTCCATACCCATCCTAAATGAAGTGAAGGCGGATGGGTACCCGTGTGTTCAAAAGAAATTGACATCACTAGTCCATGCTTCCAAAAGAGTTATAAATTTGAATAAGCAGTATACCATAATGTGAGGTGTGAAGTCATGCCAGATTTAAATGTTTTGGACATACCAGCAGCTTTAAAAATAGTGCCAGCATAAAATAAGATGCCATTGATTCCACTTAGCTGCTGCAATACAAGTAGACCAATTCCTATCTGTAGAATTACAAGACATGGAAATTCCTCATTAGAAGAAAGTTATTGCCAGTAAAAGAGAGATGGATTAAACTATAAGTGAAAGCGTGCAAATTTACCATAAGGGGAAGTTTATATCTTCTTTGTTTGAGATCTGAAAACCGGATTGTAGTCCTTCTTCTTGATGATGCCACTGATCTCTGCACAAAATAAGTTGAACTTTAATATTCTAGAAGGTAGCCCATAGCTGGACTACATTCTCATAGCTTTTCACTGGTTCATATACACACACCGCCTTGCAAAAAAGTTTCAATGAATCTATATATAATTATGATGGCTACAAGATGGATGGAGCTCAAGGCAATACCTTGATTTCATTCACTTCTACAGTAATGTCAGTATCAAATCCCCTCAACACTTGTAGGGAAGCTTCAAAATCTTCCATCATGCCCATTTTTGCCTGGATTTAGGAAGATCAATTATATAAAGAACCTCTCATTCTTGTGGAATCAGCAATTACCTCATGAACCTTACCAGCCACCTTGGAGATTCCGGGATAAAAAATAGACCAGGTATGAGGATTGTGCATGGTAAGATTCCTGCAAACCATGAAAAGGCCAAAAATCAATTGATCGGCACTTCTGCTGATTGTAAAGATGTGTGGTACTTGCAGCTAGATGATCCATTAGCAGATTATTAGAAATAAAGTACAAATCAAATTATGGATTTATTTTCACTTTTCTAATACAACACAAACATCCACATGATAATACCATTTCCAGGGCACCATGATTATGAAGACAACTGTGCATGATCAAATAATATCATCTATTTATGATGAATTCCAGATAAGAAGAAAGGGGAAAAACGATAAAGATACAGGAAAACATCATCAATTTTATGTCAAGGTACTAATAACAGTTGGACTTTACCTATCACTGCAAGCAACCTCCACTGAACAAACATACCTAGCAGATAAGCAATCAAAATTCCAATCGTTATAGAGAGCTGCAAAACAAGGTGGGCTTCATAAATACAATGCAAATTCAAAGCTATTTCTATCCAAGAACAACCATATTAAAAGAACAGGAAATTGAGAAGCACAGACCAACCTGATTCACTGACCCAAGGCCACCCCTCATATTCTGAGGAGCTATCTCTGCTATATATACAGGCACCTGAAAGCATAGAACTGAGCATAGATGAAGCGAACCAATCCACATATACACGTAATCCGTTCATAACAGTTGGGATCAAGAATTGTGTAACAAACCGTATAGGAGATGACGCCGACTCCGAAACCTTCCAGCAGCCGGCCCATGTACAAGAAGGACGAATCCTGCGTGGAAAAAGAAGAAAATGCATCCATTAAACTTCTGAATTCACGGGTAAAACCAATAAGCCATGAACTCAATCAACCACTCACTTTTGCAAATGAAATGGCGAGCCAGCCAATGATATTAGGAATAGAAGCAATCATCAGCGACTGCAAGACACCCACCATTATTCAGCAAACACCAAAAGATTGGACTTTGATGGTCCCGAAAGAGTGGAAAAGACATATAGATCGAAACTTCAATTCGGTAAGCACCGAAAGATTAGGTTTAAAATGTCCAGAAAGAGGATAAAAACGAAAAAGATCAAAGCTGCCTAACCCCTTTGCGCCCGATATACTCCGCGATCTGTCCGCTGGCTATTGCTCCCACCATGGCGCCCACGTTCGAAAGCGAGCCAAAGATCGAAAACTAACACAAGCCAAAAACCAATCAAAATCGGTAAAACTTCGATCCAGAGTAGAAGGAAGAGAAGAAGGCAAGGGATAAAAGGGGAGGGATGGCTGGCTGGCTGACCTCGGAGAGGGAGAGGTCGAGGTCTTTGATGATGTCGTCCTGGGTAGGGGAGGAGTAGCCCCCAGTGAAGCCGAATTGGATGGGGCCGAGGGCGACGATGAGGGTACAAAGTACGACGGAGACGGAGGAGTCCCGGATGACGGACGCGGAGGAGCTGAGCTTATCCATCAAGCTCGACTGCCTCGATCCCATCCCCATACGGTACCAGCTTCCCGTGTGGAGGAATGGCTTCCTGAGGTCCCCCCTCCCCTCCTCCCCACTGCTATCTTCCCTAAAACTCATCCTCTCTCTATCTCCCTCTTTCCCCCCTCCTCCTCCTCCTCCTCCTCGCTCGCTTCTTCTCCTCTTCCTATAAGACTAAAAATCTCGTATGTTTTCCTCTCGCTCTCTTGATCTCGCTTTCGCTCTCGCCCACTGTTTGATATCGAAGACGAAGAGGCGAGAAGCAGCGGCCGGGAAGTGAGGTTGAGAGAAGGCAAGTAGAAGAGCCAGAGGACCGGGCGAGATGGGGCGTGGGATCAGTCAATATCGTACTACGCGGCCCAATTAGGGAACCAAAACGTCTATCCATGCCACATGGCGCGCAAGAGTGTACTTCTACGCCATGGCCACCAATTGTCAAATGAAACGTGCATACAGAAGTTTTTTTTCGGGTTCGGACCCGGCGGACCACAGATGGGTGAGCATGGACCGCTGCCCATCGGTTAAATATCGTGATTTTCCTGATAAGATCGCTGTTGATAAGGTGACCAACCGTTTGGTTCGAAGTAATTCAATGATAGGATCACCTATATACATAATATATTAACATAAAACCTACAATTTTAACCTAACAAAATATAAAATATTTTTAAAAAAAATTATCATATAATTATAAAAGATTCCTTTCATTTCAATTAAAATACCTATAATACAAATATGAAGCTAATCAAACAAAAATTATTAATTAAATTTAACAACACAATCGCCTCAAACGTGCACCAAAAGAGGGAAGAAAGATATAATAAAAAAAATAATTATAATTTTTTATTATATAAAAAAATATTTTTTTTTGATGATAAATATAAAAAAATTTATCTGTAAATTTAGATACAAATTACTATCATTAAGGTGTTCAATATTCTCAGATTTTATAGAACCATAAATCACGACGAAAATGTAAGTATCAAATTAAAAAAATTTATGATCTTTCTAATAATAATTCAAATATCATCCCACATCAAATATTTATCTCCAGAAATTTTGGGAGCAGAAAACAAGGCTTCTAATTTTGCAAGGATTTGCATTTACTTCTTGCAAATTATTGCAGTGCTTATCCATTTTGTCTGGCTCTGTTACAAAGCACATCAACTGGATGACGTGTAGTGTTGTTAATGTCTTGCATGAATCGACTGAACGAACTTCTAGCCTCCAGCTGCCAGTCGTGGACGGCTGTTCGAGGCCGCCATTTACCTTCCATTCTCCTTCCGCGGTCCCACTCCATATTAAATGATTAGCAAGAAAATATAGTTTTAGCCCCCCATCTTTCCCTTCAAATATATCGCGATCCTCAAACCTTTTTCATGGTACAAATTAACCCCTTATGCTTTAATAAATTTACATTTTTAATTTATCATTATGTAAAATTAAAATTAATGAAATAATAAATATTGATTAAACAAAATTTTAGAACACATACTCTTATCAAGATGATCTACCGTTTGTCAATTTTAATTAACTTTATGTATTAAAATATTAGATATATAATATTTTTTAAATATAAAAATTAAATTATAATTATTAAAAATTTAATGATCAAATTTGAGAGAAAGTTTTAAGAATCAAAAACATACTTTAATCTAAATGATTTTGATGGGACCGCCTAACACACGGTGAGAGTAATTATAATCGTTGCCATTGTGATCATCTATTGCGGTGCTGCTTCTATTGTTTAATTAATCCCATGAGCTCATGTATGTTTGATTGGAATTTATTTATTTATTTTTTTTATTTATTTATTTATTTTTTTAAGTCCAAGATCAAATAACGCTTACCTAACACGCACGAGAAACTTGCTTGGAAATCAGGATTCATACCAAAAGAGATAAACTATGAATTTATTGTATTTGCAGCAGCGTATTTTGCAAAGCTTGCTAAAATTTTGATATTTTTTATATTTTTTTAAAAAAATATTTATTATCATGCAGACTTTGAAAAATAATAATAATAATAATTTTGAAACTCTCTTGGAAGAAAATATCTAATGAGCAATTTTGTTCATCATTATCTATTCGAACTGCCATTGGAATGCAACGTCTCTGCATTGAATGTTTTAGCTCGTTGAGTTTTCCGTGTAAATATATATATATATATATATATAAGTTCATGGAGATTGTTAGGCACTAACAATAATCACAAAGTGTTTCAACTTTCATCTCTCTTCCATTTTTGCGTGTCCCAGTATTTTTCCAATAAAAGTTTCCATGGGACAATCTTTATACCTACACCACAAGAGCAAATTAGATGTAATGTTTTTTATGAGATCTTTGTATGTATACTTTTGCAAGTGTAATTTATTATATATTTATTTCTCTCTAAGAATACCATTTATACACCCTTTAAATCATTATGTTTCTGTATAAATGTCCCTCTCATTGGATTTTTGACTAACAATATTATTAGCTATCACTTTACGTATAAAATGACTTTATTATCCATTTGTATTAATTCAAGTGTCAAAAGTATATAAAAATATATCTCTTACCGTTGAAAATGAGATTTCATCTTCTCCATAGCTATTATTATAAGAGGATAATGTTATTTCAAAATTATTATTTATTAAGTTATCGGCTAAAAATCTAAAGGGAGAGGCATTCATACTAAAATAAAATGATTTGAAGGATATATATAATGATTGATTTGTGGCACTCCAGTGGATTTTTACTCAAATTCAATAAGCTAAAATTTAAGGATAAAGATCCTACATCGATAACCAAAGAATACATATTATTTCATATTAGTTAAACTATCTAAGTTTTTAACGATGAGGTACATGAATTAGATGTCTTTAAATCATATGATTTTATATTTAAATATTTTAGAGGAGTATAACATATCTAATAGCTTTGTTGATATAAGATCAACATTATCTTATGTATATTTGACTATATCATAGTGAAGATTTACTTGAATGTAGCCAAATTAATTTCTTTCTTTACATGTACATAATAATTTTTTAAAAAATATATAATAAATAATATTTGTAGGGGTACATATGTAAAAAAAATTACTTTTTTTTATTAGAAAATAGTAAATTTAGCTAAAAAGAAGGCAATCAAAACTTCTTTTAAGGTCGTATGGTAATCATCATGATGATTTTTCTCAATAATAGGATTATCGGCGATAACAAATATTATGAAAATATAAAATATTCATATATACAATATCAATAATATCCTTAAATTTATTTACATAATATATTATAATAATTATCTTTTCACTTCTACCACACCTAAATATGGCCACTATTTTCACTCTTATGCATTTAATGTGAGATGATTCATATAAAATAACTAATGATCTCGATGAAGGCAATAGAATCACATGCAGTAGTCATCTTGGATAATTACCATCTAGAGAATCATCCAACTAAGTAATTTTATACGCATTCTTGAGGACAAGTATCCAAGATTATCTTCCACGAACTTAGATAAAAAATTAAGACCAAAATGCCCCCATTTATAAAAAAGAACGCTTAATATTATTTTTATATTAATATTATATATTTTATATTATAAGATTATATTATATTATATTATTTATAAACATAATAGCATTATATTATTACGAAACAAATTAATAATATAATATAATATGATAATTATAATATTATAATATCATATTATAATATTATAATATTATATCATAATATAATATTGTAAAAATAATATTAAATTCTAATCTAAATATTATACCAATAAATGATACGAAATAATGATAAACTATTCTGATGGTTGCAAAGTTTATTAAAGATAAGTTTGGTGTTACATGATTAGTAAACTTGGATTGTTATGACATACAAAACAGCTTGTATATATAAGGATCTTTAGCATACCAGATATGATGATTCGAAATCATTAGAATAAAGTTACTATAGGATAAGAATCATCAGTAATTTAAAATCACTATAATATCCCATTTGAGATGCTTGATGCCCTCTTTTAGAGTCTACATTTATAACTTCCATTCAAGGCTATTCTTTTAGTTCATCTTTCCTTAAATTTTCTCTTTAATTAAGGCTATTTGTCTCAATTATCATCCTTATTCTTTAATTGCTGATCAATCCAGCCTATTTTATATGTTTCTCTCTTAACGAACTCATCAAGTCATTTTCTTTATGCATTGGTAAGATAAATTTTTAAAAAATTGACAACTTTAAAAACTTAACCTAATTCTCAAGCAGGCCATATTATTAATGTTTTTCTCTTTTAATATCATCACAATCAATGCCTATTTTAAAACAATCTCTATTTTCAAAAAATAGAAAACTCAAAAAATCGATATCAAATCTCCTAACTCTTGCATTTCCATCTCCTAATTAATCTAGCTACTCTTTTGGTTCATCTTTTCACTGACCTTCTCCTTAATCTATGCTATTTGTGTAAATTATTATCCTTATTTTTTAATTATTTATTAATCCAATCCACCTTATATGCTTCTGTTTCTAATCAACCTATCAAGTCTTCTTTATGCATTGTCAAGGTTAAATTCTTTAAAATTTTAGAATTTTAAAAACTTATAAATGATTTTCAATCGAATGCCATTACCAATGCCTTCCTCTTTCAATGTTGCATGCATGCCTATCTCACAATTATCCTTGAGAATGAGAAACCCAAAGAATTAATATTAAATCATCTAAATTAAACAATTCAACTTAGAATAAAAATTTATTTCAATTACCATGACAATTTAAGTAGTCTTGCATCAAACAATTTATTTTTTCTATGGATGTTAAATTTTATTGATCAAAATAGTTTAATTAGTTATTTAATTAATTAATTTGTAATTTATAATTTTTATATATAAATTAATTATATAATTTTGTATGTAAAAAGAGGGTTTGGCTTGATTATACTTCAGAGGAACTTTAATCAGATCCAATCAAGTCTAGATTTACGTAACGAAAATCTATATTAATGTTTAAAGCCATTAGATATAATTTATTATTTTTAAAAATTATATAATTTAGGAACCCTTGAGTTATGTATGAAAGGATAAAAGAACTGTTTTATTTTATGCTATTTAAATTTCTCAAATTTTTAATCATTTAATGCAGAGGTCTTTAGTTTACATATTTTTTTGTGCATCATTTTAAAGTTGTTAGATTACACCTAATAATTTGGAACTGAATCCTAATGTTTAATATAGATCTTATGAGATTTGGGTGAATGATTTGCCGGGCTACAGCTAAGTAGAGCTCTATGTACACACACCATCCATGCAACAACCACCAGTCAACATGCACTCAACTTGTGGATGTGCATCGACCCATCGCAATCATGCTAGCTTTAGACACGCGCTGATTTGTTTAATAATGAACAGCTATGAAGATGTAAGACATGCTCTCAATTTTGAAAGTGATGTGGAATTTGTATGCATTCATCTTTTTCTCTTGTTACATAAATAAATCCTGTTCCCGTGCCTGTGTCTCTCTTGGCTCATTGGTTGATTGATTGGAGGAGAGATCTCCGCACTGAAAGACGATTGCCACTCATATAGTCGAGGATGCCATCCTAGCATAGCCCTGGCTTGGGCCCTTACAGATGCATGCATGACCATTTAACTTTAATACACATAATGAAAAGGACATCTCGCATTGCAACTGGCATCTCTGGGCAATGCGCCTAAAAGACAAAAATAACCCGAATCCATCTTGTGAAATAGAAATGCTTATCTTCTGCTAATATATATATATATATATATATTTCTCTCTCTGGTGGGTTGGGCAGAGTAGGTAGGGACTGGGAAAGGACAAAAACCAGATGGCTCTTGACAACCCGAGAAGAAGAGAGAGCGTGGTAGGGTCGGATCATGTTCATGATGATTTGAGAAATTAGTATAATATAAAATTCATCGATTTGAAAAGTTGAAGCTAACCTGTTTAATAAAAGGGCGAGGAAGCAAAATACAAAGCCAACTCATTCACCTCTAACCCTAATGTCACTTTGTGTGACGCAATGATGCTCATGTTTCATGGAGTAGTATCTGGATTGCTTTGGTAACTAGAAGAAGTATATATCAAATAGCTTAGGAAATATTTGATCATGACTTTACGCCCAATGGAAATCCAGTTATTTTTTTGATCCAAGATCGAGTGCAGACGTAGAATTGCAATTTGAATTGTTACTGATCGGATGTCAGGTCCGTCACCTTTTCATCATCGCTTGGGACACAATCAAGAGCAGCATAATTCAACATGATATGTGAATATCATTTAAACTCAATATAAGGTAAGTAGGTATGAATTAATCTTAAATAGTTTTATGGTAAAATTATAATGCAAAATTATCAACCTATGTCACTTATCGGCTCATCAACTTAAAAATAACATATTTATAATCTGATTAATTTAAAATTGATGATATTTTTATTTATTAATGTAATTGATTTCTTATAAATGATGAAACTTAAATTGTTTAACTTAAATAATTTAATGTTATTTAAATTTTTTATGTTGACAAGCATTATGTTGAAAAATATATATTTTTATATTAAAAAAAATAAAGTAATGGGTTAGTATTAAATAAGTTATATCTATTCATATTAAGGTGTTAAGTAAATTATGTTTATTCATAATTAATTTGTTAAGTAAATCATGTCATATCAATCTAACACGATCTGTTTATTAAATAAATTACATGTGTCGTATCATATTACTTGCTTAATAACCAAATGAAGTTCATATTAGGATTTTCGACTTGATTAATTAATCATGTCATATTTGTACCGACTCATATAATGTTATACTATTATAAATCGACATATTTTCAATGTAAATCAAATACATTGAATTAGAATCTGAGCAACACCAACATAAAATAAATAATAATTATAAAAAATATTAAAAAATAAAATAAAAAATATATATCAAAAATAATAATTTAAGAGCTGATTGATGGTTCATACCATAAAACTATAACATATTTTTAGAATTCTTCATCTTTTTATTACTCTTTTTTTTTCTTAATATTTAATGATACCATAATTTATATATATATATATATATATATATATATATATATATATATATATATATGTTTATATAAAGAAAAAATTAATTATATTAAAATTTAAGTTTTAGAAAATTAGAAATTAATATTAAAAATTAGGTGTATTCTTTTTCTTCGAATCGTCTGATCCTGTCTCTCGTTCGTTCGTTCGTTCGTTCACTATCATATGAGATTTAGGTGGACTTCTCCAGCTGTAAAGAGCGAAAGAGATGAAAGGGAACCAGAGCACAAAGTTTGTCTGGGTTAAAATTTAATTTCTAACAATGATGTCCAACAACCATCGGTTCGAGACTATCGGACACGTTAGGACGGCACCAATTCCCACCTCTAGTCACAACGCGTGAAGCCGGGAAGGCCAGTTACGTGGCACGGTATCGGGTTGGGGTGTCACGATCCATGGGTGCTGGACTGCTGGCCGAACCAAGCGGGTTGTCAGGCCCAGCCGCCCAGATTGGTCCCCTAACGAAGCCACATCGCAGCCATCGTCTTCGTGTGGCCCAGGACATGGCCCGTGACGATTGCCAACAAGACGTGTTGCCATTGCTTCGACGTATCCACGAGAAGAGGTTTCGGTGTTTCGTTTTCTTCCTCTATTTTTATTTTATTTTTTAACCTTTTAAAACTCCAGGTGCAGGCCTTTTTGTCCAGGATATTTTCCCCTGTCAGACGTCAGAAGGACAACAACGTGGAACACGCAAACATTTTCATTTATTAGATTGCATGATTTCAAATATTATATTTAATTTATTTATAAAAATATTTTTTATATAATTTCATATATTATATTTTAATTATTATATATTTTAAATATTATTAATATATATTTAAATTTAAAATATTAAACTTAATTATTTAAATATTTTAAATTTATTCAAATTTTTTCATATGAATATAATTAAGTGTAACAGATTAAATTAAATAAATAATAATTATATATAATATTTTAAATCATATGATGCAGTTTGATAGCTTAAATTAAATAATAATTATTTATTTTTTATTTTAAAAATAAAGCCCATTATAACTGTTTGATCTTCAGTATCTGATGCTGTGCAGGAGCCATGCTTACGAGGAGAGCACGGATGTTAGTGATCACGCGAAGGGAAGCATGAATGGCTGTATATGGTTGCATGAGGCAAGCATCAACTTTCAAGATTACAATTTCCAAATGGTTGGGTCACAGCTTCCACTTGGTATCCCGGACTGAAATTTTGCAGCCCAATCCAACCCCTTCCACAAACTAAATTCAAGTCTGATGGTGTCAGTTTCAAGTTGGGTTGGATTGAACATACTAGGCTTTAAGTTATAAAAGTAATGTATAACGGGAAAAATTTTGAACATTTTTTCATCAAATAGATTGGTGATAGTTGAATTAAATCTTATTTATCTATATTTATATCATTGTTGAATTCAGTGTGGCTGATGTTGGCAAGCAACCTAGTCTATGCAGGAAGAAGAAGAAGAAGAAGAAAGAAGTAAAAGAAGAAGGCCAGGTTACTAATACTAAGTTATAGTCTAACTCCCACCATGAGCAGTTTCTTGAGAAATAGTTTTGAGGCCAAGGTATATCGAGAAGAAAGCAGGATGGGAAAGAAAAACTCTCTTTCTCTTCGAAAAACTGCTACATCCATTCTTAATGAAAAGCAAAATAGCTTGAGCAGAAATCAAAAAAAAAAAAAAAAAAAAAATCTTGTAACCACTTTTTTTACTGTGATTCCATATCACAATCAATATGTGCTTAGTATATGAGAATGACAAAGCCTTTTAATTCATAAACTTTCATATTTAAATAACTTGTCTATCCTATTTTTTTTTATTCAAAAGTACAAAAATATTAAAGTAGTTTTTAGAGTTTAATTAAGAAGTTTTTAAAAAGTTTTTTTCGAAAACAATGTTTCAATTCCATTCGTTTAAAGTTTTATTTAGTATTTTTTACTTTTTTTTTTTTTTATCATTCCCTTATGCTCTTAAACTTTCTTTGTTTACGGTACCATTTATATATAGCTGAAAGTATTATGAAAAAAATCAACTCTTTTTAATAGAATAAAAAAAGTATGCTATATGAAATATAAAATTAAATTCGATCTCTACCCAACCTAATTATAAGGGTTGAACCCAACCAAGATTCAATTTAGTGTATTGGGCTTCTCTATTTAAGTTGAACCCAATAAATAATGTTGCACCTTACTAATCATCGGAATTAACATGTATCTTTACATAACATGTGTACATGTATACACATAAGTATGTGCAACAAGTATGTACACACATGTGACCTGATGGGAACATTTGACAACACTTTGCAGCCAATAAATGCTCATAAACTGTGAACCAAGGGTTAGAATTGTTTGTATTGCAATGGTAGAGAAGTTGCATATTAACAACTAAATAATGATTATAATTTAACTCTTATTTTATTTCAAAAGTTGCTACACAGTAAAAATTCATAGTTACGTTTTTATCAATGAAAACGCCAATATTATATATATATATATATTGGTATATAAATAAAAAAACAACAATGATGGCAACAAACACCACTTTCAATAACAGCAAATAAAACCGCGGATTTAGAATCCATGAAAGTTCATTGAATGAGTCATGGATTACTAGTAAAAAACTTATAAGTTCTCAAAAAAAAAAAAAAGTAGTTAGAGAAAATACGAGGAGAAAGTCCAGGGCTGTATCATAATTACAAGAATATTCTTACCATGTAACAAAGTACAAGCAAGAGGTTTACGGGCATATTTGATCAATTCAAGAATGTGATCTCTCTGTTATCTTCCATGTGCTCTTCTTCATCTTTTCCAAACATTATACATTGTTTGCGTCCTGGTCTAAATGCCAACGTCAGCAGGCCGGGTCTATACAGTACGAGGATGATACGAAGAAGGACAGAGATAAAAAAAAATAAAAATAAAGTAAAATACGCAGTACAAATAAGTAAGCGAGGTGGGGGCCAGGTAAACTGGATGCATCCCAGCAGGACCGGGATGGTTGCTCGCATGGTCTCGTAAACAGAAAAATGACCCACCAATCACTCAGATCCCCTCTCCATGTCAGAATCATCAAAACCCAGCAGTTCAAGCACGCCTCCAAGCGGAACACCAACCAACCGTAAAAAAACTACCCTAAAATTTACCTCTAAATATTCGAGAATACCCTTATCATTAACTCTTAGTCCCAGAAACCTGCAGGGCTTTCAAACCAGACCGGTATGGGCAATCAAGTCATTTCATTCTTCACGCCCGGGGGGTGAAACCTGGAGTCAACGGTAAAGGAGCGGCCCTCTCTCATTATTGTATTAGCTTTTTAATTTTTGTTAATTTTTCCGTGAGGGATGACCCAAGGCCTCTGGCCGCAACCCCACCCCCTGCCCGATCCCCATCCCCCCGACCTCCGCCTCCACCCCAACCCCGACCCCCGTCTGCTCCTCTCCGTCTCTCCGCCCATGGGGGAACAGTCCCTCTCCCAACCCCACCTCTCCACCGCCCCCTCCACCGCTGCCCAAGAATCGGCCGCCGCCTCCCCTTCCCCCTCCACGGCCGCCGCCGCCGCCTCCGCCTCCGCCTCCTCCACTTCCGGTGCTAAGATCTCCTTCCGCCCTCGAAAGATCCGCAAGGTCTCCTCGGAGGGCGACCCCCAACAGGACTCCTCCGCCGCCCCTGCCAAGAAGGCTGCCAACAGCCGTGCTCCACTCCTCCGTGTCGTCCCCCGGCCCCTCTCCGCCGAGGGGGAGATCGACGCCGCCCTCCGCCACCTCCGGGTGGCTGACCCCCATCTCGCCCGCGTGATCGACGCCCACGAACCCCCGACCTTCCAGTGCCTCCACCCCCCCTTCCACTCCCTTGCCCGCAGTATCCTCTACCAGCAGCTCGCCTTCAAGGCCGCCGCCTCTATCTATGCTCGCTTCCTTTCCCTCTGTGGCGGCGAGGCCGGCGTCGTCCCTGAGGCTGTCCTCGCTCTCACCCCCCACCAGCTCCGCCAGATCGGTGTCTCCAGCCGCAAGGCCAGCTACCTCCATGATCTCGCCCGCAAGTATCACGGCGGCATCCTCTCCGATGCCGCTATCGTCGCCATGGACGACCGCTCCCTCTTCACCATGCTCACCATGGTCAAGGGCATCGGCGCCTGGTCCGTCCACATGTTCATGATCTTTTCTCTCCATCGCCCCGACGTCCTCCCCGTCGGCGACCTCGGCGTCCGCAAGGGCGTCCAGATCCTCTATGGCCTCGAAGACGTCCCCCGCCCCTCCCAGATGGATCTGCTCTGCGATCGCTGGCGGCCCTACCGCTCCGTTGGTGCCTGGTACATGTGGCGCCTCGTAGAGAGCAGGGGTACCCCCACCATGGCTTCCGTGGGCACCGGAACTGGAATTCCGATCACTGGAGGAGAAGGAGGAGCTCCGCCACAACAGCAGGCTCAGCTCGTTGACCCTATTCAGATGCTCCCGAACCTAGGGTGAGAGATAGCTTCGCATACTACTAGTCTGCTTAGATTCTTCGTCACAGCTGGCTTGTTGAGGTGGCTCTCGATCTTTGCTTATACTTCTTCTATTTAATTGGCTGAGTTGCTGCCTGTTTTCTTCTGGTCTTCTTCTGCTTCATAATGTGTTATTTGTTGGATGCCAATGTTGTATTGATCATTAACTAGCAAACTTCCAAAGAACTGCTTTCAAGACTCCTATTTATAAATGATAGATTGGCATTTCCTCTGCTCATGTAGTTTTAAAAGGAAAAAAAAAAAAAAACACCTCTTAATAGATATTGCAGTGTTTGGTACTTGTTTCGTACCCATCAGCAGTTATAGATGGTAAGCTTTGTTTAGGATTGCTTTTGGTAATGAACCTACGCAAATCTAGACCAACTAAAATGGGTTATTTCTCTAGAAATTGAAAGAGCTGCAAGCAGATCATATCTCCAACAATAAGTCACCTAACTTTGTCAGAAAATGCACCATCACTTTGTTTCCATCTTCTGTAAAATACATCCAGGGAAATGCAAGCGATTGTTTCAGGGATCTCTTGTCCCTCAGTTCTATTTACATCCTTGATTCACCCATCAATCTCTTTGACCTTGTGCTTCCTGAATTTCTATATTACAGTATAGCACTCACCTTACCTTGCTTTTATCCCATATATTTCTTTGTCATTTGCAAGCAACTTGCTCTAGGAGACCTCCTCTTTGATGATGGTTAGTGATGGACCTGTAAAGACAAAGTTTAAATTATTCTAACATATCATAGTATGCAACAGCATGTCCTGCTGGGATTTTCCTAGCATAATGTGCAAAAGCGTGTCATACCGGGTCTTAATTGGCATTTTATTCACTAGTGTGTCATGTTGGGGCCTTTATCTTTGAGAGGATACATAGTTCAACCTTTTATTTGATCATGTTGCTCTATCTTAACACTTTAATTGCTATGCCATGTCACCATAATACATAGTTTACATGGTGATGCATATTTATATAATTGACACTTGCTTGACTGACACCTTTATGTTGCATTGGATATTCAATAGGAGTTCCTTTGCTAAATGATGTTAATCTATTATCTTGTCCTAAATAATGCTAACCTATTATCAACTAGTCATTTGAATATATCATAGCACAAATATCGCAGCAATATTCTTCAAGAATAATAATACAAATTTGTGTGCTATTTGTTTAGTATTTATGAGAACCAAACATGTATTCTAATGGTTCGAAATATTCTCATCTATGGTTATAAAGATACAAAATGTTCTAAGTTTACCTAGATTGTCTGTGTGTATCATTGGAGCACACATCACCCAATTTGCTTTTATTTTTGAAGCATCAGGGCGATACATGTGATATGTTAAACATGACCTTTGGTTAAGGCCTATTGTCACCATGACCTCCCTCATCTATACTGCATTAAGAAAAAAAGAGTTCCTAGGTTTGAGTGTATTTCTTAAAAGGTTTTGTCAGCCAACTTTTATTCCTGGCACACCTGTAAATCTCGTTTGTCTCCATAACTCTATAATGAAACCTTATTCAGATTTTATTCTAAAATCATCATTTGCTTTTCTATGAAAAATTCATACTTTTGTGTGCTTTTTTTTTTTTTTTTGATCACCTGATTTTATCCTAAATTGTGTATTTCTTGACTCCTAATCCGCTGTCATGCTTCTCTCTCCTAATTTTTCCTAATTTTCTCCTAAATCACATCCCATAAGTCCCTCTATTCAGCTATACTATTTATTTCTTTTTTGTAACAAAGAAAAAAAACGAAAGAATTGAGATTCCTCAAGAATTGCGATTCCTCATGTCATATTTTCCACTATTTTTATGTTATTTAGATCAGTGAATTTCTTACCCATGGATTGCTCATAGATTTTTTCATGGACTACTTTAATCTTTTTGGCACAATAAAAAGAAGAAAGAAGTCAACTCCTCTCAAACATTCTAGCTTTGCCAATTTGGTTCTATTTCGCCAAATTCTCCTGATTTTCTCATAAATTCCCAACCTATGAATCATTCCTAAGTTTTTTATGTGGAGTTTTCATTATTTAAGTGTCCCACTTCTCCACAATTTTGATTGTCAAAATCTATTTCAAACCATGGATTTTTTCCCCCAGTCAACCCTTTTTTGCTAGCATAACTTTTTTCCTAAATCTCTACCAGATCGCAGATCTGACGGCACTACTAAATCTTTGGTGTGAACAACCTTCTCTTCAATGTATGTTATCCTAATAGTGGTTGTCTTTAATATGTCTCATATGCATCTCTAATCTTCTAAGATACAATCTGTTAAGGTTTTTGTCTTGGTTAAGATATCGTTTTATATCACCATTAGTAACTCACTAAAATGATATAATATATATAAACTGATGTATTCCAAAATCTCAATTGACCAAGTTCTCTTAATTACCCTTTTAAAGTTTTATTTTTAATAATTTTAAAGGGTAAATAATCCTATGTATTAGCTGAGATGTTGATGTCATGTTTCCTATAAATTGGGCCGAGTTTTGAAAATATCTCGGTGCTTACTTGATTTACCCAACTTTCCATCTCAACTTAAACAAATAGATACTTGACCCATCTTGGTCTTTGTCCTCCACCAAGATGGTCGATATCTCCTATCTCGAAAACCTTGCACAATATGCCTCTTTCATCCCTCCCAAGTAATCATCCTTGATAGTTTGGGCCTTCAAATTCATAGTTAATATTTTTTTTAAGCTATATAATTAAGTGTTGTTAAGCATTCAATTAACATTTGTTTTTTTCTTAACATCTTGTTACATTTCTTAACTAGAAAAAACCTATTTTCTTTATAATCTTCAACTTTTAACATTATGGTTTAACTCTTCATCCTTGCTTAAGTCACCCCACTTATTTTTATCCTATTAGTAGCCTCCACCACTTATTCTCTCTTCATATAGTGATATCTCCTAAATCTTGTATCTTATTGGTAGCTTCCATAATTCATGCTGTTTCCATCATAGGATCCTCTATCTTTTTATAACAAAAATTATTTTATTTTTTTTGTTCCTAATTTATTTCATCTTGTCACGTTTTTTGATAAGCTAATTGCCTTTTACTGGTACTCTATCAATGTTATTCTTTGCTCATCTAAACACAAATAACTCGTCCCTATCATCACTAGCTTACATGCACATATCATCCTACTTTATTTTTATCTTGTACCAAAATTCACCACACACCCTTTTATTTTCACTATTGATCTAGTCATGGAGAGGAGTTACTTTAATCCACTCTACTGGGATCTTTCACAAAAAATAATAACAAGATAATGAAGGTTTGAAAGTGGGGTCTTTTAGTCTTTTTTGCTTTCATTATTTTATAATTTTTTTTTTTACAGGAAATATGGCTTTAAACCAAGCGGAATGAAGGAAAAGGATTCATGAAGCCGACCCTAGCTAGTTTGGGATTAAAGTTTTGTTGTTGTTATTATTGTTTTAAATAATATATGGTGCTTGTATTTATGCTAGGGAGTTTTTCCTCTTTAAATAGGGGTTGGATTTCTCTTTTAGTAAAAAAGATTTTTCTAAAATAGTAAAAATGTATTAGAGTAAAACTTGTTTAGGATTTAGATCTCGAATTCTACATCAACTTGGCTTATTGTTGCATCACCCGATTTCACCTGGATTGGAAGATATGTCCAATTAAAAAAAAAATACTTGAAAAAGGAAATTTTACTTAAATTGGTCCGTTTCAGGCTTAAACATCATCAAAACCCTATGTTAGGGGGGTGTGATAAACCTCTATAGGGCGGCTGCTTTATTGTAGTACTCAGCCTGAGCTTTGTTTTGATGCCTTGGATGCTGAAAATAGACACCAAATGAGAAAATTATGGGATCTGGAAATTATGCTTCGATTGACCCTGTCCAAACCTATTTAAAATGGTCAAACTAATCCACAACGGCTTTGGTGATCCTCCTAAATCAACTATAGCTTTTACCTTCATGATTTAAAATTTTAATATGTTTCAATTCCCTTAAAATTTCTGCTTTTCCATCATTTTTAAGTCTTTTTTTTTATGAAAATTGATATTTGGATCTTTATACTATGCTAACAGGTTTTCTTTTGTACATAGTTTTTTATTTTCCTTCTCTTTTTCAGTCATTGCTAATTTAGTCATTTGTCCTTGCTTGTGTTACTTGGACTCTTGAGTCTAGCTTTCGAGACATGTATCAATATGTATTCGAATTGGATTTACATGGAGTACTTGGAAACTGTTCGAATTTTTCTAATTGCAACTTGTAGAAATTGGTAGGAAGTTGGATTTCTCTAACTTTCAGTTTGATCCATAGTAATAGTGGAAACCAACAAGCATTAATTTTAAGAGTAAGTTTTTGTTCGTTTAAGAGAATGGTTAAGCATTTAGCCTTTAAAATGATTTTGTTAAATATCATTCTTCAAGCTAATTGGCAAGTTTGGATGAGAAACATACTAGAATACCTTAACAAATAATATTTTTAATGTTTTATTTAATACAGTATCTGATTATATATTTTTTCCACGTATCTCGAATTCTCCTTTCTTTCTTCTTATTGAGGCAAATGCTTGGACGTATGTCTGAATTTGATTGCTGTGTTTGTGCCGATGCAATGCTAGTCTTTGTATAAATTTGCGGATGCGTCCTATTTTACCTCCATTTCATTTGTATCATCTTAGTAATACATTAGTTTGTTCTCTTTGTAGACCATCACTGATGCTTAGACATTTTCTAACTCCCAAGGCGCTTGCTTTTCTCTTGCTAAGACATCTGTGACAATTAGCATATGATCGGCAGTCACTCTCTTATGGAATAAGTTTACAATCCTTACATGTTACTTGTTTTCTAATCTTTCAGGTTACTACTTGTGATGATTTTCGCTTCTGTTGCGATTGCCTTTGCCTGCAAATATCTCTGTAGGCTGCCTCTGACATTATTTCAATCTTTACTATATTTTTTTTTCATATTCATTCATGTTAAGTTTGCTCTTCCCTTCTTCCTACATCTTCTAACTAGGATCAAAATGCCCCTCCTTGTTGAAGCTTTCGTAGATTTTTATAATATTTGCCCATGCCATCAGTTGGTCCTTCATTTGTGCAACGCTTTTGTTTCCTTTAGCACACCCATTTCCCACTGTTATCTTTTAAAGTTTTCCCAAACATTCTTCTCAATATTCTTTCCATTTTTTTTTTGTTGTTGCTATGTACAACTTATTTACTCGAATTCTCTTACTGCCCAACAATTTGGGTCATACAATATTGAAGCCTTATCGCCATTTTCTGAATTTATTCTTTGAGTAATAAGGGTATAATTGATCATATGGTACTTTGAAACCCCTTTGCATTGTTAAAATCTTACAATTCGCAACTAATTTGTGCAATCCTGCTCAAAATGGTGCTAGGCAATCTGAATGCCATCCTTGGAACAGCATCATCTAAGATCGTTAGATTTAGGCGCATGTTATGACTTATACATTCCCATGGATTATAAGATTTAAATTCATTATGCTTGTTCCATAAGAAATCATGTGAAAGAGTCCATCATCTATAATATATTTCATTATGTTTTAAAATTACTTATAACTAATAAGCCTTCAGCTTGTAAAGCTAGCAAGCCCATTATTTGGAGTTCATGGAGTTAAATGCAACAGGCAAATTTTCTTTTTATTTATTTAAATTTTACAGCCATTTAGTAAAATTTGATTCTTTTTCTAAGATGTTCTGCTAAAAGGGTGATTGAGTTAATAGGTTGTATACAGATGTCCTGATCAATTGGGCATGATGTTAACTTGTTAGACATGCTATATGGAGGTTTGCCGTGTAGAAACTATACCTTTTTTATGTATATGACATTTTGTTCTCCATTTATCTATTATTTAATCAACTCAGTTTTCTATTTCACATTTCTTTATTGTTTTAATTTTTTTCCAAGAAATTGGAGAATATCTTATGATATGAAATTAGATCCATGATTCGATCTGGTCTAATCCCTTTTGTATCTGTATTCTTTGTGTTTCCTTTTATCTTTGAGCTTGTTTGCTTCATATTGTTGGCCAGAAACTTTTCTGGGAAATTAGATTTTTTTTTTTTTTTGCTGATTATGGAGCCCATACCATCAAAAAATTTCTTCCCAAATATAATTTAGCATTTAATTTTGTTCTTTTTTCTTCAATTATTGCTATGTTATCTGCAAATAACATATGCATGCCATGCCTTCCTAAATGTAGAGTATGGAGATGTTTGAGCAGATAAAACCAATAATGATACATAAAAGGATGATAGTGATGATCATTTGTTAGGGTGCTGAGATGAAAATTAATAGTGCCGTTTATTTGCGCTCTTTATATCTCTTAACAAATGTCTCAGCTTCGTTGTTGCTGTTGCCTTCACTTTCAGGGCAACAACTTTGAAGCCGTGGACAAGCATGTTGATGCTAATGAACACTGCCTGAACAGAATTTATTCGCAATCTGAGCCAGATCTGACATCAAACAAGTTGGAATAGTGTTTGCTTGCTAATATATAGTAAAAGGCTTATAGGGAAAATGAAGAATTTAATAGTTTCATTTAGATGATACAAAAAGGGAAAATACTGTCCGTTTCAGCATTATTGTTGATCAATCATTATTACGATCTTGTCCTCACATTGAATAGATCGTTGTGGCATGGTTTGTGGCCAACTTTTATCTAGAGTAGCTGAAAAATTCTGGTAGATTTGTTGATCAACTGGCTCATTATATATTATAGGATACAAAATCTCTAGTTTATAGCTCTTGCGTATCGATTTTGGGTCTACGTGCTCTAAAGATGCCTTGGCATGCAATGTCCTTGCTCACTTCTTGAAACTCTAGTTGCTATCCTATAGCTTGCTCACTAGTGTTTCATCATGTTATCATGAAATGACAGTTGAATATGATTCTTGCACTCTTTCAGATCAAGTTGTTACTCTGAACCAGGGCCATGTCTCCTTTTGATCCTCTCAAATGGCATGTCATACATATTTTTCGTTGCTAAAGCGCAAGATGAACTATTCCTTAATAAATAGCTTCATACTTATTGGCAAACCTTTGCAGACTTTTATGTTGTGAAGAATAGCTCCACGGTCAAGGTTTTCTGACAATTGATTATGGTGGAACATGGAGTTGTAGCCTTTTTTTTTAAAAAAAAAAAATACTGAACATGTCATGTATATCCTTTCTCGTCACAACTTTGTTTCTTGAAGTAATATTGCGGTTTTATTCCATTTCCCCCCTATTCTTTCTTGTTTCATGTTTCTGTGTTTTGGTGCTCCACTAAAAGTGGGCTTTCCTAGTGCCTTAGAAGGCTCACACCCCCCTCCCTCTCTTGCAGGTCTTTTAGGCATTTTTGTCAAAGGGTGATCTTGTGAGTACACTATTAGGAAAAGCAATTTAGGAGTCATACACTCATTTTGCAGGGATATGGACAGAAAGAGGGGCACCTCCCTACATTTCTATGTGAAAAGGAAGAGGGTGGTGTAGGTAGTGGGGAATAAGCAAAAAATGAAAAGGTTGCTGCTCAAACTAGCTACCTTCTTTCTTAACTGGACACTTTCTCTCTATGTTATAATCCTGTCCAATTGCAATTGGGTCAATGTTGCATGCGAGCTGTATTTTGTGTCTTCCAAGGTTTGTAAGAGGAGACATAAGGTGTGGTATCTGATTTTTACTGATCTGCCCTTGCTTTTCTCCAATTGAGGCTAAACTGGGGCTTGATTTTGCCGTAGAACACTAATATGATCCAGATGCTAAAATTTTCAGATTGAATATCTGAAATTCATATTCAGATCCTTACTAGTCAAAAACTTGTGCATAGGGTGCTGTGCCCATTTGACAATCTTTGATTAAACTCAATATTAAACCTGCTTGCTAAGCCTTCTTTGTTGTAAATTTCTTGAGATACTGCTTCCTCACTCCCACATCCATACCTGCCCCTTAATCTGCCCCTGCTTCAAGCTATCAAATTTAGATCTGATGTGATTAATGAGAAATGGAATTAAAAATTCACTTGCACCATTCCGTTTTTTCTCTTTAATTGTCCACAAATTATGGTACTTATTCATGTCTTTCACTTTCATAATCTCAAAATATAACCTGAATTTTCTTTGCATTTTTTTTCTTTACCATCTTGTTCATCTACATGGAGCCTAACCAGGTTGTTTTTCCACTGCTGGCAGCAATATGATGATTCTTTAAAGCGTTTCATATGGACAATGTCCAACAAGAGTGAATTTTAAAGTTATCTCATGCAGCCCTCTAAGGTCTCCTCTGTTAGAGCATCGTTTTACTGACATATTCATCTGGTAGTTTGAGAACCTGGATATAGCAGAATTTTGCATTTATGTTATTTCTTTTATGCATCTTCACCTGGTAAATCAAGCATGTTGCTTCCACTTAAATCACTCAAATGATGAGCTTGTTCAAGAATTGAGTATGAAAGGACAAACCTTCAAAAGTTAGTTCTTGCAGTAACATACTGAGGGCTTACCATTAAGGTATACACCTTCAAAATCACAACATTCTCTGAATTGCCAAACTATTTGTTCTTTCGTGTCAAATTTGCGAACCCGGAATGACTTCCCCAAAGTTTTAAACATCACTTTGCAGCATACCATCTTGTGAGGTATGTAACATACTGAGGGTTCACCAGTATGATATACGCCTTCTATTTATGCGGTCAGGTATTTGCTTTGTCTCGAATACCAACTTTACATATTCAAGAAGGTAGATATGTAGTCTCACGTGGTGTTTCCTCTGTAGTGTTATTTATGTGACCATATTATAGGAAATTCTTTTTTCCTTATTAAATTTAGTTGGTAGTTTGGAGTTATTAATATGGTATGATTTGAACAAAGCATGTCCAAGAAAAATCATGACGCTCAATATGCTTGTAAAGATTAAGCATATATGATAAATATTTAAAGCATGTCTATCCATCAGTTCTGAGGTTACTCATAGAAGAATTCATGTCAAAGCAATAATTCCTAGGAAATGTTTTTTTAATCCTTAAAGTGAACATGAATTGGTTGTGGATTTTTTCTATATAAACGTGTTCCTGATGTCTGCATGAATGGAGACGTACCTATATTTACATGAGCATCGTTCATGCTACATTAAAGCTGGCTCCTCCCGAATTCTCAAAGCAAAACCATTTTTGTAGTGGTGGTTGTAAATCAAATGACTCCTTTGACTGAGTATATCGCACCAACTTGTGGGGTCTGTAATTGGGTCTTCATGGCTGCATGGTATGTCCATTTTGATTGGAGCCATTTGTCTGGTAAGAGATCGATAGAAAGCCAATTTCTTTTGCCAAAACTATGGTGCAAACATGCGTTTTATTTGAAGTCTTGAGATCATCCCAAAACTTTGAAAGCAATCATCTGCCACACTATATTCATTTGGATAGATAATTGGTTTTGAAGTTTCTTGTTCATTTCCTGCTTGATCAATGAACCAGGTATTGAATTAGTGGGTGAATTATCAAGCAAGGTTCATGGAAAAAACATTAGATCTTTAGCGAGGCCACTCAATGACTGATCAAGTAATAGGTCTAGGGCTACTGAACAGAGCACGTACTAGAGTGTATTAGGTCTCATCATTGCAATTAACGTGCAGTTTGATGAAAAGCAGTCTGATAAATTGTATTAGCAAGACCAAGGGTTCTACAATTTTGTGCTTGTTCCAGTAGGGAATGATTTTAGGGTTTAAGGTTTAGGGTCCTGTTTTGTCCCACCATATAGCAGTTGGAAAAAACTTGTTCAGGCTCCTGTTTTTGCTGGAAGGCTGTGAAGGATAACAAGGAAGATTTTCCATTGAAGCAGCTTATAACAATGACCTCTAGTCAAGAAATACACAGCTGATGGAATGAAACACAAAGAATGAATATGAAATAAAGCAGATGACATGGACAGCATAGATGAAGAACCTATAAAAATTAGGTGCAGCTTTTGCCATCACATTCTCCCCTTAACAAGTGACGTATGCTGTACCACTCTTAGTGGTAGATGTTTGTCAACCATTTTTCTAATGAAACCTAAGCATTTAATAGCGTGTAAAATTGTATGTGTCACTTGTTAATGGAGTTTTGTCCATGCTAGAATCTTTTCATATCCTGAAACTGGCCAAGGATATGAAGAAAGGTAGGTGGAATATTTTGGCTTTACAGGTGTGGGAAACTTGGTTTGGGCAATAATGAAAGAACAGCCTTGTCATGGATTTGTATGGCATGGATCATTCTTAGTCTGATCCTCAAACCTTGTTTATTTTCTAGACCTCAATCTATAAAAACTAATTTATCAAAGAAGAAATACGAAAGAGGAAAACAAGTCTGGTTTCCAAGCTTTATGACCTTTGCGGCCGAGTGATCATCACCCTAGATAGAGCTCTGATTTGTGTACAAGAGTTTAGAAACCTTCTGCCACGTAGCACAAAAGCTCCGATGCCCCGCTACTAGAGCCAATCTAAGGTGGACCGGGTCTACCAGATTTATGGGAGCCACAACATCAGTGTGCAAGTGAGGGCCTTGGCATTGTGTGATCACTGATGGGCGGCAGACGAGGCATGGATCCCGCTGCCGTCCCTTCTGACCTTGCAGGCCTTTTTGCACATAAAGAATTCGAGCCTCCTCAAGGGATATGCCTTTATTCTGGAATCTGCATCATCTTGCGTTCATATGTATATTTGCAGTGGTGTCATCTAGCTTCTGGCGCCATCTGGATTGGATGGGCTGCACTTTGGCGCTATCGACTGGCTCGCACACGGTGTCTTCCCTCCCATCCAAAAAGTCACCATTCTCCGCATATGTTTCGGCCAACTAACAACAGCGCAACCCATGTAATTCATGCAAGGAATTCCATGGAAGTAGGATATTCTGCTAAGAATATCCAATATACTCTCGTATGCTCCGGCGTTCCCAAGAGGCGCAACCCTTCTCCTCCCCTTATGGCCACCTAGTTTACATCCTTATCTTCTTTGATTTATATAAATAAGACTGCAACATTTTACCTCGTACGGTAGAGATCGAGAGAAGCAAAAATGTCCTGCGAGAACTACGATCCTTGCTTCCCAGACCAGCCGGTTGTAGACCGTTACCTCCCCATATGGGCCAAACAGCCTAGTTTCAGGTATAAGCCTGCCTTTGTGTGGGCAGACGACTCTCGCAGGGGCATGACATGGGGCTCCATCACCTACTCCGACCTCAACTCCTCTGTGCAAACCATTGCCTCCCAGCTCCTCCACCCCCTCCAGATGGGAGACACCCTCCTGATCCTCTGCTCTCCTGGTCTCCAACTTGTTAAGCTCCTTTTCGCCTCCCAACGTGCCGGCCTCAAAGCCATTCCCATCATCCCCCCAGATCCTTCTTCCTTCTCCCGAGCCAAACAAGGCCCCGCCCACGACCACCTCCTGAGGGCCCTCTCCCAAAACAACCCAAAGGCTGCCGTAGCCCATCCAAGCTACATCTCTGTCCTAACCAGAACTATTTCGTCATCGACTTCCAACCGGCTTGCTCGGCTACTTCACCAGCTCCAGTGGATCTCTGTCGACGACTTGGAGCGTGAGAACCACAATGCTTGTTGCCCAAATGCAGACACCTCAGAGTATTTGGGCTGTGGGCCGAATGACACTTACCTAGTTCAGTACACCTCTGGCGCAACGGGAATACCAAAGCCGGTTCTGGTGACCGCCGGTGCGGCAGCTCACAACGTGAGGGTGGCGAGGAAGGCCTACGACCTCCAGCCGAGCAGTATCATCGTGTCGTGGCTACCGCAGTACCATGACTGCGGCCTCATGTTCCTCCTGCTAACTGTTGTCTTAGGTGCCACCTGTGTGCTCGCCTCACCGGCGGCCTTCTTGCGCCGGCCTCGCCTCTGGCTTGAGCTCATCACCGAGTTCAAAGCTACTTGCACCCCAGTTCCTTCCTTCACCTTGCCTCTAGTGGCAAAAAGAGGAGGTATTGACAAAGGGACACTACCTCTCAAGCTGGGGAGCCTGAGGAACCTAATCCTGATCAACGAGCCCATCTACAAATCTTCTGTTGATGAGTTTGTCAATGAATTCGCACGTGTGGGCCTCAACCCATCGTCGATCTCTCCATCCTATGGGCTTGCAGAGAACTGCACCTTTGTTTCCACCGCATGGCAATGCCAAGGGGAAGAATGGACTCGCTACCCGAATATGCCGTCCTACAATAAGCTTTTGCCTTCAGCGACGCTGTCATCGCCTTCCTCATCATCATCATGCGAAGGAGAGGAGATGGATATAATCGTCGTGGATGAAGAAACCTGCGAGCCAGTGGAGGACGGGGTGGAGGGAGAGATATGGGTCTCTTCTCCAAGCAACGCGTCCGGGTACCTCGGACACCCATCCTTGACTCATCAAGTGTTTCACGGGAGGCTTCGAGGGAGGGCTGGCAAATGTTTTGTGAGGACCGGCGATCGGGGGATCGTCAAGGGAGACGAGAGGTTTCTTTACGTAATTGGCCGGACTTCTGACGTGATAAGAATGCACGATGGCCGGAATTCGGTGCACGCCCACTATATAGAGACCGCTGCCTATAACAGCAGTCCTAAGTATCTGAGAGGAGGCTGTATTGCTGCATTTGGAGTGGCACTGCCAGTGCCGAGCAAGGGAACGGTCGTGGCGGTGGTCGCCGAGTTGCAGAGGCAACAAAGACGAGGAAGCTTTGGTATTTATAGAATGATAAGCGTGGCGATAAGAGAGGGTGTGCTGAAGGAAGAGGGGGTCCGGGTTGGGTGGGTGGTGTTGGTGGAGAGTGGGAGCGTTCCAAAGACTACTTCGGGGAAGCTAAGGAGGTGGTTGGCCAGGGACAAGCTGTTGGAGGGGAGATTTCCAGTGGCTTGCGAGGTCCGGTTCGACGAGTACTTGTCGGCCGTTAACGGGAGAGGGGTGGAGGATGGAGCGGGGAGTGGTGAGGTGGGAGAGGGGATGAGAGATGAGATTCCGGTTCCGGCTCTAGGAGCTGTTGGCCGCCGGTTCTCTTTGCGTTCGCTTTTGTGAAATAGTAGTGATTTGCGAGGGGGATTTGTTACCGACGTTAATTGCTTCCCTTGTGCGACCTTATAGAACGGAACGGGGGTGTTTTCCACTATTCTATGGTTTGCTATCATTATCGCAAAGGTTGGATTATCCTACGCCAGGTTTATTGGCGATCCTGTAGCTTTTACGAAGCTCAAAATTGCCTTTGAACTGGCTTCATCTCTTCTTTTTTTTTTTTTTGTGATTAAAAAAAAAAAATCAGTTATGGTCAGATAAAATAATTGTATCACTCTGCTGCTGTAGGATGTGTCCAAGGTTTGAGATGCCAACAATGAGTAGCGATTGGATACATAGAAGTCCAGGCATCTATTTTCGCCTAAGATTCATGGATGAAATGCAACTTATACTCCTTCTAGCGTTTAAAAAATTCAAAAAAAAGAATAGTTTGTTTTATGTGTTGTTATGATTCTCTAGATTGACCAGTCATTGGTCATTGAGACTTATGAGACAATCATTTGCAGATAAACTTTTAAATTTTAATTTCGAGTAGATTTTTCTTTCTTTTTTTTTTTTTTTGAGTAGAAACATTCATTATTTAAATAGATTATTAAAGGTCCAGTAAGCAAAGACTATTATTATATCATGATGGCCATTAAGTCGCAAGGAGATTTTGTAGAAAAGAAATTTTTTCACATTTATTTCTTTTGTAGAAACAATCTGCTTTTGATTTTATGGAACCATTGTGCTTCTATACACATGAATTCATATATTTATTTTAGTCTATGCATGGATATCAATTATTGGTGCACCCTTTATACATGGATAACTACTACAAAATGGATACAATGGCCACAAAAATTCAGAACAGGTCGGTCTGTTAAAAAAATAAAAATAAAAATAAAAATCCTTCTATGCAAATTTAATAACTAGCTGTCTCTAAGATTTAACCTCGCTATTAGGCAGAGGAAATTATATTTACTCGACAGAAAAAAAAAAGGGGAAAAAAAAAAAAAAAAAAGAACATACGAGTCCACAGGCCAGCAAGCCTAATCGTTCTCGTGTCATGTAGGGAGAGATGTTAAGCGGAGGTCTCAATCCCAGGGGCAAGCAATTACATAGGATTCCCTGACCAGAGGAACAAGGAAAAGGCTTCAGAAACCAAGGGAAAAAGGACCACTGAGGCAGCCGTGGTACCTTTTGTCGTATAACACGCATAGTTTTCCGCAAGACCTCCCCACAGATCCTTTGCTGCAGCCTGGGGTCGCCCACATGTCTCACATGCCTCCACGGCAGCAGGAGGGTGGGCCGAACACTGACCGCTTCTTTGGATCCATCCCAGAGACCTCAAAGTAGAGACGGGGGGGCCTCGCTATCTCCCATCCCAATTACTTCCTCGATCGACACACAAACCGGGCCAACTTTCTATGTTTGCTAAGGAGGGGACAAACTTTGTGCTGTTTGAGTGGAAGCTGATTGAGCCTAGCTAGTGTTTTTGGTGTTGTCAGGGAAGCGAAACAGGTTGGATAGCATGATGATATCTCCAACCACATTGTTCTCCATGGAATTCATTTAGCTGCAGAATGATGAGTCATCTGGTGTGGCTCTGAACTAAGTGATGGTAGTTAGGCAATGTAATTTTGTCACGTCAGGTGATGAATTTGGCTTTCAGTAGGAAGGTTTGGTTGGGGTCCAAAGTCAAATTTTGCAAGGCCGAAACTTTTTTTTTAAGGTGAAGTGGGCCTCTCACAAATTTATTACTAGTGAAGGTATTCTTTCTCCTCTATTCTAACCATAACTCGAAAAAGTTGATGGTCAATCTAGTTTCTCTAAGGCAACTCACTAGAGTCTTCAAAATTAATCTTGAAAACAAATGTTTGATAAATAAGTGATACTCTATAACATACATCCCATATTTATCAACCATTCCCTTTCCACTAAGACTTCAATTATATATAGTTTGAGCTAGAGAAATATCTTGACCTCAAGGACAGAAGCTTTCCAACCACACAGTAGAAGGGGTATTTGATTCTTTGATGATTAATAAACCTATAGGAGAGGTCTATCATAAACCTGCCATCCTGTAAGGCTTTCACATTAATCAACCATGCGTAAGAACTTGGGATGGCTGGGCCTAGTTTTTGTATATTAAGTTCAGGAGAAATTCTTTATGCATCGCGTGCGGTGCAGAAAATCCTCACCGCACGCTCTCATTTGTCCACGTAGAGCGGTATCTCTGAAGAGGGATGGAACGTGCATTAATAAAATGAGATACCGCTCCATGTGAACGAATGAGAGCGTGTGGTGGGGATTTTCTGTATCGTACGCGGTGCACAAAGAATTTCGCTAAGTTCAGACATGGTATGGATATAGAAATTAGGTGTGTCCATTTCATCTTTCAAAAACAAGTTTTAAAGCGTTTCAGCATGAGAAGCACAAGCTTGACGGTGTCCATTTCAGCTCTCATTGCCTTATAACTTGTTGTCAGAGTGTATGCCTTCTGCTCAGATGGCTTTCTTTATGTGTTTTCATTCAATATGCGACATTCAAGTGGGTGCCTATCTAATTAGCCATAATCTGTGATTTTGTCTCCCAATTGTTTCTGGTGAGCCCATCATGCTCTAGGTTCAGGATAGATTTAAAGCTTAGAAATAAATGCTCAGCATGCAAAGCCTCATATGCAAAGCAATTACATAAATTAATTAAGATAAAGGGTCAGCTTTTGTTTGACTCCCGACTTTTGCCTGTGTTTCGATTTTGAAAAAAAAAAATAAAATAATAGAGTTTTATAAGATTTTGCTCAGTAAATAATATTAAGCATAAATTAATGAATCAAGCAAGAAAAGATTTAGAAGACTTTTATGAAATAGTACATATCATTAATTAAAAAAATAAAAATATATAATTTACAACTTCACATATCATTGATATACTAATAGTTATAAATTTCAACGTATCTTTAATTAGTATTCAAAACTTTTCATGTAATTCCTTTTATGTTATCATATTCAAAATTTTTAAATCATCCATCATTAATAATTTTCCTATAATCATATCATTAATATTCTATGGTCACAAACTACGATCACATTTATTTCTGTGAAAGGGTCAATACATTATATTTAATCATGTGGACGAAGGTTTCTCCTCCCATTATCTCCTATAGAGGTGGGTCCTGATATCTTTCATTTGTCATCACAGATGGACCAAGGGTTATATATTTTCAGTTATATTTTTATTAATAATTCTATTTCATTAATATTTATTTATTCATATAATCATGTAAATTTTATTTAAAAAAAATATATAATTACTTTTTTTCAAAGGCTAAAATTTTATTTTTTTATTTTAACAAAATTCTCGTAATAATAATAATTCTTTAACATTCATAATCTACTTACTTGATCCAGTATTTATAATAAATAGCTATGCAAAAATAGCTATAGTAGGCATTAAAACATTAATTATGCATAAAATAATAAAACAATAATATTTAATCAGTAATTTATAAATTTTTGAATAGATGTTTATAATTAAGTAATTTATACAAATTTTTTAATTTATAATTAGCCAACTTATTTGATTTAGATCTGTAATAAATATGTGCAGGCTTAAAATCTTTAATAATATTTCAAAAATAATTTTAAAATATCATTATTTCAAAATAACTAATTATATGAAAGTTTAACAATTATTTCAATTCAAATAATCATTTATAATTATAAAATAAATTTTTAGTAATCTTGTAATATTATAAAAATCTTAATTTATAAGTTTGAAATTCTTTTAGTAATCATGAATAATTTATAAAATACTCTTAACTTATGATTAGGTTACTTACTTGCTTCAAATAAAATTAGAGAGAAAAAATAAAATTGATAAAAATTAATCCTCATGCTTTAGAGCTTCATCAACCTTTTTGATTCTTTAACCTTCATTTTTTTTACCCTTTTTCCTTTTCGCTTTCGAATCCATTCAGTTCATGGAAAGAAAAAAAATCTGTAATCAAGTTGCATCCCGAATTAGATCCACAGGATTTTCTGCATCTCTACAGGACCTAATGAACCCATTCATTTGTATTGGATTCTCTTCATAGAGTTATTAAATTCTGATGACATGTCAGAAAAACCATTATGACCACACAAGCAACCGAAAAACTCTATCAGAGAAAAAGAGATGGAGCTTGAAACCCAAATGAAGAACATGCAGTGTTAAAAATCTTCTGATATATTATTAGTGATATTAAAACTCCTGCAAAATATGAATTAGTGATGTCGGTGGACCTTGTCATGACCTCTTGCATGGTTAGATGTGCATCATACATGCGTCAAGACATGTAAAATGTGCAGTACATTCATCATGTCTCTGTCTGTAAGATGCGCAAAACACACTAACACCATACATCTCATGTATTTTATTTCTCGGTGTCCAATGGCCTCTATGTCAACTTGGATCAGCATGCATCTCACAAAATCCCAATGCATAATCTGAGAAGAAAATCTTGATGCATAATATGTGATCTATGTTTTCTTTTTTCTTTTCTTTTCTTTTTTTTTTTTGCCCCCCTTCTTGATGGAAGTGGTCGATGTTGTACTAAACCATCAAAATGTCCAATTTGAGCAATAGACTTCACACATCTCTTGTTAGAACCATGAAAAAATTGGACAGGGCCTTCTAGTTGCAGTAGCATGGTGGATCATAACAGACAATGTGATTATTAATTACAGCCTGTCATTGGTAGGCAGCTTCAGTTAATTCCACACTGTAAACTTTTCAGCATCATCAACCACAACCAAGTGGCTAGCCAGAATTAATATGCTGAGGACCATCTTGTACTCACCAAGAGACCCTTGACCAATATTTGTCACAACTTTCAAACATGAAGCCCTCCATGTTCCCGGCCTACAGGCACATCCTCTGGGTGGCGACTAATATTGGCCACTGAATGGAAAGAAAAGCATAGACCATCCATCCATAGGCCAAGGACACTATACAATAAAAAGCCATCAGTGGTGAAAAACGGTTCCTCGGCTATAAAGGATATCAGCATTTGATGAAGTTGGATGGAGAGGCCAAAAACCATGCCAATGGGTACTGTGTCTCACCTGCCTGGCCCTGAGCAGGCTTTACAGTGGCTTGTCCATTCTGAGCCAAGGCCGGACGGGACCGTCTGCTGCCAAACTCCCACGTTGCTCTTGGTTAAGGTTAGCACCATAGCACGCGTTGCCCTACCACCAACTTTTGGAGACTAAAGCCTGCGAGGCTCTTTTTGGCCTTAAAAACTTCGGATTCCATCCACACATGGCTTCCAGCTTGCCGTGCGAATATTTTTGTTGAGCACCGCTGCGGTACGTGTAGGCGTGGCTGTCTACGCATCACAGAAGCTCTCCTCCTCGTGTCATTGCTGTCAGCTACCGTGGGCTCACCGCATTACGAAGCCTTCTAAATCCTCTGTACCTACTCTTTTCTTCTCTCTTTATGGGATTCTCGGACCCCAGTTGGAGCTGGCCATGCATCCGACTTTGCCTGAGGCTAAAACGCAGCTCTGGAGCGATAGTCCTGCTCATAGGTGGAAAGGAATCAGCTTAGGTTAGGACAAGGGCACGTTGGAATTGCTGCTGCTCTGATGAAATTTCGGAGTCAAATCTCATTCAATTAATGAGCCAAAAAAAAAAAAAAAAAAAAAATTGAATCGTTCGCTTAATACTGAAAAGAGCTATAAATCGACTCAGTTGATAAAACCATTAGATATTGATATTACTGTTCTAGATTCTAATCCCTGTCTTCTCTTGATTTTTTGACCAGAATTCCTCTTATCTAAATGAGTTCAAACTTTTGATACATTGCTGTTAGCATTATGTTTATAGCTTTCGATTAGCAGATGAAGCTACTTACCTTCGGTCACTCCAAGCGGTTACCGGCTTTATCAGCCGGAGGAGACCGAAGAGTTATATTTTAAGTTGGGATTTGTGAAAAATTATCACAAACTGAAGAAAATTTTGAGTGGCTATCGAAACTAAATAGCAAGGGCGTTATAAATACAGAGGCAAACTTTTACAGAAATTTCAACTTCAGAACCCAAATTAAAATATTTTTAGAAACAGTCATAATTTAGTTAGAAGCATCTTTTGTAACTTAGTTTTTTTATACTTTCTATCTTACCTATCCTCTCTATTTTCTCTATCTTCTGTCACTTGTACCCTGTTTCTATACCAAATAAGAGTAGAAACCTAATTAATCCAGCCACCTATTTGCATTGAATCATTTATATTTTGCTGTTTTGCAAATAAAAAATTTTCATTTGTCAACAATTGCATACTTAATTTAAGTGGGCTTAAACTTTGATATAATGAACAAATCACAATTAATTTGGATTTTATAGAATATGTGACTTCTAATGCACATGAATTCTAACTCAAGAAGAGTTTTTTTTCCCTTAGATTTGGTATGGTTAAGATCTATCACCAAGAAATCTATTTAGGACAGCTAAAATCAATCACCAATAAAGGATAAATTTATAGAAATTAAATATTGAGACATATAACCTCTTTTACATATTGTTATAATTTGCCATTAATATATTCTAAAAGGGTTGTCAAAACTTGAACCTTGCAAATGATGATTCTTATTATGATAACGATGACAACCGATTGAAATGATAACACCTCTTGGTGCTGATGTAAGAGATCTCTTCGAGTCCTACTTCACCTAATTCATGATCTCAGTGAACCATATTGGATATGTTAGAAGTAAAGTGTTTATATTGGATATGTTGCCCAGCTGCATGATGCGTAAGGAATAATGATTTTCTTGATGAGGACATGATCATTCTGGAAAGGATATATACTAGCTTTATTTGCATCGATCATTATCATTATCTAAACATGGACATCAAAGTGACTCATGTACCAAACTTATCTCCACTACTCTTACAATGAAGCAGATTTAAACTGTTCCAACAAGTACGATAGTTTGAAGAGAGTTTGGCAGGTGTATTTCACGTGCTGAGATTCAGCTGGGCGTCCATTGGACCGGCCAATCCCACCCAAGGTTTCCATAACAGCGATCTTCTACCGTAACGGATCCCGTTAGAATTATCATTGATTATTATAACAGCTAAAATAGTCTCATTTTTATTTTCTTTTTATTTAAAGAGAATAGAGATGGGACCAATACATATATAATTATAAGATAAAATGCATGTTGATGCGCTACTTAGCACAGAATCACTGGTTACAGGCTGAGAGGTATGATAATTGGGATAAACTTTTAGTTTATTAAAATGATCTTAATTTTTACTATATTGCATGATTTAGTTTTTAATGCTAAAACAATAACTATAATAATGAAAAAAATGATGATGTTTTTATATAAAATTTATTTAATAGCAAATCAATTAAAAAAATTTAAAACATTTTTAAAATATTATTCATTTGTATTATAATGAATGATTATAATATTAGATAAACAATTATGATGGTCCCCTCTTCCATCATCCTTTTATGATATATAAATATATAAATAAACACATATAACTAGAAGGGTTAAACAATGTCATTCATATATATATATATATATGGCTATATTTGAATATAATTAAATTTAAATTTGATCATTCCTTCATCCTTAGATATACATAGTTCACAGATCCTAAAATAAAATAAAAAAATTAAAAAAATAGATAGCTTTAAAATTCATATAAATTTAAGAATGAAGAAAATAATTGGATCATCAACTTGACTATATTTGAATGTAGCTAAGTCTACCTCTTTCTATATATATGTGTGTGCACGGTGCACGTGCGCGAACGTATATGTATGTATATGTGTATAGGAGAGAGATAGAGAACGCCCATTGCGGTAGCTGCTTAGTTCTATATTCACTGTATAACGAGAAGATCTAGATGAAAAATTGAGAAGTTCAAATAATAACTTTTGAACAAATCTTTTAGTATAAGATTTTAAGTTATTACAAATAGTACAAAAAATGGTCATATGAACTGAAGAATACTGCAAATAAATTCTATATATTTAAGATTAGATTTGATTGATTCTTAACTTGAAGAGGATATATATTTAGTTCACATCAACTACATACTGCAGAGATTTTATATACTTATACAAAATTAAGCTATATACTATAGAGATTTTATATACTTATGCAAAATTAAGAATCAAGAAGCTTAAATGATAAAATTTTTGATGAATCTATTATGATGAGGTCTCATGGTATTACCCCATTCATCCTTAAAGAATAATTTAATAATTTTTGAAAACAATTAATCTTTTAGATTTTTAAGGCATACTTTTGCCTCTAAATAATATATAATATAATTTAATAAAATATTTATTTTATGAATTGGAGCTTCCTATTTGAGATAGCTCTTGAGGTTGGTTGTTGGAAATAGCTGCCTGCCTTATGTAGCTGTGTGCCCCAAAAACTGTTCTCAAATTTAAGGCTATATTTATCAAATTATTAATACGATGGATTTTGGATTTGATTGTTGGCAATGCATACAAAAAAGATCTAAATAATTATAATATAATAGAAACTTTTTACTAATAAGCGGTGAGATATGATTCTGATCAATATCTTATAAAATATTACAAGTAATATTTGTTAAAAATTCAAAAATATGCAAACAAGAAAGATTAAATTTACTTAAATGAAGATATATGCGGAATAAATTTACTTAAATATAAATATAGGTGAGGTCAAAGTAAGATGTGATAGCAAAGCAGCAATGATTATGATATTATAAATACGTAGAAATAATTGAATAATTCCGAATTGATTATTTTTGAATAGTAATTTTTTAAAAAAAAGGAAATTTAAAAACAATGATCAAGAATATTTTAATAATTCGGACGACGTGGCAACCACGACAGCCGAGCGGCAACCACGCGGTTCGCGCCAAAAGCCACAACAAAGAAAAGGACGCCAGGAGGGGACGGCTCGGGAGCACGGGTTTTGAGGCCATGGGAGGGATTCGCGGCTGGGGATGAGCCACGTGTCGCGATGGTCTCCATGTCCTTAGCGTACGGTCGTCGGCAGGGGGGGGGGGGGGGGTGCTACGCCGCGTGACATCTCATATTATTAAACTTCGGTTTATGTGAGTGAGATACTAAAGTTAGATAGACAGATAAGGTGTTGGGAATTATTTTATTGCAATAGATTGCTTTCTTCTGTATTTAATCCAATCTAGATTTCATTGCTCGGAAATTGCACCACCTTGGGAAGCGCTCGACTTTGGTTGGGGGTATTCCCCGTATTAGTAGTGACCTCCGCACAGTTTCTTATATATTTTTGTCTAAAGAACGGGAGGTTGAGGGTGGTGGCGGGGTTGGATGGTCTTCGGGACGGCATGGATGACCTTACCGCCAGCCAAGCAATAGCTAAGCAAGCCTTCTCTCTAATGACCATCTTCCAACTGATTCCGTCCTCTCATACGTCATCAGGGGGTGAAGGAAGGGAAGGATCCGTGGCTATGTCTCTCTCTCTCTCTCTCTCTCTCTTTCATTTCCCAGATGACAATGCTAGCGTATGATGATGACAATTTTATTCCAGTCCCATCGAGAATCACTCCAATTGAGATAAGGCCTTCCAATTTTGATCGCCTTCAAAAAAAGATTTTACGAGAAAAAATTGAAAATTTTAAGCTGGTATATATATTTTTCAACCCGGAGCCATCTCAAACCTATATTATTAAATATTTTTATTTTTTTTAAAATATTTATTTTTTTAAAAAATATTTGAAGGTATATATATATATATATTAAAAAAATAAAGATGAGATAAAGGGTTGGAATTGAGAATTCCTTATTGAGTTGAAGATAGGATCAAAATTATTACCTAACCGAGATATGGACGTTCAGAGGTATGAAAAAGTAGAGGATGATGCAGATGAGGTCGAAGAAACTAGCTTGCAGCCGTTCTATTGTAGCCAGCAAGAGTAACCGAAACGAAAAATTTAATTTAGAAGATTGAGATATTACTTTGTTTTTTTCTATGCGGTGGATGACATTTGCAACATCAAACAACTAATGCTAGGTGATGTAAAAATAAAGCAAGTGAAGAAGGCTTTGTATCGATGCGGCAAAATATGAATGGCCATGTGCAGGAGCCATGTGGGTTGCCTGCATGGTGGTGCGTGGTCAACCTACCGTCCAGCAATGGATGGCTTTAAAGTAAGCACGTATTTAAAGTTCTTTTCTTACCAATTGTAGGATGAGGTGAATGTAACTTTCACATGTGCAAGTTCGCAGAGGATCAATAGTAGAACTGCTCAAATCTAATATCAAAATATATTGCCCATTCTATACCAAAAAAAAAAAAAAATCTAAAGCACCCAATTTCAATTAATAAAGTTAAATGATAATAAGTGAAAAAGGAAAAGTTAGGCTTGCATTGCACCTATCTTAAAAGAAGTAAAAAGGAAAAGATAATAAGGTCATGTTTGATTTTTAAGAATATTATTTTTATTTTTATTCTTTAAAAAATTTTTATTTTTTATTTTCTGATCTTCAAAAAATATATTTGATAAGTAAAAATAAAAATTATTTTTTATTTTTTTATTTTCATTACAAATTATATCTTTTAAAAGGATGCTAAAAATAAAAAAAGAGAATATCGTCAACTTTCATGTTTTCAAGTTCTTTATTCTTTGTTTTCTACATTTTTTTTGTTTAATAAAAAATAATAAAAATATTTTTTAATTATTTTTTATTTTCTATCATTTTTGAGTTATATTTTTTTAAAAAATATTTTCATTTTCATTCAACAAATATGTTTTCATAAATGGAACTGTTCTCAAAAAGAAAATAAAATTATTTATTTTTATAAAATTAAAAATTAACAATGGAATCATTCTCAAAGAGAAAATGGAACCATTTTTAAAAGCAAAACACATCTTATTTGTCAACAATTACATGAAATGAATGTAGATGATTTACTATTCAATATTTTAGGGATGAACATCAGTCATGCGCTAGAATTTTATTCACAAATCATTTGAGTTAATTAAGTCTTGACATTGTTTTCTAGATAAAAATCAAGGCAGAGGACTTTTTATTGCAAATGATCTAAAATGATGATTAATACATTGAAAGATTTGTATAATTCATTTGAAGGCCATTTTAAGTTAAACAGTGTGCAAAATTAAGTTAGACAAAAGTTTAAAATGGTATAAAGCATATCTAATTCGGTACAAAAGCATTATTTGGTCATGCTTTTAGAAGATTATCAGCATGCAATATTTAAATTAACTCAAACATATATTTCCTTCAACAAGATCATGCAACAATATTCCAATTATTTCTAAACTTTTGCAAACACATACATGAGCATGCGCATAAAAGGAGCACAATGCTACATCGGGTGTATCCAATGAAGTAATAGACCCAAGTGCTTTGTAGATCATAGGCTAAAGTGAAATGCCATTTCAATGCATTTTAATAAGTGAGACCATTGGATTGTGCTCCTCGTAAGGTTTCATGGAAACAAATACTTTTCTTATTTTGATAGACATCAAGACTTACATTCCTGTTGAAGTGACTTGGAGTTTTATGTATCACCGTTTTTCCCCTTCTTTTTTGGTTTAAGACATGCAAACTTTATTTAAGACCTCATCTTTACAAGTACACCTTTTTATATTTTCTTCATGAGTTCTATGAAAATAGGAATTGTCATGCTTATTTGGTTTGGGGTTATGGCATTGCTATACCCATAGAGTAAAATCCTAAGGAGCTTGTTCATCCTCAACAAGCAAAACTTAAATCATAATACCAAATGAACATATATTTCATTATCCTCAAAATAATATGAACTTGTTTGTACAATTACTAGAATATAATCAGATTTATCTACGATATCTCTCTCAATCAATCCCAAATCCTGCTCAGCAACTAACTTTTTAGGCTTTATAAATAGATATGATATAAGCTCAGAACTTAGCAAAAATCATTATACATATAAATATAAATATGTAGCAAAGTATTTACAGAATATTAAAATAATATATATAACAAAATAATCATGTTGTAAAACATCATGCTATATATCATAAGTCAAATAAGAAAGATTATTAATAGCTTTTATCATCTACGGCATTGGACTACATCATCTTGATGCCACATCTTGAACCATCATACTAGTGCACTCTAATGATACATACTAGCGATCTAATTGTTGTAGTACTTCATGTATATAGACCTAACCTAGCTATCATTTCATACATAAGTTGGTTCTCATGCTAGTGTCATGTGTTATAAACTTAGTTTGGTTCTATTTGTGGTTAAAATTGATTCTATATTAATAAGCTTCTAGCCATTATCGTAGACCTAATCATGAATGCTGCGTGATTAAGCTAAGCTAAGTCACTAACTATAGGCTAAGATAGGCTAGAACTAATGCCACGTATCATCAGCCAATCGATGTTAAATGTTAAAAACCTGGTCTGGTCATCACCTTAGGTCAAGACTGGCTCTATGCTAGTGAACATCTGGCTAAAACCATAAACCTGGTCATTACTGAGCATTTGGTCATCACCGTAGGCTCGATTACTAGTGAGCATTTGGTCATCATAATAGGTCCAGTCACTAGCGCCGCCTCATGCAAAATAATTTTTGAGTCCACGCCATCAAACCATGCTATCATAATACAGGTATGCCATATTGATATATAACCCAAAATCCTACTAACATAGCTAAAGCATAAATCATATCAATGCGTAGTAAAACGTGTTGATAAAATAATAAGTGCAAATGATACATATTGTAAAAAAAATATATAAGAAAAGCATTCATATCTCATAAAAATATAGGTAAGGATTTTACATGTCAATAAAAGTATAAGCCAAGCTTCTACAAATTCACAAAAGTATAAGTAAGGTTCTTATATATTCACTTAAGTATGAGTAAGGTTCTTCCTTCACTCATAATCCACAATCTAATCATAATTAAGTATATCAGAATCAGATTAGAGTCCAATTCGATCAATTGGGTCAAGTTTTAATCAATTAGATTTAGGTTTAGACCAACATCAACTCAATTAGGATCTAATTAGGCTAAGCCTAATTATAACTCAATTAGGCTAGGGTTCCTCCAATGAAGTCTCAATTAGGCTAATACTTTTCCAATTAGGGCTTAGTTAGACTGATACTTCTCCAAATAGGGTTCAATTAGGTCAATTAAGATTTAATTAGATCAATTATGCTTTGATTAGGTCAAGAACTCATTTAATTAGGGATTAATTAGACCAATTTGGGTTGGATTTGATTTAATTTGGGTTATTTGGCTTGGTTTGGGTCTCAGTTGGGTCTGATTTGGCTTAAATTGACTTGATCTAGGCTCCGATTAGCTCAAACTTGATTGATTGGGTCTAGTCTAGTTTAGATAAGATCAATTTAGATTCATGTCTAATTGAATTGGGTGGGCCTGAATTTAAATCAATTGGACTTAATCGAATTGGGTTTGGTCTAGCTCGAAATGGGCTTGGTTAGTTTTGAAATTGACTTAACCTAATTTGATTAGGATCGAGCGATAACATGGTTGGGTTTTAGAAAAAAGACAATCATCTTCTTCCCTAAAACAATCCAATCCACTTCTTGTCAATAGGGATGAACAACTTATTTTTTGGTTTGCATCGAGTTATGGCTAGTTTGATCGAAGGCGATGGCAGCCATCGAAGCATTGTGTAAGCTGCCAAGTGATGGCCCTAGTGCTAGGTAGTAGGGCTCAGCATACAGCAGGGCTGATGCCTTGTTTGATCTTAACGAGCTGAGATTCAAGGTGGCTTTGATTGGAAGGACAGCATTGATCAACAATGGCCGTTAGAGTGAGGTTGAGGATGATTCTCGATGGCCGATCAAACTCAATTGATCAGTTTTTCGATCGCTAAAACAAAGTCATATTACAAGTTTTGGTGGCTTATTTAGTAAAGTGTAATGGCCGAAGGTACAAAAAATGAGCAACTACTTGGTTGTCGCTGGAGCCATAAGCAGTGGCTTTACAGGTTGGAAACTTTTTAAGACAACGACATCCAATCGTAACCTCCACAGCATCGCCAAGTATAGGTGGTGTAGCTCCAGTCGCATAGGGCACCTAGTGATTAGCATGACAAGAGCAACAATAGCTTTGGAATGAGAAAGAGAGGGAGAGAGAGGGAGAAGGAAAGAAAGAGGGATAGGTTGAGCTTGAAGGGGAGGGGATAAGCTTTATTTATAGGCAATGAAGGGTGGGGTTTCTTGGGTGGTTATGGGTTGTTATAAGTTGTTGAAGCCATTGGCCACGTGGTGAGGAGGAGGGTAGTGGCCAGTATGGAAGCGGGAAAGGGTGGAGGCGGAGGGCTTGGGTTCAGATAGAAAGATGGAGCCGGTTCTAGTTACTTTATTTTAGAAATAGACTATTACATATAGACCCTCCTAAAAAGATAGTTTTATTCTCAAAATTGACATGCTTGGGTTGTTGAGCAATCGACGATATTGAGTTTTCATCTCATCTTTTAGCTCGCAAGTGGATTTCCTTTCAGTGTGGTTGCACTATTGGACTTTGATGTTAGGGATGGTACGGTGTCTTAGGACCCGACTCTTCTTGTTTACAATCTGAACTGGATGCTCCTTAAAGGTAAGATCCTAAGATAGCTGTAGAGTCTCCTACTTAATTGCATAGCTGGGATGTAGTATATATCTCCTTAGTATAGATATATAGGAAACATTATGTACACTAGAGAGGGTTGGAGGTAGGGCCAATTTATATGCTACTTCTCCAACTCTATCAAGAATCTCGAATGGACCCACGTATCTTGGGCTTAGCTTACATTGAATACCAAACTTCATCACACCTTTAGTTGGAGACACCATTAGAAAAACATAATCATTTACTTAAAATTTCAGACTCCTCATATATTTATCTGCATAGCTCTTCTGTCTACTTTGCATTGTCTGCAACTACTCCCTGATCAGTTTGACTTTATCTACAATTTGCTGTACTATCTTAGGTCATAGTAGTTATCTCTCACCAACATCATCTCAGCAAATAGAGGGCTTATACTTTTTGCTATATAGTGTTTTGAAAGTAGCCATCTAAATGCTAGCTTGATAGCTATTATTATATGTAAACTCCACCAGAGGCAAGTGACCATCCCATACATCCCCCAAATCTTAGATACAAGCTCTCAACATCTCTTTTAAGTATCTGAATGGTTGTCTCAAACTTTCCATCTATTTAGGGGTGGAAGATTATACTAAAATTTAGTTTAGTCCCTATGGCTTTATGCAAGCTTTTCTAAAACTAAAATATAAATCTAGTATGCCTATTAGATAGAATAAATACTGGAACTCTATGTAGCATAATGATTTATTCTTTGCTAATCTCTTCGTGGACACACCAACCTAAAAGGATAGAAAATATACTGACTTTGTTAATCGATCCATAATCATCCCTACAATAGTATTTTCTTTAGAATTTTAGGTAGTCTAGTCATAGAGTTCATGATGATGTATTTTCATTTCTATTGAGGAATTCATAAAAGATTGTAATGGTCTTGTAGGTCTCTGGTGCTTTTCCTTTACCTGTTGGCATATTAGGTACTAAGCAATATATTAGGGAATGCACCTCTTCATACCATTCCTTTAAAAACCATCTCTCAAATCCCGATATATCTTAGTGCTCCTAGGGTTTACTGTGTATGGAGAATAGTGAGTTTCTTCCAATATCTCCTTTAATTTTGGTTTATTTGGAATGCACAATCTCTTACAATACCTTAAGAAGCATCATCATGAATCCTAAATTTTGTCCGATCATTAGACATATCACTTCTCTAAGTTTTTGTACTTTTGCATCTTCTCTCTATAATACCTTAATTGTCTTAATCAAAGTACATTGCATTGATAATGCAATAAAAAAACTTTGAGGTTATATGGCTGTACTTTAACATTCAACCCTTCCAAATCCTCCAAAATAGACCTTTGCAAAGTGATCAAAGCTATCATCCCACTTTGGGATTTTCTATTTAGTGCATCAACAACAATATTGACCTTTCCTAGGTGATAATGGTGATAATTAATAATAAGATCATAATTCTTTAACAACTCCAACAATCTTCTCTGCTTCAAGTTTAAATCCTTTTAAGTAAAAATATGCTTTAAACTTTACGATCAGTGCAGATCTCATTTGGCTCACCATATAGATAATGTTTGTAAATATTTAGAGCAAATACCACAGCAGCTAACTTCCAATCATGAGTAGGATATTCTATTTATGAGACTTCGATTGTCTAGAGGCACAAACTCTAGTCTCTTTTGAAAATCATCACTATAAATAGTGAATCCTCTAGTATTAGACTAGAGAATTAGTATAGGAGCTGTTTCTGACTACTTTTTTAATTTTTGAAAGTTTTGTTTATATTCATTAATCTGTTCGAATTTTACTTCCTATTGAGTTAGGTAGGTCAATGGCAAACCTAGAGGGTTTAATAGCAAGATATAACCTTTTCGTTAAAAAAAATAGTAAGACATGATGTAACCTGCTAAGTTAGGCAGGTTAATGGCAAACCCAAAGGGTTTAATAGCAAGATATAACATTTTCTTTAAAAAAAATAGTAAGACATAATGTAATCTATTCCACCCAACCTAATTGACTTGATAGACTATGTAGTGTTCTGCCAACCTCAAAAACTTGTTCAAATTGAGTAAGATAAATTAGTTTAAGTAGTCCTTTATAAATTTGAACTAGTTTTAAAATATAAATAGTTTGTCTACAAATTAGTTTAGTTTTAATTATAAAATAAAGTTTATTTGGTTACATACTTTTAAAATAGTTTTATTACATAAATATTTAACTGATAGGAAAAGAGTAGGGGGAAAGAGAGATATGAATAATTTATATGAGGAAATATGGTGCATGGGATTTAAAAAATAAAACTTAAAGTTAGTGCAAATTTTTGGTGTGAAAAGTAGTTCTGCAAAGCTGGTTTTGAATTGAATTATAAACTAATTTTAGCTTCAAATCTGTTAAAAATAAAGCTAGTTTTTGATATAAAAGAGATAACTAATGAATACTAGTTTTAAAGCCGGCCTCACTATACCTAATAAACTAGTTTCATGAGTTGTGAAGCACCCTTTAAAAGCAACCGACTTAACTAGGCCCACATAAACACACTTTAAACTTAGCCAAATAGACTCAACTTGGACCAATGGGACTCAATAAAGGTTGAACCAAATTGCTAGCCATTGAACTCAAATGTCGCATCTTAATCTATCAGGTCCAAGCTCACTCTAATTCCACTCATTTTGACCTGACCCAATTAAGATGACTTGACCAAACCCAAACCAAGTTGACTATACCTAACTTTATGCCCCAACTTTAGCAAAAAGTGCAAACAATTTATCAAACTCTTTTAGACACATAAATTATAAGTGATTCAAGGGCATACCTCAACAATCATAATCTGACTATGGCTCTTTAAAATGAAATTCACTGGCTGATCCTATACTTTGTACACACACAGGACTTTTTGATCTTGTATAAATATAAAAAAAAATTTTAATATAAAATCGGTGTGAAACTAAATACTTGCGAGCAGACACTCTCACATACTCTTTCTATTCAAGCTCTAACATCCTTGCCAGACCAATGGTCCATTCTAAATTCATATTCAAATTCAATTAAATTCAATTACAAACACTTAGAGTTCATCTATAGTGTTTCTTAATTTATATAAGTTATGAACTGGATCTATTTTGATACCATTTGTAACAACGTAGAATTCATCTAAAAAGATCAATTAGAAAGTTTTATTTGAACTTTTTAATTTTATATAAATATTAATGATCTTTATAATATACAATTGAAGTAAAATTAAATATCATGCCAGTACGAGCTCTAATAAAATTTCTTTCGTTTCCTCCCTTTGTATAGCTCACCCGAGGACCTAAAAGATCATAATTTGCTGAACTTAAACACTATGGTTTGCGGTCATGGATTCACCGAAGTTGAAGAGGATATCTAGTTCCAATGGGCCAATTGGAGGAGAATCTGAAGTGGGGCCCTAATTGCCTGGCTGATCTTGTCCAGATTATGTACTCTGACAGCTGGGTTTTACTAGCCGTTTCTTTATCGAAGGAAATTCTGAAGTGGCCAATGCATTTCAAAGCCTTCAAGTCGTTCCATACCTGGCTTGTACTACCATCATGAGACTCAATGAGCATATATTGCTCTCTTGGTCATAAAACCAAACTAGATGACCCAAGATAAACTACCTAATGTCCAAGGTTCCCAAACTTTAGCATATCTATGCCATTATTGATTATCTACATGATAGTATATAATATCTGACTCGGTTAACAACAGGAAGTCAACTTCCATTTCTTGTCTTGGTCAACTGCAAGTTGCTTAATTAAATCTAAAAGATTTCCATAAGATATTTTACCTGTCATATCAGGGAAACATTAATAATAAAGTTGAGATATCTATCAGAGCTAGATTATGCTAGAAAGTTGGTCTCGTACAGACGTAATGATCCTTAAACTAAAAAGGCTAGAGCCTCTGGTTGGCAAAGGATCCGAGGATAATCAACATATTTCATCTTTACCAAATTTTGTCGAGGAGGATACACTGCAGCCCAGGTACAGATGCATATCAACAGCTTTGTAGACAGCATGCTATATGGTAGTGCCCTGCAGCCAGCCATCTGGCCTGCTCATGACCAAATGGACACCCTGATACTTCCCACGTACCTCGATGAAAATTTTATGTCTTGGACTGTACCCAATTCTGATCCCGATCCATTTTGCTTCAAAGCGACAGTACTTAGCATAATTTAGTTTAGCTTATCGGAGCCTTGTGCTAGATTAGGTTTCTGCAAAGCACCACCACAGACGCCACGTTCCCTTTGATTTGTTCAGAAGGACTGAGTGCCATAAAGTAGTATGGAGACTCTCTGGACATTCACACAGAACCACGAGCTGGCTGGCTAACATACGGAAGGCACGATTGGTGGGCGGCAGTTAACTAAACCGATTAAGCTCACCAAAATGTCACTCGATTGTCTCCCAAGGGAGCACCTGGAGAGTTTTATGCGTAGTTGATCTGACCACCTGGTTGTCTACTGTCTTTCCTAGAACCAGGTCATCTGAATGGAAATAAATGAGGAAGGACCTGATTAATGGACCAGCGAGCAGACAAACAAGGCTGTGAGGCTTTGAACAAATAAATTCAGAGGACAGCCAGTCCACCGCCCTCCGTCAACCCCTCCCCACTCCCCGGGGTTAAAAAGGGAGAAGTGAAAAAGATGGATGGGAGGTGTGCCTTGCGTAGGTAAGAAGAAGAGGGGGGGGGGGGAAGAAAAAAATAAAGGGGAAAGGGGCAAAAGAAGTGGGTGGGTCCCAGACCCTTTTAGTGCTAGAGCCTGACATACCAACAAGACTGGTGTGGTTGAAATGGAGGGGTCCCATCCTTTCAATTCCCTCACCTCCTCCCACCTATTTGCCTCCATTCAACCCCCTTCTTCCAAGTCCCCTTGCAAAAAGAAAAAGAAACACAGTAATGGGAGATAAACAGGTCTTAAGCAGCTAAGAAAGGTTAGAGAGGACGTAGAGGGTAGAGGCCACAGAAACAGGCTTACAAAGCTAACAAATAAAAACAAGAGAATGGATGGAAGAGAGCAATAATTATGAGGGATGGGACCAGGTTGCAGGGCGTGGGAGGGGTGAAACATGACCCTGTCGGTTGTTCCGGACTGCCCCCTTAATCTCCCATCTCATCACTTCGTCAGAGACCCTCATCTTCCCCCATTTGATGACGAGCAGCAGCAGCAGCAGCAGCAGCAGCAGCGGCACAAACAGCCATCCCCACCCCGAATCCTCTCCCCTTCCCCCTCCCCACCAGATGGCTGGTAGGAAACCAAATCCCACCCCCACTCATTCTAATGATCTAATCGCCCACCGTTCACCCAAAGCATCCCATGCGCCCCCCAGTTGCTGCCGCTTTTAGTGCTGCACTCCGCTGTTAAGTCCCTCTCACCCCTCTATTTTCCCATCTCTCTCTTTCTCTCTCTCTCTCTCTCTCTCTCTCTCTTCCGCCTGCTCCTCCATCTGGTGCAATAACACCCCCAATCTTGGCCCTCCTCCCAAGGGCTGTCCTTTCTCCGCATCCATCTTTTCATTTGCTACACTCTACCATCCATGCTATTAGCCTTACCTGATTAAGCTTACAGGAGTTTTCGGTTTTCTTTCGTTCATGGGTTGACAAGAAGAAGAAGAAGAAAAAGAAAGATCAGAGATAGGATAGAATTGATGGATTTCAGGAATCAAGATGAAGATATAGGGATGCCCAGCTCCTTGGGTTACACCAACGCTCCTCCCATCCGGGGATCGGCCTTCTCCAAGCCCTCCTCCTCGTCCCTCCTCTCCCCTAGAGGAACTGGACCTGGACCTGGACCTGGTCCCGGACCCGGTAATAGAAACGGCAACGTCTTTGGCAACACGCCGCCGCCACCCCCTCTCAATCCACCCATAGACCCCCACCCTCCTCACTCCCTCGGAAAAAGCCCCGATCCAGCTGCCAACCCCGCCGCACCGCCTCCATCTGGCGTCGCTGCCGCCAGCGGATCCAATTCCAAACCGGCAGCGAGCAGCGGCAAACCTCCCGCGACTGCAATAGAATCTTCTGTTCGCTACCGCGAGTGCCTCCGCAACCACGCCGCCGCCATAGGCGGCCACGTCGTCGACGGCTGCGGCGAGTTCATGCCCTCCGGCGACGCCGGCACCCCCGACGCCTTGAAGTGCGCCGCCTGCAGCTGCCATCGTAGCTTCCACCGCAAGGAGGTCGACGGCGACCCCAATGCCAGCTCCCCCTACTACCGCAGCGGGGCCGCCCGCCTCCCCCTCCTCCTCCCCCCGCCCCACCCCCAGGCGCACCTCCACAAGCCGTATCCCATGGGCTTCCCCCCGAGCCCGTCCCGGGCGGCGCCGGTGTCGTCGTCGGCGGTGATGGCGTTCGGCGGCAACACCAGCGGCAGCGGCGGCACGACGACGGAGTCGTCCAGTGAGGAGAGGATGAACGCCGGGGCCCCGCTGCCGATGGTGGTGTCGAAGAAAAGATTCCGGACGAAGTTCACGGTGGAGCAAAAAGAGAAGATGCTGGGCTTCGCGGAGAGGGTCGGGTGGCGGATCCACAAGCAAGATGAGGCACTAGTGGAACAATTCTGCGCCGAGGTCGGAGTTCGAAGGCAAGTTTTGAAGGTTTGGATGCACAACAACAAGCATACTATAAGAAGGCAGCAACAGCAGCAGCAACAACAAGAAGACCAGCTGCACCCACCACAGCAGCCACCGCCGCAGCACCAGCAGCAGCCTTGACATCAGTTTGGCGAGCAGGATCATGAAAGAAAAGATGGTTGAGAAGGAGACAAAGAAGGAAGCAGGGGGGGGAGAGAGATCTTCCTGGTGTTTTACTGGTTTGGCTGGTTTCCTTTAATCTCCTCCTCCTCTTCTTCTTTAGTATTATTATTTCCCACTTCGAACAGTGATTTTTTCCCCTTTATGTTCTATTATCTGAATCTTTGCTTTCTTCTAGTTAGGACTTAGATTTCCAATGGAATGAAGTCCATTTCATTTCTTGAGCTTATGAGCATAGGTGTAGTTCCTTGCTGGCTCTTCCATTTGTTATCCAAAGAAGTTGGCTTTGTGGTCAAAGAAGTTGTCTTTAAACGGTGGTACCATGCTCTCTTTGCATCTCCATCTTCGAAGAAATTTCTTCAGTGATTTTTCTTCCATGTTTTCAACGTTACCGGCTGCACGGTTTATGAAATGATATTAGAAGCTAGACCGTAACAAAGGGAACAAATGTTCCTCAAAATATGCATCCAAGGCGTGCCTTCAAATCCAAGGCTGGGATTGCTCACATGACACTCCAATCATCATCCCAGTAAACATTAGAAAGAGTACATGCAGTGTATCCTAATGAGACACCCGACCTTTGTTTAAAGATAGTTTTTTTGTTTTGTTCAATTTTATGTGTTAATTTGCATCATGAAATCTGTCTTTGTTTTTATTGCATTAGAATGGCAACGGGTACCCATGCTGCTGTTACGCTTTTTCTGAACGGTTTCTTCTTTTTTCGGATTCTTTCGGTTACCGATGACAAAAGGTTGGGATTAGAAACAAAGCAAGGTTTGATGCATTCTAGGCCGGGTTTTTCTTTTCGCTGTGTCCTGGAGTTCTTTGCTTACAGTGTCTTTAAGCTGGTGTTCTTTTTTTGTACTTGCGGGAGAAGTCACTGAATAGAGAGCGCATTAAAGAGATCAAAACTCTTTATGCCATTTCTTCTCTTTTGTGTTTAAGGAAGCTTTAAGCTTTAATGACGGAATATGTGTGTGTAAGAGAGAAAGAGAGAGAGAGAGAGATGATGGCACCTGTCACTAGACTTCTTATTACTGTCCTTCCATCTTCAGGCCTCAAAAAGGAGGAATAGATTGTGAGAGGAAATCGACACAAATGTGAATGCTCCAGCCATTGAAAACAAAAACAAGCATGAAATATGCTTTCTATGGTTTTAATTTCTTCCTTGACCCATTTCTTTTTAAGTTCGATGCTAGCTATTCGGATGGGATTAAAGAGTTTTTTTCGTTAGTTATTCCTCATATTCTTTTCTACATTCAGACATGTCGACATGGTACTTTTTTTTTTTTTTTTTTTTAATTTGTAGTTTTACACCCTCGAATACAAATTCATGTGAGTTGATTTTTTGAGATCTCACATGCTCTCAAAATGTCCTGGGAGTGTGCTTCATTTGTTATAATTGGGGCAACTCTTGCAATTCCTATACTGAATTACTGATATAAACACTGAGAACCATATCAGTTATAATTTTCCCATATTTATGCACGTATCTCTATGATATTTATCTTATGCGAATGCATTCTTTCAATTGGATGGATTTTTGTTTCTTGAGGATAATGGGGAAGGAACCGACTCTTAATTAGAAGGCCAGCAAAACAACAGGTGAGGTGAGGGCTTATTAAGTGCACATCTCAGTTGAATTAAAAATAAAGGAGTATGAGTTGTGGACTAAAAGTGGTGGAAAATAGGACTTATAGAAATTGAAGAGGTTAAACCTAGGTGCCCGATACTAATTTCTTGGCTCCAAGGTCCAGTTTGGCAATGGTCCTAAGTTTAATTCATTTAAAAATATTTCGAGTCTCAAAAGGGAGGTCTGATTCTTTAAAAATCATTGGTCTGATCCTTTAAAAATCGTTCTTCTTTTTGTCTAGTTAAAAGCATTCACAAATAAAAAAACTAATATTTTGAGAGGTGTTTGCTTATTAAAAGTATATTAAAAGAGCTGTAAGATGAGAAATTGTAAACAGTAACCTAAGAAACTTTCGTTAGAGGAAAGGAAATTAATTTTTCTTAGATTAAATTCAAGGTATTTATCAGATGCTTGCTAATATCAGCTAGTTAGTAGTATGATATATAAATTGAAATCAGTCTATATTTTCTGATTTATTTCTTTTGATTTTATATTAGCATTTTAATTATAAATAATTCAAATTAGCTACTTCTTATAGAAATTAATATATCTTATTATAGTAATTGAGATTTCAGAATTCTTTTTTTTTTCATATGAGAGTTAGGTTCTCTACCTAGAACTTGATGCATCTCGATACTAAAATCTTTAATAAATTCTATAAAGTTAGATAAATATAAATTCATAACTTTCTTGCTTAAGATTATGCAAAAATTACTAAATAATATGATTTTATGGAGCATCCAAGTGCGCATATTTTTCATCAAAGCATGCAGATCACATGTACTTATGGTACATATACTTTGTAATGCTCTAAATCATCAGTATATGTGCTTTGTATTGCTTTAAGTTCATTTATTTATTTAATTAATTGATTAATAGAATAGATTTACGTGGTCTTAAAAATTTACAAGGTCTTAAAAATTTAAAGGTAAGTGCAAATTGTCGGTGGCCAATGAGTTCGAATTATAAATTTTTTTTGAACATTTCTTAATGTGGGGCTGTTTCTCAAATATTTCTTTTCCGTGGCTGTTCGGAGTATTGCAATCTCCCTGTTGGCTTCGGGCATTACATGCCCTATTATTTAGGTAAAATATTATGCCTTGCTCGCTAAGCCAGTTTTATGTCTTTTTAAGTATAAAACTTATATTAGATAGGGAACAGGGTTAAAATATCTTGCAAAATATGACAAATATTTTCATGAATCAAGTCATGTCACAATGGCTTGTGGTGGGAGACAGCTATTATTTATATGGTTGATTCAAGCTAGCTCGTGTGTACACGGAAAAGAGAAAAAAATTGAAGAATAATATGACCTTGGAATTTTGGGTCTCAGGCACTGCATCTTTCTCCGTTTGGTCCATAACTAAATATTTTCTGATGGATGCAGTGGAACTTTAAAATGGGTTACTTTCTCTCAGGCTTCCAAGGAAGGAGGATAAAAAAAAAAAAATTTTTTTTCCTTCTTCCTTCTCAGGAAACAGATAGGCTGTTGAAAATTTGCTAACTACTGAAGTCTCACTATTTTTAATTACAACTAATTAGCTAAAAAATTTTAAGCCTTTTATAAATTGATTGCTCTTAATTTGAGTTTTTAATTACTTGTAGATATTCATGAATTTGAAAATTATGGCTCCTAAATGATAAAGCAATTGCATGGTTCCGCTTGAGCATTTAAGCCGGCACTTTGCATTATAACTTTATTTATTATTTAGATGCCTTGACGTCTGTACGAGTTCTCATTATCATCGCTTTAGCTTGATAATGATAGACCGGTGCCTTCTTTTAATATTTTGATTTCAGACAAAACCCATCACATGCGAATAATTAACCGTTATTGGACGATAACAAAACAGTTTCTCAATCAGAAGCCATCATATACATTTGGGCAATAATTGGCGAATTATCGCCTGACTGTCTGATGGGCTCAATCAAATACATGTGGGTTAGTGGTTAAAATCTGTGTTATTTTGTTTCAAATGGTGCCCATCATACATAGGTTCGCTATGTGATTGATGCAATAACGATGTTTCTCGGCGGAGAACTGAATCTTAGGACTACCATGAAGAGAATTTAAGGTTTTAAGGGTTTGTTTGATTCAATAATGAAATTAAAATTAAAATCAAAATCACTCATCCTTTCTATTTATTTGGTTCATATAAAAATTGAATTGATTTATATTGTTAATGTTTGATTCATCCAAACCTTGAAATCAGAATTAGTTTAAATTTTTAATTTTATTTCTAAGTGCAAGTTCATTTTTTTATCTCCTCTTTTCTACAAATTAGAAAACTATGAGACATTAGGGTTTTCAACCTGTTTGTTTGATTATAATTATATATATTTTTTAATATGTAATTACAGTGCATGCTTCTATTGTTGTAGGAAAAGGTAAAGCAATAGAGTTTTTCTTTAGTGATTTGATTATAATTTTTAATGCATGATTATATTTTTTTAATATGTGATTACAATGTATACTTCTACCATTTGTCCTGTTGTGGATAGTGTGGTAAGAGGTCTTATAGTTAGTGTTGGATGATAAAAAGAGAGAATGAGCATGCAAAAAGGATAAGAATGACTATTGTAATGGAAATATAATTCGGAATCTTGCATCGGAATTTAGATTTTTAATCTTTCCTATAAGATGATTTGTATTTAAGATGAAATTAAATCGGATTTTGATTCTATTCAAACAAATAATTGGAATTAGAATTGATGATTCTGATTTTTAATGCAGAGACATTTCTGCGACTAAATGGTCCCTAATGTCAAAGAAAATAAAGGGCTATTTGAAATTAAAATGATCAAATTCAAATGGTAACCTCTTATTCTTCAGAAAAAAAGATGCATAGGAATTAAAAACTAATCTCTCCCCCTATTAATTTTATATTCCTAAAATTAGGTATAAATAAGATTTCTAAGAAAAATTTCGTACTTCAAATATAACAATTTTAGATAACAATCAATTTATTTTAAAATTTATATGAAAATACTCACTTCAAATTGCTCCCCATGATTGACACAATAATAATACTTCTTGATCAAGAACTATATGCTAAAGGACTATCATGAGGAGATTTCAAGGTTTAAAGTATCAAAGAAAATAATAGGCATATTTATTGTTATTATTATTTGAACAGAAAAATCTGTTGTGGCTGGACTCTTCATTTTAATCATTTGTATAATAACTCGGTACTGGTTGGAAAGGGATGATCATGCTTTCATTGGAGTCTTTATGCAACTTGAGTCCTCTATAATAAATGTATTGCCTCTTTAATTATCCAACATTTTAGATGCATGGCATACTGAAAATTAAAGTGAATCAAATGTGCAAGAAAGTCGTCTGCTGTTTTGAATGACGAAAAAGGGTTTTGTGTTACCGGACTCTTAAAAAAAACACTAAGAAAATCAATATGACTACTTATGCCCTGGAGCGTTTGTCTTCATGTTATATGCTAACATATTTATTGGCTTAATAACTGCAAGCAAGAATGTCATACTTAAGGATTCCCCATGATAAAATTTCATAACTCAATTAAATATAATATTAAACAAATATTAGATATTTGACTCTCTAATATTTTTTATATATTTTTATTATTAGTGGGAGGGCATGAAAAATATGGTGTCTTTTGGCCTCATTTTTATGATCAAGAGGGTTGAATTCTGTCAAAACTAACAGGCACTATAGATGAGCACTTAAAATTTTGAAAATTAACCCTAGGATGATAACCTAGTGATTGGAATTAGGAAATCCTTCCCTTTTTTCACTTTTTTAAAAAATTTCTGAGTTGGTGAGGATAATAGGGTTGGTCTCGCAGCTGCAATGTTTGTGCAAGGCTTTCAGCCGATTTGATTAAACTGGTTTAATCCAACTTAAGAACCCATTTTTAAACTTGAACCAACTAGCCTAACTGATTTCTATTTTCTCAAACCATCTTTTTTTTCCTTCCATCAAATCCATCTTCCATTCATAACGAAATTTTAGAACCTTAATCCTAACCAATTTATTTTATAATAATGGCTTAAGATCAAGTGGCTTTTGAGGATTAATCCTCTATGGGTCAAACACCTCGGGGAACTTTTCGTGGCTTGTAAAGCGAACCTTCTCCCTACCAAATTGCTGTTTAGTTGTAAGATAAACTAGGATAAGTGATGCTATTCGATCCTATTTTATCAAATGGAGTAGATTTGGATAAACTAGGATAAGTGATGCTATTCGATCCTATTTTATCAAATGGAGTAGATTTGGCTAGAGAAGTTCTGGTCAAAGCATGTTATCCCTTGTTGGAGAGGATAAAATTAGTTCTTGTAGAGGGGTGAAATAATTTTAATTCCTGAACAAAGTTAAAACAATCCCCTCCCATTTAACCTTGTGACCCCTCTTTCACCTTACCACCAGTGTTTTTTTTTTTTTCGGTCTCACTGTGGCCTGCCGTGAGAGAGCGGGGGGAGAGTTCCATCAGCTGGCTCCGAGCTCCGAGCTCCTCCATGCCTACTCCCATCCAGGCGCTGGCCACTATTATTTGCTTGTTTTTCCCCCCTCCTAGTATTCCTAATAGTGGCTTATTTATAAGGCTATTGTAACTTTGAACCACCATGTGGGGTTGATGGCCGAACATGAATAACTTAAAGGTTGATTTCTCTCCATTTTGGTTGATGCATGATTGATAATTTTTTTTAAAGCCTATTTAGGATGCAATACCATGCTCTAATAGAAGTGAGCAAGCATAGCTTACCTTATGATAAGAAACAACTATGATCATTCCCTATTCAGCCTCTCCATCCTATTCACTTGATTTTTCTTCCAATAGACAATAAAACCAGTTACTTTTCTTAGAGCTAGGATGTTTGTGAAAGCTCGTATTCATAAGTATTTAGTTTCATATTAATTATATACTGAAAATATCATGATTGCTTATGCAGGATCAAACAGTGCAAATAATATGTTTTAATTGATCTTTTTGAGTGAGATACTGAGCTGTGACAGATAGTATCCATATGGATTAAGAAACATTGCAGATGGATTCTATGTGTTAGTAATTGAATTCAATTGGATTTGGATATAGATTTAAACATGGTTCTTAAGCATAAGAAGATGCTAAGTTTTAACTTAGAGAATATGTGAGAGCTCATATTGATGGGTGTTTAATTTTATATTAGTTATATATAGGGACGACAAAATTGAACATAATATGCAAACATGATTCGAACCCAATACGAAATAAACGGGTTTGGGTTAACTTTAAGTGGGTTCATGTCGTAAATGTGTCGACATGGTTATAACACGAAATAACCGTTTTGTATCACGGATTGATATGCCAATCTGAAAGTGATTCATTTAGGACTCATTTAATTGATAACATATTAAGTAGATCGTGTTAAGTAGGTCAGATCTATTCGCATTGAGTGAATTGTATTATGTTAATTCAACACAATTTATTTATTAAACAAGTTATGCATGCTATGTCCTATTACCCTATAATAATCGTGTCATATTCTTGTGGATTCATATATTGTTATATCTCTAAGCTTTGATACGATACGAACACATCACGAAAACACGAATTGCTAATCTTTAATAATATATTAAAAAGATTCTGAGTACTTATACAGAAATATAATGTTCAAATAATATTTTTTAATTAATTTTTTAAATAAGATCTTGGATTGTGATAATGCTTCATCCTTCAAGTACAGGCGATTGCACCATCTATTAGGCAACCAGCCACCTTGGGCCTTACCATTTGATTCACCATCACTGCACATGTTTGGTTTGCCCCTGGTGTCATGAACGTGCCTAACCATGCGGTACTATTCTTCATGACAGTCATAAACCGTTCAGGGAAAAAAAATCCTGATGCATTTGTTATACATAATATCATTCTTAGCATTAAGAAAAAAAAGGCTCTTGTGAGTTTGCATTTGTATTACATGACCAACAGCTTGATTATGACCTGCAAGACTACTTGCAGGTTATATGGTTGCCTGGGTAAAGCCAAAGTTATGCCGGGTCTGGATGCCATCACACTAGGGAAGAATCTCATGGCTACTTGATTGCTCCATAAGCCAAATTAAAGAGACAAAATGGAGCAATCTTATCTATTTCTAGAACAAAAGGGACTGGATTCCCTTCTGCTAGACTTCACAACCAAATAGAAGTTGGATTTATTCCGCAATTATTTCATGGGATCGGATTTGTCCCGGATCTTGGAGGGATGTTCATGAGCAGGAATCGCCATCCCTTCACCTTTTTTATCCTACAATCAAATGATGTCCGAAGAGAAACACTCCATTGAACCTTACATCAAGTGGATTATGTTTGGAAAGGCCAAGCGGTGTGTATGAAGAATAAAGCCAAGAAAAAGAAGAGCTACGGGAGATGTGACGCTTCGAGGTTTTCCTCAAAAGAAGAGTTGACGCTTCGAGTTCCATAGTTTGTCGTCCAGCTAAGACACAACAGGAGATATATTTATGTGGGTATATGTAGAGCCCTCAACCCTTATTAACTATCAATACGACTGTTGGTATTTATGTGATCCCGTGGTACTTAGTAGGTCTGGTTCGAGCCGGTTAATAAAGTTTTCTTCTTTATTTCTTTTTTTTTTTTTTTTTTAATAAAAGAACCGACTTGCATATTAGCCTACAGGACTTGGCTCTATAAATAGAGCAGGCATGAATAATGTTTTGCTTTCATATCTTCCCTTGTATATATATATATATATATATATATTTTTTTTTTTTTTTTCTAATGAAAGTTTTCCTAAGGGCTTTGTTCGTTACTTCATCTAATAATTTTTTGTATTGTCCTTCTCTATCCATTTCTTGTGGTGGTAACTTTGAATCTTTGCTCTTTGTTTCCTACTTATAAATTTGTCCCTATTCTCCATTCATTTTTTGTGGCAATTATAAAACTATTTCTTCCTTCATGTTTTGTTTGCATTGCCGTTCTCCATTCATTCTCCGAGCAGGCAGATATGCTATAAACTCATGATGACTATTTTCTCTATGCCTTCTTGCTAACCAAAATTATTTTAAGACCAGTACAGATTGAGTTTCAGAAGTTACTAATATAACATTGATAGCCTACAATAGCATGATAAACATATGGATCAGTTTTATAATCAAAATGTAAGAGCTGTTTATTCTCCAATGAATTTGTTTTTTTTTTTTTTCCAAATAATTTGAATATGTTTACCTAACAATTAGAGAATCCCCCCACTATGTAACAGCAGCAAGGAGAGAGATGGTAGCCTGCCCCAAGGAATGAAGAGAGCAACAACCAAAGTCCGAGGAACCATCAACTTTGCGCCATTTATGTGCACAGTGTTATCACTGTGGCCTTTACTCAATTCCTCCTGGTCCAATGCCAGTGAAATAGTGACTTCTGAATAAAGTTCCATGCATTGCTCAAAAAAGTGCGAATAAAGTCGCATTGTCTTGTGCTCAAGCATCTACATAATAAACAGGACAATCTTTATCATCTAACGAAGAGTGTGAGGCCCCTCCACTTTTTCTGGTCGCACTAACCGCCAACAACTGCAAACCAAAGCAAATAACGTTAGAAGGTTTTCTTCAATGGCTTCAATTTCATCCTATTAGAATTTAAAAATCTCATATGTATAATAAGAATATCAAATAATAATAATAATATTTTTAAACTTATGTGTATTATTATAAAAAAAATATGAAAGCTCTAAAGAAACTTAAATCATCTTCTTCTTACTTCTTTCTTATGCTGTATTTTAAAAGAAAATAACTTACAGTTTTAAGGAAAGAAGAAAAAATCTAATCTATTTATAAAAAATCTTACTAGATCATTCCTTGATAAATCATTATTGAACTTTAAATTCACACAAATCATCAACTACATCATCCAACAAAGATGCATTTAAGTCCAAATCATATGAATTACAATTTTAACCAATAGTGGGCTCATCCAGTTTGTATTATTGAATCAATTCGTTCAATTATTTTTATAAAATTAAAATAATAATAATTAATGATAATTTATACATAAATTTTTTTTAAAAAATAATGGATCCAAATTTGAATATTGGTTTTTATATTAATTACTACCAAAAATATAATACAGAGATGCTACCGTGGGAGATCAAATGCCACCATCAGGACTGGAAAAAGAAAGCAGATAAACAGAAGCTTTCAAACAATCCAAATTACGCTCTGATCGATAACAATTTATTTTTTGTTTCCTGAATTTTGACAGCGCCTGCACGTACGTTTTGATGATCTGTCAAATCGTCCATCTCGACCTTTACAGTGTCCTTTGGAATACCTAACTGTTAAGATAAAATGCAATGGCATTGAATCGCTATAGCTATTACTTGTTGATAGAACATTAATTAGGCTTTCAAATATAGCGCTAAACAAAAAACAGCCACACAACCAACCAAAAATCCAAAACAAACTCCCTCGTAATCTCCCGCAATGGAGGAGAGGACCAAGCAAAGTTCTTCCTGGCACAACCAAGGCCGAACTCAGCATCTGATGATATACTTAAAAACACAGCGAACCTTCCAATACAACGTAGTGCAATACAATGTTTTGCAGCTGCATTAACAAAAAAAAAAAAAAATCAAACACAAACACCAACCGACTACAAAGTCTCAGAACTCCTGGAAGATCGAGAATTGACGAGCAGCGTATCTTCTCAAACCTCTTCCACAGTTTGAGAAGGCTTTCATTCCCGCTGCTTTATAACTCTCCGGAGGTCTTCTGCTTCATCTTGGCCCCCAGATCACCCGTGGCTTGGGATGCCTTCTCCTTGGCGGCCTCGTAGTTCGCCTTGGCGGACTCCGTCATGGTGTCCTTCGCAGTGGCGTAAGTCTCCTTGACCTTCTCCTTCGATCCCTCGTAGGCCTTCTCGGCCTTGTCGGCAGCCTTGTTTGCCCCATCTTTCATCTTAGCTTTGGCAGTCTCTGCCTTGAGCATTGCATTTACTTTGGTCTCTTCGACCTTCGAGTGCGGACTCTCTGCCTTCAAGATCTCCATAAGCTTCTCCTCTGTTACCGGAGCTGCCTTCAATATTGCCATAAGCTTCTCATCAGATATGGGAGACTCTGCCTTCAGTATTGACTTGAGCTTCTCTTCTGGTATGGGAGACTTGCCACCCGTTTTGGCGGACTGTACCATTAATATTTCGTTCAGTTTACTCTCCTCGGCATGAGCTGAACCGCCGCCCTTGCTTTTCAAAATTACATTCAGCTTCTTGTCACCATGATGGTTCATGGCGGCATCTTTGATCTCCTCGGCTGTCCCCCTTGTGGAGTCGGCAGCGTCTGCAGAAGATGGCCAACAATGAGAAGTTCATATGTTCTGATTTCCTTGCGTTTATGTGAGATAGCAGCATTGGTGGAATAATTTGAGACATAAGATTCAATTTAATACTGCAAGTTGTCACCTTTTTTGTTTTTTCTATTCTGTTTTGTGTGTGTGTGTGTGTACGCGTGCGTAGTGGAAGCACCACCCAATAGAGTTTTCTAGGACAGATACCTTGCATAGCGACAACCTTCAAGTCTATTTTATACTCAACTCAGATAAAAATTTGAGGTCACTTGTATTTGTCAATACAGAATTGGATAATTGATACTGATTTATGCTTGGATCACCCGATTCAAACTGACTCGGGTGTTAAGCCATTTGGAGGAGGATTTTGGTTGCAGAACTTGTTCATCTGTCTTAATGCTTTAATTAGTTTCTTGCCAACCTAATAAATTTTCTTCTGTTGTGTTTACTCAAAGCCAATGAACTCAATCTTATGTATTATCATAAAAGTTACGTTATGCATCTAGACTCATCGTAGAAATGATTAAGAAAGTATTTTTGGAAGAATCTGCAAAGAAACTTAAGTTGAAGAGCATAATATTTTATGCATACTTGGGTAGGTCCAGCAAACTTCTCATTGAAATATGTGATCCGATTTCTTTCTCTTTCTCTCTCTTTTTATTTTTTTTATTTTTTTTTTATTTATTTTTTTAATAGCAAGGCCAGTTGACACATTACAGAAGACTCAAGCAGGCCCAACTCATAGGACCACAAAAGTCCATTGAAACAGGCCTCTCCCCATAGAAAAATCACAACTCATATCAAATCAAATCAAACTATTGAGTGCACCTTTTGTTTCTTTTCTTTTCCTGTTTGGCAGTCTAATCGCTTTGCCGCTATTCTCTCTCTCTTTAAAACAGTTATAACAGTCATTACTTGATGAAACTTAAGCGACGTAAAATTATTACAAAATAACATCCTGACTATAGAACCAGCAAAATTATTTGTCCAAGCCATAATTGTTCTCGATCTAAAACAAAGACTGAGATTTCAAAATATTATATTATTTTCGTTAAACAGCACGATATTTAATACTAAAAAACAACCAGCTTTCCCGTTATATAACCGCCCTTACGATGACTAACACCCATTATCAAAATCCTCAATAAAATGGGATCATAAGATTATGACCCTCTCATTCCAATCCTTTTCATACTATTTAAAAAGAAAGAAGCATCATAAAAGCATCATGTATAATTACAATACTCTTTTAAGTCTAAGAAAATTGGAAGTCATATGATCCACCTATAGTTCTGACTTCCATATGATCTGCACTACGTGGGTCATCGCCACATGCATCAAAGACGATTTCATAGGTCGGTTTCCAGATGCAAACTGGCTTTCAACCTTTCATTTAATTTATGGCCAGCATATATCATGCATGGACCTGACATAACACCAATGCAATAGTAATGATTGACATAACACCAGATTTTTTTTTTTTTTTCTTTTTTTTCCGAGTAACACACATATATAAGAAAGCAAAGCAGGGCAGATGTTTCTTAAACTATCAAATGATCCTGTACTGCGAAACCTTAGCGATGTGTACAAGACCATGCATTTCATGCATCTCAACGTAGTGTGTGGCTAGTACCGCATTTGATCGCCAAAATCCTCTATGACCCAATAAGCAGCAGATCTAATTCGTATGAGTTTTTAATATATAATGAAGTCATGTCAACCCAAAGTATTATTTCGATAATTCGAGTACGCTTGAGCCATACCAGATGCAGCGCCGGACACCTTGCTGGCAGCATTTCCTGCAGCATTCTTTACCATCTCAGCCGCCATCCTCTCGTTCTCGTGCTTCAGTCCGAGCCCCCTGCCACCACCGTCGCCGACCCCATTAGCACCAAACAAGAAAAAGATCAGACAAATCACAGCTAATCACATCACCCATTACTAATTGGTACAGGAAGTAGAGGAGGGACGGACTCGGTTACTCTGTCCTGTACCCAGTTGGCCCAGGACTCGGTCTTCTCCTTGACTTCCTCCACGATCGAACCGTCGCCCGACGCCGGCCTCGCGCCCCATAGCAAGAGGAAAATCCCCGCCAGCGAGAGCAAGCTCGCAACGTGACTCCGCTCCATTCTTCTTCCCCTCGTTGCCATCTCAGTGCATGTGTTTCTTGGTTCAGTCCGCGGTGGCATGAAGTAGGGGAAGGGAGAAGTCGGTTGGTACATATAATCCGGGCTGTGGAGACGTGGAAGTCGGAGAGGGTTGTCCGGGGACGTGGCGTTCAGATGAGGGAGGCGTCTCCCAGGGAAGGACACGTCGCAGACAAAAGAGGAGAAGTTGACCGGATCCTCAGCCACAGCTGGCGGAGCGTGCGTGGACGCGGACAGGGCGTGTTATCTGGTACCAGACATGCATTATTTTTAGGCGGTTGCTTGCCCAAACTCCAAATAAAAATATAGAAAAATTTATCTTCGGTAGAATTTTTGAATTTTCTTGGCAAAAAATATGACCACACGCAAAAGGGTAAAAAAATTACAACCTTTTGACCACTCTACATTTTATCATGCGATTTTTCTGAATTAAATTAGTTGTTTATTTATTCCTGGCAACTTTGGAATATTCTATGCTATGCTTGCTCGGCCCATTATTTTTGCTTTTAATTTTTGGTGTCCTTCTCTAATGAGATTGTTGAAGCTGAATTTTGACGCGTAAGGAAGGTAAGCAAGCGCTGATCATATTATATGTGATGATATAGATTGGTCTATCACTGTTGGTGGAATCCCTCCACCAATGTTTCTGTTCTTAAAGCTGAGTTGGCAGTGACTTGGCATGGTATTTAGCATATCATTTCCACTACTGCACATCAATAGATTATCATTGGAGGAGATTTCAATTTTATGATCAATTCGATCTACTCCATTTCATCTTCATCATAATAGTCTCACCCCTTTTTTTTTTTTTTTTAATTGCACGTCATGTCTCTCATAAATCAAATTAAGTCGTTGATCTTCTTGTTAATCAAGCAATATCTCTTTTTACCTTCGTTAAGTGAAGTGAAACGATCCTGTGCAATTAACTACTCTCTTGATTATGAATACCGATTAATTGTTTATATATGATAATTGATTAAAAAAAAAATCTAAGAAAAATATTAGGAAAAATTATAACTAATAATTTTTGCAACCAAAAAGTGTTATATGGAGACGATTAGATGCTAGGCAGTAGGGACTGCTTGGGATAATGCCAAAATGTTCTATATTTATCAGAGATTTTATGCGTTCGTACTTTGCTTTGGCTTTTACTATGTTTTTGGAATACATCTCCATTCGTTTGCATAAAGATTCACGAAAGTAGCTTTGCGTTAACATAATGCTATGTAAGAATTATATAATTGTATTACATATTGATCCTAACATCCATATCAAGTTTGCATCCAAAATAGATATACATTGAACATTTGCTTATTTATTAAATTTTCTAACTAGAAATGTTAAGAAGTTGGAAAAGAGTTAGGCCTCTCTAACAATAAATCAGACTCTAGCAATAATTTTATGTGGAAAGGGTGCGGAAGGTCCACATGCACAATAATAATCTAAATCTAGATTTTTTTAAAAAAAATACTATTCAAAAATTAAATCCAAAATATTTAATTACTGAAGAGCACGTGTGATAATTGGGAAGCCCCGTTCATGAACTTCTAATTTTTTTTTGAATGATAAAAAAAGGTGTTAAAATGTTTTTTGTTACATAATATTTTTTTTAAAAAAATCCTTTAACTGATCGAGAATTTTGAATAAAAGACGTGCATTGGAACTCCCAATTTCTTATGCTTCATCGCATGGGCTAGCCTTGCAGGGCAGTCGGAGGGAATGAAACCTTTTATTGTATTTGATTGTCAGAGTTAAGATTGAAAGATTTCAATGACCTTATTAATTTGCGCATCAAGGCTTGATGATAAAGCTCAATTTTCAAGTTCTATTTGCACTCTAATTGGTGTATCCTATTAGACTATATTGATTTTATTTATATTAAGTTTGAACCTTCTGATCCAAATCTCTTTCTTGACTAGTTTTGATCTACTTAAGCACTAGCTTTGATCTCCTTAAGTAAGATTTATTATAGATGGGTCCAGCTCTCCTCATATTGAAGGAGAATTATGCCCTGATTTTGAGCCATGCACAAGGAATAAATTACCACCACTGTCATGCAAATAGCCGGTTGGAAGTGTTCATTAATTTGATATTCAAATACCTAAAGTGTAGAAGATACCTCACAAGCAGTACGGATGCATCTGATCACATGAATGACTGGAAAATAGCATTGCTTGGCAGTTGGAAGCAGTTTCACTGTTGCATTTGTGAAGATATTACTCACAATTTGGAGCAAACATGACTGCAAGGTGACATTTAGTAAGTTCTGTAAGCGAGCAAGGAAAACGTCCTGAGAAGGGATTACGGTGCTTCAAAAAGATCTTGAGAATGGACTAGTTTATGAATTTCAGAGATTAAAACAACAATAGACATCCCGGAAAAGAGGCAGATTTGAGAACAAGAGTAAACATCCAGAGAAGGCTGGCTTTCTCTCTAATAAACCGGTGGAACTGATCATCCTACAAGGCCTCACCTTCAAAACAACTAGTTTTAGCCAGGTTGAGGAGACTCCCACCAACCCTGAACGTGTGCTTTCATAAGGAGGGCATTAATTAAGCTGTCACCATTCCCCGCTTCCTCCATTAGAACTAATATGAATTCAATTTTCATTCTGCTCTACTATATATTTAGGATAATCCCATGAATAAAATAGCTGGTTACACCACAAAAAAAAGGATTTGTGCTTGACATCATATCAGATCATAGTTCCAAATTTACCTTCCAATAAAAAATATCCACACACGGATACATTTATCACAACGAAACTAAGAAGTCCCATGCTTCCGTTTTACCATCAGGCTACAAAAAGGTGTACATTTACTCGTACAGATAGATAATGAAGCTGTGACACTCTAGTTACATGATGATCAGGAGAGGTACAATGAAATCATGATTAAAATGGTCAGGTCTTCCACGGTTGATGAAAGTTAGTACGAGTGTATACTAGATAATTAGGAGACTTGTACAAAAAAAGCTGAGACCGCATCAAGCCTTCTACCAGTCCATTGCGCTCGGCATTGGTCAAAGTTATCTTAGATCAGGATCATCTTCGTCCTCAATATCTTCATTTGATGGCCGGATCCTCTTTCCTTCTCTCAGTGCAATTCTTCCTCCCTTCTTCGGTTTTCCTCTGTGAAAAAAGAATTATACAAGTTATTTATTTAACTTCCAGTTATCCAGCTGGACCACATGAATATGTACTCTTAGCTTGCACCGGTAAAACCAATCATACATGGAAGAAGGTACTTCTAAATATGCACACACTTGCATGTCTTCAGAAATATGCAAGCCATTTAATCAATATGCCGGATCCATAGAAACTCTAGAATTTTTCAAATGAATTCAGCTTAGGAATAGGGAATGCAAAAACAATCTAGTCAAAACCTAGGAACCCCCAACAAGCTAAGAATACCATATCATAGATGATCAGTCAAGAAAAGTGATCACAATGAGATGTAATAACAAACTTGGGTCTCCCAAATTTTACGAAGAACCTCAATATTTCTTTTCGTACATGCGGTGTTAAGTTAAACAACATGTGATTCAAATGGTCAAGTGATACATAAACTCACTGTCCATTAGCAGGAGTGGACCCGCCCTTTGGCCGACCTGGACCATAATCAGCCCTTCCATCTGAAATAATAAGGGAAAAAAATGTCATTAACATATTGCTGTAGTTGATAACATTAGATATATCAATATATGTAGGCTCACCGTCACGTCCAACTATATTCTCTTCAACCTGAACATGGGCAAGTTAACATATGTAAGAATTTCAAACATAAGCCTGAACTTCTTCCATTTAGTCTCTAGAAACAAATTTTACGAACTTAGTAATATAGCCAAAAAATAAAAAAAAAAAGGCATCAAGATATACTAGTTTGAGGTCTGAAATGTAGGTAATGTTAGTTTATTGCTGAACCATTTACTACCACATAACAAAAGCAGTGGAATTTATTTAAATAAATCTAAGGAAACTCTGTATTGATAGTAAGGCTACAAGTGGATCAGGTGGGTAGAGGATTGGTTCAACCCAAATCCAATTCATATTTGAATCACATTAAGAAATCACACCCAAGCCTCATCCATTTCTATACATGTTGGACCAGATTGGGTTTAGAAATTATTTTTATCAATTTTCCAGTTATTTTAGATCAAATCAGGTCAAGAATAATTCACATCTAATCTATAAGAAACATGCACTAATAGGTTGATTGATTGTATTAAACATATTATGCAAGAAAACAACAATTAAACAATGTTTAAACATCATTAACAACCAAGTTCATATAAGATTTGATTGACAACCATATCTAAATTATAATCACCAAGTAAGATGATTAATCATATGAATAAACTGATTAGATTCAAGGATGGCTATGAAAATACTATTCATAAGTTTTGGACTGGTTTGGGTTGGTACACATTTGGTTCCAGGTATTTAGTGATCCAAATCCAATCCATATTTGAAGTTACATTCTTAAATCTAAGTTTAATCCAAATAACTTCAGTTCAAGCTAGAGTGGGTTACTTTTGAATCAATTCTAGATTGAAAACGGGTCAGATCTAATCCATTTGCAGCCTTAGCAGACAGTTTGAGTAAGAAATTTGCCAATTGAAAAACCTTGAACGATGTGAAGGCACCACTCAGTGAACTTGGTAACCATTAAATTACCACAATTATATAAGATGTAAAGAATCTGATTTAAGAAACTGTTAAATTCAAAACAAAAATATGGAAACATGATGATTTTTTTCTTGTCCGCCTTCAAAGAAAAAAGGTGCATCGAAGTGGTTTTCATGCACCAAAGAATTATCTTGAACTGATAAGGAGAATAATGTGCATTAAGCTCCTAAATTCATGATGAGGTTACGTACTGCAGGTGAGGTAACTGATGACAAGGAGAATATCCTATCATCTGGCTGAAACTTCCTTGAGCGTTTCAAGCTGAAAGCAAAATTTTGAAACAAGTTTGTGTTAATTTACATGAGACATCTTAACAAGAATCCAACAACTGTTATGCTCTGACAACTGTTAAAATTAGAAAAATATTAGTAGCATAGGAAAATTAGATCATGCAGCTAAACATGAAATTGTGGCACACAATTACTCAACATGCTGACATGTAAAAAAAAAAAAAAAAAAAAAAAAAAAAAAAAAACATTGAATGGAAAAAATGCCACTTATCAGTACTTTTATTTCAACGGATTCAAAGGTATGCGCTTAATGTTTGAGAAGAAATGGTATCAGAACGAACTTATATATATCGTGCTCAAAGTCATCAATCCTAATCCAAGATAAACAAGAATAGCAAATATCTTAAATCTTATACATTTAGTAGAATGATGCGCTTGACGGACAATATATCAAAGGACTAGACTTGCCAAGGATCAAGGTGCCAGAATATATCGATCTAAACCATACCAGCTAGATAGTTGCAGGGTCTATTGATGCAGACCACCATACTATCTGTTTCATTTTATTCTGAAACATGTTAGTTCATACCAGGTTGTGCTAGTTTTTACTATATCAGCATAAATTAATACAAACTATGAACTTCACCATCCCTCCTCTACTTTTGTTTTTTGGGCTTGTCTTTTCTTTAGTGTTAGGATCTTTCCTTTTGAGGATTGGAATACATGTCATACATATTCACCAGATGAAACTGTCATACTCTGTCAAATAAAAGAACAAAAATTGTCATCCTTACGTAGGAGAAATCAAGCTATTATTACTTTACTTCTATTACCACGTCTTAAGATCTGTTGATATAAGATTCAGGTGCAAGTATAAAACAACAAGAACAACATTAAAAATATAAATAAATGGATGACATTACAAACTCTTAGCAGCAGCAGATGCATCAAAATAAATGTGACATCCTACAAAGTATCTCTAGGAAATAGTAGATTAAGTTGTTGACAGTGCATCCAGAAATAGCGAACAATCAGAATACAAGTCTTAATCATTGATCATCATATAAAGCAGGTAATAAAGATACATCCATTCATCAACATGAGAACATACAAAATTAGCATATCATTTATTTATGATAAAATACTAGACAACAGACATATCCAGATATATGCAAAGCAAAAGATCTGTGCAGAATATAGTTTCACTCAACTTACTTAATGGTGCTCTTTGATGATGATAGAAATCCTTCAAAACCTTTCAATACATTTCCACACTGATTTGAATCTTGTAGGTAGCTGGTCTCTAAGTCATAGACCTTCAAAGATATTGAAAGGAGTATAAAACAGATCCAGTAAGCCACAATTAGCTATCAAAACCATTCACAGAAGTATCAACTATTACCTTAGGAGTGCTACTCAAACCACCTGCTAGTTCTTGACCCGAAATGGGGTCAGGGGATTGGCACGGTTCATAATAGGTTGATGACTTTTTTCAGGGTAAATTTCTTATTTTGCCCTTGCCATGCCAATGAAACCTGAGTAGAGAACTGACAAGGGAATAGAGAGGCACTCCATAGCATTTATCTAATCTTAAATAATAACATTCTGCAAAAGGAAAAAAAAGACACCAGCACGCATTGATGCTCTCATTGCTTTTTCAACATCTAGATTATAGGAAGACTCTTTATAAACAAGTATCCATTTTCAGATTGATCAAATTTAACAACAGTTAATTATTTGAAATCTTCGAAGGAATGCTGCCCATTTTTTACAAATACAACCACATTTCCGTGAAGTTACTCAATTATTAAAGAAACTTTTGCAACTCATCTAACCAGTTATTCCCTAGCGCACAAGATGAAAATTTTCATAAATGTGTGTAGAAATCAGGCTAAACTGAACGTGCATGACCTCAGGATTTGTGATGAAAACAAGTACCAATCAACTGAACAAACTGATCCCTAACAAAAACGTGTGCCTGGTTAAAAATTATGGCTTCTCAAAAGTCTGCGTGACACCATCACCTAACAAAATAATGAATGCAATAGAACACTGGTCAGTCAAACAAATCTGAACCCTTTCCTAAACTCCAATTTAAGTTAATCAGAAGACAAACTCATTTCTATTTACCGCACCCTCGGAAATATCGGCAACGTGAAAGTTCATCTAAAACCCTACTCCATCTGAGGAATGGGGAAAATCTATACCTCATTGGAAAAAAAAAAAAAAGGGATGAAAGCGAAGGGGCGAAAGAATAAAGAACTACCTGCTTCTCGATGTTGCGGAGCTCTTCTTGGAGCTTCTCTTTCTTGCTCATAAGGGCCGCGAGCATGGCCGCTGGACTCGAAGCCGCCCTTTGCCCTAATATAGCACAAGAATCCAATGATGAGAAAACTGGGGCAAATTCAAATCGGAAGAAGTTCGCCGGCGGAAGAATTAGAGTTTGAGACGACCGTTACCTTCCGAATCCATTGCCATCGCGCAATTTGGATCCCTCGGATGAACGACTCTTAGATCGCGTCACGAACCCCGTCCCCTTCCCGAGACTTCCCTTTTATGTAGTCGCCGTCAGTGCCGGTCAGTTTGAAGCGTGATGGAAAATAACGGCTGTTTTATTTCGGGCCAAATGAATGTTACTTATTATTATTATTATTATTATTATTATTATTATTATTATTATTATTATTATTATTATTATTAAAGATGATAGCTTTCACTTGCTTAATCAGCCCAACGGTAGCTTTTGGTGAGAAACAACTCTCAAAGTACACCAGGCGCATCAGCACTGGTGTGCATCCGACTTTGTTGAGGTATCTGAGCCTTTGCGAGCAAGCGTGCGCAGATGAATATAAACCATATCTTTACATTTATTAATTTTGATTTGGTGATGGCTCCTTTTTACTTAATTCGGCATGCATGCACATGAATGTGATTAAGAACCGCACCCCAATATTTATTAATTTGATTTAGTGAGGGCTTATTTGGTAAGCAAATTTGGCAAGTAAGAAATTAACGAATTTACTTGCCAATGTGTGGATCTGGATGAACGTTCGCGCCCCCCGTTGATGGCCTTGTGAAAGAAATTGCAAGCTGTAATTTGTTGAACGTGCATCAGCTTTCCCGGCACTAACAGGGAGTGGCAAAGGTACACGTACAGCTTTCCCGGCCCTAACAGGGAGTGGCAAAGGTACACGTAGAGGCTTTGCTCGTTTGCTCACGGCAAAGGAGACTTTGCGTGCAGCATCTTGTTGGAGAATCATCTAATAAAAAAAATTAGATTTTATGTCACCAAAAAAATGTTTAATAAATTTAAAAAATAATATTGACTATATATATATATATATATATAGTCAATATTATTTTTTAAATTTATTAAAACATAAAATATTTATAGTATATATAGTATGTACAACATAAAATAAATATTTATCATAGGATTCATAACACTTCTTTGTCACAGGACTTTATTAGAATTTTTATGTCTGTGTGATAAAAGATAAAACTTTTCGTCGCTATTTAAGGGATAGTAAAAATATTTTAACTCGGTGGGTTAGCCACAATATATATATATTAAGGATAGAAATTTTTTTTATGATAATCAATTTAATATTTGCCTTATCCATTAAGAACGTTGTATTCATAAGGCTTACATTTAACATAAATTCATATTAATATAAGGTGCATCAATAATCCAATAATATAAATAATAATCACTAACTATAATAAATTTACACAAAATACTCTATTAATCTAATATTCAATTATTCTGGATTTTAATTAAAAAATAACCATGCTATTCCACATACTAGAGAATTCTAACATTTTTTTCACTTAGATAACATATGCCATGATTTTTTAGAAAATTTTTTTTTTTGAATTAAATAATACGAAATATAGCTACAATAAGGAATGTCGAATATGGGCAAATACCTCTTCAAGCAAATTTGTTCAAAAGAGATTATAAGCACCCAATGATATAGAATAAAATATTTGAGAGGGATATAAAATATCATACATGTTAAAGTACAAATAATCTCACGACTAAGATAATATAGTATGGAAGCGTGGTATGAAAAATACATGGCAACAAATAATAAATATGCAAACTACTAAATGGTCCGAGCATCCGTCCTATAAATAATTAAGGCATGATAAAAATGTCTTGGATCACAACCTAAAAATAATGCCATAAATAAATATAAATATATGCATAATAATAACACATGACTAAAAATATAATACATAATATTCTCAAGAATAATGTAAAAATAAGTCTCATAATTGCATTTATTATAATATCATAAACTTCTACTAATCCAAAATATCAAAAGACTTAAGTATTCCTAAGGAATTATATGTTCTTGAAAACTTAGGATTTAAGCTTTTAGTTAGCAGGTCAACAATCATATCATCGGTGGCTTCGAGATAAACTCAATAATATAAGGCTCTAAAATAAAATTGCATATCAAAGAGCTTGACATGTATCCTTACAATATGCCACATACTTTATCTGAATAATTGAAGTAGCTCTGAGTGTTCGTTTCACACTTTCTATGATATAGTTTCTAACATTATAAATACATAACTAGAAATAGATTTCTTATCATTTGAACAGCATGCATAATCAGCATCAAAATATCCAATTGCTTCGAGATGATTGGATTACCTTTAAGTGAGCAAATGTCTCATGACTTTCTTTGTAGCCTTCCAATAACTAAATTCAAACTACTTAAGGATTTTCAAAAGTATGCTTATTACCTAAGCAATATCAAAATGCATATATATTTGAGTATATATCAAGCCACCAGTAGCTGATGCATATGAGATGTATCTCATATGATTTCTTTTTCCATTAGTTTGAGGACATTAAGCCTTTGAAAGTTTCTCACTTTTCAAAAAAAATTAGTGCATCTATAAAAGAGTAAGATTATATATGTCTTATTGAATTATCTCCCAATATAGGTATTATACATGTTAATTAAAAGCAGGTTTCTTAAAATAAGTTTCTTTATTATCTAATTAATTGGACTATTAATTGGATCTATGAGTTCTTACGTTGTTATAATCCCATCTAGGAGTTTGAAATCATAACATATAAGTAGGACTATGGATTAAATAATATATTCTTAAAAGTTGATAATGATAGGATATGCTACTTTTAATAATATAATATTCTATTCACTTCCTTTGTCTCATGAAAAGCCCTACCAAATAAAAATACACCGATAGGATATGACCATTATCTACATAAATCCTAATGCCATTGCAATCCTCTTTATTATTATTACTATTTTAAAATTTTACAATGCTTGGTCCCATGAAACGCGAGTGTGAACCAATTAAAAGATTTAGTTCAACTAGGATTGATGCAACATGACCAATTTTCTCATGCATCAAATTTGTATAATATATATTTATTTTGTACATACATCAATAATGCAAACTTGATAAAGTATAAACAATAATTTTAATATCCAAATTATATTAAATGTGAGAGTGTGCAAATAAAAAAAAAACTTGACAGCTTATGAATATTATCCTAAAAATTTTTGGCTCAAAAAAATTCAAAGAGTATAGTATGCAAAATTGCAATCAAATTATGTAATATTTAATCAAAATAATAATATAGAATTCAATTCATATAATTTAAGCTTAATAAATCGATCTGTGTGAAGCCTAAAGGGCCAAAGAAAGAAGTTTCAATAATTAGCCATCGACCCAAAAATGATGAAAGAACTTCGTTGCTGCAAAATAGTAGGAGAAAGAGAGAGATTGAAGGCAACCCTAGTGTTAAGTCAATCGAGATGATCGTTTCTCTTTAAATAGCGATAGGGCTATAATACCACCCCCACATAATTAAATAGAGGATCTAAAATAAGCACCATCAAATTGATTGCAATTTTGATAGTACTTAAAAGATATAGACGATTAAGTGTAACATTTCAGATCATATGGATATAATTTGATAATATTTAAAATATATAATAGTTAAGCATAATATATCAAACCATATAGATATAGTTTAATAATATTTAAAATATATAATAATTAAATATAATATTTTAAACTAAAAACTAAACACGAATCACCCGAACTGTTGACGGAATCCGCTCGCCGGCCATCAAAACAGAGGAGAGAGGCTCATGGCCTCGTTAACCCACCCTTGTCTCTCCAAAACGGAACCTTGATTTGGATGTCCTTGCTTGCCGCGGAAACATTCTTGTCAAAATAGGAGGAAGCTGGAAAGATGGATTCGATAGTCAATCAGACCACCAAACACCACCAGCAGAAGGTCAACAGTGGCGCTGAGACGATGCCAGATCGAGTCCGGTGGTTGCGTATCTCAGACATGGAGTGTAATACCCCAAGTTTAGTCCCATGGAAGAGAAATGTACTATTACTTATAACTCAAGTCCACTTGCTACCTATTAACTTTCACTCGAGTTTTTGGGCCACGTGGTTTTGATCCGCTAGAAGTTAATTGGGTCGAGCCAGCGGATGGGCTTGGGGCGTTACAAATGGTATCAGAGCCGATCCGTGTGTGCGAAAGTTGGTAGGCATGAGGAAAGGGCTATCCATGGGGTGATGGTAGAGTCCCGTCATGAGGCGGAGCCATCCTTGCAGCATCTCCGATCCGACTCGGGTAGATTCTGGCTAGGTTATGACGACTCGGGATAAATTCTGGTTAGGTTGTGGCGATTCGAGGTAGATTCTGGTTAGGTTGTGGCGACTCGAGATAGATTCTGGCTAGGTTGTGGCGACTCGGGGTAGATTAGTCGTATTACTCGGGGTAAATTCTGGCTAGGTTGTGGCGACTCGGGGTAGATTCTGGCTAGGTTGTGGCGTGCGACGAGGACGTCGCATTATTAGTCGGGGTAGATTTTGGCTAGGTTGTGGTGACTCGAAGTAGATTAGTCGTATTAGTCGGGATAGATTCTGACTAGGTTGTGGTAACTTGGGGTAGATTCTGGCTAGGTTGTGGCTAGGTTGTGGCGACTCGGGGTAGATTAATCGGAATAGATTTAGGCTAGGTCGTGGCGACTCAGGATAGATTAATCGGGTAGATTCTGGGGAGATTGTGATACCCCAAGTTTAGTTTTGTCCCACATTGGATAGGAGAGAAATGTGCTATTGCTTATAATTCAAGTTTACTTGCTATCCATTAATTTTCACTTGAGTTTTTGGCCGCATGGTTTTGGCATGCTAGAGAGGTCCGAAGGAGTCCCAATTTTACTGCGATAAGAAGATGGATCCGGCCCCATATTCGTTAAAACAGGGCATCAAACAGTCTTGGTCTAGCCGAAATTTACCGAAGGATCATGGCCTCCTTAGCCGGACTCCTCTCACGCTCGGCGGTGGTCGATCGGCGACCAGCCAGGGACGTAAGCCTTGTTCAAGAAACATGGCACCTAAAGCAGTCGGCCGTGATTGAATGCAGGGCACCACAATTGGCCCCAGAGGTGAGACCGAAGAAAGAAGAGAGAATTCCCCCAATCGGCAAGAAAGAAGCAGAATTCCGCCTCCTTGTCGCCCGTATTTGGCGCCAGGCGGCGGCCAATCGGTCGTCCAAATGACACGGCATCAAAACAGGCTTCGGGAATAAAATTGGAATAGCCAGGAATAGGTTGAGGTATAACCGGGATGATTTTGAGAAAATTGGATTTCTGGGGTTTTTAATGGGAAAACCGGCATGTTTTCTCTCTCCAAAACACAAATCAATGAGAAACACATACATACGAATCTCTCAAGTTATGAATGAATAATTCTCAAAATAATAACCTAGAAAAGACAAAGACCAAATCCAATTTTTCACAGAAAAATAAAATAAAATTATATTCAATTTTTTATGTACACATAACTTATATATAAGATTAATCATAGCTCCAATACCAATTGATAAAAAAAGTTAAATTTTATAAATTCAAAAAATAAAATTAATAATCTTAATATTATAAATATATGTACACATGTAATATAAAATAAATCATACCTAAGTTCATTGCAGAATCCATAACTTTTCGCCTCATTATGGTTTTTGTATGTGTATAATAGGAGGAAATTTTTTTTAATCCTAAAGGTGTTAATGATTAACTGTAATATTTATAAAATGAGAATAGAAATCTTCTTTTATGATAATCAACTTAATACATGCTACTATTAAGAACTACGTATTCATAAGGTCCACACTTAAAATAAGTCCATATCACTGTAAGACGCATCAATAGTCCAATAATATAAACGATGATTACTAATTATAATGGACTTATATAAAATACTCCACCAATCAGACATTTAATTAAAAAATGACTATGCTAGCTTATATGTTAAAAAATTCTGACATCATCCATTCTAAGGCTTGCGATCCAATTTCAGGTAATGGTGTAGGTTAGGGGTTGGGAGGGCCGAGGGGGCGATTTATGATCTATGGTACTCAGGAAATTCAGTATTTTGCGCATCTCCATCTGTTTTTCGATACAATTTTTACTAACCATCTCAGCAGCAGTTGCAGCCAAAGTGGTCACAATTAACTCCTCCGGCATACGTTTGGAGGATTTTATTTTGATTGTTACTCTAAAATTCATGGTTGTTTTGGTCCAGAGACTGAAAATTTTTTGCTTATCATTATCTCATGGGCTTTAAAGGACGACCCAAGCACTGTCTTCCCAACTTTGTTGCTGGCTTTCTGCAAAATATTGGCTACAGCCCAAGTCAATGAATGAAATTTTGTTACTGGGGAAATATTGCTGAGTCCTCTGTTCCTTCGACTAAAGAAATTTATGTTACTGGGCATCAGCCAGACGTCGTTTATTTGTAAATGTAGTTGAGTGAGTGCCGACCAGATTCATGATCCTTCTTAATATGCTTGATTCCCAACTAGAAGATGATATGTGACAGGTTTAATATCCATTTTGAGTGTTACTGAACAATGTCTGATGAAAAATTTTGAGTTCTTCATGCATTCTAAATTATCCATTCCATTATATGCTCCAACGCACCAAGTGCCACCAGCAATACAGAAAACGGAAAACAAGGCCTGGAAGATACCGATCAAGTTCTGTTTTCAATAAACGTTGGTTGTAATTGGTGGCTGGGGTGGTGGCTACCGTTCTCTCACGAAAGACCATCCAAATCAAAGACTAGAAACGTTTCATAAAGCGAATATGATATGCGACCGACGGTTATCTCCATGCATAATATTTCAAAATTTGGGAGAAAAACGGCAACATAATTTGTGGTTGGTGGTCACACATGGGATGGTGGTGCGCCCACTGGTCCATTGAGAGACGTCTCAAATAATTGCTGGTTATTACATCAAAGAAATACTAAATAATATAACCAAATCATTCCATTCATAACACTTCCAAAATATAAAAATAATATATATATATATATATATATATATATTGAAAAAAGAAGTAATAGAATTGCCACCATGGTTCATTAAGTTGGTGAAATGATGAAAACATCCGGTTCACAAAGCAGGAAGAGAGAGAGAGTTCTGAGTCTATGGTCGTCTACATACACAAGGACTATATGTAAAATATTAACTGATCTAGGGCTGAACATAAAACAACAGTTAAACAGAAGACTGATTGATATTTCAATATTTTAGTCTTTCTTTTGGACGAAGATATTTCAATATTTACTTGTTATTGTTATTCATAGACCAAGATAATTCAATATTTTGGTCGTTATAAATAGGTTGATATGTTTTTTTTTTAAAAAAAAATATTTTTGGAGAAAGAAGAATGGTGCGACCACCAACCTGTACGCTTACCTTTTGGTCTACCTGGACTTAGCTGCACTAATTCTGCTTTTCTAGCAGCTTGTACTGAAAATCTTCTGGCAAATTTTCTGCTCACTCTGCCAAACCCTTAAAAGGCTGAAAGAACTGGCTCTCTCTTTTGTTTTTTCCCCCCCTTTTTTCCTCCTCCCCTCTTCTTCTCCTTGTTTCTTTCTTTTCCTTTTTTTTTTTGTAAAAAAAAAAAAAAAAAAATCTGCTGCACTTTTTTTGCTGAAATTTGTCAACGAAAAGAGAATAGAAGTCACCACATAGAAATATATTAAACTTACTTTTATTAAGTAACAGGCACACCAACAAGAAGACTAGCCACACATTTTTACAACATACTTTTCACTAGATTTACAATAGGACGGAGTAGGAAGGAAAATGAAAGATGCATAAGGGATAAGGCTTCTAGATCAGTGATATCTGATGCCCTTAGATTCACTTATTATAAAATTCTTTACTTGTAACTGGATCTTCAGAGTGAACAATTCCCTTCGATTTCAAGCAAACATATTGCTTTCTAGCTTTTGATTCAGTTCAGCTTTAAATAATTACCTGCCAAAGAAGTGAACAAACGAACCTCGTTAGTTCTGCTTAGTGGTTTTCATCAAACGCTATTCTAAAGAACCAAAGTTTCAGAACTTCGGGCATTATGGAAAGAACGGATGTAACAGCAACTACCATCCTCGAGGCAGGATAACAAGACTGCAGGAAAGAATAAAGCGATACGAGTGATGGTGACCTTGGAAAGCCTATTACAAAGCCCGAGCCAGCCACAAGCTCGGAAAGCCTATGGATAGCTTATCAGCGCGATATTGTTTTTTAATAAATTCTGTGCTAGGATAACATGCCGTGAGTCCTTGGTGGGTTGGGCAGGGACAAAAAGGCTAAGAGTGGATGCTGGAGAGGTGTCTCTGTTATCAAAAATAATACAAAAACCTCGACTGAGAGCAACTGTTCCAGTTATGCCATATTCCTCAAAACCAAATGGAGTAAGAACTATGAAGGAGAGAGCAAGAGAATAAAAGAAAAATAATAATAATAAAAAGGAATGGAACAATAGCTGGGAGGAGTGGAATATGCTACCTCTGCTCGTCACCTGCCACCCTGCGGCCTCCCCTGCTGCCGGAGGACCTGTAATTGGGGAACGGCACGTGGCCTGCCTCAATGTGGTTGATGTCCTCGACGAGGAGGTCGTAGTGGCGCTTCACCTCTTCGGGTGTCTTCCCTCCGACGGCCTGGGCCACCTTGTGCCAACGGTCGGCGGTGTCCTTGTCATACTTTGCCAGGGCCTCCTCGAACAGCTTGTTCTCCTTCGGGCTCCAGGAGATGTTCAAACTTCCAGAGGATCTCAGTGAACTGGAGGCCATTTCACAGGGCTAAATTCTAAATGTAAGAAGAGAAGGTATATCAGACAGAGGGAGTTTGGAAGTCTTCAAATAGAAGTTGAGTGGATTCTAAACGTTAGCTCTAAGGGAGAAGAGAGGACCGAGCACCTCTAAGGAGGAAGGACAAAGAGATGAAAAGGAATTGCTCTTAAGTTCCAAGCAATGTGAGCTGATATGGGGAAGAAGTTGCCAATGGTGCTACTTATAAGCAGCAGGGAAATGGGTTTGTGTGGAAATGGTTGCCAGTTGGGAAGAACGCAGAATATCGATGACTCGCACCGTTTAGAACCATTAATACAGGGACCAATCCAGAGTGAATCTTTTCTTCCCCACTTTCCATTTGCTAGTGGTATCGTCCCCCCGTTCCTTATTCCTTTAACTGATCCTAATCTATGGATTTCTTTAAACAACTAAATTGCTGCCAATATCAACAAACAATGAGATTTTTCTCGCTTTTAAAACTGTTGGCAAATAAATTTTGTTTACGATTGTGAGAAGAACATGTATGAGATGTCACTTGACCAAAAAGAGATCCTTCTTATCAAAGGGATTTGGTGTTGGAGAGCAATAGACAGTTCAAGTCCAACCAATGCTACAATTCTCCACAAAGCCACTCTATTTATCAGTTCACACGCTATGGTTTTGAAGATAATAGTACCATTTCGAGAGTTGTCCAGTATAATTAACCATTGATTGAGACATCACTTAGGAGGGAGAGGTGGAGAGTTTGAGTTTAACCAAAACATCGTTAACGAAGATCTTTAGTATATAAGTCAAAACTCAATTCAGGCTTAGTATATTAAGTTTTGAACCTAATCATTTATATCAATTCGCTTATTTTTATTAATTATTTCATATAAAATTAAAGCTCACATGATTGTCGATGTTTGGACTCTCATTCTACAAGATGTCCTTCATCGCAATCCTTCTTTGAAAATAGGAGGCCCTTTAATTTGCAGCTTTCTATTAACTAATAATGAATGTATCATCCCACTGAACAATCTAACATCCTTCCAACTTCAAATCATGTTTATTAGTTTAAAGCATCAAATTCAAGTGCTTCACATACTCTTTTAATTTTGATCACGCTGTTCTGCATATCTTGGTGTAAGGGCACAAAGCATGCTCTTTGAGTTGCTCATTTTTGTAGGAAATACTATGTATATTTTGTTAAAAAATTTTATATTAGATGTTAGGGCACTGATGCATATATATATATATATATACACACATACACACACTTAGTTATATTCGAACGTATCTAAGTTTAAGATTCGATCATCTTTTTTATTATTGAATCTATATAGATTTTAAAACCATTTTATCTTTTTTATCATTAAGATTTGTAAACTGTGTCGATCTAAAAGTGAGATGACTAAATTTAAATTTAGCTACATTTGAATGTAACTAATTCTACTTCTCTCTTTTTCTTTCTTTCTCTTTCTCTTTATATGTATAGAGATAGACTTGGCTACATTTGAATGTAGCCAAGTCTAGATTCAATTACCTTTCCTGTCCTTAATTTCACATAGTTTACAAATCTCAAAAATGAAAAGAGTGAAAAAGATGAGATGACTTTAGGATCCATGTATATTCAAGAATGAAGGAGGTAACCAGATTTTGGAATTGCTTATATTTGAATGTAGCCAAGTCTATCGTGTGCTCTCTCTCTCTCTTTCTATATATATATATATATATATATATTCTTATTAACTTAGGTTGCACCTGGATGTAACAGAACAATCTTGCTTGCTTGACTATGGATTTAGATTTTGAAAACTGCTTTCAATCAAGTACTGCCACACCAGCATACAAAAGAAAGAATAAGTTCTCAACACAATTGGTCCATATATGTAGCATTACATAAAAAATCATTTGAGGGTAGATAGAAGCATTTGGTGTGTATATAATCCTTCCAAAGGTGGAGAGAAACCTTTCTCTTTTCACGACAAGCAGTGGAAACAAGTTGACAAAAGAGCTCTGTATATTTATCAATGTCATTGGCATCTATCATGATAACTACTAAATGTAAAGTTGACAACTCGGATACAAACCCGATATCATGGAATCTCTGTGGGACGAAATATCCGTAAGTTGGAGAATGGAGAATCCAAGGGTTAGAAGCATGTTGGATCTGGACCTTTACAAGTGGATGTTCCCTTTCGCATATTCGCACTACTAAAATCCATCGAAGCAGCTCCTCTGAAGTTGGAAGTGAAAGAGGCGGAGAGGGAGAGGAAGAATCTCATAAAAGCAGCAGGGCGATTCCTCAAAACAAGAGCTCAATTGGTCTTGATACTTGATTATTAAGAATATATTTATAATTTTCAATGATCCCATTACGGTTCTATGTTATTAACCATTGGACACGTTTGTCAGGACCTCACCTAAATAGGCATAAGCAATATAGAACTAAATACATGCCAGCATAAACTCTCATGTATTTAATCTATTTAATTCTTAACATTCTCATCAAATTAAGGGCTTAAATTCATTTATAAATGCTTAATTCATCTATAATATCTCTTAATTCATACAGGCTAAAAAGTAAGTTTATTATGATATCATTTATAACAACTTAGGATCTCATTCATAAAGACTAGATGAATGGTATTGTTAGAGTTCTTTAACCCTGCATGTATAACTAAGATTTACTTGATGCGCATTGATGTGTGATTAAATATATATCAGCATCGGCTCTTACAAAACCTAAGGAGCATAAGTTGCGACTGTTTTGACAATTGAAATATATTGTATTCTATTAATACAAATATTGATAATACAACTACCATAGAAAATTGATAGTTCATTAAATAATATTACAGCTGATCAATATTTGGTTGGGCTATGTTAGACTCTGGCCAATATACCTATTGATGGGCCAGCCCAGCCCAATCTCAAAGATCTGATCTCAGACTTACCCACCAGGCTTAAATTTCCCCCCCCCCCTCCTTTTTTTTTTGCCTGCATTTAAGATCTAATTAGGACTTTTTTAATACCTAAGCTTGAAAGAATTTGAGCTGGGCTTGATCGGCAACCTGCCCATGATTAGCTTTAAATCACATCTATCTTTTATACACCTCCATGATTAATTTTAAATACTATTCATGATGTAACGTTTTTACATTGGTATAACCATTGTCATCTGCAATGCTTTTAACGGTCACAAATTCACTCTCACCGTTAATACTCCTGACAATGTAGAAATTCCAGATGTTGCTAGTTTAGCAAAAAATATCATACATCACTCCGATACACTAGTTGACGGCTAGTTGTGTTTAATATTTACGATGTACCAGTTCCCATCAGCACTATTATTGCCATCATTTGGATTAATAATATAAACATAGGAATGTATTCCTCTGAATTATCGAGCAATCTCAAACGATTCACTATTTTTTACTTTGCGAAATAATTCTCTGCTCTACTTTTCCATTCAAGGAACACTTGTGGCTGACGTATTAATTTTTTTTTCTTTTTTTTTTTAAAAAGTGAGGAAGAGGTGTTTCCCACAAATTTATTTTTTTAATATAGTATATAACAGAATTGCAATGAAATTGAAGGAAAAAGAGAATGAAGGTTAATATAAAAGGCACTGTGGACTTTCATCTTTTTTTAGAACAGATTCTCCTACAAGCTAAAGGTAGCCATAATTTTATAGAAAATTAAGAATTGAGATGCTATTTATTTGAAGAATATTCTTAAGTTTCTCTTGTTCTATGCATGTCACATAAATATCATGATTAATTAGTTTCAGATCTTTCTCGTCTTGGCTGACACTCTTCTTCTTCTCCATTCAAATTATAACTTAGTGAAGCACAAAGGCAGTCCCTACCCGCTAGCCGGAGTTCTGAATTAGCTTAGAGAATGAGCATAATAAGAATAAATGGTTTGCGATCTTCTGATTTTCTTCGTATAAGATGCAAGTGGTACTTATTAACCACCTTTTCTGTTAATGTAACTCACTTGTAGCTTACAAATTAATGTGTATATTTAGTTGGCTTCTTGTTTTTGCTACAGTTTGACCTTGTTGCTTGTGTTCTTGTTTTAATAATCAAGAATCTATCGGTACATATTTACATTTTTTTGTTATCTTTGTGAAATTTAATTATCTGAAAGCTTATCAAATTTCTTGGTAAATTCTCTGCAACTTCTCGGAATTTCTAATATTCGGCCATATATAGCTTAGTTGTTCCTTAATGCCAAACTTTGAGACTTCGACTATATTAAAATAAGGTCTAATGGCTATGAGGAGGGTTATCTAATCTTTGAAGTAAAGAACAGGTACTATCATTCTTGATGTCCCTACTACTATGACATGGAATATCTTACTTGCGTGTCAATTCCAAAAATCAATCGGGTGACGTTAACAGTGTTGTTTGTAATCGGAATCTTCCTAAGATATTGGAACATAACATAAAATATGATTCCTTGCGAGATGGGGAGGGTCCAATTTTAAATGGGACCAGTCACTAACAATTTGCAAAGTATCTGCACTAAGAAGTGGTCCTTTTTGATTTATAAAATCATAGCCACATATCCTGTGGGTACCTTTGCCATTGGTTTGGATTATTTTAGTGGTCCTTCTCAAGTTGGAGGAATCCATCTCGGTCCTTGTATCCATTTGACTGAAATTTTTATGAATTAATCAATTCCAACATTGAATTCATTCTGTCTGCGATTAGTGATGATACAACCCACAAGAAGAGAACCAAGATAGATACTCTAGTTTCAGCTGTCTGAGTCCCTTCTTCATGGAGTCATTGGCGAAGCTTGGAACCTTATTTTTTTTTTAATAAGGGCCATGAATTGTCAACGGTTAGGCTTCCCAACCATGCGCCCGTTAGTGGCCACATAATGGAAATGTCATGGAATGAAAAAGATTTTATAAGAATGAGAAAAAATAATCTTATTCATAAGAAGAATAGAAAAGATTACTAATAATTATAGAAATTTTTATATAAATATTAGATAAGCCAAAAAGTTCAAAGAGTCCATGCACCAACAGAAAAGAAAGGGAAAAAAACCATTAACATGAGTTCTCCTATTCCTATCTCTAAAGAAGAAAATCTTTCTTTGGTGTGTTCTCTTAATCTAGAGAAGGTCAATAGGTTATGGATTTTGAGTGTTCTATAGTAAATCACCATAAGCAATGATTTGTAATTTACAGTAATGTAGAAGTCTCAAGAAGGCTTAAAATGGTGTGAAGCAAGTCCCATAAGGTTTAATCTTTTTGGCATACAACAATATGGCCTACCACTAATTTTTAGCCATAACTTCAAACAACACTATCAAACACCATTAGGCTTGCTTTTGTCATTATGTTGTCTCCATATTGATACTTAATTGTCTTAGCACGGTTTGAAATTGCATATTTTAAGAAATCAAAACTTTAAATAGCAAATTAGGGACTCACATGGTACAGCACATATAAGTTTGAGTTAAGAAATGTAATTGATACATGTTATAGCCCATGATGAGTGTAACTTGCTATTAAAATTTCATGGCAATTAGAGGTTTGTATTAAGAGAAACATCAAACCTTAGTTTCAGAGGCTGAAAATTTGTGGAGGCTTTTCTCTTTCCCTCTGTGTCTTTTGACTGATATTTTCACATCATCATGTATTTCATGGAATAAGCTTTCCAACAGTATATGGTGAGTCCAAATTTGATGAGAAATGAGAGAGATATTGCTAATCAAAAATAGGCCAAAGTGCAGATCAAAACTTAAAATTAGGATTACCACGATTGAAGATGACTTGCATCTCACATTAGAGATGGTGCGTGAATATGACCATAGCCACTTTCCTCATCATCTCCTATAAAAATCTACACCATCAGAGTACTCATTGTGATGAATGCAATGTTATTGATCCATCATCACATGCACTACTAATGGTGAAGAAAAAATAAAATGAAAAAGCTAAAGGCACAAACCTTCTAGGGGCGCATGAAGGCATGTTCTATAGCGTTTTAGGGTGATTCCGGCACTGTTTAATTTCACTTTGTGTTTTAAGTATCTTTGTAGTAGTGGCATATGTAGCATGCTTAGTGGTGGTGCGGGTAGCTAGCTTAGTGGTGGCATGGATAGCTATTTAGTTAAGAAGATTTCTTAGGCATTTAGATATCATTATAAGTACATCAAATCCTTTGACAGTATTTTGTAATAATATAGTGGCTCTTGCTTATGCCAAGAACCCTAAGTATCATAGAAAAACTATATTCATTTTCATTGCATTTGAGATACAGTTGCACAAAAAGTAGTCCTGCAATGTACTCCTAGGAGCTTAATGGTTGTAGATCCTTTTATGAAGTTCGTAGTTAGAGATGCTTTTTAGGCTCATGTTAGGAACTTAGGGCCATGTAGATTCTAATGTTTCTTTATATTGTATATAATTTCTACATTAGGATATTAATAAAATGATGCATTTTATTATCAATTATGAGGCATTATATTTGTTATTGCATACTTCGCTGGATGTAAAGGCATGCCAAGGAGCTTGAAGTTACTCACATGAGTAACTGCCTTTGACACTTGAGAGTAAGTAGAGATGAGATTGATATATCACCTTTGCTAAGCTAAAATGAGGTCTAAAGTATAATGGACTGCACATAGAGTTCCTACAATGCAGATAGCCTGTGTGTAGCTAGATATGAAGCTTACTTTGATAGCGAGCAAAGTGTAATATAGTTTGTACAATATTTTTATGAGATAAACATACGTTCTTTCAAAAAGAAAACTCGATCATGAACATTCATTTTATACTGTATATGCTTAGCAACCGAAATTAAAAAGTGAAAGAATAAATCCTTACTTTCATACTATGTGGTCCTATAGATCAATAGGTTTGATCGGTTTGATCCACAAACTATATCATATGCAATTCTTGACTATATCATGAGATAAAGGTGTTATTAGTTGCTACTTAAGCATGTTAATGGCTATGAGTGATGCGGTATAAAGAAACAGTGCCAGGAAAGTAACCAAACCAATATCCAGTAATACATTATTAAGTGTACCCACTATCAATAGGTCATCACATTTTGAAGATAACTAGTGCATGACCGTGGGTACAATAGTGTTTTAAGATTACAACATTGCTCTAGGTTTATACTTGAGAAGGATTAGAGATGTCTTAATCTAAATGTCACTAGATGAGTTGGGATTTGGTGAGACACTTTTATTACTTAACAATCTTAGTCTCCAACGATACTCTTTTATGCAGGTGTGCTCAATGGTTGCACAACCTAATAACCAATATGAACTAGATTAAAGAGTACAAAGAGAGATGCATAGTATCAATTATGCCCACTATCTGCAAGTGAGATGTTGACAGTTAGGCTTCCCAATTAGGCATCCATTAGTAGGGCACATAATGGAAAGGTTATCGAATGAGAAAGGTCTCATAAAAATGAGAAAAGTCACCTTATCCATAAAAAGAATGGGAAAGTTCATTGATGGTTATAGAAATATTTCTATAAATATTGGGTAAGCCAAAGGGTTTAGGCATCGAAGAAAATGTTAGCATCAATTCTCCTATTCCTATCCTTGTCGAAGAAAATCTGTCTCTCTCTCTCTGGTGTGTTCTCTTGGCCTAGAGAAGGTTACTAGGCTATAGATTTTGAGTGTTCTCCAGTAGAACACTTCACCATGAGCAATGATATCATAATCCAGGATCTCACCCAAAAAGATTAGATAGAAGGTGTTATTTGGGTTTCTCGATCTTGTATAAGTACTTAGGATCCTCCTAATATGTAACCGATGTAGGACTAAATACGCGCTAAAATTGGCTCTTATATACTCTCTTCGTTCAAGCCTTAGCGTCTTTATTAGACTAAAAGTCTATATCTAAATCCACATTCAAATCCAATCATAAACACATAGAGGGGTTCATATATAAATCCACATTAAAATCCAATTAGAAATACATAGAGCCCATCTATAGTATTCTCTAATCTAGATAGATTATGAGTTGAGTTTGTTATGATACCATTTGTCACAACTTATGATTTCAACTAAAAAGGTTAGTTAGATGGTGTTATTTTGGCTCCTTGATCCTAAATAGATACCTAGGATTTTCTTAGTATATAACCCACATGAGAGTAAACACTCCATCATAAGCTTTTGCAAATAATTTATGATCTACAACGTTATGAGAGTCTCAAGAAGATTTATGGAGGTTTAGAACGACATGAAGTAAGTGCCATAAGATCTGGTCTTTTTGGCATAAAATGGTGTGACCTCTCACTATTTTCTTCCACCAGAACTTCTAACATGCATATATACTTATATGAGTTGGAAACCTATTAGACTATACCGTATAGGATCTCTAGAAATTTTGGAGGAGGCCATGGCCGTAGCTTTAACCAAGTCCAACGTTGGAGTCACTTAAGTTGTTAGCTGTAAATACATCACAGCTCATACAGACGTGGCCAGGTCAGATCCATGCAAAGAATGACATAAAGTTGTTCCACTACTTCTTTTTTATTTTATTTTATTTTATTTTATTTTTGGTTTCTAATGGGAAAATGGAGAAGTCAGGACTACACCAAACTCGTTTTGTCATGTTTGAAGAACAGAGAGGTTAGAATATGGAACAACACCAAACTCGGTTTTATCAAGTCAGGACTACGCCAAACTCGATAATGTCAAATTTGAAGAACAGAGAGGTTAGAATATGGAATTACACCAAACTCGATTTTATTAAATAATAAGCATACAAACTAGTAGCCAGACGTGCTTATCACAGTCTACAGTGGAACCACAATAGGATGGCAGAGGAAGGTGATGATACAACAGACATTATAGGCTTCTACATGATCGGTGTTCATCGATCTTCTTAGGGTCGCTTACATGCTTCTATCTGGAACTCCAGTGAAGAACAATGCTCCTACTATTCCATACAGATATATTTATTGCTTCATATGCTTGACTTGAACTTTAGATACTTCAGCCTGCCAAATAAATTAAGATATCAGAACCGATTAGATCAGCTTTGAAATTAGTAATGATACATAAAACACTATTCTTCTAGACAACCAAGTTTTGTGAAGTTTCGGCATCATATAAAGCAAGGCCTTGATTAACAATTACAGTACTTTCAGGAAGGACAGGAAGACTGAATAGAAGAATAAAGTGTTGCTAGTGAATGCGACAGGGAATGCATATTATCGAGCACGAGCCAGCCGCAAGCTTGGAAAGCCTATAAGCAGCCAATTAGAGCCATGCTTTTTGTTTGGGTCTAAATTTTGTTTTGGGATTAGATTTGATGTGGCCTTGGTGATTTTGACAAAGGAAGAGACCAAAGAGAGAGAGAGAGAGTGGATACAGGGTATCGAAAGAACACAAAGCTCCAGGTGGGGCGGCGGAGTTGGCCTTTTGCCCAACTGAAACCAGCTGCTTTGTCCCAGTCTTACTCTCTGGGAAACTGAAAGGGGTGAGAAGTGAGAACTGTTGAGGAATGCGTAATAAGAGAACAAAGGAGTGGAACAGACTGCCTCTGATCCTCACCGGCCATCGCTGCCTCCCTTGTGACAGGGTGATCAGTAGCTGGGGAACGACACATGGCCCAGTTCAATGTCATTGATGTCCTTGATGAGCAGTTCATAGTGGCGCATCACCTCTTGGACGGACTTACCACCGACGGCCTGGGCCACTTTGTGCCAGCGGTTGGGGGTGCCTTCGTCATACTTTGCCAGGGCCTCCTCAAACCTCTTGTTCTCCTCCCGGGTCCAGGAGTCCGAGGTGTGTGAGCGGCTCATAAAGCTGGAGGCCATCTCTCACGATTCAAAAACAAGGCGATTGATGAAGGAAGCGATGCTCTTCAATATGTTCAATGGGGATAGCTACAAGCAGGAACGATTGCGTGAATGAGGTTAAAATGATAGGAGAGAAGCTGGGTGGTCTCAGAGCTCAAAGGGAGAGGGAGAAGGGGGGGAAAAGGGCTTTGGTATTGTTACGAACTCTATAGAGCGGGCAGGCATGGGAGGTCAGTTGCCAGGGGTGCTCCTTATTATAAACATGAGGGAGGGGAGTGGCGTTGTGGGTTGGTGGACCCAGACGGAGAATAATGGGAAAAAGTTACATAGTGGAATGAAGAGGGAATATGGGATGACACGTTCCGCCGAGAGCCATAAGAGCAAGGGGATGTCGCTGTGGAGGGAATCATCGGCCAGCCAGGGGATGCTTTCCTTTGGAATGCATCTTTTGATATCTCCTCAACCTTCTCTCCTCCCCCCCCCCCTCTCTCTCTCTCTCTCTCTCTACTATCGTCGTATATAGTGGGAGCCATGGAGTTATGCTAGGAGAGCAAATATAGCTTATTATATATTTATCATTCCAAAATTAAGCTTGACTTTGCTACCAGATAGATGTCAGTTGGACGGTGAGGATTTCAAAAATTAATCACTTGATGCGTAAGTTAATAATCTCTGAGTCACGTAATTTTTAATACTTAAATATATTAAAAATAATCAATTGCATCCAATAACTTAGATGCTTAATATAAAATCCACACCGTGCAATTTAGATCTAAGTGTAAATCTATTAAAATATAATCGATCAAGCTCTCTCTCTCTCTCTCTCTCTCTCTCTCTCTCTCTCTCTCTATATATATATATATATATATATATATCTTAAATTATCCTATTTTTACATGGATATATCTACCGTCAGATTTTTAGCTAGTGATGCTAATAAATAATCAACTAAATGATTTTATTATCCTTTTACATTAATACATTCAAAAATTATATAAATATGTAGCTCTTTTTTATAAAAATAAAATATTAGGGTATGTTTGGTTTTGAAAATAAAATATTAAAGTTTTTATTTTTATTAATATAAAAAACAGAAAACACATGTAAAAATACATTTGGTGTTCGAAAATAAAAATAAGTTTTGAAAAGCTAAACTCCAGAATAACAAAAAATTTAAAATAATTTAAAAAAGATTTTACTATTTTTCATCAAAATAAAGAAGAGAATAGAAAATAGAGACAGGAGAACTTGAAGATATAAGAGTGGACAATATTTTCTTTAATTTTTTTCATCTATCCTTTTAAAAAGAATTGTTATAATGAAAATAAAAATAAAATTAATTTTTATTCTTACTTACAAAACACATTTTTTAGACATTAGAAATAGAAAATAAAAATTATTTTTCAAAAAATAAAAATGAAAAATGTTCCTAAAAACCAAACGTAGCATTAATTTTTATTACATTAATATAAAAGAGTAATAATATCAAATGATACTTTATTATTTATTTACAAAGTTAGACAAAAGTATAATAATAAGAGACGAGAGCATCCATGCCAAGATAAGATAATTTGAATATATGTGCGTATATGGGTGCATTCGGTATATCGGATTGAAAGGAGATAGGATTTTTTTAAATCTTTTTTCTTGTTTATTTTATATAAATATAAAATAAAATTTTATCCTATAAGATTGCTAATACAGTTTAAGAGGAGGTAACTTATCTTATAAAAACATATATTTTTATTTTTATCATATCCAGCTACTACTTTATTTTCTCTTTTTCACCTTTATCCTCTCAATGGCTACAATTTTTCTAAGGGTATAGCTATCTTATTTAGTTTATTATCCTATTTTTCATCAAACATGAGATAGAATAATTTTTATTATATTTATTATTTAAATCCTATCCACCCATGTGTGCTGGATGCAACCATAGATTTTTGAAGAGTAAATCTGTTATAAATTATATTGACAAAATTATATACATATATATAAACCGGAATATTTATATGATAATAACGATGTACAACTCAATAATGATATATGCTAATAGATCAATCAAGCTGCAAATTGTGGCCGTTGAGTTGCCTGTTGACATGAGCATATCTCTCAGATGAACCCGGCGGCCATCTCGATCTACGTCGCGTGCCAAAAGAACCGGAGGAGAAGCAAAGATCAAGGTTTCGCTTAAACCAGTTCAATTGCATCCACTGCCTTTGAAGATTTGTTCTTGAGATATACCCTTTATAAAAAAAAATTAATTACTCCCATAATTGCATATCTCTCAGATAATTTACTCCCACTGCCGAAATTAGCTCAAACAATTTGTACTCCCACAAAAATCTCTCCGTAGTTCGTGATAATCATAGGTAAGTTCTTATATGCGTAGATAACCACTCTCGTCAAGCTGTTGGCCGAGACTTGTCCACACTCAACATCTCTATTTCTTGCATTTAAACCATAAAACTTCCTATAGTAATAGATAAGCGGTATCCTAGGACACACAACTTTCTAGTGCAAAATTTGCACTAGTGCCGGCAAGCACTTTGCCGGAGACAGCTCAAACCTAGCATCAGCATTATTACTCGAAACCCCTGGTCAAACATTAGAATTATAGATAATTCATCTTCTTCGGAGGGGGGAGAGAGAGAGAGAGAGAGAGAGAGAGAGGGATGCATCTCTTCTACGATCTTCCGGAGACCCGCCAGCAGCAGAGGAGGAGGCGACGATGGCGGAGGAGGAGGCGACGATGGCGGTGGAGTGCGGCCGTGGCCGTCGACGACGTTGTTGTCGTCGTCGTCGTAGGGACGAGGATCTAGAAGGAGATGCAAGTGCTCAACGCCGGCTACTCCGCTAGTCCCAACGGCAGCAACCTCTATCACTGGGCCTCCAGCATCATCGGCCCCGAGGTGTTCTACTAAACTATAACCCATTCTCATCTGCGCCTCTTCTTCAATCGAGAACCACCTCGCCCTCGTTAGTTTCGATGAGTCGGTCATCATTAAAGGGAGGGAATAATGGTGATAAATAGAGCATTAGTTAAGATTACGTGAATCATGGAATCAGAGGTGGCAATTTTAGTTAAAATGTAGTCTTTTTAGCGTAATTCGTCTCTCTATAGAAGTATCAGACCAAGTTTATGGATGGTACGTGAATGTGCTGGCTACGACTTGGCATGTTTTTTTTTTTTTTTTTTTTTTTTTTTTTTTTTTTTTTTTTCTTACTGTGTTTAATTCCATCAGAAAAGTTTTTCACTCCTTAGATTTATGTTGGTTTAAGGAGTTAACTGTGAGCTGTTTTGATTTACGGAATCACTTATACTAGTTAAAACATGAAGCACTGGCGACAGCCTCATAAAGGTGATGGCATTTGAAATAAATGATGCCCCAAATCCCTGTAGCCGACTAAGTTCAAGGTAGTAAGGTTTCTTGGCTTCATGCTGTTATGGTTGAATGCAATCCACAACCTGAATTCTGTGAAAGTTAAGCCTATATTATATTTTAAAAGATGTTTCATATATTGTTGGTTTTGTACTAAAATTTTATTAAATTGAACATTGATTCTTTGCAGCCAGCTGTTATAGCAGCTTAGAAATGCACTCATATATTTGGTTCTTCTTCAGATAATCATAATTATGGTTTGAGAATATAGCTGTGGCAAATAATGGCCATAGTCCATACTTGTTACAGATGGGAAACATGCCTAACAGATTGCCTGAAGCCAATACCTTTATTTTTCTAAAATAAAAAAAAAAAGTAAATTGATATGGTTTTGCGCTGTTGACAGTTAAAAGCACTAACAGGCTATAACCATGATAGAACCATCAAGGGTTATGTTCATGTTAGACTTTGCAAAAACAAGCTTAAAATAATTAATTTGAAATCATAGACGTCTGAAATATGGGAAGTTCTTATAATGATTTTGTTATTGTTCCATAATTCACTTATATGGGTTGACATATATATATATATATATATATATATATATATATATATATATGTATGATGGATGTTACTCATTAGCCACTATATTTTGGCCATCTATGATGGCTGTTTGCAAATGATGGATGCAGCCTGTAGTAAACCTACTTCTAATTTTATCTATAATTGCATTAAAGACTGCATGTCACATTTTCTATGCCATTCATTAATTTATTTCGTCTACTGATTGTTATCCTAGTTTAATTTTTTTCGGTTTGCAGGTTATACCACTGTAATGTTGATTCTGCTCCAAATGTAAATATGGGCATCTTGAAGGGCAGTTGGAGTCCTGGTCTAACAATTTCGAAAGTGTTGCTGGAAATTAACCATCACCAACCAGCCATTGTGCTTTAGTCTCCAGTCATTGATTTCTGGAATTGATGCAGTAACATTCTAATTATCTTTCAGTTGGATGAAGAATCTCAGATTTGGATGTTCTCTTTTTAAATTTAGTTTTTATATTTCATCTTTCCAGCGAACCAACTGGTGTCAAGCATTGCTTGTTTGTATTTGACTGATAAAAGTAAATATCATGAAATAGATGCTGACTTCTTTTTTTTTTTTTTAATTGAGGGAAAGGTGAGGGAAAGAGAAAATCCCCTTAATATAATTAGTGATTACAAGGAAGATGAGTTAAGAGCAGTGGATATATTTTTACAAACTTGTGCATGAGGATCCACCCCTTTATCTGAGCACAGATTTCTCCATATGCTGAAAGGATGAGTGTGAAGAAGAGGAGACTTTGGAGTCATGGAAGATGAAGCTGCTTGGAGGAAGTGAGAGGTTCGGATAGAGGAATTTCCCATTGTTGCTTCTTATAACTCTAGAACAAGGCCATTGACTTCTGCTTCTTTATCGCATGGTTATATAAATCCTCAAATAGATACATCAAGGGAATAGAGGTAATCTATCTATCTTTCTAAAATCTAATTCTCTCTCCATTCACAAATCCGAATGTTATACAGTTTTAAAAAGCATCCAAGTCCATACAGATATACTTTCAAAATGAGGAAGCTCCCCGAAGTCTCCTCCTTCCTGTAGAACAACTATATCTTGAATAATAAGCTTTAGTGACTAATTTTAACTAAGGATCACCGTCTTCCTCTCATCTATTCAAAATTCATATTCTAATCCTAAGTCTTCTATCTTTTTTAGCCTATAGATAACTTCCAAGTTGGCAAGACAATGGAATCTACTAACCTCCTCTTTCCTTTTCCAAAGGGAAACTCTCTTTAAATTATAAATTCAGCAATTCACAAGCTAGGAATTTGATCACTAATATGAAGTATGATGAAAGAATTGTAAGAACTGAGTTAATCAGACATAGTCTTTTCCTGATAGAAAAAAAAGTAATTTGCTTTTCTATAAGGCAAGCCTTCTTTCAATGCCTTCTTTCAATCTTCTCAATAAGTGGCTGTCAATACTATTTAAGAATTCTTCTATCAAATAACAGAAGGTCAAGATATGTGAATGAAAGAGTTCCTCCTCTCTTACAATTGAGAAAGATAGCAAAGGACCAAGCGAACCCCTCTTCCATGTTCAAGCATGTCATCAAGCTCTTATGAATGTCGACTTTGAAGCCCGGCACACTTTCAAAGGCATGAAGGACCATAATAAGGCTCCTCCTCTTAGCAGTGCAAAATAAAAGGAAGTTATTAGCAAAATGTAGACTCTTAATATCACATAAACAAGGAAAATCCCTAATTTTTTTTGACTAGACCAACAATAGCAGCTTGCTTTAGCAATCTAGTAAGCGCATTTGTGAAGAGAATAAATAGACCAAGAAAGAGCGGGTCACTCTAATGAATCCCTTGCTGCACTTGATCCACATCCGTAGACATCTGTTTACCACCACACTAATAGCTGTCAATTTGAGTAGTGAGGGAATCCAGTTTATCCATTGTGTTAGAAAGCTACAAGCTACCAATATTTTCATATGGAATCCTTAGTTTGCTATATTAAATACCTTCTCAAAATTAAGTTAACAAAGTACTCCCAATGTGTTAGACCTCCTGTAGTAACCTAGAACTTTATGAACAAAAGGAAAATTCTCTATAATTGACCTTTCCTCAATAAAAGTAGATAGGGTTTTATCTACCAGAAGAGGTAGGAGTCTCACTAATCTAGAAGCTAAAACTTTAGAGATTATTTTGTAGATGCCATTGAGAAGTCTAATGGATCGAAGATCATACATTGTAAGAGCTCCTTCCTTCTTGGGGATCATAACTACATTAGCAAAGTTTAGTTTATCTATATTAAAAGCACCCCTATAGAAGTCAAGAAGAAGAGCCATGATATCAACTTTGAGTAGCTTTCAATATCTCTGATAGAAGTAGAAAGTAAATCCATCTTGGCTTGGTGCTTTTGAAGCTAAAAGCAAAAATACTGCTGCTTTAATTTCCTTTAAAGAAAAAGGCTCTACAACAGAGGACATGTTAACTATTGGCAAGTTATAGAGGGGATTCCAGTCTATGATAGCTGGCGGCGAGAAGGAAGCACTAAAAAGGTTCTTGAAGAAATCATGCAATTTTGATATAATTGCCTCCTAGGTATTTAGATCCACCTCATCATCATCCACCAATAAATTAATCTAGTTCCGCCTCTTTTGCTCTGATGTAATCTTATGAAAGAACGTTATATTTTTGTCCTCTACTTTGAGCTATATAGCCTTTGATTATCACTTCTAATAGAATTCTGTCGGTCTTGCTCATTCAGCTTGTTCTGCTTTGGGGTCTAGGATCAGATTGAATTGCATAAGGACCATGGGGAACTCGAGGTCATCTTTGAGGACTAAAGAACAAAGATTGCTGGATAAGGATTAATTCCATGTAGCGAAGCAGTTGATGGCAGATGAATTAAGGGTGTATATAAAATGATATGGAATAATAAAAATGAGAGCGAGCTGAGACTTATACAAAGGCAAAGTTTGCCGGTTTTAAATCTATGCTCCAAGGGTGAAGAGAAAATGACAATCTCCAAGTTTTTAACTCTTATGCAACATTTGATTCATGGATTGAAACATTTCATCTTGGCATTACATTATGATTCTAAGATTTTAAATATTTGAGCATATAGGATACTCATATTTGATTCATGCAGTAAATAGACTATAGTATAATGTGTCTCTTGTATTGACATAATTGATTGAGAAACCAAATTACCAGAAATCTAGTTGTAAAATATGTTAAATATTTAACAGTATCTTTAATTTAAAAATTTAAAATAAACCAAAGCAGTGCAATTTTTTTAAATATAATAATTATATTATTTTATGCAAGATGATATAAATTATTATTAATAATATTATATAATATATATATATAATTAACACATAGTAATATAATATATTGTATATATAATATAATTATTATAATTTTATATTATATAATAACTAAATAATAATATTTTAATTTAAATAATTATTAAAAATTATTATTAAATAATATAGATATTATTATTATAATAAAAATAGTTATTATAATTTTTTAGCATAATTAAATATTACAAAGTATTATTAATAATAATATTAATAATATATATAATATAATAATTAATACATCATATTATCATAATAATCATAATAATAATTTTATGTATTTATTATATTAAAAAAAATATTAGTATATATTTATAATATAAATATATATTATATTCATAATTTATACTATTTATTATATTATAAAATAAATAAAATATTTAATAATAATTTAATATTATTACAACAATAATCCAATTATATTTTTAAATTATAATAATCATATTATTAAATTATAATAATAAATATTATAAATTTAATATTATATATTATATTAATATTATAATATTAATATTATATTATAATAATTATATAATTATATTAAAATAATTAATTATTATATATAATTTAACATATTTTATCATTTATATTAATATATAACAAAAAATTAATTAAAATTTTGATATAACATATTATATTATAAAATCTTATAATATTAGTTATATATGAAACACATATAACTATAAAACATTTAATTTACTTAAGGAAATTTTTTTTTTGACTAAAAAATTTTAATGTGAAATTCTCATCAGTGATAATCTCACAAAACCACGTTCTTAGTAGTAATAATATTACCATGTTTTATGATAATTAATTTTTATAAATAATTTAAATACTTATATAAATGTCTGGGTTTGCTGAACAAAACTTAAGATCCTAAAATATTCTCATACCATATATGAGAATCTTTCAGAATTCTATGAACCAAGCCGGCTCTTAGGGATGAAGAAGAAAGGAAGGGAAATGGGGATGCATGACAATGGTGGGGGTGGAGCCGGTTGTGAAACGATATTGGCAAAATGACAAATGGGTGAATAACAGAATATCGATGACCAAGATCTTCAAGAGCCACAAGGAGCAGTGAGGACCCAAAAACAAGAAGATAGCATGTAGGAGTGGAGAGAATCGGCGCATTGCTCTTAGGGGGGAAGGAATCATTCTGACCGTAAGTTGTTGCATAAATTCTTTACATTTCTCTAGTGGCACCCCTTTGTTCCTTTGTTTAATGACCATCAATACACGACCTTTTAAATTCATATTTATAAGAAAGTACTCAGTAGATGAATGAAATCCAGTTTGCACTGGCTATATAGTTCAGGGCTGCCTTATATATTAGACTATCTGACGAAGATTGCCATCATAAAATTTCGATATGTCCTTTGCTTCCTCCTTCGACAGGTGTCAACATTCGTAGCTAATAATAATTGGCTGCACTGATTTATATTTTGATTTTGACATGGAATAAGAACATCAGCATTCCACTTGCTAAAAAGAGGCTTTGCCACGGGATTTTCACAAAACCTAGTTGTAATACTCCTTTTCAGAGAAATAAGACAGAGAGAGAGAGAGAGAGAGAGAGAGAGAGGCCTTTGCCTGCCGCTGAATCTGATCTCTTATCTGTCCCCCACTCTTGGGGAGATGGGGACAGAGCCTTTTCAATCTCATAAAGGGGAGATTTTACGTGGATTCCTCTTGGTCACCCGCTAACTCCTTGAGTCGAAGTGGGCATGTCGGCTTGAGGCACTGATTGACTCGTGATGGACCAAAGCCCACAGCATCGCCCTTTGGTAGACGATACGCCACCCCCGTCCCACGCCAAATGGGAGAAGAATCGAGCGCAGACCAGGTCCTGCATGGAAGCCTAAAGCCCACCAGTGGAATGGAGAGACAGCAGCATATTGGCGGGGTCCAATCTTTAATATACACACCTACAAGCAAACTTTGAGGCAGATATTATCCGATTAGATGCTGATATAGTCCCATAATTTTATCCCCCATATGACTGGAATGTGATTGGCTTTACAGAGGCAGGGTAGATTTCATGACAAAATATTCGTTTTCCTCTTTATCAAAATAAGGATTACACGTTGGTTTTGACTTGTAAACATAACGTTTTTTTTCTTTTTTTTCAAAAATTTTCACCCGTATTCGTTTCTGACTGGTACTAATCCGAAATGGATATTAACAGTACAGCAATGGAACGGGCAATATAAACTTTGTAGCAGAATATCATTCCATTTTATAATTCTATGGACCCAAACAGAAGAAGTATGCATGCTTTCCAGCTTTATTATTTTTGTGTAAGAAAATGACTGTGAAAAAAAAAAGTATATAACACTGTCCAGGTAAGCATTATTGAAATGATGCATTTAACTAATAAGAGGTATACAGGAAAAGATGAAGATAGATAACCTTCTCTCTATGTGACTGTGGTCACTTCTGTGCAAAAGGATTCTATATATTTATCGACAGGAACTACATCAGTACCGATAGCTTTTACACAATGAAAGCTGAGGCCATAGATGCAAAATGGATTTCTTGGAATCCTTGTGAAATGAAATAGCAACAACTTGGACTAGGGAGAATCTTAACCTATAGAAGTATGCAGGATAGGGCCCTTTACAAGTTGATGTCCCATTTTCTCTCTCAGAAAAAAATAAAAGAAGGAAAAAGAAAAAGTTGATGGCTTCTCTTGCACATTCCCACTGTTAAAAATCCTTGAATGTAACCCTTCCAAGTCGGATCTGAAAGCGGCTAGCTGAGAGGGACTTTTGTTGAAGAATCTCAGAGAAACAGTAGGACGAAAACACATACTTCAGACATCATATCTTAATTGTTGCCAAACCATTTATAAATTTTCATAAAGCCATTACGTGGTATAGCTTTTACTTAACCATTAGATACATTGCTCAGAAAATGCCTTATCCTAGCCCAGTACAACAGGAATTTTATATTTTGTTCTATTTATACTAATACTCCAACTGATACAGTCATGGTTCATTCTATCAAATAATATAAATTATGCACATAAGCATACTAGCTACCACTTTATTAATTATATACGATGCATCAGTTTCCTCCTCTTCTTCCATGGAGAACCACCTCACCCTCCTTCAACTGACTGCAAACATAACCACAGTATTTTTGGGTTGGTTAATGAATCAAAAACAGATAAGTATTCTATGCTTAGTTATATAATTAAACAAATTATTCAAAGAATAGTAACTTAAATAAGGAATTTATCATGAAGTTTCCAACTTATCTATGAACTCTTTCCACTTAAAATTCAAAAAAAATCCTTGGATTACAAATTAATAAGTCCCTCTATGCTATTGGTGGGCTTTTTTGCTATTATTAATTAATTTTGCCTTTTACATTAAAAATCATATATAGTTATATGAAAATATTATTTACATAAGGTAAATTTGACTACATTCGAATATAGTCAAACCTAAATTTAATTATCTTCCTTGAATCCATACAGTTCAAGAATCCAAAAAATGAAAAAATAAAAAAGATAAAATAGTTTTAAAACCCGTATGAATTAAAAAGTGAAAAAGATGACTGAATTTTAAACCTGGCTACACTCAAATGCAGCCAAGTTTATCTCTTATTTACATTATATGAATACTTTTTTATACTTTTGACAAATTTCTGGCGTTGTTTGATTTATTCATGAATCTTTGATCTTAGTTAAGTTATTATTTGTAACCATATATTTAATGGTTCATGATATTATTTTTTGAGTTCAATTATAATATTTTTTTTTTTTTTTTGAAAACAAAACTTCAATTCTAACCGCTCAACTCGATCATACAATGCGCTTATATCCTTATATAATGTTTATATATCCATGAGTTGCCAAAATTTACGATATCATTCATAAATAACTAAAAACATTATAAAATTTATCTATTTTTAATTATTTTTTTTAAAAAATAAATTCTCCTATCTTTTTGCGTTAAGAACCTGACTTTCAAAAGTTATAGCTCGTAACTTGTATTGGTGTTGTCCAAAAGGAAGGTTTTTTAATGTTTGTCAATTCCAACAACTATTTAGGTGACACCAATGGAGATGGGCTCTGTAATTGGAATCTTTCTCCAGAGCCTTAGATAGTAACATCAAAGTACCTTTTCAGTGCGGTGGGAAGGGTTAAGATTTTTAAATGAACCAGATTCCTAATAATTTGCAAGGTACTTGTACTATTGTCCTTGCTGATATTTACCTGGTTAGATACCCTGTGGGTATCTTTGCCTGGACCTTTTTTATTGCATGAAAATTACAGTGTGGGCACCACCACTTCAATGCCATGCGAATCAACCGGGTCAAACAAGCTGAGCATCACCGCCCTACGCTGGAATCTGGAATCTCGAAAGGAGAACAGGTGCGCACGCTTGGCTACAACGCAGCTTATCATTGGTTCTATGCGAGCAGGGTCGGCAACGAACATTGTTGACTTTTAATAAGGATTTCAACTCTTGACTCTGATCAAGTTTCATCCTCTCGTTGCTAGATTTCATGCTGATATCATGTTGATAATGTTTTGATATTCGGTACTGCATTAATATCGAATATCGATTTGATATTGATATGGTCTGATACTAAACTCCGACAGTTTGTATTAAAACTTTAAAACTCATGTTATTAAATAAAAGATCAATAAAGTACAACAGACGTTAATACCCCTTTTTCATGTAGGAAGAATCCATCCTATGGACTGGAATTTTCATAGATTGTCCAATCCCAGCACTGAATTCATTCATGCTGGAATGACTCGTGATGCAACAGAGAAAGATGGGAATCTTTTTTTTTTTAAGGAAAAGTGATGAAGAGGATTTCCCCACTAATTTATTAATTTAGTATAATACACAAGAAAGAGTTACAAGGAGGTTAGAGAGGGAAGGAAATAAAGTTTAATACAATAGGATTTGTGAACTTCTGGCCACTTTTTAGGGTACAGATTTCTTTGTTAGCTAAAGATCGCTACAGTATCATGCATTATTTAGAATTGAGAAGCTTTCATTTTTTTTTTAAAAAAAAAAAATTAAGTTTCTCTTGTTCCACGAATGCTACAAAAATAACATAGTTAGTTGCATATATTTTTCTTATTAGGTAGTATATTTTTTCTTTTTCATTTTAATCATAACTCGGGAAGGCTCAAAGGCAGTCTAATCAAATCCTGCCTTCAGAATCGATTTTAAGAATGGACATGTTAAAAATAAATGATCATGCTTGCTTGATATTTTTTAACAACACAGTCATACATCTCTTCAAGCACACCAGAGAGTTATCCAGCTATCCTTTCAAGACCGGATGATGCTTTTCTATCCTTTAAAAGTAACATAGTTTCAAAAAATATCTACTTTTTTACAAATATATTTTCATGCCGATGGTGAAGCTCTTCGCACTTTGCACCTCCCTCGCATAACAAATCGGTACCTCCGATGGTAAACTTTGGAGATAATATATTGTTTTGGTTGTCTAAAGTCCCTAGCTAAGTCCACTTCTTTATCAAGATGCTCAAATCATTTGCTTAAGAGAAATCAATGGTTCATATGAAATACCATTCGGCCACCGCCAAGTTCGTACAAGAGGCTAAAATGGATTTTCTGCTTTGCTTTGGTGAGAAGGATCCCCTTCAATACCTCAATAACGGACGTGGGTTTTATCCCGTCGTCACTCTAGCACTCAGCCAGGTTTCAGCCATCGTAGCTTCCAAAGAATATATATTTGCAAATTTAAGTCGCATAGAAGTACAAAGAGCCACATGGGATTATACCAAACTTGTTTTCATTAAGCCATAAACACACCAAGTAGAATACAAGCCATACGTTATGGCAGTCTTCAGTAGATTTACAATAGTTTGTAGGATGTTTACAGGAAGAGCGACCTCAAGATCGGTGATCACTGATCCACTTCTTAAGGTCACTTAGATGCATCTGGCTTTATATCTATCTGGTACTTCCAGAGAAGAACAATGCTCCAACTAGTTCGTAGATATGTGGATAGTGCTTTATAGTATGTGCTTCAGTTGAGCTATAGATAAATACTTCAGCCTGCCAAACAATTGAGATATAACGAACCCATGAGCAAGAATATAATATTGAATACAAATCTTTCAAGAAGACAGGAAGACTATATGAAAGAATAGAGTCTCAGTCATGCACTAGTTTCAATAGAAATAGTTTTTTGTGGCCTTTGAGGGGTGAACGAGAGACAGGCCTCGGGGTACAGTGGATTCCGGGTGGTGTCCCTGTTATAAAAGAAACAAGAATCCAAGATGGGTCATTGGGGCTGAAAGCAACAGCTCCATCCAAGTCTTATTCTTTCTGAAACCGAAAAAGGTGTGAGAACCATGAAGGAAAATGCAAGCGAAATAACAAGAAAAATGAATGGAATAGTAGAACAAACTACCTCTGCTCCTCATGGATCAATTGTTGCGGTTATGACGCACGGCCTGACTCGATGTAATTGAGATCTTTGATCAGCAGTTCATAATGGCGCCTCACGTCTTCGGCTGACTTATCTCCGACAGCCTCGGCCACTTTCTGCCAGCGGTCTGGGGTGTCCTTGTCATACTTTGCCAGGGCCTCCTCAAACAGCTTGTTCTGCCTTGGGGTCCAGGAGGACTCTCTGGTACGTGAGGAACTCATTGAGCTGGAGGCCATCCACAAGAATCAAGAGCAGAGAGAATTGGGATAAAGGAATGGATGCTTTTAATCTATTTACTCAAGGAGTGCTCGAGGTGGGAACTATGGTGTGAATCGAATGAGATGATAGCAGTAAGAAAATGGAGAGGAGTGAAGTTGGGCCTTCTGTGAGTAAGCTCTGAGGGAGAGGAGAAAGGGAGGGAAAGGACTATTGTGAGTTCTGGACTCTATGGGCTTGCGTTGGCTGCTGCAGAGAGACTGTTACCGAAGGGTGCTACTTATAAACAAGAGGAGGGTGGTGGGGTTGTGGCGGTGGTGATGGGATGGATCTAGTTGGGGAATAATGCTGGCGAAAGGGCTGTAGGAAGAAGGACGATAGAATATCGATGACACGTACATTTGGGAGCCACAAGGGCTGAGAACCAAAGAACATGGAGAATGTGTACGGGAGTGGAGAGAATCAACATCACATCCAATACAGATGTTTCCTCTCTCCCTGTTTATTTCCTTGGTGGTAATCCTTAACCCCATTTCTTTTGCATCACGTACATAAGTTCTAATATAAGCATATTACTTTGATCATTAGGAAGGATTCGAATGTCCTTCTTCCATTCCTCCTCTGTTAAACTCTCTGTAATTTTGCAAATTTAACAAATTCCAAGGGGAATTCTCTTCCTTCACTATTACATCAGGAAGGATTCACCAAGGGAATTGAGTCCATTATTATTAGCTAATGCTGCGTTTTACTTTCGTTAATCATTTAAACATGGATAGTTATACTACTTCTCTGGTCATGGACTATGTTTCTGAACTTGCTCCCCCCCTTTGTTTATTTGGCTCATCCTTCTTTGCTCATCGTTAGAAGGCAAAGCTTCCATCTTTGGGCGCTGGACACCTTCCAAATAACTTTTTTTTTTTTTTTTAATTTAATGGAAGACCTTCCAAATAACTCAGTCAAATGCTACTACCCCTTTACGGACAGTCCGGGTTTCAGAGATTCAACTGCTATGCTCATTTAGAGATCCCCGACTGGGATTTTGTTGCGGTTGGCTAAGGACCACAAGATACTGTAAACAACCTCTCAGAACTGAACTGGCCGACACCATCCAATTGCCTTCAGTGGACCTGTAACAGCCACGTACCTTCCAAGATTAACATCAGAGGACTCTTGATGACCCTCTCTGTGGACTTCCTGGAGTTCGGACTCCTTGGTTCTTTTAGCTGGGGACTTTAAATTGACAGGAACAGAGAATCTTCAACAATAAACTAACCTCCAAGGACAACCTTATCAGGCCCGTAACCTCTCTGCACCGACTTTGGCTTCTATCACCTCTGCGAAAACACCAAGAGGCATTAAACCTATCTAGAATATTGCTTAATTTCTTTGAAATATTTGGTCATGCTCACATCATTATTCTTGAATCAAAAGATTTTTTTGAGCAAGCCGGAGGGGAAAATAATTAACATGTAATAATTGTAAGCTAACAATGAACCACCTTCTGCATGTAATTTTGAGTGGCTATTTTATTGATACTTAACGACCATGTAACCAAAATATATGCATGCCTCAGCAGTGACACCATCTATAAAATGACAAAACCAAGACCTCGGTTTAAATCAGCTTGGAATCTTTTTAGGATGAAATATCAACAATTGGGAAAAGGATAACCTCAACTCTAGGGGACCATCTTGGAGCTGGCCCTGTGCAAGTGGAGGCCCTCCTCTGCAAATTGCATGGCTACATAGATACAAATTCATGAACGTAACTCTCATGAAGTTCGATGGAAAAGGGAGGCAAAGGGAAGCTTCCAATCAAAATTTGCGACAGCTTAGGAAGAATATACCAAAAAATCCATGCTTTTGTAGTCCTGATACCATATCCGTTGCATCTCAGTTAGAAATAATTAGCAGGGCTTTCTCTCGGACATATATCATTCACTACATAATTAAGTATTCTATTATATTGAATTAGTACCAGCAAAAGTAACAGAGAGAGACTACCGACATAGAATAGCAAGTATTATTGAAAAATTTTAATGTTATTTGCGATTCATTTGTTAGCTTTGTGATTTTCTGCATTATTTGAAGGCAATATTCACGTGGTTTTCTTCAGGTAACTACACATGGCTCAGTGAAGCTTGATGGTCATTCACGTGGTTAACTACGTCATTCCTTTTACTGCAACCACCACCAGTTCGGATCATAGTGGTAGACACGATAATGGCTTTCACATTAACTAGTCCGTAGTCGCATTGTTTTCATGACAAAGAGTACTGTGATTGCTATAATCTTTTGCCCACCGAACAAAAAGTTTGGAGCATATGATTGCAGTTGTCTCCACTTTTAAGAAAAGTTATATCCAAAGCCTTTGGCCTCAAGACGGGTTCTATTCCTCCTGAGTTTGTTCCTTGGCTCCCAATCAGTCTTCATCGAAGATAAATCTATTATTAAAAACTTTTTGATTAGATTATTGCTTATTGAGGTTGAAGTTGCAGGTCTAATATATAAGATTGACTTTAAGAAAGTTTTCGGTATTAAAATTTTCTATTCTTTCTTCTCTTGGTGAGAGGATTTTCATTCATTTGTATTGACTGGATTCAGGGATTTCCACTCATTTGTATTGATCGGATTCAAACCCTTATTTCTTTCTCATTTGTTGCTCTACTTATTAATGATTGCTCAAACCATTGGATTATATGCAAAAAAAAATTGTGTTAGAGGATCTGTTCTCTCATTCTCTCTTTATTTTGGTGGCTAATGTTCTTTCAAAAATTTTTAACAAGACTTCTAATTAAAGCCTCATCATGTGAATTGGATCCTACCCTTGCTTCATATGCATCACTAGCCTTCGTTTTATAGATCCTCTCATTTTTTGTGCTGCTAAAGACACTTGCCTTATCTCTCTAAAAGCCATTCTCCTAAAATTCGAGACCATGATGGGTGTTAAGGTCAACTTTCACAAAAGCTTAATTATTTGTCTCAACCTTTCAAATTTTAAAATGAAGAAATTTGCTTTCCTCCTTAATTACAAGAGAGGTTCCCTATACTTAACTCCTCTCCTGTGTGACCATAAGTTACCTAAGCAAGTTTAAATCCTCTTTCTTGAAAGAATTTAATCTAGATTAGTATCATGAAAATGCGAAGTTCTATTTTTTAGAGGAAGATTAGTATCTTCAATGCAAAGTTCTCCTGAGTGACAGTCACATATCCACTTCTTCATTGCTTCTAACTTCAAATTTAAATGATAAAGGTTAATTGCAACTAAAATCAAAATTAAAGATTGATTGCAATTTTTTTTAGTTTATAAAGGAATGTACAAATATCCTATAGTTAAAAAGGGTTAGTTAGAATTAACCCAAAAAAAAAGTAGCCTTGCCAACAAAAGGTTTATAAAATCTCAATGAAAGGATACTTTTGGTCCTCAAACATCCACTCAAAATTCATTTTGATTCTCAAACTTTCAATTATTATGTTTAAACATGAATGTTTTAATAATATTACATTACTGATATTTTATTATATATTTTAATAATATTTTATTTTGTCTATCAATATTCATATAGAATGAAGAAGAAAGAAATTAAGGCATTTATGCAGTATGTGTGGAATGAGAAGAACTCAAGGATATTCCTTAAAAAAATTTTTTTTCTGACCTTGATCGTTCACAAGATTAGTGTTAACTTCTCTCAAGAGAAAACCTTTGTTTTGGCAAGTAGATAGTATCACATAAAATTTATTATAATTCTTGTTCTTCTTTTGCTTTCTTTGCTTATTTTGTAAATATTAATATTAATAAAAGGATAAAACTTTGGTACATTCGATTCATGCAGACCATTCAGTTACAACCTATATCTCTTTTATATTTTTTTAATCATTTAAGCTGTCCGCTTAGCAACCATATAATGAAAAGGTATGAGAGCTATAGACCGTGACTGAATGGTCTACATGGATTGAACCGCATTTAAGTTCCCTCCTTGATAAAACTTCTGCAGGGGATTTCTTTTCCCTTGTTATTCCTCAACAAAAAAGAAAAGAAAAGAAAAGAAAAGAAAAGAAAAGAAAAGAAAAATGTGATCCAGTCGCGTCTGGGCCTGGTAAACGGTCTCCCTGCATTTCAAAATCGGCTTGCTTCGGATCTGCCGTTCTATCGAAACGAGAGCCTCCATCCGTCCTATGTTGAGGTTCCGATTTCTTCTCGTTCCAGCGTCAATCTGGCTTTAATCCAACATTTGATCGTCTATTTGTTCGGTGGATATTCTCACCGAGCATCCAACCCATTGTATGCAACTCCACAATACCATTTGGCTTACTACTTGTTTGATGGAAGGCTTCCACCAATTTCCAATCTCCAGGCCACTTCATCTAGCATCTAAGTTGCCGACTTAAGTATACCACCTTACCGGCTTAATGTGTCATTATCTTTCCAGCACACAACCGTCCCTCTGAGCTCGAAGTAGTACAGAATTTTGTTTGCCCGCCAGCTGTTTGGTTAAAGGCTTCGCGTACACTCGGCCCAAATTCTGCATAAAGCTTTTGCGCTGCACGTGCCTGCAAATCAGTCATCTGTTTCAGTCTAGTTTGGTTGCATTGTCGCAGGTCTCATATGATCGATCAACTCGCTTCAACTTGGTTTCCCAGATTAACTCTTACAACTCAAGAATTTGCATCTTATGGTGAGTCAAAGTATGACATCCGAAGACTTACGGGATGATTCAAGTAGCCAAGAAGACAAAACAAGCATATGCCAACTCCATTTTTCTAGAGCTTCTTTCGTTTGTTTTACTTCCGCTTGTTATACCACTGAGGCCAAACTTGAGCCTTGTCCGGCTTCATTCAGCATTCCTCAAGAATTCATCAAGCTGCTTGCTAGGCACCTAAGCCCCCAGCTCGATAGCATCATTGCCTTCCCATCCGAATACCCTTTTTCAACTTCCTCTACTTCTGGCAATTAGTTATATCTTGTGTACCTTCTTACATGCAATCTCGTATTGTTGCAGCTGATGGCACCTTATTGTCCTGCATATTCATCAAGGATGTCTTCTGCCTTTCGCTTCCTCCTCTTGTTTCTGTTCCGGATCAACATAGTTGTCATCTGATTGGTTGTAGCAATCGTTGCAGTTGAGTTTATTTGATGGATCACTTACATGTGCCTACTTCTCATACCACTGCTGCTCTAACTAGTGTCTTCTTCTCAGCTTGTTGTTTGAGATATGGTGTCATCGTCTTGGCCTTCCATATGGCTCATTATTGTTCATATGGGAGCCATAGGTCTTGTGCCTAGTGTAGATATGCCACCTTGTGAGGGTTGTGCCTTTGGCAAACGTGTGAACTTCTCCTTCTTTCTAGCAACTCTATATCTTTCTCACTTTTTTATTTGATTCACTCTTTTATCTGAGTCTTGCCCCATTTATACCTTTGTTTCACATGGGTTTACTCCATTTGCTCTTGATGAGACCAAATCTCACTAGCCGTCAACTAAGCAACACTGGCAATCTATTTTATATTAGTGTCACCCACATTACGCTTGACAAGACAACACAAGAAAATACGGCTAGCAAATGGGTTAGCATGCACAACCCAAAAGATAGGACAAACACATTCTCTAACCAATTAGTGAGGCCATCAATCACCTACGGAGTGTGTTATGTATGATACCTTGTATTATCCCATCCAAAAGTTAAGCCTATCGTAGTAAAGCATGTAACCACAATCTAGACGAGCAACACAGTCTCACACCAAATCTAAGAATCATTGTAAAAGAAAAGCCCATTTAAGCATGAGTAAGTGATCTCAGCTACGTTATAGGTCCGTTTTATACTCTAAAAGCAAGTAAGCTAAAGATCCCTTTTTTTTTCTCCTCTATTATTGTCCTCTCCATATACCTTAAGGCTATAAGATCCATCCTTAACTACCCTTCATCCTTTCTTTACTGACTTAAGCATCGAAAGGCCTTCAGCAGGAACCTTCAGTGCCCCTTACATTCTTTTTCATTGCTACAGGCATCCTGCATTAGCTGCTCCAGTTCTCTTCGGTCACATCATTTCTCTTGTTTCTAGTTCATCAATCTTATTATCATTCCTATTGATGCACGGGATCCTATTACCATATTCTGGCACCATTAACTCTTGCTTATAACTATATCAAATCTATAAAGTATAAGCATTTGTTTCCATGATTCATACTCACTTCTCTATATCTATAAAGGTTTTTCAGCTGATCTAGCGATGAATTTTTATCTCATTAGTTTCATGATTTTATTTCTTTTCAAGAATTGTTCTTCAACGCTTATTCTGGTGCTCATCAACAAAATGGTGTAGGGGATCGAAAACATCATCACATCATTGAGATAGTTCGTTCCCTTCTAGTCTCTGCTTCTATTTTTTGGATTAAGGCTATTCAAGTTGTTCTCTATCTTATTAGTTTTCAATCTTCGTATATTCTTTCTGATCTAACCATAGGCGAGAGGGTTTTCTTTGTTATCCCTTCCTATAATTATTTATTAGTTTTTGGCTATGCTTAATTTGTTCTCCTTTCCTTTTTGAACACATCAAACCCTATTCTTAGTCTGCCTAGTGTGCTTTTCTTGGACAGTGCCAATGCTATGACCTTATTTTTAAAGCATGCATATTTCTTGAGATATCTTTTATTTTTAGGGAAAAGTGAGGGAAGGAGATACCTATGAATATAGTAAGACAAAAAGAGTTACAAGATTATAGAGTTAATAAGGCAGAATGAAAAAGATTACAAAGAGTCTAGTGAAAATCCTTTATTTTGTCGAGACAAAGGTTATCCTACAAATTGAAGGTAAAGATGGCATTATATTAAATTGATGTTGAGGAGGCCTTCTTCTTAAGAAAAATCCTAGAGTTTCTCCTATACTAGATGTGCCCCTTAAATACCATATACTTGAGACTTTTTTCCTTTTCTATTCCAACCGTAAACTAATGATGTTGGAAGGCTACCATCTTAGACATAGGTCCTCTACAAAGGCCTCTTTATGCAAATGCACATATAATAAACAAATGATCCACTAATTCATAGGTATTTTTATATAGCATGCATCTATTGCTGACACTGTAGCCTTCTTAGCCAAAAATATCTTTGGTATGCAGCTTGTTGCAAAGCACTAACCAGAGAAATACTTTAATCTTTATGGGAGTATAGGCTTTCCATACTACTTTGTAGAAAGGGCAAATGACTCCTCGGTGATTGATAAACCTCTAGAAGAAATCTATACTGTATCTACCGTTAAGAGAGAGTTTCCAAACTAGAGCATTTAAGGAAAGCGATGTGTAAATGTACACAAGCAAATTCTAAAGCTACTTCAACTGGGTAGACTCCAACAATGATAGGGGCCCTACAATTATAGTACCTATTTCTAAGTTATATCACTTCATTTTGTTAGATGTCCTCAAAGAGAGAGGCTAGAGAGATTGGAGCTACCCAACAATCTTCCCAAAATCTAATATTTTTCTAATTTTCAAGCCTAAAGGATATACAATTCTAGAACGCAACTAAGTCGTGGCAAATATTTCTATAATGGTGATACCCTCCGCAATCTCTGCCTCCTCTACATAACAAACCTAAAGCTATATCTTTATATATGAGTTTTGACCAAATAGCATTTTCATTTATTTATTCGTTTAAGTCTTTTATGCCTATTTGACTAACAAACCTAAATTCATACTCTTGAGATTATGGATGCCCAGCCCACCTTCTCTTTTATCTCTAAAGATAATTTTCTAGTTCAATGGTTAGTGAAAACCGCTAAGTAAAATCTTTACTCCATCCATAGAAAAGCTTTCCTTTGTTTACTAATCCTTCAAATCTCTTGGCTTGGGAGCCTAAGAATGGACATGAAGTAGAAAGGTAATGCAGAAACAACTGAATTAACGAAGCACAGCCTACCACCAACAGACAGAAGTTGACCTTTTTATGAGACGAGCCTTCTTTCAATTTTTTCGATTAGTGACATCCAGCACTGCTTAGTGTTATAGGGAGGTAAATTGGTATATGAATGAAAGGCTAACTATCTTATAGTTAAGAAAGGTAGCGAAAGACTGTGCCACTTTCTCCTTTACATTTTGACAAATAGCAGAGTTTTTATAAAAACTAACCTTAAATTCCAATGCATTCTTAAAGACAAAAAGGAGGCTTTCCTTCTTCACTAGGAGAAAATCATTAACAAAGTATAAACTTTTGATATCACAAAAGCATGATGACTCTCCAACAAGACCCATAACTCTAACCTGCTTCTTGAGATGTTATTATTTATGAACATGTTCCTTCTTATGCTTCGTTTGTAAAGAATCTAGAATAAACCTTAATACTGTGTATGAGGATAGATCGTGGCATAGACCGGAGAGTTGGGAAGTGGATAAGAGAGAAGCTGCAAGTGTTTCAAAGTCCAAGCTCGATGAAAGACGAGAAAAAGAGCGAGTAGACTGCTTCTTCGCTATATCAATGGAGTTTATCCAGGCTGTCATGGGGAGCCAGTTTGTAAAATCTAATTTGTTTGCAAAGAACCTAAAGTACACCTAAATATAACACACTTATCCCTCTTTATTTCACCAAGCAACTGTTGGTTTAGATTTTATGAAACTTAATAAGATACTTTTTACTTATGCATTCATTTTAACCCAGAAAAATACTATCTGACCAAAATACTGAATAGATTTAATAATATTTATCTAAAAATTATTCCATCTATTCTAGAACAAAAGTTGCAAACTTGTGCATGCCGAATATTTTTATTTTTCTAAAAAAAAGTATATAACCAAAGAATGGTTATTATAGCCAAACTCGAAAACTCATTCAGAGTTGATATTCAAAGATAACTGAAAAATTAAAGATATAGAAGGACCTGCCCTATCTAACAATATGCTACAAATCTGGATTGCTAAGGAGACTCTATTCACATTAATAAAAATTAGAATACTGGTCACCTCGTCTTTCATTTGGCTGAATTTAATTATTAATCTTGGCATAGTTAGGCATCTTATGTCTAGTTCTGTATGCATAGTTAAGCCTGGTTTTGCAAACAAATTATAAAGTAAGTACTTCTACTTCACACGTAAACAAAGCTTTAATTCCAAACTAGTTAGATTGAGAATAAATAAGCTATTATAGACTAGAAATAAGATGAACGACTATATGTCCAATCATCAGCAGAGACTAACATAAATTGATAGATAGTCCATGGAGCCACACTTGAATTTTCTCTAAAAAATCTTTACCATCTCGTGGCTCATAGATTCCTTCCCTTTCAATCACCATAGGTTTGGTCGTTCATTAATGGTCCTTTTCTCAACTTGAAGGAATCCATTCTGGCATCGATATTTATCTGCCTGGAATTTTGATATCTATCTGCCTGAAATTTTTGTATTTCATTCAACTCCAAAATCGATGTCATTCCATTTGAAATGACTAATGGCTCAAGCATAGACAGAGAGAAAGGAGTCAAAGATAAGATACGACTCTTTTCAAAAAAAGCGAGAGGAGGAGGGGAGAAAAAGGAAGGGGATAAAGGGGATGGAGGAGCTGGGAATAAGATACCATTTGATTTCTACTCTATTTCATAGCTTAAAGAGGTTTCGATGACAACTCTTGAGCTGATTAGCTTCAAAGAAATCCATAATCCATAGAGAAGTTGGATTCTGACGGTTGGGACATGTCAAAAATAAAGAATTAGCATAGATTGCTGCATTATTAGGCTAAGGTTCCTTTTGACATCACTTTTGGTTCTTGTCTTTTTATTTTTAAAAGTAAAAACATAAAATATGATGAAAAAAATGTCTGGTTCTCTTTCTTTTTATTTGTAAAAATATTTTTTAAAAATTTATAAAATAAAGTGAAAGTAAAAAATCCTTGCGCCACTACTTCTAAACAAATATTTTTAAGTCATGAAATCAATTTCATCCTGACTCTTATTATGATTTATTTCTCTTTTCTTTCTTACTCTTTTTGATCTCCTCTTCTCCTCAACAATCTCATGCCTACTCTTCTTTGTTTGCTTATTATTTTTTCTTGCAATGCTCTTTATTCATTCATTATCCATGATGGCTCTCCTAGGATTCTAACCCTCTTCAAATAAATATAACCCTCTTCCATGGTCTCCAATGCCCAAAAGTCCTCCATTAAAGATATTTTAATGGATCCTGATCAATTTGAGGAAAAAAAAAATCATCCATAAGGATTTTAATGTCTCTTGAGTAGGGTTTCCAATTGTCATACCCCTAAACTGCTACTTAGTCTAGGGTCATGACATAACTACATACTCTTAAAGTGAAACTTAAAGGCATAGAATGCATGTTTTTCGTCAACATACGCAACTCAAATCATAATGCCTAATAAACGTATTTCATTATCATCAAAAAGAAATATATTTGTCCAAACACCAGTATACAATCAAATCTATCTCAAAGTCTCCCTCTATTAATCTCAAATCTTGCTCTGCCACCAAATTCTTAGACTCTATAAAAGATAAGATAAATATGATATAAACTTACAACTCAACAAGAATTCTTATGCATATAGGTATAGATATGCAATAAAATATCTATATAATATTAAAATAGTATATATAGTAAAATAAATTATGCTATAAGATACCATGATATAAAATCATACGTCAAATACAAGAAAGATTATTAATAGCTTTTATCATCCATAGCATTAGACTACTTCGCCTTGATGCTATATCCTAAATCATTATAACAGTAATATTGGCGAACCAGTTATACCACTAATACTAGTATACTATGAAGATATATATACTAGTGATCCAACTATACTAGTGCTATTATGCTCTTTGATGATATATGTATGTATGTATGTATGTATGTATGTATGATCCAACTATACCAGTAATATCATGGTATACTGAAGAAAAGTATTAGTGATCTAGCCATATCAATACTCTGTGCATATAAACATAACTTGGCTATCACCTCACACTTAGACTGGTTCTCACACTAGTGTTTTGTGTTATAAATTTAGTCGGGTCACTACTTAAAACCAAAACTGATTCTACACCAGACCTCATACAGCTATAGGCTGCGCATTCAGTGCCACATGTCTAAGCTACGCCTAGCCACCACTAAAGATCAAGGAGGGCTAGAACTAGTGTTATGTATCATTAACTAATATGTGCCAAGTGTTAAATACCTAGTCTGGCTATCATTCTATAACAAGATTGGTTCTACACCAAGCCTCATTCAGCTGAAAACCCTACCCCCTGTGCCACCTCACAAATCTCCATGATTAATCTATATGTCATTTTCTCAATCCACCCATCAAATCTTTTAATATTTTGATATGCAAAATAATTTCCAGCTCCACATCATTCACATCATTAAATTATGTTGTATAATATAAGATATATCTATACAAACCCAAAATCATACTATATGACTAAAATATAAATTATATTTATACATAGTCAAAATATACTATTAAAATAATAGGCACAAAATCATGATGCATGCTTAAAATATATACATAAAAATCATCCATATCTTATAAATGTTTAGATAAGGTTCCTACAGCCTATACATCCACATAAGCATAAGTAAAGTTCTTACGGATTTAATATAGGTAAAGTTATTATGCATCGATTAAAGTATGAATAAGATTCTTACACATCCATCAATGTATAAATAAGGTTTTTACCTTCACTCATAAAATCATGCTCTAGACACAAACCATCACAATCCTTTAGCACAAATATCGACGCACCAATCCATGTTCTAAAGCTCTTGCTCACTCACAAATGAGTGATCACCTATAATTCATCATTTATCAATTAATTAATCATCAATTTAGTTAGATCACATGGTTAGAATCATCTTGGAACTAAATTTAGATTTACTCGGATTGGGATTTAAGTAATTAGGATTACATTTGGATCCATCATAGCTTAATTAGGTCAATTGAAATCAAATTAGGGTCTAATTAAATCGATTGGATCAAATTCTAATCAAGTAGGGTTAGGTCTAGATCAACTCAATTAGGATCTAATTAGGCTAAGACTCATCTAATTAGGACTTAATTAGGCTAGGTTTCTTCTAATTAGGGTTCAATTAAGTAATACTCTTCCCACTAGGGCTTGATTAAATGATTTAAAGTCTAATTAGGTCAATTAACCATCTAATTAGGATTCAGTTACACCAATTAGGTTTCAATTAGTTCAACTAGGGTCTACTTGGGTCAAGTACCTCTCCAATTAAGGTCCAAGTAGACCAATTGGGATTTGATTAGGTTCAATTCGGGTCAATTGTCATGATCTGGATCCTAATTAGGATAGTTTTGACTCAAATTAGGCTTAACTAGGTTTAGCTTCAGCCCTAATTAAATTTGATTGGACCAAATAGGCTTGAATTGGATTAAATTTGGATTCGATTCAACCTAATTGACTTGACCTAGGTTGAATTAGGTTGCCTAGCTCGAATTGGGCTTGATTGATTTGAGCTTGGCTTGGCCTAATCTAGTTAGGCTCGGCAAGAGAGTCCAGCCTAGATGACTTCGGTCATCCTTTTCGTCTTAAAACCCGTTTACCATCCCTTTTCTTTTCTGTTCACAGGGACGAGACCTTGTTTCCTGGGTTGGCGATGAGTTGTGGCTAGCTTGATCAAAGGGAATACTGTCCACCAAAGCACCAACTGGGGTAGCAAGCGGCGATGGGGGTGCTTGGCAATAGGGCTTGGCAGCATGTCACGGGGTCCAATTAGGGACCCTGTTTTCAGGTCCAAGATAAGGGAGTAGAATGGCGTCAATTGTTGGCACCCGAGAAGAGAACAATGTCTCAGTGGTGGCATCCTGGGTGGCGACAGGCCTCCGACTAAGAATAGGAGCAGAGCACTGGCGCTTTGGATTAGAACGCGGCAGAGGTGCCTTGGCTCGTAGCAGAGCTTCACTCAGAACTGGAACCATCGTGGCGATGGATCAGGGCACGACAGTGGTTCGACCTGGAAGAAGAAAGGAAGAAGAGAGAGAAAAAAGAAGAGGGAGGAAGAAGAAAATGAGAGGAGAAGGAGAACAGTGATGCTCGAAATAAGCGGTGGGTGTGGCTTGACAGAAATAATCAGAGGGGCGTTCATTGGATAGTTAGGGAGTTAGTTAGGGGTTGTCACACCTGCACTTCGACCATAAGGCCACATGGATGACCAGTGAGAAAGGATGGATGGGGCGGTGGCATGGTTTCGAGAAGGAATTCGATTGCTTCTGGGTGATTCAAAGCGTAGTCTAATTTAGATTGAAAGAGAGATATAAAACAGAGTATTACAGTAGCCAGTCATTTAAGATTTTTTTTTTAAAAAAAAAAACTATATATAAATATATTTTACTATTTTTTATTTAAAAAATAATGGTGATGACTAAATTCGTTTCTATTATTAGAAATTTAAAAAATATAAATAAAAACTTTGTTTTTATTTTTATAAATAATAAAAGTGACAATGATGTCTTATTTTGTTTTTTTTTTTTCCCCAGTGAAAGGGAGGAGAGACCACCCAATATATTAAAGATAAAGTAACTAAAATGTACAGTTTCTTGATAGATTTTTTGATGGGGAACAGTTTCTTGATAGATACGATGAAAGATAGCTGAATGAACAGTTCAGCAGAGGGATAGAACAGAACAGGGGAGGAAAAGAATAGAGCAGAGCGGGGAGTGACAGAGTGGAGAGGTCTGAGCTAATGCAGAGGGGATGAGAGGCAGAGCCTCCGCCACTGTTAATCAGCACTAGTAGTATGAGACGAAAAAGACCCAGTTTATAGGTTGCGAAAAAATCTATTTCCTTTGGTTACCGAATGGTTTCAACCTGAAGACTTAAAATGGAGATTCTTCCGTTCCCTGCTTTAGGAACGATCTCCTGGACATCGTCCATCATTCATCATCTGATAATTCTTTTGAGACTTCCATGAGCTTCACCCAGATCTTTGCAAACCAAAGTAGATCTTTGCGATTATAGAGCAATGACCAGTCAGTAAAAAAGTTAATACCTTCCCATACCATAGTTGAAGAAGAGGAGGACTTAAGTAGAAAAATCATGGAGAGGACACTGAAGTTTGTTTTCTTCCAAGACCTGCTCCATGACTATGCTAAGATTTCTCATAAGAGAGGGCAACATATGGAATTATATCAAACGTCATTGAATAATTAGCACACAAATTAGAAGACTAGCCAGACATTTTATGGCAGCCTTCAACATATTTACGAAGCATGAAAAGATAAGATACGTAATATAGAAACAGAAGGCTTCAATGAGACCAGTGATATCTCATCTTCTTCTTAAAGTCACATATCTGCTTCTGGTTTTTAACTTCTATGAGTTCTATCTGCATCTTCGAACAAGAGTTATGCCCCCTACTGCTTGATGAAAACATAGACACTGCCTCCTACTTTTTGCTTCACTGGAACTTTGGAAACTTCAGCCTGCCATATAGGAGCAAAAAAAGGAAAAAATAAAAAAAGAAAGAAAAGAGTTAAAATGAAAACAAAACCCATGGGCACATCCTATCAGACACTAATTTAAACAATCCAAACAAATGAGTTTTGGCTGCACATGATGTAGAAATATAATCATAAATGTTTAGCTTTTAGGGCACGAAAGCAACAGGACATGAAACTATAAAGTCCACAAGTGAAAGCGACCCCAAAAGACATAATATGAAGCCTGGATCAGGCATAACTCAAGCTAGCAAAGCAAATAGGTAGCTTATCAAAGCCTATTCCTAAGGATTAAACTTGTGCAAGATTATATCTCGTGTGCCTTGTTGTGGGGTGAGAAAGGGAGCAGGGCTTAAGGGAGAGCAACTACTGCGTAGTGTTAAAAAACACAGTTGTTTACTTGGGTTGTCCTTAAGCCAGCTGAAAGCAAGCGTTCCATCCAAGTCTTATACCTCAAGAAAACAGAATGGAAGCGCAAAACAGAGAGAGGAAAGAATGGAACAGTAATTGGGAAGTAGTGAAACAGAGTACCCCTGCCGCCAGAGGACCGGTAACTGGGGAATGGCACGTGGCCTGACTCGATCCGCCTGATGTCCTCAACGAGCTTTTCATAGTGGCGTTTCACTTCTTCGGCCGACTTCCCGCCGACAGCCCGGGCCACGTTGTGCCAGCGGTCAGGCGTGTCCTTGTCGTACTTCGCCAAAGCCGTCTCAAACAGCTTGTTCTGCTCTGGGGTCCAGGAGGAACTCAGTGAACTGGACGCCATCTACTAGAATTAAGAACCGAAAGGATGGAGAAGTTGGCCGCAGTGAGAACAATGGTGGGTGTAAGATGAGATGGTAATAGAAACAGAGGGGAGTTGGGAAGCGGACAAGAGAGATGTTGGTGGGTTTGAAAGGTTCTAAGCTCTCAAGGGAGAGGATGAGAAAGATAGGGAAAGGGACTGTCCTAAGTTCTGGACTGGACTTCGTGTGGGCTGATGTGGGGAGGCAGTCACCCCTGGTGCTCGATATAAATAGGGAGGGAGGCTGCGAGTGGTACTCAGGGGTGGCCAGTTGGCGAATAAAGGAGGAAAAGGGGCGGAATATGAGAGGATAACTGTTAGGAGCGAGGAACAAGAACAAGGCAATGCGTAAGCCTTGGAACAGGGAAGGGATCAGTCCCATAAGTTGTAAGCAAAAGTAAAGGAATATATTTTTTATGTTCTAATATAATAAATTATTCATAATCATCATATTAAGTCATAAGATCATGATTTTTTTTCAATGCTAATACGATCTGGGTCCCATTAACAAATGCCCTGGGGTACATCAGTTGAGAGCAATAACCTTAACATTTCAAATGATGTGCGGACGTGTTATTTGAGGTGGATCAATTTTTAAAGAATTACACTCTATATATATATATATATATATAATCAAATCCATGAATTTTATTTTTTGAGAAATAATTTATGGCTACCATTTTTACTCTCAAACGGCCCAATAAATGGGATAGGGTGTTAATTTGGGACAAACGTGCCAACTTTGTCAAATGGTGGTTCATAAAGCTCATTCAATCCAATTGAAAATAAAAAGGCCATGGTTTGCAGCCCTTTGCGGAAAGCTTTGTGGGAGACAAAACATGTTTCCCATCCTGACAACTATTATAGTTTATATGTTCACCAATTATGGTTTCTGTGCTGACCGTAAATTAGCCTGATTAGGGCTTGGGATTAGAGCATAAGGATGCCATTTATCTAAAGAAAACCTTCTTTTAACAGGGATTTGGACAAAACTTAGCTGGCTTTATTACTTTTAGAGAGAGGCCAGACCTAATGACCCTTGTCTGTCTCCCCTGGTGCTAGAGAGGGGATAAGGAGTCATGATGGATTATCTGTCCTTCTTTTGCTGCTATCTTCTGTCATAATTAAAAGGTTTTCATTTTAAGTACTCTCCTGATAGTTTCTTGGAACTTGGCTTGTGGTATGTGGTCTGGATCTTTTTCCGTTCTCTGATCCAATATGACGCTCTAGCTCCATCGTCACGGTCGTCCATGTACCGGAAGACGGCACGTATGGATTGTCGTTGATGGCGTCGGTATTGTAGGACTCCATGCGCCAATAAAAATTGATGGCAAAGATGTTGAATTAGGGTTGAAAATAGCTGCGAACCAAATGGAGAAAGGCCTGCATTCAGATTGGAGCTATCTAATAAAGATCCTTCAACGATCAAGCAATGAGGTAGGAATGGGCTAAGTGCCTACCACATGTTAATGGAGAGAATGAAAAAAAGTGAGATGCTGAAAGCTTACTTTTAACTTCTTTTATGATCGAAAAAGAGAAAAGAAATAGAAACTTACATCTTCAAATAGGACATCCCTTTATAAACGATGTTGGGATCTAATAATGAGATTGTTCGGAATTCCATCACATACTTCACCATAAAATTGATCGCTGAATGAGACTGCCCTTGATTATTATAGACCACATATTCTATAGATGATCGATAGCCAGAGACATATACATCTCGTTCTGTCTACCTTATGCAGCCCATCGCTCTTTTGGTTGTATATGATTAATAATTTTGTTGATCATATTCTTTCGGTATTTTTCTACCACTATTGTAAGTTTTAATTATATAGGGATGAATGGTCACATGCCATTTAGTTATGTACTAATTGGATGCTAATGGGGTTTGGTTTTACCAGTCATGATTGCATAGGTCACAAACTTTGAGAAATTTCAAACCTGCTTTAAATATATAAATATATTGGGGGGGAGGATAAGAGCCTACTAAGAGCTTATGACACAAAATATGGATCAGAGCTTAGGTTGGGTGCTGCTTCCCTTGTTTGTACTGCGCCACACTGGTGCGACCATTTAATGGTCTAATTTGGTACATGCATTTGGTTCCACTTGGAGAAAAAAATGTTGATACCTTGTATGGTTGCAAGTGACACGTGGTTGACATGAATCAGAATATGGATCCAGCGGTCTGCGTTACATCAAATCATTTCATGGTTTGATGAGCATCGGACCCGATCCTTTTTCTAAAGGGACTCTGATTGCTCTGGCGATCATCGGATCCAACAGTTAATGTGGTCGTATATATGGGCATCATGTGAATGGCCAAATTCTTATATATATATATATATAGTACTTAACCATTCCTTTTGCCACATCATCACCACTTCAGTGGCTCACGAGACCACGCAAGAGAACACTGAAACCCATACGGATAAAGAGACTCACGAGGGCCTGTTCCTTTTTGAGATGGCGGTACTTTGGATGATGTCCTCTGATCAACTCCAAAAGAGCATAAACAGACAAAGACGAGTTGGAGAGCACTGAGGATGGGACGCGGGTTGACTGGGTTCGCTCAGCTAGGTTCCAAAAGCCCCATGGCTGGTCAAGAATAGGAACGCACTCCTGATCCACTCTTTTTGTCGCACTTCTTGTTTACCTTTTTAATCAGAACTCAGACCTTAGGTTAGCATTACAACAATAATTATAATAAAATTTTAATTTCAAATTAATTAAAATAAGCTACATAATTTTTTTTTTTTTTTCTTTCTATTAGCTCAATTGATGATTAATATAAAACTATAGCCACACTTTACGAATATAAATCTAATATTTTAAAATATATTTTTTTAAAAAAATAAAAAGTAATATAAAAAGAGAAGAAAGAAGAAGGGGGTGTGATCGAGATGATCTAGGCCTTTTCTTTCTCGTTCAAAATTATTATGAATAATTACAATAACCAATAAAATTAAGCAAAATATATTATGTTTAAAGCTCACATGCACTGGCTAGCATCATTTCTCAATTTGAGCGCCAGTTTGGAAGCAGGTTAAGTAATTAAGAAATAAAATATATTATAATATAATTAATTCTAATGTAAAGTGGGATAAAATGGATGAAGTTTTTTCTAGCATAAATCATTTTATGCCCATCTTGTGATGACATTTCACCGTTGTACAATTGACATCACCACGATAATTTTATCCCCATCTTATGAGTAGGAGTAGAGATAATAAACCTAGCTGGACTGGTTACATAAATGGTTGGACACATGAGCTTTCTAATTTTGTAACGAGAGAAATCCATGGTTTCCTTCTCTCGAGATTGAACGTGGGTTGCTGCGGCCCGTGAGAGACTGAGACAATCCACCCATACTAATGGGATAATCCCAGGTTACGCGAAACCCAATTAAATTCTACTCTTTTTTTTTTCCCTTAAATTATAAATTATTTAAAGTTTGTTTTCTACCTCTAGCATTTGCATTGTCCACTGCGCAGTTTTTGGATTGCTTCAAAATTTAAAAAATCAAAAAGATGACCGAATTTGTCTCCCTCGAGATTGAACGTGGGTTGCTTCAAAATTATTATTTACTATAATAACAAAAATAATGGCCAATACTAGCTTTGAGCAGTCGTGAAATAAGTTATTTCTTGAACCACCTATAAAGTAAGATATTATTTTTAAAAGAAAATTGAGATATAAATATTTTTTAATTTATAAAGTAAAATAATGAGATTGTTTTTCTTTAATCAATTTTATAAAGTAGCTATTTTGTTAAGATTACGAATCTGATAGAGCTATTACACCTTCCCTTCCTTCAATTAAATTCCTATTTCATTGGTTATAACTACGTTGCGGCATTACAGTATCTCTTTGGACTCGTTTGATTCATGATAAAAAAATTATAAAATTTTATTCATTGATTCCCACTTTTACGGTTCATCCGTGAAAATACTCTATTCCCACGTGATTTGAATTTCTGTATTTTATGGGAAATAAAATCCCATCGATACCGTGGGATTTACTTTTCTACGCGTGTTTCCTTTTTCTTCCCAACATATCCTTCTTTCCCACCGTATATTTTTTTCTAAATCAAGAAAGAAGAAGAGAAGAAACGTTTTAGTTCTTGCTCGTTTGCTTCTCTTCGTTTCAGATCCATAAGGTGTGAACTAAAAGAGAAGTAAAAATTCGTTGAGATCTTTTCTATAGATTGATTCTTATTGTTGTGTTAATTTGATTTTTGAATTTTGATTTTTTTTTTTTTTACTATTGTATTTTTTTGGGGGCATGTTTCTTTAAAGAGTTGTAAAAATCTCAGGATTGCATCCTATTATAATTTCGCTATTTTTTTCCTATTTCTAAGGTGGTTTGAAGATTTTCCTATTTATTTTTTTTTTGTCGAATGATGGCATTGCAATGATTTAATTTAAGTTTAGGAACTTGAATAAATATTCTATTTCTATTTTTTTTTCTTCTTTTTTCTTGAGGGTATAATTGATATTCTGTACTACTTTTCTAAAAAAGAAACTGTTCAACCAAATATGATAGCTTCATTTTTAGAAAATTACCTTTTTTTATGGTCAACCACATATTTTATGCCTGAGAATTTTCAGACATTGTATTTCTATCTGAAAGTCACTTCTTGTGAACCAAAAGAGTTCTTCGCAAATCCTGTACCGCTTTAATAAAAATGTACTGATAATGTGATGGGTGGTTTTGACCATGTCCGCACATAATTGCAAAAACTTGGCGGTAGATCATTAATTTTAGGCACATCAATCTTATGTAAGAATAAAAGTGGCATCCATCATCAGTTTGAACACTTAATTATTGCGAGTTGAATTGTTAAATTACGCTCGCTCCTTTTGCTCCAACAGATACTGAACTCTTAATCAATAAACATCGGAGCGATCATTGGCTTACGTTCGGCATTGACGAGGATGGACATGGAATACATAGAACCTTTTGATCTGAACCAATAATAAATATTCATAATTATATATAATAATAAAATATTTTATTAATAGTTTTTATATATTTAAAATATAAGGTACAGATACATCCAGTATTAAATATAAATTCTAACTAACGTTCTCGCCAAAAGTTTACAATTTAATCAAAGGCTAAGCATTCTGCATTTATAGAAGTAAAATGCAATAAAAATGATGTGAGCTAACGTTTCGGCAAGAATTCTTTTTCATACACATTAGTATGAATGATAATATATAAGTAATTATATAATCAATGAAAAGTAAAGTAAAATAATATAGTATCAATGTCAATAGTTTCATTTGCCAACCTATGATGTTTTAAAATTTAAATTTATAAATCCAATCAATATAGTACGATAACAACAGTCATTTCTTATAACTTAATTCATAATCACATAATGAAGGTAATAATACTGTATATACAAAATTCATATAGCATCATTCTACAATAATTTTAAATTATCTTTTATTACTAAAGGTTTGATTCAATACGTCAACAACTCAGCATTTGAATTGGTCAAGACTGTACTCTAGTTTATAGTAGGTGATCCTTATGTTACTCATATCATACTCTTATCTACGGCGGCAACGCTCATAATATCAGATGTCAAACAATGACGGACAACCACAAACAATACCACAATTTTATGGCTTGCTATGCTTTCATGCTATAAGTTTAGATGCTCTCATATTTTTTTAATTAACTTATCATGTTTTGATAATAAATTAGTTACGGCCACACTTCAACCTCACTTCAACCTATAACATAAGAACTTTATATCACTCATGCCATACTCCTATTAATGGCCAACTACTAAGAGAAATGCCATACTTCTGCTAGTGTCTAGCTATTAAAAAAGAGAAATAGTAATAGAGAGATAAAGAAAAAGTCAAAGAGAACTAGAGATATGCTATGTATCCATCTATTATTAGACAACACTCATGCAGCTAGTCCAATTATATTCATCTCATTTTATATTTATTTATTAATGATATGCATACTTTATTATTATAATTATTATAGACACATCATTTTGATGAGGAATCAAATTTATAATATTATAATTTATAATAACATCACCTTATGAAGTATTCACAATAGTATCAGTTTGTGTTGTAATAAAAGGCATAAACATATATAAATATTAAAACTATATAGGTGATTGTGTTTAAAATTTTTTACGTTCATTAGAATATAAAATTAAAAGCGACAATCTAGCCATAATACCACTTAATGCATCTCGTACTCTAAAATTAACTTTGGCATGATAACTTTAAAAATTAGCATTCTTATTAATTAAATGATTGATCCATAATTTTTAATATTTTAAAAAATTAATTTATTTTCTTCATCCTAACTCTACATTTTTTTCGCATCCTAAATATAATAATTGACTAAAATTTTTACTTTAATTTGTGGGTTGAGAGAGTCCTTTCACTTGTTCGAATTGCTGCCATAAAATTAAGCTAATCCTAATCTAAAAGATATTTTAGGATGAAAAAGAAAGGTTTAAGGATGTTTATAAATCTAAGATGAGGATCTTAATCTTAAGAATTAGGCTAGATACAGACCAAGATGGATGAGAGGAATAACCTAGACTCAATAGGTAGAACAGCATAGGCGTAGCTTGGCTCAACTAGGAAGTTAGAGATAGAGCTAGAGAAGGAAAGATAAGTAGGGAGAGAAAGAGAGAAAGAGAGAAGGAAAGAGAAATAAGGAGATAGAGAGTAAAGGAGAGAAAGTTGGAGAGAGAAAAGGATGGATGAGAGAGAAAAGGAAAATAATTAAATAAAGAAAGAAAAGAAAAGAAGGTATGGGGGGTTCTTGGCAGGATGGGTGTAGTCTTGTGTGGCCTCTAGTTTGGTGCCAAGAAAGAGATAAAAGAGGAAGGTCCTATGGATGGCTGCTCGAGGTCTTTAGTGTGTGCTGCAGGGGTGGCTCCAATTAATTTATTATCAGGCCGAATCAACACAGAGGAGCTTCAATTAATCTGTTATGAGGCCGAATCCATGTGCCTTTAAAAACTCGAACACAAATTAATTGCTAATAGGTAAACTTGAGTTATAAACGTTTCTCTCTTTTTTTTTTTTTCATTCGATATGAGACTATTTTAAGTTTACATTTTGGTCAGAGAGAAAAAGAGAGCGATCCAAGGAAAAGAGGGGGGAAAGAGGAAGGGAGACCTCCCTTTCTTGAAGGTGCTGGGAGGGGCGGCCCCTCACTACAACATGGTATTGCAGCGGAGGTCCATGCCTCCACGGCAGCAGGGTCGGACGCGGCGCGGAGAGAGGGGAGAAGTCTACTTAGTTTGTGGCCAGCCCAGTTGGGCCACCCTCCAAAACGAGGCCGACACGGGCTAGGCCTCACAAAAATCTTGCCGAAAACGCTTATGGGTCAAGTTTCAAGTTCTTGTTAATTAATTTGAGAATGTGAATCCAAACTATCCATAATAACAGTCGATGCATACATAGAAGAAATAAATTATCAATCCACACGAAATTTGACATGTTATGAATGAAAGATATGTTTGATCGTTAAGACAGGTAACACTCAGCACGAGACACAGTACAAGTTAGGCGTAAATTTTGCGCGTGAGAATACGAATGGCTTTTAGTGATAGCATATTCTGTAATTGTAACATTTAATAACTCAAAAACGGAGACCAGCTGGATGCGTATCGGCTTGTAATCGTAGTCAGAATCTTTGCACAAAGAAATATGAGCTTAAATTTGAGAGATTTGGCACCTTCCAAGACCTCTCAATTTAAGTTTTTAGAAAGTTAGTTTGGAGCACAATTTTTGGGGACCATGTTGATTCTGGTCCTCTGCAAGTTGATGCCTCCTTTTATTTGTTCCTCTGAAACTATAGTGGAGAAATACCTACCACTTGAAAAACACATTTCTCAACATTCCACCACCTTGTTCCTAGCATATCATTGGCATGTTTGATGTTTTCTTCCCATCATGTGACTCTGGACAAATCCTACTCCGGTCCGGTTGGTATGTTTATTATTATGATAGATATTATAGCTTATTTTAGCTGTTGGTATAAAGCACCATCACAGACACGTACTAGCATGGCTACTTAAATATATAAATATATCGCATTCACAATTTCACATCCTCACCATCTTCCATCAGAACATACATTTGATTGTTGTGAATGTGATTATCCACTCAATCAAGGTAATCATGGGTACTACTGTAGATCACTCCTACCATAAGTATTACTGCATCATATCATGCAATTAGCTAGGTTGTTGTTGGCTCAGGCATAGGAAAATGTGGAATAGGAATAGATATTGCTACCAGAATAGTTATTCCGCAAGTTATGCCTATTTCAAGTTGACTATGATTTCTGGAATAACTCTAGATTCGGGGGTTTTCTGTCCATGCAAAAAATGAGGTAAGAATTAAGGGGGATTGGACCAGTGTAACTATTCTTTGCTTGTGCTTTCCTTTCTAAAGATATTTGGCAAGCATAAGATTTGTACCAAGCCTTATGCCAATACTCTATTCCTCATCCATTTTGAAATGTTTTAGCATAATTTGAAGCGTATATATCATCTGCGAGATCCGCGTAAAGGGATGGATCTGCTGCTCCTCCTGTGACCATGGTCTGTAATGGTATCTATTATGAGTCAAATCTCACATGGTCTTTCGCTGACAGTAACTGAGGTCGCTTAAGCTAGAATCTCCCAAAGACCTAGGAACACACACAGCACCAAAAGGTTCCCCTTTCTTGAGACGTGTGGAAGGTTAAGATCCCCATTCATAGAGGGACCCCCAACCAGCAAGTTGCTCCTTTGTTGAACAAAAGGCCAATGGTGCTAGGAATCTGCACCGGAGAAAAAGGTTTTCTTCGTGATAGAAAGCAATGACTGTGGATTCCTTTCTTTTCTATCACCATAGGTTGGTACCATTTCAAGTTCTACGGTTCTTTCACACAAGTTGGAAGAATCTGTATCGGTCTCCGTATCTCTATCTGATTGGAATTTCTGTAGACCATCAACACCATGAGTCAATTCGTTTCTTCCAAAATGACTGGTGAGGAAAGCAAGGAGAGCAACGATACCATTTGGTTTCAGGTGGCCTAAAATCAATGGCTTAAATGTTTATTAATGGAGGCATCTGGACCTTTTACGCACAAGTGGATTCGACCACCAGACCAGGTCCATACAAACTAGCAAAGCTTGGGAACCACCACTTGAGGGAATCTTTGGAACCAAAAGGAACTTCGCTGCTGGCACACTCTACCAGCCCTTTGGAAAGAGCAGATATTTTTCTTTGGTCTCTATCGATTAAATCGATCCTCCAAGGAGTCAAAAAGATTGCCATATTGAAAGGTCTGGAGCTTTAGGGGTGGGGGGATATATACCAGGCTACATTTTTTAAATTACAGTGAGCCTGAAAATGCTTGTTTCTGCCTAACCCAACAACTATGCATCAAAGTCACCAAATTCTAGTTTCAAGTCTGGAAGGTGCCAACCTCGATTCCATTCCGCCAAGACTCAGTATCCTGGTTCCTAGAGTGGCACGCAAAGTCCCCTGTTGACCTGGAAATAATACGCACGCGCCTGTTGTTTCCCTCATGGTGTGCTGCTCTGGAAGGCCACTCTTTTCAGGAATCACGTTAAGTAAAACAGAATGTAGCATTTGTCAGAGAGCCAGGGTTATTTGAAGCCTGTATCTAAACCAAACCCATGCTTGAAATTAGAGAGATAGAAGTAGCTTCGAAATTTAGGCAGAGTAAATAATATTCCAGTATTTTCCGCCGCGGTGGGGTTAGGAAAGCCCACTGGTCCCAGTCGAATGAAGTTAGGAGCACACCCACCAGAATGAGCTTGTCAACGGGCCACGCCGAGCCCTAGAGCTGAACCTGAAGAAGCTTGGCCCGTATTTTAGGTGGCTGGTTTCAGGTTCTTGCTCTCAGGTGTCAGGTTCTTCTACCCTGGCCTGGCCCATAACAACTAAATCTCGGACCTCCGCCCATTGCAGGATACCTTCGATCGAAGGCAGGCCTCCATCCCCTATGAAATGAGGAAAGATGAAAATCCATGGGCCACGGTTCACTTTTATTTGGCAAAGGGAAGTACTTGGCTCCAACGGTAGCCACCCCCTCTTCTTTCACCTTCCAGTGGTGATTAAATTTTCTCCCCTTTTTTATAAAGAAAAGGGGAACCTTCCGAAGTGGAACCTCGGGACCTTTCTGGTTTGCAATTACCACCAAAATGACCCACTTGTTTCCTCTCTGTGGAAATAAACTAGACATCCAGCATTTCTTTTCCATAAATGAAGAAATGATGACACTAAGCGGACCATTCTTTATGGTGCTAACACTTTCTTCTTCTTCTTCTTCTTCTTCTTCTTCTTCTTCTTCTTCTTCTTCTTCTTCTTCTTCTTCTTTTTTTTTTTTTTTTTTTCTTTTCATCATCACCACCGCTGGATAGACCACGTTACATCACCTTAATATCTTGGATCACCGATAACCCTTATGCAAGAATAATTTAATATCATTATACTTAATATTATATATATATATATATATATATATATATATATATATATATATATATAAGTAATTTAAGAACGTTATCATAATTATTTTAGATTATCAATCATAAAATATTAAAAGTATTCTTAATTAATTAACTTCTCTCTGTATTAAAAAATAATTATCTCTAATATTCTATATTAAAAAATAACTATCTCTAATACATTTTACGTAAATCATAATAATTTATTATTATATTATAATTATAATACTATAGCATAATTATCAATATATAATATTATAATAATATTATTATTTTTATTATTATTATATTATATTATAATAAATATTATATTATAATAAAAAAATATTATTATATTAATGAAAAATATTTTAATTTTTTAATCAAGCCAAGATCACTGTACAAGAATGATTTTGGATAGCCCGTCTCATGAAGTTGAGTGTGATTCTTGAAGTAATTTAAGATCGTTGTCATGGCCATATGGTTATTGAGATGCAAACAAGCGCAATAACTCTATCACTTCGATCCGGACCATGATCTTCAATGGTTGATCCCACGCCAAGCGCCTCTCAAGAGTAAAATAAGCCAAGGATGCATAGGACACAGAGACGGGGAAACACTAAAGAAACATTGTTTAAATACAGCAAATATACGATCTTTGAGGTTGCCCTGGATAATTCACGCCAACTAGACGGTTTTGACAGCCAAACGTACCGAAACGCGAATGAAGGGGACCAGACAGGAGACCCTTCACATCAAACCCCACCCCCATAAAGTCATGTGAAAGCCTGGGCCATGCAGAAAGCTTTCAGCTCCTTATTAAGCGTATCTTGATCTGCTGTTCTCTTAGATCGCCAAGATCGCGCACAGAAAGGTACAAGACAAAGGAATCGAATGAAAACAAACAATGACTCAAGGGTATTGCCAGGCGTGGAAGGATGGGAAAAGGCTACGCGATCAATTCTTTCAATTCCTCCGAATTATCGCAATCAAATTTTGTAATTCTCCTGGACCTGGGTACACTCGAAGGAAGGTTGGAGGCTTTTGAGTAGTGGAATCGCCAAGGTACGTAAATGAACTGCATTATTGCTGGTTTAAGGCTACTTTGTCGTTTGATCTTAATTAATTCATCAGGGGATGCATGCACCTCTCTCCATCTACTGGGAAAACGGCATCCGTACGTTGGTGCAACTATTACCCGGCCCTCCCTTGTACGGCCAAGCTTGTTCTTGGTGCGCAACTCGACGGGCAATCTTTGTTTGGAGCGTCCCAATTAAGCTTACCATCGAATCATGCTACGATGTGCAATAGATGCTGCGACTCACTAGAAATATGGAAGCAAACTTTCAGTTGTGTCATTACGTTAACAAGATAGCAACCTTTAATTAAGTAATAGTGGGATAAGTTAGGTACTCTGCTAAGTACTATTATATTGATTCTTTTTTCTCTTTTCTTTCAAAGAGATGATTCTCTGTTTCGCATTATATCTCCAGTCTTGATCGCAAACTAGCATTCGCAATATGAGAAATTAATTTAAATTGTATAGCTTAATCATGATACATCGCTTTTTCTTTCTTTCTTTCTTTCTTTTTTTTTTTTTTTAATGACTAAGTTAAATTAATGAGAATTTAGAGACACGGAACCCTATGCAACTATCCGGACCTGCAGTTCCGGCGTGATGGCAGCAAAATAAACGGCCAGCATCACCTCTCCCATCCTTCATCGGCGCTGCACTGAAACCTGAGAGCAGAGAACGGGGAGAGGTAGCGGGCCGAAACGGCTCCAGAGATTTCCAAAATGGAAGCTAAGACGTCAGGGCTAATTTTTTTTCCACGCCGAGGAACCCCGTCCGACCACTTGGATAGCTGGGCCAATTGAAGCTCTTTCACGTGAACGCACCCTGGGATGCAGTCACCCACCCACCGTGTCATGAAACCAATTAGCAACTGCCACGTCACCACAGAAACTTCGTGCGCCACCCACCGTTTCGCGGGCTACCCGGTTTCCGGCGACCCTGCGTTGCTGACGTCCGGCCGCCCATGTCCTCCTCCAACCACGCTCTGATTCCGGAGACAAGGCCACGTGTCCGTCACGTCATGGGCGGGGCCACAGCGCTCTCAGGGGCGCCGCTGCGCCCCCCACCTGGTCGTGGCATGATTGCCTGATCTCCAGGCCCCGTGCTCTGTGATCTCGGCCACAGGTATCACTCGCCCTCTCCGATTAATTCGGCCAAGGACGGGCCGAGAGTCTAAAATCTAGTGAGGTAATATACCATCCCGGGGACGCCATCCTCTTGTATAAATATACTCAAGTCCAAGAAGTGACGTTAAAGAAATGAAGGAAGGTAGACGGCGGAGTTGGTGAGAGCTTGTTCTTTTTCTTGCTATATATATCTAAGGAGAGGGAAACGCATTTGATGTGAAACCATCCCCTGCTGCAAGGCAGCTACAGTCTCTCTCTCTCTCTCTCTCTCTCTCTACAATTCTTAGCTCTATCGTTTGAAGGCAATGCCAGATATGTTGCCGTACCGGCCCGCCTCTCCGACTAACATGTCAACTTCGGACCGGACCCTTTTGGACAGGCTCAAATGGCAGCAACCACAGCAGGGTTCCTACTTTAGCATAAGCAACCATAGCTATGGAAATGATAGCTATCCACCAGCTAGCTTTATATACCAATATAACCGCCCCACAACCGTGAGTAGCTACGAGAAGGGCATAGAGAAGGAGAACAAGCAGCAGCTCAGTAACCACCATACCATGTCGACCTCTTCTTCTCCATCGCAGAAAGAGAGCACCGGTGCCCCTAAGAAGAGGAAGGCTGACAGAGTTCATGGTGGAAAGGTGATCGACTCTCATCACTTCTTCTCTCTTTCACATAATTTTATACAAAACAATTGCATCATTAAAGATCTCGTGAGCAATTTGACTTCTTTGAGCAGGTAGATGGTGATGAAATACAGGGTTGCACCAAAGAAGAGATATTAATCAAAGAAGACAAAGGTGAGACAGTATCAGTGGTTAAGCCTGAAGTGGAAAACCAGCAATCCACCGATAGCAACACCAAGAAAGAAGCTCAAGGAGAAAGCTCAAAGGAAAATTCAAAAGCATTGGCGCCGAAGCAAGATTACATCCACGTGAGAGCTCGCCGGGGCCAGGCCACCGATAGCCATAGCTTGGCTGAGAGAGTATATCATCTTCTTCGCTTTGTGGTATAGTTTTGGAAAATCGTATTATATATGGAACTGAACGAGGGACACTTGGTGCAGGTAAGGAGAGAAAAGATCAGCAAGAGAATGAAGTTTTTACAAGATCTCGTGCCAGGGTGCAACAAGATTACGGGCAAAGCTAGCATGCTTGATGTGATCATCAACTATGTTCAATCACTTCAGAAACAAGTTGAGGTAGCCGTGCTTTCAGGCTATTTTATTTTGGAATTGATAAAAGTTCGCGCTTTGATAATTTATCTTATGAACTTCCTTAGTTTCTGTCGATGAAGCTGGCCAGTGCGACTCCAAGCATAGAATTCAATATTGAAGAATTCTTCAGTAAAGAGGTAAATCTCTTTCCAGTTAAACATGAAGAATTAAACTGCATTATAGAGAGCACCAGAGAGGTAAATTTAAGTCAGTCTGGGCAAGAGATGACCGACACAAAAATGAGCTTCCTCTGCCTCGGGAAACAAAGAATTTACTGCTCTCTGAGTTTTAAAAGAGGCATCTACCCAGCTTCTGTTCGAAGTCCCTTTGGAAATGGAGAATACAAGGAGTCTGTTTAATATGAGAGATTACACCGCATCCACTGAAACGGCTCGGACAAGTTAATGCAAGCCTGACACTCTTGCAGGCTGGGACAAGGCCTCATTGGGACTGCTCCTGCTTTGTTAGCTTGGACCACCGAGTGGATGTCCCTCCATCTGAAAATAATTGGGCTTGTGTCAGAATTATGCTTTGGAACTCGGAAGAAATCAGCCCTTTGGCGGTGCTGAAAAATAAACCTTTGTTATCCTCCCCTATTGCTGGCGTGGTAGCATTCAGTTAGGCCCTTAAAAAAAAAAAAAAAAAAAACCTTAAAAGAAAGTAGGTTTAGCCTTTAGTTAATCCAACATTAGAGGTGAAGAATCATGAGCTTGGGTGGTGTGCCCTCTATGGGCGGAAGATTCAGAGACATAAATCCTGCTTTCTCGAGGTTGTCTGTGAGGGTTGGTATTAAGCTATCGGTACATAGACGCTGTACCTTTTACTTTCTTGTATCCATTATGTTTATTATATCAGCACCCAATTTCCATCAAATGCTTGCTCTGGTTATGCAAAATAGTTTGTTCAATTATCTCAACAAGGTTTAGGTGGTATAATATGTGAGAGCCAATGTTAATAAATATTTAGTTTCAATCGATTATATACTGAGAAGATCTCGAAAATTTATATAGGATCAAAAAGCTCAACTAATAATTTCTTAACTAGTCTTTTTAAATAAGGTTCTAAATTATTAAAAATAGTATCATATTGGATTGAATCCATGGCCTTGAATTAAAGGACACTGCAAACGAACTCTATGTGTTTGTGATTAAATTTCATTAAATTTGAATATAAATTTTGGACATAAATTCTTAGTCTAATAAGGATATTAGAATTTGAATAGAAGCTTATATAAAAGCCCATGCAAGTAAGTTTTTTACTTTCATATCGATTATATATTAAAAAAAATCTGATCTTAAGTATATATGATTAATGGTTAAGAAGCTCAAATAATATCTTTTTTAATCATCTTTCTTTTTAGTGAGGTTTTAGATTGCTATGGTGGAGTCACTTTTCTCTATTCTTAATAATAAAAACAAGAGCGGAAACATCACCAATTATTTCAAAGCAAGAATTGCAAGATTTACTTTCTCAAACCCATTCAACAATACATCAAAAAAAGAAAAGAAAAGAAAAGAAAAATAAAAAAAAAGGGAGGTTGCAACTGTTATGTTGTAGTCTAGTTTGCAGTGGGATCACTTATTTATGTACTTCTAGGGTTGTTGAAGTCAGACACACTTCTCCCAGCAAATAGACTTCGTAGATTGAACATCTAGAGTGGCTGACTTGATAAACCGTCGTACTCCTTGTTGCATTGGATCCCGCTTGATGGTGACCTAATCAATTCTCCAATTAATTAGCTCTATATTTCGATAGATTTCGTTGATATGACTTAAGAGTATGACTACTGCTGTCCATAAAAGTAAATGACAAATCAGGACGCACTTTGACCTATAAGCAACCACTCGTCTCAAGTGACGACGAGAGAATTTGGATCTAGACGTCCACTTTTTGGCTAGATTTAGGTTAGAATCGAGTGAAGTCTCATTTTATCCTTCTCCTCCTTTTTTTCTTTTCCTTCGCCTTCGATGTCCTACCATTGTAATTAGTTACAGCATAGCTCTCACGATACTGTTGCAGATTGATCCAGTTTCTAGCACAACTTGTCCACCAGTTGGGATGTCATGTGAACTCGTGGACCTATCCTATCTTCCATTCGGTAACTTTCAGCAACCAGTTGCACGAGGTGGGCTTCTCACGGCCTTGGATCATCCCGAGTTATCCCTTCGCAGAACCATGAGCGCACCTGCAGCAGTGCCAGAAGCATTCATGGATTCATGTTACAGTGTAACAACTATAGCCAAACAACTATTGGTTTGGAGCATAGCATCGCATTAATCACCACTTCTAGCGACCAACTAATTAGTTCATCTATTTTCTATTCCTACATTTCAGGTTAATGGCTCTTCCGTCACCTGGGACACTAACATGCGTGGTTGCTACGACATGGTAATCCACCGAGTATTAGCATTTGCACCATCCCTCCTTCAAGCCAATTCAAAGTGGAGAGGACCTTAACTTTAAAATTGCATATTGATATTAACACCAATTATTCTCGAATAGTTTGCATTGCATTTAGATTTTTTTTTTTTTTTAAAGTACGTGTTTTGCAAACAAACACAATGCTTATACTATACAGGCGAATGTTAACTAGCATTGTTGGTTGGGTGTGACAGATGGGAGAACATCAATAGCTTCATTGAGAAAACGAAATGGCTCCATCATTGAAGGAATGACTCAGTAACCCTAAGGTGGACTTAATTCATACAATCTTCTTGAATCCTGGAGCCGAGCATGCCTTCTGTGCTTTTGTAACAGAAGAAAGGACAGAAAAATCATGTACCTGCTGTTGCAATGTGTTAAATAACTTTAGACGATAAGCAGTCAGCGCTTTGCAACTCCGGTGAATTTCTATGCTAAATTAATCATTAGAGTATGTTCCATGTTTGTATCAATCTATTTACCGGATCATGTAGATGAAGAATCTGGCAGATAATTGGATGAAGGTACCTGTTATGGTGGTTTACTGGCGCCCATTATTTTCTTTTTTTTTTTTTTTTTTCAGGTCAAAATATACGTTTGACTCTCAAATTTTTACTCAAAATTTATTTTGCTTCGCCAACTTTCAATTGTTATATTCTAATTTAATGTTAGATATTTGACATATCGTGTTCCATGAAGTAGCTAACATATCATTCTAATGAAAACATGTAAACTCGTTAATATAGCAACATATTAATTATTTTATTAATTTTAATTTATTAAATAATATAATATTTTTAAAATATAAAAAATTAATTTATAATAATTAAAAATTTAAATATCAAAATAAATTTTATGTTGAAGTAGGAAGACCGATATATATATATATATATATATATATATATTTGTGCAGCTACATACTTTCATCTCATTTTTAAAATTTTTTCTTTTTTGAAAGAAAACCAAAATCCTGAGAGAGCGAAAGAATAGGCTATGTGATTTACATTGATTCTCTTTGTTTAATTCTTAATTAATTTAGTTTTCAGCCAATCTGAATGAGATAACGAATTCTCTATTTTTTGGGAAGGAATAACCGATCAGATAAATTATTACTGAAGGAGCCAATTAATTTTTTCTTGCTCCCAAAAGTGTAACCCATAGTTTATTTGTGTCTGAACGTGTGGTCCGGCAAACTTTTACCAGTATATTGATAGAAGTCAAATGAGTACGGATCAAATGTTCATCAAATAAAAAGAAAGCTATGATACTTGCTATAAATCAAACAAATTAACAAATCCCTACACAAACAAAGACAATCTTGATACAAATTTGAGACGATCAAATTCCACTTCATATCTCACTCTTCTCCGAAGCATGAGGGTTACTGTAAGTCCCAATTAGTATTGCCGATGGGATTAACATAGGCTAGTTCTACCTGACCGTGGATGCCATTAAGTTTAACCTCACGTTGTTCCAACACCTATCAATTTGGACACCAACGCTATTTGAGATTTCAACTCACCAATTGCTGCAAATTATGGGTCATAGGCCCAGGCTCTGATCTTGCAACAGCTTGACCATGAGCACGGCCACACTAGAATTGATCCATCCTGTCCTAACTTGGTTTGAGTGGACCTATCTAAGTCGTTAAGACTACCTAGTTAGATCTTAGTCAAAATCAGACTCGAAAGCCTTTTAACTTCGTGGAAGCCAGTTTACTTATACCTCTTAATAAAGTTTATCCAGCTTGATTTATGATCTCCAAACCTCAAAGACCAGTGGTTAAGCATAAATACCATGTTAAACCCCAATGTTCAATGAGATGAGGCATGGGCATAAAAAAAAATTAGTAATTTAATTAATCTGATTTGATCTAATATAATCTAATCTCTACTATTTGATGATGGTTTGTTATGATCAAATTGATTTACATTCTACTCTCTGCTCCGGTCTTAATAAAAAAAGTTTGCATGATTAGATTTTTTTTTTTATATATATCTTTCTAAAAGGTATAATTCGCTGCATGTTTTTCATGTAGTTTCCTGCTTAAAAAGTGATGCGTACAATAATCCCATTAAAATTAGTGACATGTGTTTATCATCATTAAGTAGCAAATACTTAACAAATACTTTTCATGATTTTAGTATCAAAAGAAATGGTTAGACACATTATTTTTTAAATGAGGAATCCCATAATAAACATCGAGTAAACTGTACCTTCGTTCCATGTTTTTAGAATCCTATCACCACATAATTGCCAATGGCTTTTCTTTTTTCCAAGAGAAAAAACTTACAAAAGAGTGGAAAAGCCCTCTACGGAGTCTAGAAGATGAACTCTAGAGAAATAAGCTGAACGTTTTAAAACTTTTCTTTGCCTTTAAATAAAGTCAAGATTATCCACCATATAATTTATGATTTTTTAAAAGCAAATTTCATTGAAATAAATCTAGACGCTCGCTTTTAGATTCAAGCGGCGTCCATTCTACGTGCATCCGAAAACTTAGATTCTTTTTTTTAGGTAAAAAAAGAGATGGGCCGGACTTGGATCATGCTGGCTCATTCATATTGCAGTCAGAAACGAATCCAGGTAGCATCCTTGGTCCAGAGGCCACGAGAACCGACGCAATCACGCAGCCCGTCCTCACGCCTCCGTCTCGCCCTCGAAGGAGTCGGCAGAGACGGCGGAGTCCGACGGCGAGGAAGCTGAGTGGGAGTCAGCACCTAGACGTCGACAACGACATCCGCGAGATGGCCAAGAATGCCTTTTGGAGCGTCAGCTCCTGCAAGCCCGGCAATCGCGCCCTCGCCCTCCGCGACGACAGCCTCGACACCCACTGGGAGTTGTCCATCCGTCTCCCTTCTCGTTCTCTCTTCCCTTCCAAAGTTTCAAACTTTGCCCCCACCCTTTCCCCAAGATTATCTCCCTCAATCGATTAAATCCTGGAGGTTAAGCTGAGGGAGTGTGGGGTAGGAAGGAAGGAGAATAGGCTTATAAAAGGGGGAACAAAGGAGGGGAGGAAAATGGGATTACTCATTCTTCTTCGTTTACTCACTTAATTTTTTTATCCTCAGTTTAAGAGTGGAAGAGGGTAATGAATTTATAATTTTTATTTATTTTTTAATTTTATTTTTATAAATTAATTTAATTTTTTTATAATAATATATTTATAATTTTAAAAATATAATTTTTTTCAACAAATCCTCACCCCTTTCCTTCGGTCGAACAGAGCTGCAAATGGACTTGAGTTATAAGCACAGAGCATATTTTTTTCTCATTCAATATGGGATTAAATTTAGGATATCATAATCTTTTCACCTTATAACATTTCTTTCATCCAATGTGGAGCCAAATTTGGAGTATCATAATCTCCTCATTTTACAATGCGATGTTCTCGTCGCACCTCAGTTAGTCAGAATCTATCTCGAGTTGGATTATTGGTGCTGTAAAGGTGGCTTCACGCCATAACGGAACTCTATCACCGCCCATGGGTAGCCCTCCATGCTATGACGAGACTCTATCACCGCCCATGGGGAGTCCTTTTCTTGTACTCACCCATTTTCGCATACTCGGATCGGCTTTGATACCATTTGTAATGCCCCAAACCGACTTGAATCTTATATGACATATAATTTATTATGTTTCCTTGCATTAATTATTCTGTTATTGGACGCCTTGCATGCCTAGCATGCGGCGGGTTGCCACCTCTGAATCCTCCATCATGTCTGGGGCGTGACAGGTACTCAGCCTTATTTGGTGAATATCCACTTCTAAAAGAAGGGCAAGCTGCAAGTATGATTTTGATTCGTTGTTGTTCGTTCTATTTGTTGATTTAAACCCTTTTATCGGATTTTATGCATGAATTTTGCTGTTAAATTGGTGCTAAATGGGATGTTTCCATCTGGTTCAGCTACTGGTTCTCCGTGTGAATTTCAAGCTCGATGAGATCACACGCCAGCAAGATCTCTGTTTGTGCTGGTAATGGTTTCTACAACCTGCATGTGGTCCAACTTGGTTCAGAAATTCGAATAAAATTACTCCGCAATCTTTTTTTTCTCTTCTTTTTCTCTTCTAACCGTTGCCGGTAGTCTTATTAGAATGTCGAGATAATTTGTGTATATGGCCCTAATATATCTTCTGACTATCTTCTAACTATTTTAGCCCTGATAGAATCAGCACTCGGTCGAGCATCTGACTTGATATCTTTTAAAAGTTTTATTTGGTTTTCATGCTCTTTTGTTTCAGGAGACAAAAACTACGGAGCTTGTTAAGCCATTAGTTGGAACTGATCCTCGGTATGTATCCAACCATGTTTAATTCAACCGGCATATTGTACTTCAGTTCTTGCAGCATTTGGAAACCACCTTTTTTTTCATGTCTAGAAGTTGCTGAACATTCCTTTTGTACTTATTATCAACATTTTTTTTTCCAATACCGCTAAATGATTTATAGATGTTTCGGCATCTCTGAACTTAGAGATATGTTTTTCTCCCTCTATCAACAATAAGATTTGGGATTTTGGTTGGAGAATTTTGTTTGAGTTATCACATGAAAATTGTTGACCTGTATGCTGTCCTGTGTTCTGCAGTGGATACTAAAGCGTTTAGATGCTAGTGATGCAACGTCATGTATTGTCTATAAATTAAAGAACAAACTAATGCGCTACTATTTGTATTTGTCTTAAATAATTACCAGAATCTGTGCTATTGTAAGAAACTTTGGAGTTCATTTCACAAGTATCATTTAGCCATTACATGTTTGAAGGCTTATAATAATAATATGCATTGTTACTCTGACCATTCTGGCATTCTCTACCTGCTTTGAAATCCTTTTTCATGTTTTCATGCCAGGAGTTTCCCCGAGCTTTGTAATGTCTAGACCACTGACCATTCCCACCCACCATGATTCTTTTCTGGAACACAACAGACTCCACTTTGGTTATGCCCCATCTTCAAATTTCAGTCCATGCTTATGCAGATATCAAAAATCTTATGAAGAATGTTAATTAATAATCACTCTTTGATCAACAATACAAATTTTATGCTTTAATAGTAAACCAAACATAAAGAATAAGCCTTGGCTCTCAATTTGTTGGGAGAAGGCATTGCTGATGATTGCTGTTAACAGTTCAGACTGGTACTTGGCAGATATATTGTTGGTCTTATCTCTAGATTTTTTATTAAAATAATAAATGATATGCAAACATCAAAATGTTACAGTGGCGGATTTTTCATGAAAATTGTTGAATTTTTCATGTTTATAATAAATATTGTGGTCTTATCTCCTGTGCGTCAGAATTGTTGAATTTTCATGTTTATAATATTGTCAGATTTTCCTGTTCCTCATCAGCCATTTCATTCTATTTCAAAGGAATTCATCACCTACTCAACTCTTAAGTAAGATCATTTGTGACAATATTATAAACAGGCTAAAAACGGTAGCAATGACAAACATGAGGGAATACCGACATCTTGGAACATACTCTGAAACCACAAGTTTCAAATGTATATAACCCATCATTTCTCTTAAGACTTGTAGGAAGCATATTTCTGAGATACGTTGGTGTAGGACTTGGATATTTACCAGTCTATCAATGCATCAAAATTTCTTGTGCAGTGCCAATTTTTCATTGTTTTATTGGTGATAACATAGATTCTAATTCTTGTTACATTGTGAAAGTCCTGAAACCTGTATGCCTTCACTGTTATGCAGTTTCTTAGCTTTGGAAGAATGTGAAAGCTTTTATATATATAGCTGCTCCAAGATGTTCCATGTCACATATAGTATGAAGCTATGATTGTTACAGATAATTCTTTAGAAACACATAATTTTTCTTTTTTCTTTTTTTTTTTTTTTATGGCTTGTTGCAATTATAATGGGTTAGAATACTTGTTCTGTTGCTGGAAAAATTTGGGACGACTAATATGAATTTCAAGCCTGGTAAATGAACATGGTGTAATTTCAGAGTTTGTATGTTGCAATTATGGCATTAGGAGTTCAGCCAACCATCTATTGACCTTCAAGATAGATCCACAAGAAAGTAATATGGCTTTAAACATAATGATTTTCCACCTCAAAGGCTTTCATATATCAACTTTCTTTGGTATTTGATAGTTGACATTCAATAGTAATCCCCTCTGATAAATTCATTCAAACGCTTCACCTCCTGATGCTGTTGTTCTACTACTGCTCGGACAACATCTACAATGGAAATCATGCCAACTACCTTCTGATCTATCACAGGGACATGTCGAATATGTTTATCTGCCAGCACCAGACATGAACATTGGTTTCTTTGTTATTTGTTTATTCTGATGAATTGTCAAATGCAAAACTTAGGGAAGAATACTCTTAAGAAATGGTCGGTAGCATACCTGTCATCAGGTGCATTGCTTGAAGAATTTTTGTATCAGTAGACACTGTTATGAGCTTATTCTGCAAAACCATCCTCAAAGAAAAAGTTTGAGGCTTAAGGAATTATAATAAATATTCTCAGACTGTTAACAGAAACTATGCAAGAGTCTACCTCTTCAGTCATGATTTCGCCGACTCTTGTGTGTTTGGAAGATCTTCCTTGCACAATGATCTTCCGGAGATAATCTGGTAGCGACATAAATTCACAACACAGAAGGAAATCGCTTGTTCAGTTTGAACCAAAATTGAGTATGTGGGGAGCCCTGTCGTTTTTCTTAGCAGAAAATTCTGTCCCTCTGTGGGGAACAATTGTCTAAAATGCTTGCAGGGACTACATCAGTTATATTATGTCGGATCATGTCCATCCATAAGATATTTATTCGTTTATAAGCATACTATATTTTATTCTTCATGGTTGAAACTCATTCCGGTTACTAAAGCCTTGAGATGAATCAGAAACCACTTTTCCTTTCTCATAATAAGTTTAAAGCCAAAGAAATGTTTGATTTAATTTTAAACTGAACCTTTCACGAGAAGGAAAGCATGAAGATTTTGGTGTCCTTGGATGGTCGAACAAAGTAAATGTTGATTACCTCTTTCAGTGACTATTCCTGCAAGCAGCTTCTCATCCCCTGGCTTCACAACAACCAACGCTCCAATATTATGATTTGTCATCTACAAATCAAAAAAGAATACATTGTCTTTCATTATCGCATTCAAATCAGTTAATTAAGTTTGTGTTCTTCAGCCTAATTAAAGTTGAATGAGCTCCTACATTCTTCACAGCATCATAGACCGTGTCTGTGGTACTGCACCAGTATACCACTCCGGCTTCATCTTCTCCCTTTACTTTCAATAGCTCCGCAATTGTGGTATTCTCCAGTCCTCCGTGAGGTAAGGTAGGAGTTGAAGTGGCACTCTCAAAGCGCGTGAACAAATTAGACCAGGAAAATTTGTCCTTCATGCTGATGTGCTGTAGAACTGCAAGTTTGAGTCGGTTCCCATGGAAACGTATTGCCTGAGCAACGCCTTGCATCTCCAATCTGGGAAATAAAATTAACAGCTGATATCAAACTCAGTTGACATGATCGGAAGATATTTTTAGCGATACGAATTTGAAGGATGATTAATTAATAAAACCTTGGATTCATGGAAATGGAAGGGGTAAAGTCAAGATTAAAGCTGTTTTAGAAGTGGAATCACGCTAGTTTTCTGGATTCATGGTCTGCTGATGAGAGTCATGATTAGTTTATCACGGTGTTTCAGTTGTTATGAATCATCACTGATCTGTTTCTTTGCATATGAAATGAAAATTTAAGTTCTCAAATTATACAAATAGAAGTTTCGAGTGCATCAGCTGTAAACAAAAAATCTGAAAATTAATAAATACAAAACATTTTATCCACAAGGATTTTCCTAGCTCACAGTTTTCACCTCTGGCACTTTTTTTTTCCCATTATAAAACATTACATAAATTTCACAATTTTCCAATCGACCAAAATGGCTGGAATCAAGGTTTTCAAAAATGAAGAGCACTAGTAATCCCATTAGATTACGTTCCATGAATAACTGCTTTTAAGTGGGTGCATCAGGGGTGCATTTTCCAGGCAAGCATTTATTCTAGTTATTTTCGAGACAACCTTGTTGCCACGATTTTGACTTACAAAAAAAAAGAAAAAAAAATGGTCATCAGACTCGCAAATATTCACAGATAACACAAGACATCATACCTTTTCTTGATGCAAGAAGGAGCCAAAGAGCAGATGCAAAGGCAACAGAACTGCCCCTCTGAGGCTGTGATGATTGCAGAGAACACGGATCCTTCCACATGAAAGTGTTTTAAGGCGCTGGAACTGGTCCTTAGCTTTGTGTGCAGAGTGAGGAAAGGAATTCAGGGGTGCTTGTCTTCCGTTGTGCAAGCCAAAGCCATGGGGTTTGTCTTGAGGACGAAGCAAAGGAACTAACAAAAAGAATTAGGTGAGCGAGCTCACGATGGTCATTGGGCTGGTCTAGAGGGAGCACCGTTCTCTTGTGTGGAAGGATTAGGAAGAAGGATCCAGCATTGGATAGCACGTAACATGAGTTTCGCCTGAGGCTGCAAGGAATGCCTTTCGCTTTGTTCTGCTTCACCACCTTGCCGAGTGAGGCAAATAGCTGGTGTACAGTGTAGTGCAATCCGGCTCATTGTAGAATTGTAGAATTTGCCAACTAGGATAGAATTACTCCTCCATCCTCTCGAGATCAACCGGTCTTGGCTAAAGCCGGTCAATTGGGGGATTAATGGGCAGTTCCGTCATTTGTCCAGTAAGCCCTAAAAACCCAAATAAAAGATCCTCTCCTCTTCTTCGTGCCGAAACCTAGATAGGGTTTTTCGGCGCCCATTCTCTCTGTCCCCTGTGCGATTTTTTTTTTTTTTTTTTTTTCCTTCTTGTTTTCATCGCCAAATAGTTTTTATCCTGGGGCTGTAAAAGAAGAGAGGAGGTAGCAGTGATGGTTTTCTCGTTAATCCGATCTATATGAGGACAAGATCAAATCCATTCAAACCAAAACTCTGAGCACCTCCTCTCTTCATTTCCCTTCGTTTTCCTGCTTCAATATTATAATTTCATGATAAGTAGACTGCGATAGCATAATTAAAAAAAAGAAAAAAAAATCTTTTTTTTTTTTTTCTTAATCTGAAATAACTTTTGTTCTTGATTTTAAGCCCCGATTGGAATTTTTCTTTTTCTTTTGTTGTTAATTTACAGACCATTTTGTTCGTGATAAAGTGAAGCCTGTTGCCCTCGATGGATTTGATTTTATTTTTCCTTTTATTAATTCTATGAATTCCATTTTTAAACGCTGGGCATTAGAAAGGTTGTTAACCATGGACATTTTTCCAGTCATGTACTGTTTAACATCAGTCTTGTTAATTTGCATCTGTACGCAAGCACATGTAACATTTGTCTTCTTTCCAGCCTTGTTCAAACCATTTCATGTCATGTATTTTACGAACAAATTCAAACTGTTTTATATATATAATTTGTCGCATTGAGAGAGTATCGGAGACAAGATATCTCTCGGAGCCAAATCGAAACGTAAATGGAACGTATTTTAACTAATATGTAAAAAATTTAAATTTTGGTCAAGTGTGGCGTTAGACGTTTTCATTATTTTTTAATCTAAATTCTTTTTTTCAAAATTTTCTTTCCAAGCCTAAATATATGAAATTCTTTCCCTAATTTCGCTTTGGTGTCACTTAAAAAAAAAAAAAAGTAGAAACAAAAATTTGATTATCACTTTTTTTTTATTTTTTATATTTTTAATAACAAAAATATATTTGTTAATTATTTTTTATAATTCTAATGGTAGAAACATGTTTCGCAAGTATTGTTATTTTTTATTTTTTATGGCAGAAAATTTTTTAAAATGCTTACTTTTCTGAAAAATTATTTCTATTTCTAAATTGTTATTTAAAAAAAAATTAAAAAAAGACAATATAGCAAAACTATTTTCATTTTGAATTTTACATTTTTATTTTTAAAAATAAAAAATAAAAATAATATCAAACAGGACCTAAACCTATACATCATAAGAAATGTACGTGAAATTGCGAGGAAACCACAAAGGAGACACAAGGAAACTTCGACGTCACTTGGAAATAGTAAACGAGTGGAACGTGATGACCCTTGGCGTTTTCCTGCAACTTCTTCATGATTTCTTGTAATTTTTTTACATCTTTCTCGTTTGTTTAGACGTTATACCTCTTTTCTAACCATGTAGATAGCTTCACGGTTCACTAATGTGGCAACCATAAGCAGCAGTATAGATTCAATACCTGATAACCAAGGCAGCTCCAACAAGAATCCAACTCCAAAGGCAAGAGGTTTTCCCTTGAGAAGTTACAAGTATGCCAAACTTATGAACCGTATAAAGAATCTGATTAAGATTAAATCTGTTTTTGTCTATAACAATGCACAAAACCTCTCCTCTTTCCAAGAGAGAGGCCATGGCAGATAGGCCAACCGGCTGCAGCTATTTCACTATCGACTCCCTGAGCCAATCCAACCCTAACCCCTCCGCATTCTTTGATCCAGCTTGGCGGCAACCCCTGTAACAAACTCCAACATCTGGTCTAGTATCTTTAGCTGCAAGCTCTTGACGCTTGTTATCATTACCATCACTACCATGAAAACCATCACAATCTCTACCAAGTAAACAACAAAAAAGCAATAGCCATCGCTATCTCATTCTCAAGTTCAATCTTAGCGGTAGCCAAAAGATCATTCCTGCCCCTCGCAACCATTTACATTAGATTGAAAAGAGTAATCGATAATTCAGAACGCTTCTTATCACAATCAGTGCAGAACTAATGTGAGACTAAACAACTAGTATGAGCCTCACATACTCCTATCATTCAAACCCTGACGTCATTATTGGACTGAGTGTTTCTATCAAATCTACATTCAAATTCAATTAAATCAAATCATGAACACATAAAACTCATCTGTAATATTCTTTATTTCATATGAGTTATAAACTAAGTTCACTTTGATACCATCCTTTGTCATGCTCGAAACTATCCTAGGTGATTATAATAGGCTTTACATGCCTTTAGGTTTTTACTTAAAAGGATATATAGTCGTATTAGGATCATTCGGGCTGAGTAGCGGATCTGAGGCGTAACACTTCTAGGTCATCATCACCATTGCAAAGAAATTCCCAGCCAGAACTAGTAGCAACTTGGATGGCCTCAATTTCTATCTCAACCTCTGCCACCTTTCTCACTACCTTAATCACGGATTGAAAGTATTTCTCCATCAAACCAATGAAAACTATAGCCCTATGAATCTCATCCTGTGGTGCAAATCGAATCACCTACACAATTTCAGCCAGAATTGCAGATCCAAACTGATTATCGAATGCAAGAAATAAATCCAAACCAACCAGCTTCTATGCCAACAGAAAACCAACCTGCGCAAGGTCTAGAGTCCAAACAAAATTCTGTCGGTTCTCTAGAGAAGGATTTTCCAGAGTCAATACCTCTCAGTATTTGAAATGGAGCCCAAGGAAACTAAAGAAGAAAGACCCAGAAAATTTTTAGGATCAAAATTAGAGACATGAAGCATGGCAAACTTCTCATGTTAGAAGTTAATTCTAAAATAGGATTAAAGGAGCAACCTTAAACAAAAGTATAGTATGGAAGTCCTATAGTGATGGTAAGTACAGCGTGAAACTCTACTATGAATTTATTAATCATTAAGCAGTTAATTACTTGTTCTTTAGGGCTATCTGAAAAGTTTGTGCCCTAAAGAAAATAGAAGTATTCATATGGTTGACCTGTAGAATAAATTATGCACTGATAGTTAAAAAAGATTATTCGGCAAGCTTTGAGCGTATACTTTGGGCTTGTTTGATTTACAGAAAGTAACTTTCAATTAAGAATAGGATATCTGAAAATTAGATTCCCAGGCATAAAATGTCTGAACTATCATATTTGGTTGATCATGGAAAACAGGCATTTTTCTGAGAAAGAATGAAGCTGTTATGTTTGGTTGAACAATTTCTTTCCCAAAAAAGTAGTGCAAAATACTAATTATATCCTTTAGTTCTTAAAATTTTTTTTTATCATTTAATTTTTTTAAGTTCTATATGGGTTTAAAAAATGGTCAAGAAATCAAGATACCAAAATTCTAAATCAAGACAAAGTTTTAGATCAAGTTGACATCCCGTAAATCTGAAGCGAAGCATTTTTTTCTCTCTTCTTGCTCGCTGATTTGGAATGGAAAAAAAGGTATACGTTCTTGCTCGCTGATTTAGAAAAAAAAGGTATACGACGAAAAAGAAGGATACGTTGGAAAGAAAAATGGAACATGCTATGGTGAAAAAATAAATCTCACGGTACCGATGGAATTTTATTTTTCATAAAATGCAGGAATTCAAATCACATGGGAATAGAGTATTTCCACGGATGGACTCTAAAAAGACGAACCAAACATTCTAATTCACGAAAAATAAAATTTTACGATCTCTTTTACCGATAATCAAATGAGCCCTTTATGGAAACACAATGAATCATCTATTCACTAAATACCTTTTCACCAAAACAGTTCTAAAATCCCTGTTCTATGCAATTGGATCGAGCAGATTACCTTCAATGTTACCAAGCTATGATCGATACAAAGAAAAAATGAGAGTGCCAGCAATAGAAAGAAAAACATAAGAATAATTGATTGTATCATTTATGTAGGATACGATAAGAGAAATTTAAGAATCTTTCTTAAGAAGAACGCCTCCCTTCATCAGTTCTTCAAAAGAATTTAGCCTTCTTCACTGTGGAGCATCTGCTCCAAAAATATGTTTTAAAGTCCCACAAAAGATTTTGTAACCTTCTTTCTACTGTCCCTTTTCTTCTCTAAACTCTGTGATTTTAATACTGTTTGCCAGCAGGGGAAGTAAACTTCCCACGTGATTCCTTGAAAAAAAGAAAAAAAAAAACCACAAAAAAAGCAGAAGTTGACTAAGAGAAGAATCCAAACCAGAAACCCAGAATCAGAAGGATTGAATGAAGGCAAGTCCAAAACAAAGCTGGAGACCGGAACAAAGAACCATCAATCTGACGCAAGTGATGAGCCGCAAGAAAGGATGGAAGCTAAAGCCATCCAGCATAGCATCTCATACCAAACCAACCACATCTTCCCTGATGGCTGGTGATACCATAGCAGAGCTTAAAAGATCAAAACCTGAGCAAATTAGGAAGCAATAATAGAATGTAGTCAGAAAGGAGTCAGCACTAAATGGTTCCAACAGAAAAGAGGGTAAAGTCGACATCTCGACCACGCCATGGTCTTCCATTCTCTCTTTGAGGAGGAGACCAAGGAAGGGCTTTCCAGACTGGTCCAGAAGCTAGGCATTGGGTACTCTGATAGGATAGGAAACGGACAAGCCGCAGGTGAAAACAACGGAGCACCTAAGGTTATAGGTTCAGACACCCATGTTCACAGGGAATTCATGATGAGGGCCATGGAGGCAAGCAGTGATCATCTCGAGGGACAGTGGAACTCTGGAATCATAGAGGAACTGAATACTCCACAATTACAACCAGCATTAATAGCAATGTACAAAGTATCAACAACTCAACCCTGCATGACAGTTGCTGCAATGCAAGAGACCCTGGCCTTCACCTGAACCCATCAAGAAAGAAAATGGAGTCCACAAATCTGAGGGGGAAAACGCAGCCCCTTAACCCACAGAAGGCTGCCACCATCGTAACACCAGACCAGAAACTCCCCTGAGCCCAGAATCAGAAGACGATGCCTTCGAGCACTCTTTATGGAACCTAGCGAAAGCGATCCAGAGAACCCTCAGAAGTCCCGGCGGCGTGGATGCCGTGTTCACTGTGAAGAGAAAATAAGGGAAAGGGTGGTCTTGATGACACCTCAACAACTAAGAGTAATGCAAGGGCAAGACAAGCCAAGGAAGGAACACGTAGAGCGTGAAACCAGCACTCACAACAGCACAAAACAGTCATGTAATGAGTTGCAGCTATTACAGCAGCACTTTTATTCTATTTTTGTCCATAAAATGCTGGCTAAAATAATCAGTTTTTAGCCGTTTTCAGCAGTGTTGAATGCCACCCGGCATAAAATTGTGCTTGGTGACTGTAATAATGTGAATATTTGAGTCTGTAGTTACTAAACATAGCATAAACAATTCAAATATTTTCAAATTAAGAGAAAGCAAGTTCATAGATGGCATTATGTCTGATGTCCCTTTTGAAATAGACCCAAATTCCACATAGTCACTGCATGATCAGTAACAAAATCACAAAGAACGAGAGTAACAAACACATGATAGAGCATGCTAAGTTACCTCTCCTTTGCCAACAATCATCAACATATTTGAGACAACAACCTCCCATGTTCAACTTGGATCCCATATGTACAACTATCTCAGCAGCAATATAAAGGCCGATGAGCCAAGAGTCGTCCACGGACAACATAGTTACAACATCAGATTTTGAGTAGCAATCAATCTAGGAAAATCAAAGAAGCTGCGATGTGTCTCTATTATTCATTCACACGCAGGCTTGGTGTCGAAGCTGCTCAAACAGATGGCAAATGCCTGAAATGCAGAGAGTGGATAACGATAATCCATTGTGAATATGTCCTTTCCTATTTTCCCAAACTGAAGTATTACTCTCTCTTGCTCTGCAAGAGAAACCTGGTTGGAGGGATCCACAGCTGCAACAAGCTGGAAATTCTTAACAGAAGCTACCGTGACCCGGCCTCTGAAATTCAGGCACCAGCATTGAAGCTGCTCATGCCACCTAGGTGCTTTGTTCTTCAAAGCCAAAGGCTCATATGTTGCCATAGCAGGTATTGATGGCTCAGCAAGACTTGTAGAAGAGAACTCTACTAATGGGTCCTTAGGCTTCGAAAGTGATAAAGCTAAGAATTGCTCATCAGGAGGGTGAAGGAAGCCTGTGGGAGTTGGTGCAGTCCCCCCTTCTTGAATTGCCGAGGCAGGAATTGAATGCATTGTAACATGCATTCTCCTTGGCCCCCTGGTTCGAAGGACATTGAGTTCATAAGAGATGGTAGCAGCATTATAATTGCCAGCAGGTACTCTTGGAGAGACCTGTTTTGAATGAATCCTTCGGCTTGAAGAACTGCTTAGTCTAACCGTAGCATCGCAGGGAGGCTGGCTGTCATAAATCGTGAACTTTGTGCCAAAAAAATTTGATCTGATTGAAATTTCAATATATCAGTATAAGTTGGTAGACAAAATGAAGATGCAACTAATGGAAGAACTGTCAAGAACACTTGCCTCAATTTCCCAATATAGGTACTGCTAGCTCTAGAGAAGTCATCTGAGACCAGTGAAATCACATACTCAGTGCTTGCTGCATGTCTGATCCTGCGTGCTGAAAGTAGAAGTTTCCCATTCTCCCCATGCGGTGCTGCAGAATCAGTCAACATTTAATCAACCAGAGCAAAAATCAAAGCTCCCTCGCATTTGAAGTGTTAAAACTAATACTCTTGAGCGTCTTCTTCCTTCTCTTAATATAACCAATCTTTCCAAACAATGATGGAGGTTCTTCAACAAAATTTTTTATTATAGACATGCAAATAATCCTGTTTGGAGATTTACTAAAATTGCTTTTTCCTGTATTAGCACTTTACGACAATGAAACTGGCCACCTCTATGTATTTTCAACAAATAAAGGGTGTCACCTCTAATACACATAGTCATTAATCCTTTTAATCTCCTAACACTTCCTTCCGTTGTCAATAATCACAATACTCTGTAAACTATATACATATGGTAATATCACATTATTTTTTTCCTGCATCTGGTTCACAGCCCATACGATCACCTGCTAGGTTTAACACATGTAATTTACTGGTTATTGAACAATAAAATCCAAAAATAGTTAGTAGACCAACAAAAAGAATTGGTCTACTTAGTCTCTGAATTTCATAACAACATTAACAACAGGGTATAATCCACAGGTTTTCATTTTGAAACAAATTCCAAAGACCACCCACAATTGCCAGGAAAATGGAGGCAAGATGATTTTCAACATACTGCATCCTACATTCTTTTCTAAAATTAGTCATTTAACCTATGGGCTGATAAGATAACCAAAATGTTAAACCGTGTCTTATTTTAATTAGCTTTCTGATTACCTTGGAAAGAATATGTAGCAAATTGACACAGCATAGAAAATTACCTGTTAGAACAATCATTGAAGGTAACTCACTGGCTATTGAACAATAAAATACAAAAATAGTTGGTAAACCAACAAAAGAAATTGGACTACTTAGTCTCTGAATTTCATACCAACACTAACAACAGGGTATAATTCATAGGTTTTATTTTGAAACAAATTACAAAGACTACCACTATGGCAAGAAAGAAAATGATGGAGGCAGTATGAGTTTCCTAGAAGTATTGCAACATGAGAATTTCACAAACCAATCAGTCCCAAAACCAAGAAAAATATAAAAAGAAGGAAAAAAATAGATCAAAAATCAACAAGCAATAACAGAATCAAAGAAAGTTAAATAACTCACAAGGGCTAAGTCCCAAATACAAGTGATAGGTTCCTGTTGCCCTCTCCCTCTTGACAAAGCACTGGATCGGTGCATCCCGCGGCCCCGGCTATGTGAATCAATCAAAAATCAGATTTTTTTTTTTTAAAAAAAAAACTCAATCTTTTTGATCAACAAGCCAAATCCAATCCCCAAAACGCAGTAAAAATCGGATCTTTATCAGATCTTTAGGGAGCGGAGAAGAACATACCTGCTTGAGAGATATGGGGAAGGTGATGCGGCCGCACTGCTCGGGGGTCCGTACGACCGCCTTGGTGACCTCCCGCCACGACCGGCAGACGGCGGCGCACACCACGACGTCCCGTCTCGCCGGCCAGGTCGGCTCGCTCGTCTCCACCCTCTCCATCACGTCCTGCAGCAGCTCCGGCGGCAGGTCCGCCCACCTCCCCTGCTGCAGCTCCGGCGGTAGGTGGTCGTGGCAGCGGAGGCTGCTCTGGAGGCCGACCGCAGGCGACAGCGCCGACCCCACCCGGCGGTGGCCGGAGGCAGCTCCTCCGCCCCGCCTTGACATGCTTATGATCCCGTTCCTCATCTCCTTCAGCTCTCGGACTATGCTCTCAAACGACATCTCCACAGAATGCTAGAGTTTTCTATGCGCTTCGGCGATCGAAAACCATCAAATTGAGCGGAGATAGCTAGGGTGTGGGCATTCGAGTCCCAGAATGGTGCTGGATTTGGCGCAGGGATGAAACTAATTACAGAATAAGAAGGGAATAAAAAAACTTTTCAATTCTTTCCTCTCTCTCTCTCTCTCTCTTTTGGATTAGGATGGATAAGACCACTCACACGACACTTCCTTTCCTAGGCATTCGACAGCTAATATTTCCCTTCCCTGCAAAAATAACAACGGAAAGAAGGGGACAAAAGAGGAAAGCCGTCTGAATTATCCTTGGAAAACCTTTAAAATCTAATATTTCCGCATCTTTGCCCCCAACGAAACCATAAAAACCCAATCTTTTTGCAAACTCCAACCTTTAAACCGCAGGAGAATTCGCGGATTCAAAATCGCTCACAAATCCTCGTTCTTCCTTCCTCTCTGCTTCCTAAAATCCTTCCAAATTCTTTCTTCCTCTCTCCTCACTAAAATCCTTCCAACTCCTCCTCCTCCTCCTCCTCCTCTTCAGATCTCAAAACCCCTTCTCCGACTCCCCAATCTCGCCCCTTCTCTCTCACTCTCTCTCTCCACCGCTTCGTCTCCATCTTCGTCGTATAAATTGTTAAAGCTTTAAAAATATATTATCTTAATTACCGTATTATCTTAATTACCGTCTCTCTTTCCGAAATTTTTTTTTTTATTTTAAAATAATTTTAAATTTCTTACATGTTTAATATTATAATATCTTTTCTCGCCCTCGACTCCTTTTGTCACGGTTCCCAATATGGAGATGGGACCCACCGCGGCGCCTTGCCGATAACAAGATTCCCCCCTCGTGGACTACTCCATGCCTTTTTGAAAAATTCTTTTTCTATAAGAGCTTTTGTTTGAAAAAGGTTCGACATCGATGAATACCGCTCGGTGGAACCTGGACAGCCCATTGGGTGATCTTCTTCTATTGACATTTGGAGCCAAGGCCATGTGAATCAAGAGGAGGCAGCAGCAGCAGTTGATGCTTAGCTTCTTGAGATCCTTACGGATTCAATGACTTAACGATTTCAGGCAATAAGTGCACGCCGAAAGGAACAGCAAAATGATGCCGACAACCCATGTTGAAGCGAGGCCAAGGTCACTTGGACGTAATGCTGTCTCAATGCACAGTTACAAAGCTTATCAGGTTATGATTGTCTCTTCCTATGCTCGTAGATTTGTGATGTTTATCTTTTCTTTCTTTCTTTTTTTTTTTTTTTTTTTTTTGTTCAATTTAAGTTTGAGATTTTTGAAGTAGTTTGGTGAGGTTTGACAAGTGGATTGGTGCTTGTCCTGATCACGATGGGACTATGGTGCTTCTAGTGCCTACTTAGTTCGCATCGTCACATTGATTGAGGACTAGCTGCCTACTAACATTACATGGTACAGTCACATCCGTTTAAGACAAACAACTTGGACAAATAATGCTAGCGGTTGTTTAAAATGAAGGTTCGATGATCCCCATTTGACCTAAAAGACACCAAAATAGCTCTGGTTTGGACTGATTGCTTGTTAATTATTCGAAAGCAATTCAAAGGTTTGTCGTGTTCTAAAATCTTGATGTATACGTAGCTTGAAATGAGGTGAAGTTAACTTGAAAGGGAAAAAATAATGGTGATTTTATCTTAGTGGAAAATAAATATGTTAATAGCCTCTTTTCTTGTAGCTCCCAGAAAAATAAATAAAAGTACGTTAACTTTCTTAATGTGCTTTTTTAACTTGGATTTGATGCCTTGATGGTTTTAAAGCGCTCAAAACTTTACTCGGAGAGCTCATGATTTTAAAAGTTAAAAAAAAAAAAAAAAAGGTTTCGTATCTGAAGTTCTGGTTTCGTGTGAGTGGCTTCAAATGTTATATAGATATGTTATTTTCATGATAATTTAAATTATTTTAAATTGTTCATGATTTGTTGTTGACTGGTTAGTTATCCAAATTCTTCTCCAAAAAAAAATCAATGATAGGTTATCCAATTGTTATATATATATATACATATTTGTAAATTAATCATCTGAAACCTCTTTGGACCACAGATTTCAGTAATTATATTATAGATTTTAATGATTCATCATTATTTATTTATTTATTATTATTATTATAGATTTTAAGATTAATCATCAATCATTAATCAGTATTATAGGTTTTATTTTTTTGTAAATTACTCATTAATAATCAAAAAGCCTATTGGTTATAAATTAAGGATTACATATTTTTACTACTATTAGCTAATAGCATGTGTCTTGCCTATCCTTCGATTAAAAAGATTATATATATATATATATATATATATTTATTTAAATTAATTATAGAAACTAATAGAATTAGATCAATTCTTTATTGTCAAACTTGGGATTTGCAAAGAAATAGTTTTAGAAAGAAATATTAAATGAATTATCTTTCTTTTTTTTTTTCAAGTTCTATCTTTACTTTTGTTGAAATTAGAGCTTATAATCTACGCAGCCTATGCCTTTTGCCTTTTATTTGCATTATTTGCAACCCATGCCCTTAAAAAGTGCCCAAAAAAGACTTCTATTTGTGTCAGACCAACTCTGATAAGGCTTTTGTGCTGGCCCAAGGAGTAATTGTATAAAGTCTAATTGAAATACTAAAATCTTTTTCTATACCCTTGGCATGTCATGGAACATGTGTGAATTTGATAATTAAATTAAAGCTCAGGAATCACTTGTATAATGATTAATAAATTAAGGAAATTAGGAAGTGGTTCTCTCATTGACCACATCTTAAAAAAAAAAATTTGTTGACTAAAATCATAAGTTTTAATTTATCATATAAAGTTTCTTTAATACGTAATTCATCTTTCACTTAACACAGTTATCTTCATATTTAACATAATTATTTTTTTATTATATATAATAAAAATAAGTATGCATACACATAGTATATAAGTTATATTCTCAGTAAATACAGTTATTGAGAGACAAAAAAATCAAAAATTTAAAAGAATTGGCGTGATTGATTAAATGTTATGTAATCCCTATTTGAATTGGTTGTTAGGTATTTTTAAGGTGCATATGAATAGAGAATTTTTAAAAGAAATTTTATTTAAAGTGAGGATTTTTAAATTTCAAAATTAAAATTTCTTGTTTGGCTACTATCAAGAGAGAATTTCTAAAATTTTACAAAATTTATAAATTTCTCAAAATCCACTTTGAAATAGTCAAAATATTTAATTTTATTTATATGCCAAAATATTTACATAAATATTACAAAAATTTTATTTACATAAATATTTATTTTTTTAATATAAAATTTTATTTTAAATAATTTTATAAATTTTTATTTTTTATATATTTATTAAATATTTTTTACAAGATATTTATTTTATTTAAAATATTAATAAATTTATGCAATTAAACATTATTTTTATTGTATAATAATAAATATTTTATGATTAATTTATATTTTTATAAATATTTGATAAATAAATTTATTTTTTATTAATAATTCATTTATAATAAAATATAAATTTAATTATAAACATTTACAATAGTATTTATAAATGTTTTTAAATAAAATAATAAATATAAGTATAGTATTAAATATATATATATATTAATATTTCATAAATATTATTAATATGTACAAATAATATTAATAATAAATATTTTAATATTAATAATAAAAATATTAATATTGAAATAATAAAAATCGCTGAGTATTATTGAAATAAATATTAAATATTTATTGAATAAATATTCAATATTTACATAAAAATATTAAAATATTTATATAAAATTATATAAATATTTAAAAAATAGTATTTATAGAAAACTATACAATCCCTAGACAAAATTTATTTTTAAGGGCAACTATTTAAATAAAAAATCTATGAAATTCTAAAATTTTTAATTTTTGCATTTTCAAATTTTTAAAATTTTAAAATTACTCTATTCAAACATAACCTTAAGGGCGCGTTTAGAACGGAAAATTGGATGAGATTGGATTGTATTTACGTTTGAGCCATGGGTCCTCACATTTGATTGGCATTCCATACCAAGAAGTATAGGATTGCCATATCGATTGCATCCCATTGGAATGAAATGCATAAGTAATTGTGATAAGTGATCGTGGACCAATGGTCATGTGAGATAGTTATTAACTAACAGTTAATCTAAACACGACCGTAGTTAGTTAAGAGGAATTAGTCGTTATAGTTTGATCCAGTGAAAGGTTGATTTTCAAATTTGCATTAATAAAATTAATTTTTCGTAGGTAAGAAGACATCTACACACAAGCACGCAAACATGGTAGGATCCATGGTCCATGTCCTCTCATGCGATCTTCCCGTTGGATCAACGTAACGGTCCAAACCGGAGGCTGTTTGCCGCATGTGACCAGATAGCTAGGAGACAATCGTATCCCTCCACGTGTCGGGTCAAAGGTCCAACCGCCCAAGATCTCTTCAGCACACACGCGCCCCCACGTGAGAGCGAGCAGGGACCAACGTGGCTGGCAGTGGGTAATGTCGGATGAGAGACGGCATGGGTTGCAGGCTCTCCACGTGTCAAACGTACGGCGAGCCGGAGGCTCCGCGCATCCATCCATCCATCCATCCATCCCCTCTGATCTCAAAAACAAATAACAATAATAAACAAGTCCACCGGTCCGCGTATCGCCTCAGGACTCGGGAGGGGCCGGAGGCGGTGGAAGTCCATCGCTTAAATAATTTACGTCGTTCCGTTCAGCTTCCCGGCCGTCCATGAAATATTAAGATTAGACCTGATGGACGCTCGACTAAATAATAATGTTCATCACATGGACCGTGCGTGGAAATGCTGGTCTAAATTCTAATCCTATACGAAATTGATGTCACGTTCTTTTCAGACAGGTTGTATCCTTGGATTTCATAGAGGATGGTTAAAAATGTTCCTTTGGAAGCCTGCCAGCTGAAGAAACCCAGCAAAAGTTTCGTTGGAGGAGACTCAGAAGCGTTAGATGACGGGGAAATTGAGTCTCAACCTGCAAGAGAGATTGCTACTTTTTGAGCAGTGAGTTCATTAAGGATTGATGCTAGAAGATCTCGTCGCCGGTAGAGGCGTGCACGCATCGAATTGAGCTGATTTAAAACTATTTTTGAAACCAATCTGATTTCAATTGGTTTTTTAAAACCAAAATTGAAATCGATTCGGTTATAATCAAACTATATCAAAAAAACAAAAATTCTATTTAGTTTTAATTCAGTTTATCAATCTATTTGTACCTATTTTAAATAATTATAAGATCAATTTTATAGCAAATTTTATATGATCAAATGGCAGTCCAATTATTCATAATAGAAAAAAAAAAAAAAAAAGCCTTCTCATAACTTAATTATTTATATTTGAACGTGACATCTCAATTTTAACTGTACTACAAATGAAAGCCTATATAATATGTACACATAGTTTGATTTAGTTGCATTGATTTTTTTAAAAAAATTAAATTGAAATCGAATTGACTTTTTTATCCTAAGAATTTTAAAACAAGAGATAAAAAAAGAAATTCAATTTAAATCAGGCTAAAATCATAATTTAAATTAATTTTGTAATTTAGTCGGTTTCCTTCCTCATCCTTAAAACTATGAAAGAAATTTGATAGTAGAGAAATATTAAGATGGTTGTATTAATTAATTTTTAATTTTTAGATGCAAGATAAATTATTTTTAGAAAATATATTGATCATTCCTAAAATTATAATTAATTCTGAAGAGAAATCTGCTAAAAGAAATGCATATGACGTGCATTGCACTAAACATAAATTTAATTGTCTATGCTGTAGCTTTACTCAATTTCTTTTTACCAATCAAGCCTATTTCAATTTAAGGTTTTGTTATTAAAATATTGGAGCCTAAGCTCAACTTTAGCCATTCAAGCTAGCTTTACATAGAGACAATATATGAAGAGCTACTGTAGTTAGTCATTCTAAAACATGATTTGAAAACAGGTTAAATATCAGTGTAATAAAAGGAGAGCTATTAGCATTGGTTACAAATGCCATTAAAAATTAAAAGATGTCTTAATTTTTATGAAATGTATCCAACCTTAGATCTAAACATTTCTTTCACCCTTGGATCCACACAGTTTATGAATCCTAAATATAAAAAAATGAAAAGGATGGATGGCTATAGGATTCGTATAAATTCAAAGTTAAGAGAAATGATCGAATCCTCTATCTCACCCTTGATTATGTGTAGCTAAGTTTAGGATTTAGTCACCTTCCTCACTCTTGGATATACACAAATTCTGGAGCCACCCTATCTTTTTTATCCTTTTCATCTTTGGGATATATGAATCTTATAGATCATATGAAAAAGATAGGATGGCTCTAAAAATCATAGATTCAAAGGTGAGAAAGATGACTGGATTCTACACTTGGCTACATGTCCACCTCATATAGAGTGAGAAAGAGATAGACTTGACTATATATAGAATGTAGCCAAATTTAGATCCAGTCACATTCTTTATCCTTGTATCTACATAATTTACGGATTTGAAAGATGAAAAAAAGTGAAAAAAATAGAGTGAATTTAAGATCAAATCCTAAACTTGACTAGATTCAAATATAGCCAGGTCCATTTTTTATATATATATATAACCACATATTATAAAGTAAATATATTTAACATTATGCAATATTATAGACATCATTGACCTTGTACTATATTTTATTTGCTTAAAAGGAGCAGGCTTAAGATTTCTTGGCATCCAAACTGTTTATAAATAAACATAGAATTCAAGATGAATCGTCATTATTTTATATCAAAATTCCTTAATTAAATTTAATATTTTTATTTATACCCTCGACTTAGTGAGAAGGATTCAACTAAGGTGGAGCAGACCAAGATTTCTTCACATCCAAGCTATTTATAAATAACCATAGAATTCAAGACAAATCATCATTATTTTATATCAAAATTCCTTAATTAAATTTAATATTTTTATTTATACCCACTTAGAAAGAAAGGTTCAACTAAGGTACTATTTTATAATTTTTTAAAAAAAACTAAGCTACAATCTCATCCATTCAAAGCCCAATTCAAATGCTTTCGGTCTCTTTTTGCCTTTCCTTATGCCTTTGGACTTCCATTTATTTACGACATCACTAACATATAATCAGAAGCATGATAAAATTTGCCTAAAAAGAAAACCCAACTATAAATACAAAATAATGTTAGCTAAAAATGGACCTTCAACGCCATTCCTTTCCTCAATCTTATTATCTTTCTATATGCAAACAACATACGAGGAAGATAATCATAAATTAGATAATAGTCTATATTGATCATTAGAAAATGATTCAATTCCTATAATCATCTTTGATCATCAATCTCAATAATTATCTCCTCCCCTTTGGTTCTAAATCTAAAGATTTCACCTCTACCTTAAAAAGAACAAAACTCAAAACCTAAAACGCATCGAATAACCTATAATAAGGGAAAATCAATCCCTAATCATCATATGTAGAAACTAATTAGAAAAATCATAAAAATCTTTCCATTTTCTCCTTTTTAAGATACAAAGATTTCATCTTTAGAAAATTTAAAAACCCACGAAAAAATCTACCCTAATCTACTCAATTTCCTCACAAATTTCTATTTTGTCTCACAAATAATTTTTCATGTAGAAACGATCTAAAATAATATATATTGTTAGTTAAAAAAAAAAAACATAAGATTTATCTACAAAGAATGATGGATTTGTGGGAGAGGGAGAGGGAGGTGATGCTGCCTGACTTAAAGGAAGAAGATTTTAGTGGAACAGAAGCTGGTGCCATCCATTCATTTATTTTTGTTGGTTTTTCTTTCATGGGTTTAGGAATTAGATTTTTTTTTATTCTTTTTGGTTATTTTCATCTTTCTTATTTTATTTTTTATATGGGAGCGAATTATTATATAGATGACAATAATATGATACTAAATATGAGGGCAAAATATCATAAATGATGATGATACACTGCACACAATTTGAAAAAGGAAGAGAGATGGAAGAAAAGGCAAAGAGCTAGAAGCGCTTCTGGAATCAACTAAAATTAACATCTACTATATAAAATTTACATCTATTATATAAAATTTGAAAAAGAAAGAGAGGTGGAGAGAAAGGAAAAGGAAAAGACCAGCATCGAGTCTTCAAAGTTGGTCATGAAATATCTTTCACCAACTCGTCCAGCAGTGTATGCATAGAATGATAATTACCATCAGTAACACTTGCCTAAACTATGCAAAATAAAATCTAATAAAATATGAACGCTTATAGCATATAATCATACTAGTTAAAATTTCAAGTTGAAAACAAATTTTAATAGAAAAATAGCGCTGTTAGAATTTTAAAACTAAATTTCATTGAGATTAAATGGTGATGTCAATGATTCTTAATAGAAAAGAAACTAGTCAGAATTCTAAAATCAAATTTTATTGAGATTGAATGTTGATGCTAGCATTAAAATGTTGCATTTCATCTCTACGAGACTTATTAAAAAATCTAGATAACGTGGCTTGCTCAATTTTTCTAAGATCTTTTAATATATATATATATTGAAATGGATAGAGTTTGTGTGCGCGCGCCCCATCTAATCACTTATCATCAATAGAACCAAGCATGAAACTTTCTAAAATCTTGTGAAGAATGATGCTGTTTGATGATTTTTTTTTCTTTTTTCTTTTTTTAAAAAAAAAATACTAGCATTTCCCTAAAGAGTACGTACACACAATCAAAGGGTTTATGGATTAATTTTCCTTTAATTGCTATAAACAATATTAGTGGATTGCTTTGTGGATTAATTTTCCTTTAATCTCTATAAACAATATTAGTGGACTGGTTTTTGGATTAATTTTCCTTTAATTGCTATGGAACAATATTAGTGGATTGGTTTTTTGGATTAATTATCCTTTAATCGCTATAAACAATATTAGTGGATTGGTTTTTTGGATTAATTGTCCTTTAATCGCTATAAACAATATTAGTGGATTGGTTTTTTGGATTAATATAAAGCTCCCTGCATCTCTTTTAATTTTCACTCACTGCTCCTTAATACTCCACGGGACTACCCTCGTCGGTAACAAAACGGCTTTATTTGCCTGCTGACCGACCGTCTTTGAATAATCGCGCGCCCTGGACCCGGAGAGGCGACGTTCTCTCGGAAGGATGAGGCCTTTTCGCCGTGCCTTCTGTCTTGCCTTGGCCTTGTTGGCTTCTCGCTCCAACGCTGCTGCCCCTCCTGCACGGCCGAATTGTGGATCCTTCGGCGGTCGTCTTATGGTAGTCGATCAATCGGGAAAGGGAGATTTTGCGAAGATCCAAGATGCCATCGATGCTGTACCATCGAACAACAGTGAACCAGTCTTGATCCAAGTCAATCCCGGGACCTATGGGTACTCTCTCGCGTCTGATCCATTGAAATTCTGACCTGATTCGAATTAGCTTTGGTTCTATATTTCGAACATGATCCAATGGATTTACTTTGTTCCAATCTACGTTCGAGCTCTAGTACTTCGTGATGGTAAAATCTATGCTGAGGAATTTTATGGCAACGCTTATTTTGTTCAGACTTTCTGGTGCCAGAATTTTGTTCATGAGAACCCCACTCTTTTGCTCTTGAGATCCACCCTTGGTCTTCCATCGTATTGTGTCTTGTCTCTGTCGGCTGAAATTTTGACATATTTGGGATGAAGTTTTCCGAAATCTTGAAATTTTTCCAAATCTAAGGAATCGGAATTTTTATGGAATTCAAAGATTTTCTTAGTTGGTATGCAACTCCATGTAAGCTATTAAATTAACAAAGATTTAATTACGTTAGAAAGTAATTTGAATAAACAATCATAAATTTTCGTAAGAAATGGGCAATTATCTTTTTAGCAAATTTCTAAAGATCTCTAAATTTTCTCCATACTCCTAATTTTGATGATTATTTTAATTATAAATAGAATTATATGCATGCATACAAAATTTTGGCTTGATTTTGTGGAAGGTTAATATAAATGGTAGTGAAGGCCAAAGGTAAAACGGCAGCCACATAATAAATACTATATATTAAATTCTCTTTCAAGGTCTATTTGGGCAAATTGAGCAAAATGTAAAATGGGAGCCTCATAAAGACTATTTACTAAATGTAATCCTATTTGGGAATACATCTTATTCCCAAGTGAGCTGCCAATTCCACAAATTCAACGGGAAATCTAACCAGAATTTTTTTGCTAGGTTACCCAAACACGTTGTTAATTTTCTCTTGCTTGTTGCATTAATTGGTGCTTGTCAAAGGAGGGGTACCTTTTTGCTCACCGTGTACTTCAAGTTATCACAGGCACCAACATAATTGCGGTGCAATCGACGTTTAGTTCTTGTTGGGCCAGCTAAATGATTTTAGAGCCTTGCGCTTAATTTTAAGCTAGAATTCTTATGCATCTTGCCATCCAATGTTTAATTATCTAGCACCTTTAAGGATTAGATAAGATTGAAGGATAAATTTATTATCTTTTGGGAGCTCCTTGTTATCCTATCTAAAGGTCAAATATGATGATAGAAATATTTACAAAAAGATCCCTATTATTTAATGAAGATTTTTCTGCAAAGCAAACGTTTAGTAATCAAAATGAAATCACTAGGATGATTTTAGATTATTTTAAAGTAATCATATTCTTGATGATATAAAAATATTATGTATATGCTAATAACTAAAAATTAATGAATATTCATGATTAAACTATTTGTTATGTTATGAGAATTCAAGTTAACTGGTCATGTAATATCAAAACTACTTTACAAATACTATGATAATTTATTAGTATTTAGTATTATCTATTATTATAATATTTAGATTAAATTATGATTTTATTTTTAAATATTATATCATGGCATATCATTATAATATTATATTATAATAGTACAGTAATATAGTATTTTTATATTATATTATCATATTTTAATTATAATTACGTTGTAATATTATTATATTATGATATTATATTTAATCTTATAATATTAGATTTTATTATATTAAAAATAATATAAAATATTTTTTTATATAGATAAGATGTATTTTGATTCTCAAATTTCAAGTTAAGATCATTGTTTAGGGATGACCTTTAATACCTAACATAAAGGATGAGTAAGAAATTGAAAAAAGATAAAAATGATGATTTAAATTTTTTTAAAATAATTAAACATAATGATTTTATTACCTTCATTTCAAAGGCGATGGTACCATGTGATCATCTGTATGCTAGTCTTTTCTCCTAAAGATTATAAGTTCACACTAATTTTTTTAAAACCAAAAGTTCTTGATTCTTGCAAGGGAGCAGGTAGTTGTTCCACCAGACAAGCCCTTCGTAACGTTAAAAGGCAAGCATTCAAATTCAACCATTATAACATCCAATGAAGGTTGGAACATGGCGAAGTCCCCGACTCTTTTGGTATTGGCTTCAGATCGATTCAGGTATATCATTATCAACGTCAATATATGTTCCCAAGAAAGAAAAAAAAAAAAAGAAACCATACCAATAAATAGATCAGTTTTCAAGAAGAAATACCTTGTTAGAACGTATTTTGAGTTAAATCATTTATTTCTAGTCCATTATTCTTCTCTGGATGAACGGAAATACTACTTTTTCCTATTTTAATAAAAAATATTATTTATTTTTAGTCAAGTATTCTTTTTTGAACGGAAGGGAACACTACCATAAGATTAAAAAAAAAAAATCTAAAATAGATGAGTTACAGAAAGTTTTCTCTAATAAATTGGTGATTAAGGAAGTCAGTCTCCTTTTCCTTTAACTTTTATTCTTTTCGTTTTTTATAAACAAGAAATCATTTTATTTCTGGTCAAATATTCTTTTTGAAGGAAAGGAAACACTCTTTTAAGATTTTTAAAAAAAAGTCTACAAATAAACAACTTACAGAACGATTTCTTCAACAAATTGATGATTAATGAAGCCCGCCTCCCTTTAAAAATTTTATAGTATTCTATTTTGAAGAAAAAAAAAACACTCATATAATATTTCTTTTTTTTTAAAAAAAAAATCTAAATAGATAAGTAATCCAAAGTTTTTTCTAATAAATTGGTGATTTAAAAAGTCATCCTTTCTTTCCTTTCCATTTCACATCCTTCTTAATAAAAGAGAAGGGCAAGCTCATCCGAATATATATATATAAACCATACATGACACTTCGTCTAAACTATGAATATTTTTTGAGAAACCAAATAATAATTCACCATCTCCCGGTTCCTTCAAAGAAGAGAGAAGTGCCGACCAACCAAACTAACAACCATTGGCCTAAATCTTTACATGTCCTTCCTCTAGAACACGTTCGGTCCGGGTGGTCCAGCCATTGCATTGACGGTGTCCGGCGATAGAGTAGCTTTCTACAGTTGCCGTATTCTCTCTTATCAAGACACGCTCCTTGACGACAATGGCAGACACTACTACCGCAACTGCTACATCGAAGGAGGCACCGATTTCATCTGCGGGAATGGCCGATCCCTCTTCGATGACTTGCACCTACCTGACTACCCATCATCTAGTTCTGAGAGCTGAACGATTTTCTCATCCGTTTGGCTCAAGGAATGCCAACTGCACTCAATTTCAAAACGTGGTGGAGCCATCACCGCACAGGGAAGGACCAGTGAAGCAGACGACACGGGCTATAGCTTCGTGAGGTGCAAGGTGACGGGTAAGAGAGCCAGAACTGAGATTCTGGGACACGACCATGGGGGCCTTATTCCCGGGTGGTGTTTGCGTTCACCGACATGAGCGATGCAGTGGCGCCCAGAGGTTGGGACGATTGGGGCCATTCCGATAGGCAGAGGTAATCGAGTTGCAGGGCGGCGTACTTTTGTTGATATACGTGCATGCCCACCGGCAGTTCCCCTGACGCTGCGGTCATAATTTCGTTGCAGGACGGCGTTCTACGGGCAGTACAGCTGCAGCGGTCCCGGTTCGAGCTCAGCAAAAAGAGTTCCATGGGCTCGCCAGCTTTCAGAGAGCGAAGCTTCACGCTTCGTGACGGAGTCTTGGATAACTTGGTTCTTTTGCAGCCCAAGTTACAATGGAAGGTGGTAAAACAGATGGACCAGCCTGCGCTGAGCCAAGTTGATAACCAAAAAAAAGGATAAGGCTGAAGCCTAGGAGGAAAAGAATACGTCTTATTCTCTTAAAAGGATGACGATGGCCTTTCCATGGCCATCGTTGTCAAGAGTTTGAGTCCTGGCCGAAGTCTTGGGTGAAAGCCGTTGGAAGCGTGGAAGAAGAAGACCTCTTCTTCCTTGGACCGAATGGCTGTTATTTCTTGGATTTGATCCAAGAATCCTTAAATAAATCCAAGCTTTAAAGCTCATGCATTTTTCCCTTGATCCACGACCTGCATCGCATGAGATCAATGGTGGAATTTCAATGGAATATAAGGTTTAATCTTAGGTTTGGAATGACTCTGTTTCAGGAAAGGGAAAACAGAGCCGTGGACTTCTTTCTTCACCGGCGAGATTTTTCCCCTTCGGCAACGAAACGAAGTAGGTGAGACCCTAGTTTTTAGCTTGTCCTTCTGCTTGGTCCTTGCAGGGGTCACCGGCAGTCGCCGAAAAGAGAGAGATGAGGAGCCGTGCCCTGTTTATGGGAAGGGTCAATCGGACCCTTGCCTGGACTTGGAGCCGGCTGTGGCCGGCGGTGGGGTGGAGTCCGACGGTGACATGGCCGGCCGCAGGGCCGGCAAAGATGAACCTAGGCGCCGTGTAGTCGGATAGAAGAAGAAGGAAGAAGAAAGTTCCTACGGCCGTGGATGGGGCTGATCCAAGAACTAGAGTTCACCGGACCCTTGCCTAGGCTAGGGTCCGGGTGTGGTCAGAGTCGGTTGGGCAGCCGTCGGCGCCATGGCCGGCCGGAGGGTAGCACAAGTTTGGCTTGGGTGGCTGGGGTCAGAAGAAGAAGAACGCAGTTCTTGTAAACCCGTTCGCCTAGTGAACCGGATTAATGGGCCATGATTTAATGGTTCAAACCCATGTGAAGTCTGGTTGCTAGCTTATTTTAATTGGTTGAGGACCTAAAAGATGAAATAGTTTAGATCCAGTTTAGTCAGAGGCCAATTTGTTAGACTTCTAGCTTATTTTAATTGGTTGAGGACCTAAAAGATGAAATAGTTTAGATCCAGTTTAGTCAGAGGTCAATTTGTACCAATCTAATGTTTGAGTAAAATAATTATTGAAGTTCAGAACCAAGTTAGGAAAACCCAAATATTTATCGACCGAGCTTGATTAAGAGTTATTAGCCATTATAGTTATAAAAATTAATTCAAAATTTGTCATATAAATAAATAGTATTTCTGAGTTACATTATTTTTGGGAGTAAGGTAAGTAGGCTAAATATGAATTAGTTAATGTAATAAATAGCTTAATTACAATTTTCTGACTAAATGTTATTTAACTATGAAAGTTCATGATTATGATTAAAGATGGCATTCAACAAATTTGCATATTTAGTTTAGATATTTTATTACTGTTTACCGTTAATATTATCAATGCTGTTAATAATTTATTAATTAGTTATTAATTATAAATTTGAAATAATGCTAAATATTGTATTAGCAAAATAAAATTATTATCATGATAACCTTATAATATACAGATAAAATAAATATGCTAATAGAATAATAATAATACTAATATTATTATAAAAAAGAAAATAATAAGAAAATACTTGATCGTATGAATAAGTAGATATTAAAATCAACAATTACTTATTAAAGATAGATATGAACACTCGGTTCGTTATATGATAACATGATGATAAATACTAGGATTCATTTTTGCAAAAGAATATGTGTGGAGATCCAACTTCCATCCATAAGGTTAAAATATGGTGTACTGGCTGAGGAATATATGTGACTCATAACTTATGACCGTAGAGAATTAATTAAGTGATGACATGAAAACTAATGGCATGAAATTGTTAAATAAGTAATGATATAAGGACTGTTTAATGAATGATGATATGAAAACTATCGAAACTGTTCAATATTGACGGTAAGAAACCTTATCATGATGATATGAATTATTCATAAAAGGTTAAAAATTTGCTTAAATATTTCAAGATTTACATAACCTACGCCAATATATACGGTAGAATATCAATTCCCTAATGATACCTTAGATAATTCACATATAATTGTTTTGCTAATTTATAGTTAGTTCTATTTGCTAAGTATAATTCACATATAATTGTTTTACTAATTTATAGTTAGCTCTATTTGCTAAGTATGAGCTCATAAAAGATTTTTTTTTTTTTTCCTATTTGCTAAGTATGAGCTCATAAAAGATTTTTTTTTTTTTTTCCAGATATAAAGAATTGAAGTGGGAACCTGTGTAGATGCGGTACTTGCTAGTTTACCTTCTTAGTTACATTTGAGTTGTATTTGAATAAAGCCTCTGCGCTGGATGTTCATTATTTTTCCTAGTTACATGAACATTAGTTTTTATGAAATGATTATGGCATGAATTTTCAGTATGATTGAGTAATTTCTATGGCATAAGATGCCTTACATACTCTATATGCTGCGGATTATCATAACGTGAATCCACCCTAGAGTTTGGGACATGACATTAAGCAATACATGTTTTGCTCTTTTTAACATATGGATTTATGATTCAGCCAGGAAAGGTAATGGAGTGGGTTGGGCTGGATTTTGTCCAACCCAACTCAGGTATGACTTCTCATACCACATCTCGTCCTCATCTCATTCTCAATCCAATAAGGAACCAGATCCCCAATTCGGCCCCATTGCCTTGTCCCTATTTTTTTCTTTTCTCTTTTAAATTATCTTTAAAAACACACTTTAACAAATTATTGAAATATTTATAAATTTTATTCAACTTACGGATTTTTTTTAAAAAAAATAAAATTTTATTCTTAAGATTGATTAGCTATCCTCATTATATGCATGATTGGGTTTCAGGATGGGGATATATATATATCCCATCTTGATCCCAAAAATAAGTTTTTGAGTTTCCTCTTAAACCCACTCCCGAATAGGAAAGCTTGAAGATCTTTCTCTGATCAGAGTGGGTCTCCATCAAGTTAGGATAAAATTATCATCCTTAAATTCAGCAAATTGATGTTTGAGTTTTTAATGGACTGAATTTTAATGTTTATCCCTTATTGATTAGTTACTTTAACATTTGGTCCATAATACTAATTTTCGTTAATTTTTAATTTTTCTTACTGCATAATAATCACATGCATACTTATGTTTACTGTGTAAATAACTCTATATAATGAGAAAATTATTATATACAATAAAAAGATAACTGTTTATGTGTATATAGTACCTCACTACACATAATAAGAAGGATTGAAAATTAAAGAAAATTGTTATGATGGACCGAATGTTACTTGGTTAGTCAATAGGGATTAAACATTAAATTTTGATCTATTAAAGGGTCATATACCAATTTGCCTTAGGAAAGCTTACCTTTTAAAAGAATAGATTAGCAGAGACTACTAAACAGTCTTATGTATCCAAAATTATCAAAAGGGTGTGGCAGAAAGGATCTAAGCAAAAAGACTGATTGAAAACATTGTGGGAAGTGCATGTGAATTGGAAGATAGGAAGCTGAGATGAATCCATAAGGGATGCAAATTGCAAAAAACGAGAGGAAGATGGAAGGTACTGATCAAACTGCCACGCCTCCCTCTCTCCGAACCAACCCTCTCTTCTTTCTTAGTTAAGAAGAAAGGATTTTTTTTGGTTGTTTCAATTCATTTTCAGACTCTTCATCTGTTCCTCTTTGAAGTGAGCATGCAAATGGTCGTAAGGTGAAAATGCTCATGGTTGGTGCATGGTGGGCTAACCCCATGTCTAGGTTTGGAGAGGATAATTTTAATATGTTCCTCTTCCTTGATTGCGTTCAAGCCGTTTTGAGGACTGACCAGCTGTACCAAGCATTAAAATTGTGGAGTCTTTCTAAATGTCTAGATTGTGCGCTGAAGTCAAGCAAGTCTTGCACTCCCAAGGCATTTAATTTGTTGACATAAGTTTAATGTCTCTCAAATTCATATGCATATGGCCTCCAACATTTTGGATATGACTTGCAAAAGAAATCAAAACCACCTTCAGAAATTTAGGAGCAAACCTTGTTCATGGGTTTTTCTAACATTCTATTTTAACAATCAAGCGTCGTCGGGATTGAAATTTGAAGGTAGCCAACTTTTTCCTGCACCATTATCATCGCTTCCGGAATCTGAGAATGACACTGACATTGAAATTGAGATCAGGATCGAGGTAAATTGGTGCTGACTTGAAGTTTAAGGCAACGTCAATATCTAAATGGGATCAGCATCAGTGGTTCGTGAAGTGATGGTCAAAGATTTGTACAAAGAACTTGATTGAGGTCAAAATTGCATTGAGATATTGATCGGAATTGAGGTTGAAATTTGGAATATGATGGAGACTGAGGTTGAAAACAAGATTAATATTCATACTAAACTCAATGATTACAGAATTAATTAACCCACTTAGACACTACCAGACTGTCTCATCCCTTGCTTACCAGTGATGAAAACACCCTTCCCTCTCCCTCTCCCTCTCGTGGGAGGGCTTTCTCATGTCTATATAAATTTTCTAGACTTCATAAAGTTGCAATAAAAATAAAGAAATCTACTTTGGTGACATCTCAACTGCAATGCCGGATAAACTCCTACCATCTGAACTGCTCTTTGAAGTAACTCAAATGATACCCCCAAAAGGACATCCGTATTCTCCACTACACCTCCCTCCCTCTTAAAACAAAGTTACAAAAATTCACTATTCCTTAATCTTAACGTTAAAGTTCCATTTCTGCTGGTCTCAAACCTATTAGCATATATTTTTTAGCCCCATGCTTCCCTTGGCCTCCTACCATTTCCCTCCTTCACGGTCTCCATCACCACTTGCTTCCAAGCATCAGTATACAGCCCAGTGCATCTCCCTACCTAAAGTTGGCTCACCAACAACTCTCTCTCTCTCTCTCTCTCTCTTAACAAACTCATGGCGTCTCGAGCCCCTTCCACATATATAAGAACCAATCAACCCCTGTCTCACCAGCATCCAAATCTAGTCGTCTTTTAACGAAAAATATGGCCTTCTTCTATGGATCCCTTCTCTTGCTCCCGATGATTCTTACTTTTGGCTCACTACCAGCCGAGGCTGCCATAAAGAAGTACCAGTTTGATGTGAGTACCTTCTTAGTTATATCATTAAACACCATTTAAAAAAAAAAAAAAAAAAAAGGTTACAGCAGTAAATTCTCTCAAATGTTGTGCTTCTTCCTCTCTTATTCTCTTTGTGCCTCAGGTTGTAGTGAAGAATGAGAGCAGACTGTGCCACGATAAGCCAATCGTTACAGTTAATGGGAGGTTCCCTGGGCCAACCATCTACGCCCGAGAAGGGGATAGAGTCGTTATCAACGTTACGAACTATGCACAATATAACATCTCCATCCACTGGTAGGATCATTTGGATCAAAATTCTAATGCCTCATGCTCTAGATAACAATGAATAGAAGGCTAACCGGCGTTTTGTCGATGTAGGCATGGATTGAAGCAATTCCGAAATGGATGGGTTGATGGTCCAGCATACATCACTCAATGCCCGATCCAGAGTGGTAGAAGTTACACCTACGATTTCAATGTTACTGGACAGAGAGGAACATTGTGGTGGCACGCTCATATCTTGTGGCTCCGTGCCACCGTCTACGGTGCAATAGTGATCATGCCAAAGGAAGGAGCTCCATACCCATTCCCACAACCTCATGCAGAGACTGAACTGGTTTTAGGTGAGTTCATCTACGAGTCACAGGTCAGCTAGTGAGCTCTTTGTTCTTCTTTACATAAAATGAGCTCGTTTTGATATTGGTGTGTAGGAGAATGGTGGCATGCAGATGTTGAAGAGGTTGAGAAGCAAGGCAACACGCTTGGGTTGCCACCAAACATGTCGGATGCCCATACGATCAATGGAAAGCCAGGGCCTCTCTTCCCATGCTCAGAAAAACGTAAGATCATCTTCTCAATGTCCTTGGTCTCATTGCGGCCTAGCTTCACATCTCTGTCTCACTCTAATGACAAACAATATAAGCATTATATTACATCTAGTATACTCTGGTGAAAGGTACTACAATTTAAAGGGTTGGATGATGATCTTATTCAACACGTAGCAAGAATGGTTTCCCTTGAGGATTGTGAAGCAAATTATTCAGGAGATGTTGATAACATCTCATTTCTTCTCTCTGTTCTTGTTTCAGATACATTTGCGATGGAAGTCGAATGGGGTAAGACCTACCTCCTACGAATCGTCAATGCTGCCCTCAATGACGAGCTCTTCTTTGCGATTGCTAGTCACAGCATGACTGTGGTCGAGATTGATGCAGTCTACTGCAAGCCTTTTACCACCAATGCCATACTGATTGCACCTGGTCAGACCACAAATGTTCTTGTCAAGGCTGACAAAGCTCCCGGTAGGTACTTCATGGCTGCTAGACCCTTCATGGACGCCCCAATTGCCGTAGATAACAGAACAGCAACAGCCATTCTACAATACAAAGGCGTTCCAACCACTGTGATCCCTGTTCTTCCTCAACTGCCTGCACCAAATGACACTAAATTTGTCAATGACTTCCTTGACAAGCTCAAGAGTCTAAATTCTCCACAATTTCCTGCTAAGGTGCCTCTTAACGTCGACAGGCATCTCTTTTATACAGCCAGTCTGGGGATTGACTCGTGCCCAACTTGCTTGAATGGCACCCGACTCACTGCATCCCTGAACAATATCACCTTTGTGATGCCTAAAGTTGGTCTTCTTCAAGCACATTACTTCAACATCAGGGGGGTGTTCAGGCTAGACTTCCCTGACAAGCCTGTGACCGCATTCAATTACACCGGTGCACCCCTCACGGCAAACCTTGGTACATCCTTGGGTACTCGGCTTAGCAGGATTGCTTACAATTCAACAGTCCAATTGGTGCTGCAAGATACAAACCTTCTCGCCGCTGAGTCGCATCCCTTCCACCTCCATGGTTACAATTTCTTTGTTGTAGGGAGGGGGGTCGGAAACTTCGACCCGGCGAAAGACCCGGCGAAGTTTAACTTGGTTGATCCACCAGAAAGGAACACTGTTGGTGTTCCTACTGGAGGTTGGACAGCAATCCGATTCAGAGCTGACAATCCAGGTAATTTACCCAATTACCTACAAGTCTCTTTTCATTCCACTTGTTTATGTCCATGTTGATGTCTTTACAAAGTGGACTCATATGCGGCTCATTGCTTCAGGTGTTTGGTTCATGCACTGTCATCTAGAGCTTCACACTTCTTGGGGGCTTAAGATGGCATTTGTTGTGGAGAATGGAAATGGCCCGGAAGAATCCATCTTACCTCCTCCAAAGGATCTGCCTCCATGCTAGACAGTTGCATTGTCAATGTCCTGCAAAAGTTACAAGAGATTTGTGGATGATGAGTTTTCAAAACAATCACTCATCATCCATCCATTTGTGTAATTTGAGATTGCCATGAGGCTCTGTACAAGAAGCCTTTTTGTGTGAATAAGATGCCCTACCCAAGAAACCAGGGCTGCTGATGTTAACCAACAATTTTCATGTATTCTTTTGTTCTTGACTGTAAATCTCCAAGTAATTGTTTGCAGGACTGTAATAAACAATTTGTTATCCATATGCAATTGGTGGCAGATTTTTGAAGACAAGCATGAAATTGGCGTATAAAAGATTGCTATGAGACTCTGAAGTTGACAATTAGTTCAGAAATTCAACTCTTTTTTTTTTTTTTTAACCTTTTAGCATGGCACTGCAACTATACTAGTTGTGTGCCTCTGATAATGTAAAAAAACTCTCTTGCTCAAAAAGATAGTATAACAAGATGCTAAAAACAACTGATGAGGCATTAAATTACTCACTTCTAATTTGGATTCACTTCAGGAACGTCAAGAGACAGAAAAATTATTATCGCTTCCCGAAGGTGATATAATTTGATGATCCAAAATGTGGCTTAGACAAATAATATTTTATGCATACAAGTTTATTTTTAAACAGTTGTTTTTATCGATTTTTTTTTTTCTTCTATTGAAAAATTTTCTGTGAGCGTTTCATTGGAAAAAGATCATGGATGAATGAGAAAGTTCCCTAAACTGCTTATTATTATGTGAAGTTCCCTGAACTGCTAATTATTATATGAAGAATAAAAACGGACCTACTATTAGGAATTCACAGACAGCGTGGGTTTGGCCCGGTAATGGATCATTGAAGTTCTGTTCATAGCTGGGAACTGAAACAATTTCAACTTAAACACCTTAAGTTTGCAAAATTAAACAAAGACTTGATTTAAATTTACCTCTCAATTTCTAGCTGGTTGCCTTCTCTTAACTGAGCTTTTTGAGCAGTCTCGGCTTGAGTTGTTTGCCAAAGAAAAAATAAGATAAAACAAGATCAAAGTGGCATATTCTCGGTTAGATTGGCATGGGGACTAATGATATGATAAGCCCTGGTTTTATATTGCTGGAACATGATAACACCCCCTTAACCCACCTGACCGCCGCCACCGGGATCGGCAAAGCAGCTGCCCGATTTTACTGTTTGTTTTCTGGGTGGAAGGGAGACGGGTCTCAGGACTTCATCCAGTCCCAGTTCCCACCGCCGCCGAATTCAGGTAACGAAATTGTGCAATCTTAAGCCGTTCGGTTTGCTTAGATCCGAGATCTCGGTGGATTTTTGGTAGATTAGAACACCTACAGTAGTTCTTTTGGTGCAGACGCACTGGAACCGCCATTTGCAAGCTTAGAAGAGAGGATTTATGCACTAGGGTTGCACATTTCCTAAAGCAATGGCGGGCATCTTGAGGTTTTCCTGGACTCCCTTCATGGCAGGTCAACTTCTTTCTTCTTCTGGGATTTCTTGATATTAGATTGTTATAGGTTAATCTTTTTTCTTCGATTGTAGAATTTGCGATTTTTGATGCTGCTTCTTTGTGATTTTAGGGTTTGTTTTCCAAAAGAACTAACCTGGCAATGATGTAATAAAGATGGAGTTATTGCCCATAAAGGGATTGGAGGAACATAAGATGGCTCTAGTAAATGGTGATCTTTGAGGTGGATATATCGTGAAAATCCAATAGAGGGCTAATTGAGATTATGCGCTATGAAGACTGTGAGCAAGAAATGGCCTCGCCAAGAAGCCTAAAATCCTAAGGAATTTAGAGACTTTTTCGGTCTAGTCCGGATGATTAACAAAATAATCAAATGGTTCCTAAATATTAATCAAGGAGGAATATCTAAGGTGAGTGGCATCCAGCCTTGTCAAGAAAATAATTTATGATTCACTGTCGGTCTAAAACAGGAGGCTCTCTGTTTTTATTACTTAGACTATTGATATGACTCTTTTATTTGAAGATCCATTCTGAATGAAGGCTGTGGCTGACAATCTGTTAAAAACTAATTAGTTATGGTGTGATATAGTTAGGAGAACTCACTATTACTTGGGATAAGAAGGAGTTGATATCTGGTCCTCTTTGTAAGTAGCATGGTGTCCTTATTTTACGAAAAAAAAGATAACTGTGAGTGGGTACTGTGGTAGCTGATCCTTTGGATACTCTCTTAATAACAGCATGAGATGGAATCTGAATAAGTGGTAGAATTTTGGGGGGATAGCATAGCTCCTCCCCTGATTTCTTGAACTAGAGAAAAGAACTTTTTTGTATTGTTGGATAATAATAGAATAGTTTCACTTAAAATAGCTACAAAAGAAGGCGCCAAAGAAAGTAAGCTCTTCTTGTTGATATCCTAGGAAGTGTGTGAGAAGAAAAGAAGTTGTGATGAACAAGTGAGAGATAAAAGTTGTTGTAAGAATGAAAAAGCAAGGGCATTGAGCATTCGGCTAAACCTGTGGTATGACTTTGGTTTTCTTATTTCAGAGTCTAGATTTCTTCAAGTTGTTAGTTTGCTAAGGTGTTCAGTTGATGTTCAAAAACTTTTAATCTGTTTGCTCCTTTCCATTTTGAAGTGAGTATGGTCTTATAACTGTGATCATTTCCTGGGCAATCTTAAAATTGTCAATCTGCACTTGTTAGATATTTATCTACCTGTATGTCTATGTAGGCAAGACTGAACGTTCCTTTTAACTCACCATGCTGTATTTGGTTTCATCACTAAAGACTCAGTTGCACCACGATTGGAAACAAAATCCCTTTTTTCTTTTTTGGCTAAGTCAAGTAAGTCTTGCATGTCAAGGCATTTCATTTCTTATAATTTTAGCATCTCATCAAATTAACTTGCATGTACCCTCTCACTTTTAAGATGCAACTTCACATTTAAAAAAAAAAAAAAAAAAAATGAAACTCTTGAGGAGTTAGCCTTGTCCATTGTTTTATCATCTCCTACAGTAACAATCAAGCATGATTGAACTCAAATAGGGAGGTGGCTCAATTTGCATCTGTCCCATTAGCTCAGGCCTCAGATTAAGAACAAAATTGAAATTAAAATTGGGAAGAGTTGCTTTGTCAAAAAGAAACTAGGATAAGATTGAGGTATGTTAAAAGGTAAAAAGGATATCATGGTGGCATTAGCTTGAGGTGGGGCTTGAAGTAATGACCAAAAGTTTCATGTAGAGAATCTGGTTTAGGTCAACTTGAAATGTTTTATTTAAAAAAAGGTTGGCATATATCTTGAATTTATAATTATGATAGTACTCATGTTGAAATAAGTAACTAGAGAATTAATTATATCCATTTAGCTACTAGTATTGATGTATCCCTTGATTGTTAGATATATGAATCCTTTCCTCTCTTAGACGGCTTCCTTATATTCCTACAAAGTTTTGACTTTGAAAAATTGTGTCATAAATAAACAAATCTGCTATGGTGAATCATCAACTATTAACTCATCTACTCTTCTAAGTAACTCAACATTGCTGCTAGAAGTACATCTATATTCTCCACAGCAAACCTCTCTCTCTCTCTTAAAACAAAAACAAAAACATTTTGTAACGCCTCAAGCCCATCTATTAGTCCAATTAACCTATTAGTGGGTCGAAACTATGTGGGCCCAAAAATTCGAGTGGAAGTTAATTAGTAGCAGGTGAACTTGAGTTATAAGCACTTGAAACTTTTTTTTTCCATCCGATGTGGGATTATTTTTTGGGGTATTACAATTTTCCTCCCTTATAATGCGACATCCTTATTGCACGCTACAAGCTAGCCAGAATCTACCTCAAATTGAATCGTTGGTGTTGTAAGAATAGCTTCATGCCATGGCGGGGCTCTACCACCGTTCTATGGGTAGCTCTTTCCTTTTGCTCTCTAACTTCTGTACAATTTGGTCAACTTTGATACTATTTGTAACGTTTTAAGCCCACCTGCTGGTCCAATTAACGTACTAGTGGGCAAAAACCACTTGGCCCTAAAAACTTTAGTGAAAGTTAATTAGTAGCAGATGAACTTGAGTTATAAGCATTTCAAACTTTTCTTTTCCATCCGATGTGGGATTATTTTTTGGGGTATTACTATTCTTTTGTCATAATGATAAAGTTCAAGCTAATTTAGGTTTTTGACTTAACATAGGCTCTAAGGATTTATTAAAAAAAAAAAAAAAAGAAAGCCTCATACTTCTCTATCTTCCTTTTTCCTCCTTGAAGGTCTCCATCACTATTTGCTTCCAAGCACCAATATGCAGCCCTGGATATCTTCACCTAAACTAAGCTCACCAACATCCTTCTCCCTTAACAAATTGATGTTACCTCTAGCCCTTTACACCCATATAAAAACCAGTTACCCTTCTCTGGCCAGCTTTCACTTCTAGTCTTCCTTAAGGAAAAAATGGCCTCATCCTTCAATGGATCACTTCTCTTTCTTGTGGGTTTTCTTGCTTTCATTTCATTTCCTGCTGAAGCTGCCATAAAGCTGTATCAGTTTGATGTGAGTGTATTTTAAGTCCTAGTAGTAATAATAATATCTTTAAACTTTTATGCATTTTTCTATTTGTTATGAATCATTTTCTCTTTGGGGATCAGATCATAGTGAAGAATGTGAGCAGACTTTGCCATGCTAAGCCAATTGTCACTGTTAATGGGAGGTTCCCTTGTCCAAGTATTTATGGCCAAGAAGGAATAAGAGTCATCATCAACGTTACAAACTATGCACAATATAACATCTCCATCCACCGGTTAAATCTCTTAAATCAATTGTTTGATGCCTCGTTATCTATATAGCAATTGTTAGAAGGTTATCATGGCGTCAATGCAGGCATGCATTGAAGCAGTTCCGAAATGGGTGGGCTGATGGGCCAGCCTACATAACCCAGTGCCTAATCCAAAGTGGCAACAGCTATACCTATGACTTCAACATTACAGGCCAGAGAGGAACATTGTGGTGGCATGCTCACATATTGTGGTTGCGAGTGACTGTTTATGGTGCAGTTGTGATCATGCCAAAGGATGGAGTTCCTTACCCATTCCCACAACCTCATGGAGAAACTGAGCTTGTCTTGTGTGAGTGCAGCTAATAATTATGGCCTAGTGAAGAATAGAAGTCTTTTTGTGCCCTTTTACAAATTGAGCCTATTGCAATTTTGGTTCTTGGCATTGTAGGGGAATGGTGGAATGTGGATGTTGAAGAGGTTGAGAAGCAAGGAAACATGCTTGGGTTGCCACCAAACATGTTAGATGCCCATACAATTAATTAGAAACCAGGGCCTCTCTTTCCATGCTCAGACAAGCGTAAGATTATATGGTTTAAGTTTCCATCTTAATGGCTTTGCTCATATAATTGGTTATCTAGCTTCATGTCTTCCTCTTCTTTTAACATACTTTGTGTAGGATGTGTTTCTTTAGTTGTTCCTAGAAATGTTTAAAGAGCTTGAGTAAGATAAGATCCACCCATTGTATTCAAGCAATTGTTACAAGGACGTATAATTTTCCCGATGAATCAAATTCTATGACAAGAATTTAACATCATACTATTCTTCTTTTGTTTCAGATGCATTTGCAATGGAAGTTGAATGGGGTAAGACCTACCTCCTACGAATAGTCAATGCTGCCCTCAATGATGAGCTCTTCTTTGCATTTGCTGGTCACAACATGACTGGTCGAGATTGATGCAGTCTACTGCAAGCCTTTCATCACCAATGGCCATATTGATTGCACCTGGTCAAACCACAAACGTTCTTGTTAAGGTTGACAAAGCCCCTGGTAGATTCTTCATGGCTGCCAGACCCTTCATGGATGCTTCAATTACTGTAGATAACAAAACTGCAACAGCTATTACAATACAAAGGCGTTCCAACCACTGTGATCCCAGTTCTTCCTCAATTACCTGCACCAAATGACACTAAATTTGTCAATGACTTCCTTGACAAGCTCAAGAGTCTAAATTCTCCATAATTTCCTGCAAAGGTGCCTCTTAACATCGACAGGCATCTCTTCTATACAGCCAGTCTGGGGATTGACCCATGCCCAACTTGCTTGAATGGCACCCGACTCACTGCATCCCTAAACAACATCACCTTTGTGATGCCTAAAGTTAGGTCTTCTTCAAGCACATTACTTCAACATCAAGGGGGTGTTCGGGCTAGACTTTCCTGGCAAGCCTGTGACCGCATTCAATTACACTAGTGCACCCCTCATGGCAAACCTTGGTGTTAGGATTTTTTGTGCATGCTTAAGAGCGCAGCGGAAGCGCATAAATTTCTTAATGAGATCTATTTACATGAAATCCTTAATAGCCAAGATCTTCTTAATGGTAATAATCAAATGAATAAATAGTAAATGTAGGATAAGAAAAGTACCTGAACGCTAAATCCAATATGTTGGAATATCCACAAAGTGCCCAAGTATTCATCCTTTAACATTAATCTACACAGGAATTGGGTTCAAGGCTCTAGCTCCTTCAAAACTTTCATTCTTAATGCTTAATCTTTCCAAAGGATTTGATTGGCTTGCTTTCTTTTCCTTCTAATTTTCTTTCTCTTACAAAAAAACCCTTTAAAGCCTCTTGTACTAAAGAAGACCTTCTTATCATGGTTTAGGTCTTATCCTGAAGAAGACATCCTTATCTTGATTTAGGACAAGATAGTCTTTTATCCTGAAGAAGACCTTCTTGTCTTGGTTTAAGACAAAACATATAAGAGAAATAAAATAAGAAAGAGAGGGAATTGGTTTCTCTTCGAATGGATTCTTGTATATTTATGAACCCTGGACGCACGCCTATTTATAAGAGGCGGAGGGATGCATCACCAAGGGATGAATCCTATCCACACGCCCTATCATGATGAGGCGTGTCCCAAGGGTAGCGCCTCATCATGATAAGGCGCTATGGGAGGGGCGTATCTCAAAGAGAGATATCCGCTCAAAAAATTATCCGATATGCTTTATTCATGTACGTCCTTCTCACGCTGATAACCCCACCCCACACTTATTTCATAATAATAATCCAATGGTCCAGATTAAGGCGCCATCTAATGGTCCGAAAGCAAGACGCCATCACTAATGGTCCAGATTCAGATGCCAACAATGGTCCAGATTCAGATGCCAACAATGGTCCAGATTCAGGCAATAATCAATGGTCCAGGTCCTTCATCTAGAAAGCCATCCAATGGTACAGATCGAGCCGCTGACCAATGGTCCGGATCCATTATTCAAAGAGCCATCCAATAGTCCAAGTAAAGCCAATTGGATTCTAACTCTTGACCAACCCATATTAGATAATGATCTAATCATATTAGATTAACCTAATACAAGAATCAGATTCGAATTCAATTCGAATCAGAAGCTAGGGTTTGTAAGCGTGCTAGCATGTTTATCCTACAAACATGATCTAATCCAATTAGACCCTTGATCAGTTCCTTTTGTGTGTTACCCATTGGGTTCCATATCTAGCCAGCAGTAGGTGTGGGTGCAAGTTGACCTATCATGATTAGAACATTTCTAATCCTTATAGGTCCAATTAGTGCGATCCCGAACTTGATAATTAGAACCATTTCTAATTATTGATCAAATTAAACTCTTTAATTCAATTAAACCTATAAGACAAGATTGACGTATAGCAACGTATCATGTCTATCCGGAAGATATGGAATTTGGTGGATATACCAAACATACCCTTTAGTGGCAAATTACCATGCAATTCAATTTTTCAATCATACTGCATTCTGAATAAGTATATGAGTATGGATTAATGTCAAACTCAATTACTTATTCATGCCTATTTTAATCTTCTAATGATAATTCAATTAATAAAATATTAGAAACTCTTTCTAATTTTTTATTCTGCTTTGATCGAAAACTTTCTGAATTATCATAAGATTAGAGCAAATAGGATATGGTTTTCTCTTACTAGAAGTGATTGATTCCTTATTGATCTACTCATAATCTTCATACACAATCCACCATATCCAAAATACCTCGTACATAACTTAATGTTGTGAATGAGTGTAAACCAAAACATGGATTCATGTGCATAAGATACTATGGTGATCTCAGGTTTAAAGATCACTTGCTCAACTCTCACTTAGAGAATCATCTTTTGACAAATGAGTAAGCATCCATAAGATGTTCTCTTGGTAGGTCAATTCAGTGAACTCATTTCTCTAATGAGCACCCACATGTTTGTATTAGTGTCTCACATAAGTGATTGTGAGATCAGTCACCCTTTACATCGAGCATACATAAGATGTGCCAGTCTTTCCGATAACATTAATCCCCGACTCAATGTACCAATGATTGGGAATGTTTTAGATTAGGATTTTAGGGTTTTAGGTCTCATTGGCATAATCTCATCATAGCTCTAAAATCATTGCCCTAAATTATGGGTTCATTATACTTATAAGAAACAGCAAATGATGAAACATAATATCTTTTATTTATAACCAAAATGTCATGTATATGATTTGAAAGAACAAAAGAAACCCTATCGCAATACAGATTGCGATTAGCTTTTAGAATACAACTCTTTTACTTGGCACATCCTTAGGTACTCAGCTTAGCAGGATTGCTTATAATTCAACAGTTGAATTGGTGTTGCAAGATACAAATCTTTTCGCAGCTGAGTCCCCTCCTTTCCACCTTCATGGTACAGCTTCTTTGTTGTGGGGAGGGGGATTGGAAGGGATTGGAAGGGATTGGAAACTTCAGACCCAGTGAAAGACCCGGCAAAGAGTTAACTTGTTTGATCCACCGGCAAGGAAGACTGTTGGTGTTCCAACTGTTCCAACAGGAGGTTGGACTGCAATTCGATTTCAGGCTCATAATCCAGGTGAGAATGATCCTGGAGTTATGTGGGTACAGACATAAACAGGCACTTGGATGCATGTATCTTTTGCTTGATTGCCTTTCTTTGTTAGTTCTAATTATCTTTTAAGCTTAGGTCAGTTCCATCTTAACCTCTTTTCACTATGGACTTGAATAATTTCAGGTGTTTGGTTCATGCACTGTCATCTAGAACTCCACACCGGTTGGGGGCTTAAGATGGCTTTTGATGTGGAGAATGGAAACGGGCTAGAAGAATCAATCTTGCCTCCTCCAAATGATCTCCCCCCTTGCTAATTGGCAGGAGGATCTGGTCTTTCCTTGCAGATTTATGTTGTCCTGCAAAGTGGCAGGAAGGTTTGTGGATTATGAGATTTCAGTGCAGTCTCTTATTGTCCATTTGAGATACTGCTTCGAGGCTCATTTGTAGAGGTCTTTTGTGTGAATAAGATGGTCTCCAAAGAATCGCGGGTTGCTTGTGCGAACGGTTTTGTTTCATCTGTTGTTTTGTCCTTAACTGACAGGCGATTCATAATAAATTTTTGGGACAGTTTAGCATGCTGCATGTAAATGTAAATATTCATAGATCATGACAACAAGCAAGTTCATGGAGGATGTTATGTTATTATTGGGTTACTTATCTTTTACTCAACTAAAAGATTAACCCTGGAAAAAATCATTACAAATCATAGATTGAACAAACAAATAAGTGATGGTTTCATCACCAAAATTTTCAGTCTTGTATGTTTAGGAAATTGTTATGATGTAAAGTCTCAAGTGAAATCCAGGTTTATAAATAATGTTGCAGCCATGTTATATGTTGTCATTACTCAATTAATCCTCAACATTTTATTAAGCTTGTTAAAACCAGTTCTGCCCCCACAATAAAGAATAAAGTCTTTCAAAGATTTGTGGTGCTTTTGTCGTCCTAGTCGATAAATATTTCTTCATGCATGTCTCTAGCTAGCATGTGCATTTATCCCCCTAAATGGCAGAGGGAATATTTTTTTTATGTAATCTGAGAGTGGTTGCGGGGGCATAGCGTCCATGCACGATCAATTCTTCGTTCATTCTCGCCTTAGTCACAAAAGGGGGCATATTCTAGGATAAACCTCCTAGCAAACCAAATGTGTCGGTATCCAGTTAAATAGTTATTCTAACGATCTTCGCTGGTCACAAAAGGGGGCATATTCTAGGATAAACCTCCTATCCAAACAAATTTGTCGGTATCCCGTTAAATGGTGATTCTAACGATCTTCGGTATACGCCACACCCGCGAATAAATTTAACCAGAATAGTCACATAAACGGCCTTCTCTCCTCGACGCTTGAGACGGTCTTCAAATCATACGTGAAATGATGATGCGAACCCAATTATCTTGAACAAAATAAAGGTTATTAAAAATAATAAACAAGTGATTGTGAGATATATATATATATATATATATATATATATATATGATTTAAATATAATAAAAAGTAAAAATCGTGATTAGAGACAGTACAGCTTATCGACACCGAGTAGGTAACAGACTTAAATAGGGAAGTGCGCGCACGATTATCTGGACTGCAACAAATGGCGACGAGAATTTCCATGCCCTTGTCTTCCTTTCCAGCTCTAAATCCGTCCAATCCCAATTCTCGGCGTCGTCGCAGGTAATCAAGTCACATCGAATTCGAAAACCTTTTTGTTTGCTTCTTCTGATCCTGGATTTCTGTTGAATTCTTAGTGGACTTGGATTTCTTTCTTTGATTCTTTTGCTCCAGACCTTTTAGAACCACCATGGCGAGCTTGGATCAGAGAACATATTCTCCAGGGGTCCAGATTTCGGAAGGAAACGGCGGGCTTCCCAAGGTCTCTTTAAGCTCCCATCAGGGCAGGTCAATCGAGTTTCTGTTCTTCGTGTTCTGTTGTTGATATTGTTCAGATGATGTCTTTATTTCTTGGTTCTATTACTTTGTTTACCGATTTGCCTATTTTGTAGAAAACCAAGGGGAACCAGGATATCGCAGAATTGTTAATGTGAAGCTATACGGTGCTGTTTGTCTTTTATTAGATGCCCTTTTTTTGAGTGGCGGGTGTTCTTGATATCCTGGTTTGACTTTGGAATCCCTTTAGTCTAAGGAAAAAATATAAATGGTTGGATAAAAGTGAAATTAAAAAAAAAAAAACTAGAATTTTGTTTAGATGTAATTTGGTAAAGTTTAGGTGTATTGACTGTATTTGAGGAGTCCTACAAGGTTCACCATTAGAAATTAAGTGACGGATGATTGATTGGGATGGTGAGGATTATGGCCTGTGAAATGAACTAGTGGGTGGAGGAGATGGATTTGGTTATACGAAAATGAAACAATTGAAAACTTCATAATACTTTTGCACACCAGTGCTTTTTCCTACTCTTCTATGCACTAATGTTGATTGGGCTCTTTTATATGTGCAGTGAGGCAGAGATTTATCTCTTTGGAGCCTGTGTCACATCTTGGAAGGTTTCAAATGGAAAGGACCTCCTCTTTGTTCGTCCAGATGCAGTATTCAATGGGAAGAAACCTATCAGGTTGCAGTATTCTTTTATTGTAGCTTCAGTTATGCTTTTTTCTTTTTATTTGATTATACTTTTAGTCCCTACCTTCTGTTTCTTTCTTCATAAGTAGTGTACTTAAGTTTCATGATTCAACTTTTCCATTCACAACATAGGCCCTTGGCACATGTTGTTGTTGAAAGCTCTTAGGTTTTAACTATTTCTTAATGTCTTTCTTTAATTGAAATCGCAATCACAAGCCTTGTTTCAACTATTTGGTATCAGTTTTATGGATCCTCATTTGCCAAGTATTCTTATCTAAGGCTATCTTTGATGTTATTCCAAGTTTCTCCATATATTTCCTCACAATATCCATCCATGTCAATTTAGGTCCTCTTCGTCATTTTATAATGTTCAATATAAATATTTTCATGTAGCAAACCATATGCTTTCACAATTTCTTCACAACTCTATTCAATTTTATTTTGTTTGTACCCACTTGAGTAAAGCATGATTGGTTGATTTCTGTTTGGGACCAGTGGAGGAATCCCACATTGTTTCCCACAATTTTATTTTGTTTGTACCCACTTGAGTAAAGCATGATCGGTTGATTTCTGTTTGGAACCAGTGGAGGAATCCCACATTGTTTCCCACAATTTGGACCTGGTCCTATGCAGCAGGTACAGTTCAGATTTCTAAATTTTATGTTAATTTTTCATAATCTGACTTCAATCTACATGTATTAAAAATATTTGTGTTTATTTTTTTTATTTCAATCATGTTAGTAATATATTGAAAATACATAATTGGCACAAGTAGAAGCATTGGAAGGTTTGGAAGAGAATGATTATATATGGAATTCAAAAATGTTAGTTGGGGTTAGGTTCTATAGGTTTTATGATTTTATGCATACTTTATAATTATTCGGGGTTACATTCTAAAACATCTATGAAATTTCTATGTGATTTAGTCATATTACAATCTCTGATTTTTTTATTTTTTTTATTTTTTGTCGTGGAGGAAGGAGGGGGTGGTCTTGCAGAAATTGATCTTACTTTACCACTTTCTAGAGGTAATTGAGAAGAATATCATTAGCAACTGGCTGGCCCCTTATATCACATCATATTGCTATAATTCTTTTATAATAACATTAATCACACATATAAGCATTAGTTAACATAAAAAATCCCAAGAAATATAAGCGATATTTAAGCCTCATTAGGTAATTTGCTTGTTAACAAGCTTAACATGTATCATGAAATGAATGTTTAGTTTTGTTTGGTAACTAACATCAAAGAGTGTATCGTTAAAGAACCAGATGATCTGTTGTCTATATTCATGGCTTAAGCTATCGATGCTAGTTGTTCCTTCTTTTGTCAAAACAACTCATCATGTTGATGGTCCATCACATTGAGAGTCTCCCCAGGTGACTTGTCAGCAGATATTTCCAATGTAATGTGCCTACAAGATTACCCACAACCAGGCCTTGGCTTTGCTCTTCATTGCTAAGCTATGGTTTCATAAATGAAATATTTTACGTATGCCTATAATACTAGTTGAACTGTAGGACCAAAATCTGATATACCCAATATGTGCAAACTTAGCTGCAGGTATCAATCTTATTAACATTCATGGCTTCATTTGTGACTTGCATAAGCTTGTAATGAGGTCAACTGTACCATAACCTAGATAACAGTGCCTAAATGGACTCTTAGCCATAGCTATGAAAATATAACTATAACCAAGAAACCTAATCCCAAGAGTTTTGAGTAGATCCTACTAATCCTTAATCCCAATTGTTTCTGTTCAAGGTTACATCTATATGCTTCAAGGATCTGTCTCACACCTGCTTAGGACTCAAAGGGGCCCTCCAAGTCTTTCACGCCCTTCTAATACCAAGAAAAATAACCACAATACTCATGATTCCTTTTTTTGTTCTTTTCTCCTTCATTCCCTCCCTTTCTTTTGTCAAAATAGGTAAGCTCTTGCTTGATTGTATTATGAAGTTTATGCTAACTGTTGTCCCATTTACTCTATGATTCTGTATGTGCTATTCACCATTAGTGAGAGAAAAAGGGGCATCAAATGCATGTGTGTTGTATAAGCACTCATGTGCCTGTAGTGGTGACTCTTATTAGAGCACTTTTTTGTATTCCATTATTATCATTTGGCTTCATCATCCCACCACATTGCTGCTCTATACATTTTGGTCTATTACCTTCATGAATAAATGTTCGTGGTTTTACCAGTTTTCTCATGAAGTCAGTTTCTCTCAAGTTGGAAGGTAAAGTTAGCTGAATTAGCCCCTCTGAGAAAAGAAAGAAAAATACTAAACCTCAAGGGTAGATTATTTTTCAGCACTTGACCAAGAATAATTATGAAAGCAATTTTTGACATCAGAGTCCTCCATCATCATCATCATCATCATCCAATTCTAAGCTACATGTTTACTGTTTAACTACACTTGGTTGTTAACGTTTTATACATCATGCCACGGTCTGGGTTGTCTTCACACTATTAGATGTTTTATTTTTTGGTAAACCAAAGTTAATTTGTCCTTCTATGGCTGATTGTAGCAATAATTGAAAGATCAATAAAGAAGGGTCTTGAGTTCAGGTCATCCAATGCTGGTTCACTGCTGACAATTTGTCTTGCATAATAGTTTAAATGGTGATAGTAGAAACGTATCTTTTCTCTAAACAAATCAACTTTATCTCAGTTTCTTTTCCTCATCTGTTGATTGAAAGTGTATACTCTTGTTGGACAGCATGGATTTGCAAGGAACATGAATTGGTCTATTGCTGAGACTGAAAATGTTGAAGGGGATCCGACTGTAACTTTGGAACTCAAAGATGACCCATACAGTCGCTCAATGTGGGATTTCAGTTTTCAGGCTTTATACAAGGTTAAATTAATCTTATGTTTCAACTTTTGCCATTCACTGCTGTTTTATACAAAGTATGGTTTTATATTTCATCACTCTTAAATTCAGAAATCTATGTAACTTTTATAACATAGTTCTCTCTACCATAGGTATTTATGATTTGTAATACAAGTCTTCTTTTTTCCCCACATAGTTTTGTTAATAATTATTCGAAATTTCAAACACATTATCACATTAGTGATGTTGCTAGTATCATATAGGTGCATCATGTCTACCAATCCAAATATTTAGAGGGGATAGCACCAAGATTTAACACTAGGCATATAAATGGAAAGATGTCTCTATGCATGCCAAGATTCTAAATCCCATTTTAAGAAGAAATGAGAGGGGGAGGGGGGATCCCAATTTCTCCTTAAAATGGGATGCCGCACTGCCCCACCTTATCCTAGTGGTCATGTTGATCAAGCATCTTGATAGGTACCTTCTATTTTTCTTCTCTTCTTTCCTTTATTTCTTTTTTACTTTGTTTATTTTTTTTCTTTCCTTCCTTCCTTCTTTTCTTTATTTCTTTCCTTTTTCTTCTTTTTTATTTTCCTTTTTCTTTCCTTCCTTTTTGTTTACCCTTCTTTTCTTTCTTCTTTCCTTTATTTCTTTTTCTTATCCCTTTCTTTCTTTTTCTTCTTCTTTCCCTCTTTAATTTTCTTTCCCTATTTGGATAGGTTTCAAAGTATTGCCCCATCTCAATCCTGTTTTCCATAGAAATGGGACAGGACGAATGGGATGCTCTCTGTTTTATTGGGACTCAAAACCTTGATATACCAAATTAGCTTAAAATGACTAATTTTGCCAAAAATTGCCTTCTTGCTTATGTGTATCATCATGGACAAACTTAGTATCATATATGCATATTTCTTATACTTGTTCATTTATTCAATATATGCATGTGCAAGAATAAAAGGAAAGGTGCGGGCTGTATTTTCAAAAGCTGTTTGGCAAGAGCTCTACTAAGGAAATAAAGAACCACATTTATGGGCTTCACGGAAATCAGTATCCAGTATTGATGCAGAAAGGTGGACGCTAGGGACAAACTGAATATCAATAAAGTAACTAGAATATTTTATTAGCTAGCTTAAGCATCAAGATTTTAAAGGTAAGTGTCATATGATGGAAAACATGGGCAATGAGGGAACACAAGGACACGATGTTTTTTGGAATGCAAGAACATTTTAAAAGAAAAGGTGTGGTGAAAATAGTAAGTATGAATATGAGGCAAAGCTTGGCTTAGGATTAATGGAGGTTATGATCATGGTGAATTGATTCAGATGTTATAGATGTGCAATGATTATAAGTGGTCGGAAGGGGCTTGGATTTGTTGGGAACGATGGGAGAGTGTAGGATGGACCTTAAACCTGCATGGAAGTTATGACAAAAGATTTGACATATATTGGTTTAACTAAACATTTACTCCAAATATTTTTAAAGATGAGATAAGGGAGGAGGGAAATCTTCCTTACTTGTCCTCAGTGCAATCCTCCCCAGCCACCGGTGGATTTCTAGCTTTATAATATGTCAATTCTATAGCTAAGTATCATTATTCTAAACATCATGAATCAACATTAATTGACAACTTATAGGCCAGATATTGAAAATTTTATAACAATGGAAGTTGAGGGAAATTTGAAACTATGATGTGGGTAAGGAGAGTTGTTGAGAGGGTGGGTTTTTGGAATCTGAGATGATCTATTGGTCAGGAGGGTGTCTTATTATTGTCCATATGAAGTGGTTACTGAGTTCTCCTTAATTTCTGATGTATTTCATTAATCTTTTCCCTAGTTGTGCATAGTTTGTAGGAGGAATGATGCTTATTCATGATTCAAGGCTTCACACCGATCATCATGACAATCATTTTACGAGTGTCAACCCATGTTTTTGCCATGTCAGGTGACCAGAAGCTTGAAAATATAAAATGAAGTACCAGTTAGCTTTTAATGGCTGTTAGTAGCTTGAAATTAGTTATCTGAAGTGGATGTGTTAAGCCTTATAAAAATTATTCCCCATTTCCTAATAGTTTGAGTTTTCTGGATCAAGTGATAAGAAAACATGAAATCAGAGATAAGGTTTCTTGAGGTTATAGGTTCTAATCCCCTCCAAGTTAGTTATATATTTAATTTGTTTGGTAAAAAAAATTATAATTTCTTTCAGTGTCTATCCCTCCATGTGCACGTGGTCAATTAAAAGGATGATTATTGGAATGGTGGGCAAACTTATTTCAAATATTGTTGCAGTCTATGTTGAGAACAAAAAGGCAATAATTTTATAACTTTATGAGTTCTAAAGTGAATATTCCAATTAGATTCAACCTGTCTACATGATAATTTTCCTTGGCTTCATAGAATGCTGTAGATTTATTTCTGTAATCACTCGTGGAATTTTTTTTAAGTATAAGAATAGTAATATGATTTTGTTAAGATCCAACCTTGTGTCATTTTGTGATCTGTTACTTACTTTGGAATGTCGGTTTCTTCAATCTTTATTCCGTGATGGCTTACAATCCCATCTCAGTGTTGAATGATTTTTACTTCCTACATTAACTTCTAAATGGTTAGAAATGTATCCTGTGAGAATTTTTCCACTTCTGCAGACTGTATTTGGAGTTTCCTTCATCATATTACTTTCCCATGCTATCAGTGATCTCTTATTGTTGACAATATCCAAAACTGTTATGTAGGTCTCACTACACTCTAAGAGTCTCTCAACAGTGTTGACTATCACCAATACAGACAAGAAGCCCTTCTCTTTCAGCACTGCATTGCATACTTACTTCCGTGTAAGAACAAACTGCCTTCAAATCATGTTAATTTGTGATTTTTTGAGTAATTAACTCAGAAGTTCTAATAATTCAGTCTACTCATAATAAGCACTTCTACACATTGTGCAGGCTTCTGCAACAGGAGCATCAGTGAAAGGTCTAAAAGGCTGCAAGACTCTGAACAAATATCCAGACCCTGCTAATCCTTTGGAGGGCAAGGAGGAGAGGTATGTACCAGTCCCTTCCCAACTGATGTCCCTAATACTAGCTAAAATCAAGAACTCAAACATAACAAATTCGGCAGGAGTCATATCATATAAGCATGCTCGTTTTTCTGGAACTGCTCACTTCAGGGCTTCCTTATCATTTTTTTTTTAAAAAAAAAAGTTATAGCCAAATTTGTGAGTGTGGATGCTTGTTTACTTGTATTTATCTGTATATGAACGCATACATGTGCGTGGTATCTAGGGGCATGTTTGTATTTCATGCATATGATTGTAGTCGCTGTGCTTGTACATGTATAAAAGAATGCATTTGTTTGCGTATGTACATAAGAATATAATTTTTAATGTTTATATGTGTGCGCATGTGTGTGGGCGTGCCAGGGTAAGGGCATGGAGGAAGTTGCTGGCTTTCAGTTCTAACCATTTTTGTTGCAATCCAGGGAATTGATCACGTTTCCTGGATTTGTTGATTGCATCTACCTTGATGCACCTAAAGAGCTTCAACTTGACAATGGGTTGGGTGATGTGATTGCCATCCAAAACACAAAGTATGCAGATATCATTTCGTTTGTCATCCTTTTAGACTCATCTAAGCTTGCTAATAATTGTTTCGTGAACCCCTTAATGCCCATGCAGCTGGTCAGATGCTGTTCTATGGAATCCACACTTGCAGATGGAATCCTGCTATAGAGATTTTGTATGCGTTGAAAATGCAAAGGTGCTTACATGATATTTTCTTATATTTGCGAACTATCCCAAGGAATTGTCTGGCAATCTAACGTTGGTTGTTCTTCATGTCAGATACAGAAGATCGAACTAGAACCTGAGCAATCATGGGTTGCAGAGCAGCAAATTGCCATTAGTTGAAGTCAGGCTTAAGTTCTCTGAATTTGAAGGAAATTGAGTGCAAAAGAAGTTCAAGATTTTTCAAAGAATCCAAAAAAAATCGATGAGGAGAATGTTGGTTCCTTTAGCTATCCAGATGGTGTGATTCTTGTTTTTCTCCCTTTTTCTCCTTAAACTTAATGGTTGTTGTACACAAAAATTTTAATGCAAAGAATCCTGCGTCTGCTTGAATGCAAAGAAGCCTGTAGCAAAAGTGATTCTTCTATTCACCTGCCATTACTTTGTCGCTTTCATACTTTGTACCGCACTTAATGAGTAATATTTAGAGACATGGGTTATATCATATGAGTTGAACATTTTGTGTCCTTATAAACGAAATAGCATAACACAAGTAATCGTTTCAGTTTAAATGCTAGGGATAGCTTTCTAGTCATCCAACTTACTAGAGACTGGAGTTACCGAGATAGATCTAGGATTCTGAATGGAAGATATCTCGCATTGCTTATGTAAAATGACGTACATCAGATTGGACCCAGGAGAAATATCAAATGGTGTTATCTGTACATTGTGACACATTTACGTCCATCATTTGTACGTACAGGAACACGTTAAATAAATAAATAAATAAAAAAAAAACAATCTAGATGTTGCAAATGCGAGTGGCCAGGGTGCTCCTCTCCATGGGGATCTAGGACTTGTCTTCTCTGGAGTGTTCTAGTGGAAGGGCTTCGAGTTTGCCTGAGCCTAGATTATTAACTCAGGTCTGTAACTTAGCACTAGTTTTTGCTAGGTTTACCAATAGTCCATACAAGAACATTGTCCATTTATAAAAACATGAAACCGAGTCCTATCACGCATGATTATTTTACGACTGTAAACCTTACTGATGAGCTTGGTCACGATGTGGCAATCCGAGCACACCCTAAGATTCTTGACAATTCGAATGGTTGTTCCTGGTTCAGTACTGATGAATCCAAATGCAATAGCCAGTTTCTCACTATGGCAATGTATTGCTGTTTCTTTCTCTTCCTCCTCCAAATCCAGCAGCAAGTTTTCAGTCAGCGGTGCATATCCTTCCTTCTTTAATCTTCTCAAAATATTGTTCCACTCGAGATAAATTTCTTCCGTCTGTGGGTGTGTCCGGTCTCCCGCAACGAATTCATTGACAGTTCCACTCAGACTAATAGAACTGCATCCAGGAAGCTTTGCAACCCCCCTTTCTTTCATCATATTTCTCACCATCACTGCATCACCCCAGCAGCCCTCTGCTGCGAGAATGCTGGCCAACTGCACGTATCTCCCACTTTGCTTAGGTTCTAAATCTATCAACATCTTGCCAACACGCCTTCCCAGGTCAAAGTTTCCGTGAGCTCGACAGGCATCGAGCAGTGCTCCCCAGACTGCGGCATTTGGCCTTACGGGCATCGCTTTGATCATATCTTCTGCTTCCTTCAGCAGCCCAGCCCGACCTAAAAGATCAACCATGCAACCATAATGCTCAATTGATGGGCTCATCTTGTACTCCTTTTCTATTCTCTCGAAAATCGATTTCCCTTCCTCAACCATTCCTGCATGACTGCATGCGTTCAGAACACCAGTGAAGGTGATGTTATTTGGCTTGACTCCTGCTCTCTCCATGTCAGTAAACAGACCGAGAGCTTCTCTTCCTCGCCCGTGCACTGCATAACCAGTGATCATTGCAGTCCACAAGCAAACGTTTCTCTCTTTTGTGTCCTTGAAAACAGCCAGAGCTTCATCAAGTTCACCACACTTAGCATACATGTCCACAAGAACACATCCCAGCACTGGATCTAATCGAATTCGCTTCTTCTTTATGTAGGTGTGGATCCATCTCCCTTGATCCAGAGAACCAAGATGAGCACATGCTGTGATTACACTGGCAAGGGCAATTGCATCGGGTTCTATCTCCCTTACCTGCATTTCTAGATAAAGTTCCAAGGCTTCCTTAAAGAGGCAGCTCTCGACGTATCCAGTGATCATAGATGTCCATGAGATGATGTTCTTATTCTCCATCTGATCAAACAATTCACGTGCCATCTCAATGTTGCCATTTTTCACATATCCATAGATCATCGAGTTCCATGAGACGATGTCTCTGCATGGGATCGAACCAAACAGTCGGCTGGCTGAAAGAGTGCTGCCAGACTTAGCATAGGCATGGAGAAGAGAATTGATGGTGTAAACCTCTGAAGCGAAGCCAGTCTTAATGATGTGGCAGTGGATCTGTTGGGTTTCCTCTGTGGCTGATGGTAACTTAGCACAAGCCTTGAGCAAGAAAGGAAAGGTGTAGGAATTGTGTGGAACTGCATTAGATAGCATTTGGCAGTATAGGAGAATAGCTTCTTCTGGATTGCTGCCGTTGGAGAGGGCTCTGATCATAGTGTTCCACATGAAGGTATTAGGATTCTGAATTCTTTCAAAAACCATCGAAGCATAGGGCAGGCTGCCACCATTGGAGGCTGCACAGAGGGCAGCTAATAGCCTGCTAGCTGGAATGGTATCTAGAGTGAGGCCAGTTTTGATCATTCGGGCATGAACTTGCTTTACTTCTTCCATGTCTGAACATTTGTCCAGCAAAGAGATGCATTCTGTCTCTGGCTTCAAGGGGATATGGCTTGCAGGGGAGAGCAGCAGGGCTGACATTGGCTTTTGCCAACAGAAATGCAGCAGCTTTTGAAAATGGAGTGCAGAATTTTAAGAAATGCTGCCCATTCACAATATTGTGGAAGATAAAGATATTTTTAGTTGTGAGGTGTTCTTGTGGACTGTTTGGATAAGGTGGCTTTGCTTTCAATTTGAGAGGTCATCCATGCAGTTCATATCAGGACACTCCATGGTCCCACCATGCTTTTGCTTTGTTATGATATTTTTTACCAAGCTTGAGCACTGAACTCTGAGAGGACCCATCCTCACAATCATATGCTTTCAAACTGGCCTCAGTTTTGCGTTATCATTTCAGAGATTGAGCTCTGCTAATAAAGGGCTCTGATCAACTAGCAAGTTTTGGCACCAAGAAAGTAGTCACATCAGACACCAACCACTTGGGTGATACGCAGCAAGGCAACCAAAGGAGACTAGAACTAGAGATTGAGCTCTGCTACCAAGTCCTTATAACCCATTAGCTCCAAATACTAGCATAAAAAAACCAAAAAAGAAGACTAGAACTTCCTCAAACATACTACCTCATGGATCAACTCTTGTGGCCACATTAAAAGGTGACCGCTAGGCCACTACCATTCTGTTATATTTTTACGTTTTCTACTGCAATCATCAGTTTTCCCAGCGGATGGTGGTTTATGTGGCATTCTGAAAATTACCGCCAATAAAGCAATGTACAATACTTTGAGAACAGTGTAAAGACCCAGCTTTATGAACTGAAAATGAAAGAAGACTGAAGGGTAATTCTCCCATTGTGCAAACTAAAAATTAAAACAAGGAAACAAAAATTTACAATCAAAGCTATGGTCATAGTAACAAGAATGACAAATGATGAGATAAAGAGACAATGTTCCCGAAAAACCGCTAGCTTAATCCATGTGCTCGTTTGGCTGAGTCAAGTGTGTTGGAAAGAAGCATGGCAATCGTCACGGGTCCAACTCCACCAGGAACTGGGGTAATAGCTGAGACCACCTGCAATGCTTCTGCATAGCAAACATCTCCTGAAAGGTGGTAACCATGCTCACTGCCAGTGTTCTGATGTTCATGATCCAAAAGGAAACACCATCAAACTAGATGTTGCAAATGATACAAACTTGCAAGATGAAAAATCTGTTTTCTGTTATTTATAACTATTCAGTGAGTTTTTGATATATGTAACTCTCGGTCTGGATAATTGGACTTTTGTTGTTAGTAATAATTCAAAGGGAAGAGTATTTTGTGATCAGGGCCGACAAACAAAAAATTACTTCTGAGAAACAAGGAGAAGAAGAAAGCATTGGGGTAGCAAAGAGCAACAAAGAACACAGAAGAAGTTTGAGATGATGAAGGATTTGTCAGATTGCAAAGAAAAGGTATCAGCAGTCTCAACATGGTGTACCATAATGAAATAGTACATCATGTAGGACGAAACCACTTGTTGGTCAATTGATTATGCATGCCAGAAGCATTGCGCTACAGTTATAATCTATGTTATTCCAAGTCTTGATAACAAGCAAGCTTTACAGTTATAAGATCAGTGTCTAAAATTGCACTGACGTGACCCAAAAACAAATTTTACCTCGATAGGATTCGTCCCAACATCAATAACAATTGTGCCTTTCTTTAGCCAACTTCCACGTACCAGGTTGGCCACCCCTGCAGCTGAGATCACAATATCAGCCTCACGAGTGATATCTTCTGGATTTTTTGTGAAGGCATGAATAATGCTTACTGTAGCATGGTGCCTCTGCCAAGCAAACAAAATTAGATGTATAAAATGGAATAATAGATCCTATAAGCTTTGCATTTTTACCTGCAATAGCAAGGAAAGGGGCAACCCGACCACCTTGCTTCGCCCAATTACGGCCACCTTTTTTCCCATGAGTTCAACACCAGATCGGAGCAACAATTCCATACAAGCTTTTGCAGCACAGGGAATGAAAAGGGGTTCTCTGTCTCTCAAAGCAAGATTCCCCATATTCAGTGGATGGAAGCCATCAACATCTTTTTCCAGACTTACAGCATTCAAAATCTTCTCCTCATTCATATGCTGCTTCAAGAACAGGAGAAAAATCATCTAATTCAACAAATGAAATATCGCAACTTAACCTTCAAAACTTCAGTGAACTGTAGATACCAAAATCAAGGAAAATTCTAGAATCATCATAAAATTTATGTAAAATACAAAATTTGGAAAAAACAGTGACATAAGGGAAAACCAAACTATGGAAGCCTGAAAACTTCCAGCATGGTAAAAGAAATTACTTGTGGTAAAGGTAGCTGCACTAGGATACCATGAATAGATGGATCATCATTAAAGCTTGACACAGTATTCACTACTTCTTCCTCTGGACAATCATCAGGAAATTCTGCCATCAGAGATCTGATCCCAACTTCCTGACAAGCCTTTATTTTATAACGCACATAAGTTTGGGAGTCCCTTCTCTGACCGACCAAAACTACGGCTAGTCCAGGAACTTTGCAAATTGAATCCTTCATTCGGCATACTTCTTTAGCAATTTCTGACCTTATTTCTTTTGCAATAGATTTTCCATCAATAATTGTTGGGATCAATTCAAAATCCACTGTGCAAGTATTAATTTACACAAGCATCAGAAAAGACAAGTTAACAAGGATCCATAAGGGAACCTGAAAAAAAAAGAACTAAAGGAATTGATAGACAAGGAATTAATTGGTTTAACATGACCAACCATAGTTTTGGAAGACATATACACCAGTTCAGCAACACATGGGTCAGGAAACCAAAAGCTAAAGAGCAAATTTAGGATCCAGATCAGCCAAAAATATCAATTTTTGAAAAGCATATACGATGCCCAATTAGCATTTATTCAATTAAAAGGGGACAAAATCAGATCCAGCATAAGAATCAACATCCTTTGCAGATCAATGAAATGCATACGGTTATGTGCTATTATTGCCAGCTGAAAAATACACAAGATATCATGTATGCCACTGACTTGAGATTACACAAACTTTGGTCAGGTCAATCTAATGAAATTTTATACCCTTTCTTTCCAATAAAACAGAAGAAAATGTTGATGATTTGAACAGCTTCTTCTATGGCACAACTTCAAGCAAACAAGATTTTATATTGATCATTTCATCATCTGTCAGGATCAGATGGCCCATTAAAATATAGACTTTATTGTCCATTCGAAATGTGATGCATGTCCAATTTTTCATATGTGGAACAATTTCTGATTTAAATAATCTTGCAAACATTATAAATGATGTCAGCTAACAACTCTGCTGTCATTTTTATTTTTATGCTTATAAACCATATCTATTTACGAAAATATTTGTTTGCACAAGATGGCTGACCAAGAAGCTGAGATGATGAAAGGGTGAGTCATCCACACCATTTGAAAGTTCCCCATCAAAGTATTACTGGTTAAAGTGGTTCTATTATTGATGGGGGCCTCACCTGACCTAGAGCAATCCAATAGGCATTAAGAGATTTTCTAAAAGAACTAGAGTAATACTGCAGCTCTTTTAGCATATCTAAGAAAAATGAAGCATACATGCTACAAAGAATTTAAAAAAAAAAAAAAAAACTGCAAGTTATACAGACAACAATGTTGAAACAGTGCATGGACAGTTGCTTCGAGTGAAATTTTCCTACAACATCCTGCCAGTTGTTGATGGACTAACCCTCCCAGACAAACAGAGAACTAAGAAAAGAGAACTATGACAAGCCCTTCAGAAACAATCTGAATTATGCAATATCCAAATGCCTAATTAGTTAAGCCATGGTATGGTGTAAGGAATCTTTACGTGCAAAAATTGCTATAAAAAAGAAAGTCTTCCATAAAATCTCAAGCTTATTCCCAATAAACTGTTGAGTATATAGTGCCTCATCAAATCAAAGCGTGAAGTGTTTAACTGCAGGGGTAAAGCTGTCGAAAATAGGTCAGGTCCACAAAGTGAATCAACCATACGTTTGTCAGCCAGCCCAGGTTTGATGCAGCAGAAAAAAGATTTGTCATTTGTTTTGGGTCTTCACCCTATTTCACTTTTCAAGCTTAACTGAGGATCATTGATCATTGTTCTAGGATTACATGTTAGCCTTTCTTACGATTAGCTCGAAGAGGTCATGAATCAGGTTGGGCATAATAAACTTCAATTCTGAAAATGAATTAACACTGGAGTCAGAAAATACTTACCAAACTTTAATGTCAGATTACTGCTAGAACTCTTAAGAAATGACAAAGTTAGGGATGCTAGCAATTGCATTATATGAAGGTTATTTAGATGTGAGAATTTAAAGACAACAGTATGTTAACATTTCTTTAGTGTTATGTCCATAGGGACACCGTAAACACATAGGAATGGAACGTGATGGAAAAAATGCCACTCTTATTTTTTAAAGAAAAGCTCATTTCCTCAAATGCTTTCTTGACAGTGCAACTCTTATATTCTTACCAAACATTTTGGTTGCATCAAGAGGGACATATCTTTCAAGGTGTCTTCTGGCCAAGAATAACCCAAATTCCATAGAGCTGCTCAGCCTCCTTCAGCTATAAATACAAAATTCGATTTCAGCTTGTGAAATACACCAATCAGATAGGTATGTGACTTAAGAGTAACGTTCTGTCTCAAGATGAGCTAAGCTAAGTAACAATAGGAGAATCTGACACGCTCACATGCTGACAACCTTGCTCTATGGGATAAAACATAACCAAACACCACCATGAACTTGGATATTAAAAGCTTTTCAGGTTCATACCACTAATATAACTGTCAATAAGTGTTCCAAAATAGGAACTTCTAAGAAGTGGGAACAGAAGCAAGTTTCCTCAGAGATTCTAAAGCATGTGTGGCACCTTCTACTGAAGTTTCCTGCTACTAAGGGTGTGTTTGATTTTTGAAAACAATTCTATTTTCTATTTTTATTTCATAGAAATAGAAAATACTAGTGAAAATGCATTCAGTGAAAACAACTTCAAAATAATAAGAAGAAGAAAACAGTTTAATGATATTTTCACTGCTTTCCTTCAAAACAAAAAAGAGAAGAGAAAAAGCTAAAAAACTTGAAAACATGGAAGTAAATGGCATTATTTTAATTTTTTTCACCTATCCTTTTTAAGATGTCATTTATAATTTCATGTACTAAGCATATTTTCTAGAGATCATAGAGAAGAAAATGAAAATCATTCTCGGAAAATAAAAAAATGAAAATGAAAAACATTCTTGAAAACCAAACACTGCCTAAGTTACGATCTATTCTGAAATAATCATTTCTATCCTTTTAAAAGTTTGATGCAAGTAAATTTGGAATTTGAAATTAGAAATCATCAAGGAGAATGATGATTTTTAAATAAAAAGCAACATTAGGAATTTTATCTTCAAGGAATCTCCCTTCAAAAAAGTCATGCATAACTACGTCATGCTCTTGAAGCGCTCATATATAACTATATGCAATTTTTTTCAATCAAGAGAGGGCGCTAAAGATTCTTACAAGAAGGTTTCTTTTCACATGAGTTACTTAAAAACGAGAAAATAATCATGCCACGGCTATGATCCCAACAAAATGCTTATCAGCAAGGACAATCATACATAGCTAACTGATCATTAGAGCGTGAAGTCTAAGTGCCATCGAACACTTCTCCCAAGGAGCATGACGAAGAGACGTCTGATTTTATGCCGCAACCAGTCATCGCAAGGCTTGGAACCGGGAAAAAGGAGCCATTACCTGGGGTTTGAGACGGCGGAGGGGAAGGAGGGGTGGAGTTGGGAGGGCTCCAATTCCAAATGTTAGGGAGGTTCAGGCCCAGGATATAGCTGCTGTTCTTCCCCTTCTTTGGCGGGCTATCGTAGCGGTGGCGGTGGGGGAAGCTGGAGCCGAGAGACTTGAGCGCTAGAGAGGGCCGTGGCGTCGCGGCCAGCTCCCTGTGTATCCTGGATGCCAGGGCTCTCATTGCCGTCCCCGCGCCCAGGAAGCTCGCTACCGCATCGTGAAGGGAGAGGGCCTGGAGGTTTTACGCGTCCTTTTGGGCGTCCAGACGTTGGAGGGTGGTTTTAACGGCACCAGAAACGGTCTCATCCTCGTGCGGTCGGTGACACACGTTTGGGCTGGGCCGAACCGATTCTGCTCCGGCCGTCAGGTGCTTTGGAACGTGGATTTCATGGCACCGTAACTCCGCCTCCATTCAACCGCCGGAAAATAGATTGGATGGTATCACATCTCGCCTCTCGGATTCCATATCGAGAGATGACGTTTTACCCTCGGAACTTCTACTTTGATTGTAGACGAGGGGGCTCAGCACAAGCCGAAGGAGCCATGCGTTAATATATATATATATATTAACACCATATAATTTAAATATTATCAAATTATATTTTCTTAGTTTAAAATATTATATTTTAATTATTATATTTTTTAAATTCTATTAAATTATACCGATGTACTTTAGCATATTACATTTAACTAATATATATTTTAAATACTATTAAATTATATTCATATAATTTGAAATATCACACTTAGCTATTCATGTATTGTAAACCTATTTAAATTTTACTTAATGTTCGAATTTTCGTATAGGTGTAATTTGATAGTATTTAAATCACGGGATAGTTAAGTATAACATATCAAAATATAAGGACATGATTTGATAAGTCTTAAAATATATGATAATTAAGTGTAATATTTTAAATTAAATAAATTTAATTTGATGATGCTTAAATTATAGAATAGTAATTTTTATTTTATCAACAAAATTACGCATCCTAAATGTTTTTGAATAGGAGAGGATATTCTCTACATTTTTTTTTTATTATTTGATTAAGTACTGAGGGGCTTATTAAATTTGGAGACATTCGGTGTAATGCATATGACCCTTCCGAATATGATACATAAGAATGATGATGGTTTTGTAAAGTAGACCCTTAAGGTTCACTTGCTTCTCTCAATTTGAGTCAAAGTTTAGCATTTCTTCTAATTATATTATGCTTAATAAAGTCAATTAATTGATGCCTCTAACTTTAGATGACTCCAAATACAACTATGATGCTGGATTGTGTTGTATTTTTTCTTATTATTATTATTATTATATTTGTTGCTCTATTTCATTAAGAAACAAATTGAAGGGGTTTGGTGTTTAGTTTGCAAAATATTATACTCTCAAAATAATCATTCATTATCAATAATTTAGCATTATTAATCAAATCATTATCACATAATTGATTTATCTTAGTAATGTTAGCTTAGAATTTTTAGAAATATAAGATTATCATGTTTGATTTATAATAACTAAATACAATAATCAAACTTTGATATTCTTGAATTATATTTGTATTTTGTTATAATTTTTTTAAGTTTTTAATTGATTATATTTTCTTTCTAAAGCATGAAATATTCTAATAAAATAATTTCTAAAATAGTATATATTTAAATATTATAAAAATATATTATATATAAAAATATATCTTATAGTATTATTAAATATATTATTACATGATGCACATAATATATATTACACAGTAATATATATATTAATAGATAATATATAAATATTTATAATATATTTATATTTAGTAATATAAATTATTATATATTATATTATTTAAATATTAAATGATATTTATAATATAAAATATAAAAAATAAATATATTAATATTTAATTTAATATGAATATATATAATATATATTCACTATTCAATATAAATATATTATTTTGTATTCAAATATTATCAAGTATATATTTAATATATATATACACACACGTACACATACAAATACATGAAAGTTATTTGATAATTTGAGATATCAAAAATAAGTTATTATGATTATGATAACCTTATACTATAAACTTAGTTTAATTACCACCAACCAAATGCCTAAGCGTTACTTATTTATTTATTGTATCTCATTTTATTTTATCTTCTTTTGACGGACAAAGAGGTTTGGAGGATCCCAGGGGGAGAGGTGACGGTGGAATGTTGCGGAATTGATGAAATCACTGCCGTCCATCAAATAAACGCCCCTTCCGGCCTTTATAGGTCACGTGTGTTGCACGTGCCTGTTATTTGGTGCTCGCCCTAAACCCTAGTTCCTGGCACTCTTTCTTGGCTCCCTAAAACCAGCGAAACGGAGCGGAAGAGACGGAGTCGGGAAGATGGGGAAGGTTAAAGGAAAGCAGCGGCAGGACAAGTTCTATCACCTAGCCAAGGAGCAGGGCTACCGCTCCCGGGCCGCCTTCAAGCTCCTCCAGCTCGACGCCAAGTACCGCTTCCTCCCCTCGTCCCGTTCCATCCTCGATCTGTGCGCGGCCCCCGGCGGCTGGCTTCAGGTTGCCGTCCGCCACGCCCCCGTCGGCTCCTTCGTGATCGGCGTCGACCTCTTCCCCATCCGTCCCATCCGCGGAGCCCACTCCCTCGTCGAGGACATTACCACTCCACGATGTCGCGCCGCCATCAAGCGCCTTATGGACTCCAACGGATGTTCTGCTTTCGATGTCGTCCTCCACGACGGTTCTCCCAACGTCGGCGGTGCCTGGGCGCAGGAGGCCACCTCCCAGTCGGCCCTCGTCATCGATTCCCTTCGTCTGGCGACCAATTTCCTCGCCCCTAAGGGCACCTTCGTCACAAAGGTACTTCATTTTTATCTTTCTTTTTTTTTTTTGGTTCTTGAAACCGAGGTTTGCCCGACGATTTGATGTATGATTCTTCTATGATGTGCTTTTTTTTTTTTAAATGGGCTGATTTGCGTCCAGAATATTTCAGGAGGACTTGTAAAATATTGTGAAGTTTGGATCTTTTGCTGTTTTTCTCGTCTTAATTGTTTCTAAATATCCAAAAGATGTTTCTTTTCCTTTTTTTATTAAAAAAAATATTTAGGTGATTTCGTGTGAATTTAATATTTAACTCTAATTTTCTGAAAAAATGGGAGAAATTACTTGATTTTTGATTTCTTTGATTTTTAGATAAGCATTCTGGTGACTAATCATGGTAAAACTGAATCTTCTGACCAACTTTCTTTTGTTTCTTGATGTTTTTTATTCTTTCCTCACCAAAAGAATTGTCTATTATTTTTACTCAAATTCTCTTCTATGACAGGTTTTCAGGTCTCAGGACTATAGTGCCATCATCTACTGTCTCAAGAAGGTGCAAATATTTTATTCCCCATTTCCAGGCTATGATGTACTGAGTCTATCATCTCCTGTATACGTTGATAATAACATTTCTTAGTTATAATTTGGATGACAGCTTTTTGATAAAGTTGAGGTGACTAAACCTGTGGCTAGTCGATCTACGTCAGCAGAAATTTATGTTATTGGTTTAAGGTATAAGGCCCCTGCAAAGATTGATCCACGTCTTCTTGATGTGAAGCACCTGTTTCAAGGCGCTATTGAGCAACCTAAGGTACATAAATGCATGCATTCTGTTATAAATATTGTTATGATTTAGCTGTCTTCAAAAGCTATTTATCATTCTCCCTTGGTCTTTAATGATGTAGGTTGTAGATGTTCTTAGAGGAACAAAGCAAAAGAGAAATCGTGAAGGGTAAGCTCTGTTGTGGGTTTGCATCTTGCTTTGGACTAATGATATCATATTAAATAATTATGCCATAATTTTTGTTAGCAATCCATCTTTTGATTTTATTTCATTACAGTCTTTAAGATTACTGTAGTTTTAAGAAATGGATGGTGTTAAGGCAGTGCATTGTTGTCAATGTCAAAGTGATAAAAGTGGTACATGCCCATCCTTTTAACAAATCCACCATTTATTTTGTTGATCTCGTGCTTCATTGTCTTCTATATAGGTATGAGGAAGGAAATACTACATTGTGGAAGGTGGGTTTAGCTTCAGATTTTATATGGTCAGAGGAACCACTAGAGTTTCTTGGTTCAGTCAATGCATTATCATTTGATGATCCAGCTTGTTTATCTATCAAAGATCATGAATTGACTACAGATGAGGTAATATCACTCTTGCTTATTACTAGCCATTGCATGAATTGGTCAGTTTTGATGCTTTATTTTTTGTTTAACTGAATTCCTTCATTCATATATAACAATTCCAGGTTAAATCTTTATGTGAGGATTTGTATGTTCTAGATAAAAATAGCTTCAAGCATCTCTTGAAGTAAGTCCATACTCCACTTATCCACTTCTTATATACTCTTTTGAATGTATCTGGATTGTCTTGAAAATATGGGGTCTTATTATGGGCAGGAGCATAATGTCAAATCTGCAATTTAGAAATTTGATATATACAATTTGTGCGCATGTATTTGGGTTGCATGTCATGGTCTAGGTTGTCATCTTGACTGAATAATGGTGACAGTCTTGAAGGTTAATAGTTTGTGTTACTTCCAACAATCTGATAATGTATGTGTGCTATTGTTAGTCAAGATAATTGAGTTCTTGAGTTGAAAAGGAGCAAGGAATTCTGAGTAAGAATCAAGGATTGCTATATGTGTCATCTTTAGTCTTTCATCAAACTCATATTCAATTCAATAACTTTGTAAAGTGTGGGAATATGATATTACATGAGTTTTTTTAATGACATGTTTAATTATTTTAAAAAAAATAATTTCTAGGTCGAATTATGTATATGTGTGTGTGTGTATTATGCAATATAGGCATATTATATTTTCCTTGGTAAAGCCTTTATAACTCTCTCTCTTTTTTTTTTTTGTTTGTGGGGGGGGGGGGACCATCCCAAGGACTCTAGCTAAGTCAACTTGGTTGGACCTCACTACATTAATTTTAGATATAAAATCGCCAATACTATTTTTAGCCATAAGCATTTATGATGTTAGAGTCAGTGTTGTCAATGGCTGCCTAAGGTGTAAGGCGCCAAGGCTTATACGCTTCTTATACCCTAGGATACACCTAAGGTGTGAGGCATGCCCAAGGCGTGAAGTGTAAAGGGCCAAGAGTTGGGCCTTTCTTATACCCTAAGTGAAACGCCTTCATTTAGGTGCACATAAGGCAAAAAAAAGTATGCGCTTTTAATATGATTTGAGATGCAAGAAAAGTGCATCTTTCTTCATAAGCTTTATTTGTTATATATTTTTAAGTTTATCATATTTATTAGACTGTATTAGCTTTTTAATTCACCATCCCATACATAATTATTTCCCTTACCTTATAAAAAAGCTAAAATTTGGAACAAAAAGAAATGAAACACGAAAAATTATACTATCATCTGAGAAAGAGGAGGAAAGACATTATGGAATTATCGATTTCAGCTGAGAAAGAAAATGCTTTCTATTGAGCTAATAGGCTAAATATATTACTATTATTATTTTTTTAGTTTTTTTCTATTATGCGTTATAAGTCTTATTTATATAAATAATTCTATCATTTATTCTAAAAATATGTACCTTACTTCGCTTAGACTTGTGCTTGCGCTTTGCGCCTTGCTTCTATACTCTAAGAGCCCTTTGCGCTTAAGTGCATCTAGTGTTTTTAATAATATTGTTTACATCATCATGGCCATTAGAACTAAAGTGGTTCGGTCTGATTCCATTTTCATACACATTTGCAATCATCCAAGAGTTATGAGATATCAATCCATTCTTTTGCCTTCTTTCTTAGTGGAGGTGAACTTTGACACTACTTGTATATTGGACTCATACATTCTTGTGGATTGACATGCAATGCGCCTTTCCCTGTCTTTCAAATTTCAACCATATTCAAAATCATCTTGGAACCATGGCATCTTGATCAAGATTCTTGGCTGGCCTTTTTTTCTTCCTGCTATGGAGAACACCTATAAGATATGATGACAAATTGAACTCAATGCCTTAAACCACATGATCTTACCTGTGTATGCTTTGAAGCAGCATTTGCTGTCCAATAATAAATCAGCATTGCCCTCTTAATCCATGGACTACATGGACTAATGACCCAATCATTGGTGTCTCATCTTTCAATTGTGGAATGATGTATCATCTTTGGCCTACAGGAGGTCACTTCTGCAACATCTGTACTAAAGGTTTGATTTATGAGCTCGATCCCTCACATCCTCTCTGTTGGAAGGATTAGAAATGAAACAGTTGCGATTGCTTTTGCTAAAAGATGTGAACCCAGCCTATTTACAATTAGATCCATTTTGGTTACTTGAGAAATGTGGTCTTGTTCTGAAGGAGCTTGAGAACCTGGCTATTTTAGATCAGCTAGCAAAATTGCGACTTTTGTTCACCAAATACTTCCATGTAGGGAAATCTATCTGGAAGTGGTTGGGTTTGCTAGCTAGTGGGGTTATTGGTTTTGTCTAGCAAAGGATGCCATTGAACTCATCTTAAGATTGTGTCGGTTCATAACTTACTTTGTGGCCTTTGTATTCAACAAAAACTCAATTTTGGCTATCTAGAGGAGCAAACACAAGTCTGAAGATGGGTTAGAAACTAAAGTTTTAGAATTTATATTCAAATATATAATAACAAAAAGGGAATCTTTGGGAATAAACTATTTCATGGCTGCTAATGAGAACCATGATGTTGTTGATATAAAGCCAGATTACATGGGAAAAGAATTATTAAGCACTCTTGGCAATGCTGAAAGATCCCCTTTTTTTTAAGCTTTCGAGCAGCCCTTTGTATGGTAAGGGTTCTATTGGTGAGACTCTGATTGATTCCTCTCCTTTGATCTGAAGAAAGTCCTTGTGCGACTGACTAGGACCTTGATCCTTTGTATAGTAAGGGTTCTATTGGTGAGACTCTGATTGATTCCTCTCCTTTGATCTGAAGAAAGTCCTTGTGCTACTGACTAGGACCTTGATTTTGTTAAAGGCTAGTTCTAGTTTTCACTTATTTTAGAATGTCACCACAATGCCAGCCTACTTGTTCTCTGTTGCATGGATTGCTTTGGTTGCTCCACAATCATTGAATTGGACTGGAAAGCAAATGAGACCCAAATTCTGCAAGCTTTTGCTTATTCTTGTTTGCTGGTTTGCGAGTTGGCGTAGCTACCTATTTCCACTCTAGTTGCCCTTTTGATTGGAGTGGAATGTACCCTCTCGAATCAACTAGGCAATAGTTGGTTAAGCCAGGTCACAGTTTGAGGTTGAAGGTCCAACATCATATGGCAACATAGTCTGCAGTGCATCTGCTGGCTTTTTTCTACTACTAACATTGTACAACCTATGTAATGGTTTAGATTTAGCAACATATTGTTCACAAACTTTAGAAGCTGTTGGTTTTAAATCTCGTAGGATGGGCCCGCCTTGGTTTTTTCATGGAACAGAATGCACTGTCGTATTGCTTTGTCCTGACACTTGGGACAAAGGTCTCTCATGATGTACCGATTGGGATATTGGGATGATGGCGAGACAATTCGATCCCGACAATTAGGATGGTAATTTGTCTTAGCATTCCATGGGATGTCTTGCCGGGACTTGAAACCATGGTTTATATGTTGGCATGGACTGAAATTGGTGTTAGTATCCTTACATGGGTTGCGGATCACCCATGAGTATTTGGTAGATGACTTGAAGTATTTTGAGAATTATTGAACTATGAGGCATCGAATCTCTGACAAACCAAAGCTAGCTGCCATGGTCGTTGGATAAGATTCATAAATTCATGGTAGTAATTCTGTAGTCCAGGTTCGCAATTTTGTTTCCATACCTTGTACTAGCACCATCATGGCACAGTATTGGTACACCCAATATGGGGGTCATTTCAGTGTACTGATACGCAGTATGATTCCTGCGCCACATACTGGTTTGATATCTGTACAATACGATGTGCCCAATGTGTACCAGGATGACATATGGCTGTAGCCATTTTAGTTTCTAATTAAATCGACGCTAATGATCTTGTGGTATCTTCTCTTTTGATGATCTTGCCGCTTGTTGTGAATCTATTATGTTGTTATACACTCTTCCATTAGAAGCATATTTTGGTTGTTGGATGCAATTGTGAATGAAGATAAACTTGTGCCAGCATACACTTCTAATGGAACACTGGCATGTCTTATTGGATAAAAATTTTTACTGGTCATAGTTTTTTCATGCCTCGAGTGCATATGGTTTCTCTTGTTTCATGATTCAATTGTATATGGTTTCTCTTGTTGTGATTGGGTTTTTCATTGATGTGTTACAAAACATGAAGATTGGAGTTTCTATCTGTTATAACTTTGCATATGATATAGTACTTGGGCTTTTATTTTTGGGTTGATTTATTGGTCACAGTCATTATTTTACGGAAAGGAATGCCCTAGAGTTTAAGCAGGATTCTTTTTTAAAAAAAATTCATCTTGTTGTTAATAGATGGCGACTACGCATAAGAAAAGCATTGTCATCTACTCAGAAGGTTGCTGCAGAGACTACCAATGTTGAAGATGAGACAAAGGGCAGTGAGGATGACCTCTTGCTAAATGAAATGGAAGAGTTATCATATGCTCTGGAACGAAAGAAAAAGAAAGCAAAAAAACTTCTTGCAAAACGCCGAGCAAAGGTTGGTTAATTGGTTTGTCTTGGTTAATGTGTTCATATGCTTCGCCTATTAATCCCTTTCAGTGTTTGTAAATTTTCAGGATAAAGCACGCAAAGCAACAGGCATGCAAATTGATGCTACTGAAGATGGTTACTTTGATCGTGAATTGTTCTCTCTTTCCTCTATCAAGGTTTGGAACTGCATTTATATGATTGTGCTGACTCTTTATTCACCCTGCAATAACTTCTGATGGTGTGTACTATATATTCTGATAGTCTAGGATGTTATAGTCCATTCAAGGATAGTGATTTTTTTTTAAGCTCTCTTTGGATGGTCAATATAAGTATTTTTTTAAGCTCATAATTTAGCTGATTTGATGCCATATCAGCTTATTAAATGTAATAGAGGCTTTGTTTATTATCGTTCTTTCCATGTGCAGGGGAAGAAAGAACTGCAGGCAATCGACTCCGTAGAACTTAATGATGAAGGTGGTGATGATCTCAGAGACAGTGAAAGTGAGGAAACTCCTGCTGGTCGCGAGCATTCTCTGAGTGAAATGGACTCTGATGAAGAACAGAAGCGGTAAAGTTCAAAATTCTGTTGAACATGATGTGGTGTTCAAGGCTGTCTTTATGATTCTTTGTTTCAGTAAATGATGCATTCTTCTTTTTACCACCTACAGACAAATCTTATTACTGATAAGATTGTAACTTCTTCATAGGTATGATGAACAACTTGAGGAAATGCTTGATGAAGCCTATGAACGCTATGTGAGTAGAAAAGGAGGAAGTACTAAACAGCGCAAACGTGCAAAACTGGCCTTTTCTAATGATGATGCAGAGTTGTTGGAGGTAAGATTTTCAACTTAAGATTTTGGCATGAAACATGTTAATGTGGAGGAAACAAGATTACAAGATAACAAATGCTATTTTTCTTCATGCATTGCAGTCCGAGGGCAGTGGTAAATGCTACAAATTTGTTTGCATTAAACTTTTTTTTTTTGCATGCTAATATATCATGGTTTTAAGGTTGGGTATTTTGATGCCCTGGTTGGTACTAGACATGAAACATGAATTTTGGTTATTGAACCTCTTGGCCAAACTCTCTGGTAGGATTACAGGTGGATATGGATGCAATATCATTTCTGAGTGCCAATGGAATTAAAGGAATTTATTAGAGCCCTAAGACAACTTAAATAGAGAAACAAAAAAAGGTCTTCAGAGCTTTTGTTACCTCCAACCAACTAGGAAAGAGAGAGTGAGTCTACCTCCACCCTTCTCTCCACTTTTATTATGATTTCTTTCTCCTCGAAACTATTCATGTGCATAGCATGATGTTGGTAAGTGGGAGACAAATAACAGCAAGTCCTTCCAATGCCTAAGCGCTAGGTGAGCACTCAAAGGTCATGGATTCTAACCTTGGAAAAAGTAAGGATTTGTACCCATAGCTGATGTCTTTTCAAATGCCCATATTTTCATTGTTGTCGGTGATTGCAGTAGTAGTAGCAATAACTGCCTGTAGCCATGGCCCAACTAACAGCAATCTTTTCCCATCACAATGCATCTGGTTGTTGCCAATTGCAAAAACAGGGGAAAAAGAAGAGAAAAAGTGCTTGCTGCCACTCTTCACTACCACCACTAGTAGCCATTAGCCGCCATTGCTGGACTTGGTTCCTCTCTCCCACCACTCTTGAAGCATTGGTGTCTAGCTTTTGGATTTCTTCTCTCTCTGTCTCTTGCACCCCCTTCCCTCCCCCCCCCTTTCTCCTCTTCTGCTAGGAACAACAGGACCAGGATTGATGGTGGATTGAGGTTTAAGTTAATTGGTCAGGTATGAGGCCACTGGAACTTGGCATGATAAAACCAACCTGACACACTCTGCTTGCTAGGCCACATAAGCGCCTCTTTGAGGCCAAGGGGATTGCTTTGATGCCATTTGAGGGTCTATCCCACTTAGCCCTAGGCAAAATGCTTTGGGATATGCCTTGAGGTATGCACCTAGGTAGTCAACAAAGGGTGCCTAAATTTGGGCATAATTTATGATTTGTCCCCACCTTCATATCTTGTGAGGATGTGTCATCCATGCCCAACTTTGTCTATCACTGATTTGAGATTTTTTATATGATTAATGTATAGCAAATACATAGTCATGCTCTAATCTAAAACTTTGCATGTAGGAGTAGAGGCTGATTTGGCCAAAAAAAAAAAGGAATTCTGTTTTCTTTTTTCTTTTTTTTTTCGCATTTTTGACAATAGAAAAATGTGTTTGGTAGTCATTGTTGCTTTTTATTTTTTACAATTCTGACAACCAAAGCATGTTTGGTAGCTACTGTTATTTTCTATTTTTTACAATAGGAGACATTTTTATTTTTCAAAAGTTGTTTCGGTTTCCAAAAAGTTACTTTTAAAAAAAAGTGGAAGTGAAAAAATTTTACTTTCACTTTTTTCATAAATAATGAAAGTTACTTTTAAAAATAAAATATAAAAACCATGTAACCCAACATATTTTTTACATAGGATTCTGTGTTTTTACTTTTAAAAATTTAAAACAGGAAACAAAAGTGATATTAACCAGGCCCTTATCGTATGTCTAAAATCACTGTTTCTTCCACTTCATTATGTTTAATTATTTATTTTGATGTCTCTACAACAATCTCAGACCTCCTCTCCTAGCCTTTTGAATCTCTGCCTCACATTTATAAAGGGGAAAAACTCAACCTTTTTAGACTTGTTTTTCGTCGGATTAAAGAGAATGGACTCTTTCTTCTAGTTAAGGATGTATCAGTTAAGGGGAAAATATCTTAAACAAAAGATTTTGTTCTCCAAGATATTTTAAAACCCCACCTTGTTTGTACATGCATCATCCTTGGCACACGTTAGCCTGACCATATATCACCTGTTTGATGCAATTGATGCCTTGCTTTACAATGGTTTGAAGTTTCCTCAGAATTCCTAAACTGAACTTTATAGATCTTGTGTTGGTCAAATCCAATCCAGGATCTAAACAAACACCTATGGGACCAAGGTATATGTTGGCTGCATATCCTATTTATTTGCATTTCTTGGTTTTTTTAAGAAGTTGGGAGTCATTTATACTCGGCTTTAATTTTGCAAGTTTCAAGGACATTTGGGAGCTGTGTGATGTCAGATATCAAAGATATTCTCATAGAAATGTAAATTTTTGATGTACATTTGTTTATCCTCCAATTGAAACTGCAGACATTTCTGTTTTATGTTAGATTTGGTTTTATTACAACGATACTGTACAGAGATTTACACTTAAAGGAGTTTTTCAGTTTGAGCGTAGAGGTCCTTTGTTTGTGTGACACTGTTGGAAGAGTGAGCTATTGATTCTAAACGCATGCTCTCCTTGATGTTAGAGAATTTCATTTCAAATTTTACATATTTTAATCATTTTTTCTTTGTACATAACTTTGATGTTAGAGAATTTCATTTCAAATTTTACATATTTTAATCATTTTTTCTTTGTACATAACTTTGCTGTAGGGAGATGATGATGATTTAATTCATTCAGATCATGATTCTGATCGAGATCAGAGTGACAAAGAGAAGAATCCTCTCATGGTGCCTTTGAATGAGGAGGAGCAGCCAACTCAAGAGCAAATTATGGAGAAGTGGTTCAGCCAAGATGTATTCACTGAAGCAGGAGAAGGTGTGTTTGAAAAAAGTGATAGCGAAGAAGAGAGGGAGGAGAAATCACGTGTTCTTAACAAGCCTGAGAAAAGCTTTGCCTTCCCAAAGGATTCAAGCCCACCTATGACACGACCCTCACAGCAAGATGATGGTTTTGAGATTGTCCCAGCAGAACCCATGAAAACAAGTGATGATTCATCATCATCCTCTGATGATTCAGAGGAGGATGACGAGGACACAAAAGCTGAAATATTAGCTTATGCAAAGAAGATGTTGAGGAAGAAGCAGAGGGAACAGATTCTTGATGATGCCTACAACAAGTACATGTTTGATGATGAAGGTTTGCCTAAGTGGTTTGCGGAGGAAGAGAAGAAACATAGTCAACCCATGAAGCCGGTCACTCGAGAAGAGGTCGCTGCCATGAAGTCACAGTTCAGGGAGATTGATGCACGCCCGGCTAAGAAAGTAGCAGAGGCCAAAGCACGGAAGAAGCGAGCTGCGATGAAGAAGCTGGAGAAGGCTCGCCAGAAGGCAAATTCCATCGCTGACCAGACCGACATATCTGAAAGATCAAAGGGGAAGATGATCGAACGGCTTTACAGGAAGGCCATGCCAAAGAAACCTCAGAAAGAGTATGTGGTTGCGAAGAAGGGTGTTACAATGAAGGTTGGTAAAGGAAAGGTACTAGTGGACAGGCGAATGAAGAAGGACTCAAGGTCTCGAGGGATGGGAAGGCCAGGGAAGGGTGGATTCAAGAAAGGCAAAGGTGCGAAGGGAAAAGCAAAGGGTCCGAAAGGTAAAAAAATGGCAAAATCATCCGGTAAGAAGGCAGGCAAGGGGCAGAAAGGAAGGAAGGGGGCCATGCAGGACTGAGGTGGTGCGACTAATATGCCCACTTGGGTAACTGGCTCTTTTTTTCCCTCTTGCTCTGTGTCTGGAACTGCTTGCAGAGGCCAAATTCATGGGCCTTCTGAGTTTAGTTTTCCCATTCTCATTGTGTCGTGTTATCAATTTTGGCAAAATTATAATTTTCTAATAGAAGTTCTTAATCATCATATGTTTGTAACTGCTGCTATATCTGACTGGTGGTGAAGATCATAATGCATCATCCAGAATTTTAATTGGTTTTGGTTCGACTTCTACTCGATGGACTTTGTGATTTGGAAAGCACTACCAGCACCTGAGCTATAGTTTTTTTTTTTTTTTTATTTTGTGTTTTTTTGTAAGCATAGATTTCCAGAAAAAGCCAATTTTGTACAGGGTTCACCATGATCGGTTATGGATATTACTTTTATAAACATGCCAACAATTCTAACTTAGATTGACCACTGCAATAAGATCCAAGATTCAAGCGAGAAATAGACTTGATCGTCAAGAAGAAATCTGCTATGATGGGCGTTAGGAGAAGTTGTCAGCGCATTACTGGAGATGGAGTCTAAATCAGAGGAAGGATTTGGATTTCACCGCATGACCACTAAACTCGAGAGATGAAGATTGAAAAATTACCGTGCCAAAAGTGCTATTGTTTGTATGATCGTTGGTGGCATACGAACTTCCTCAAAATATGATATAGTATAGACACCATAAGTGTAAGACAGATTGATATAGATGATTAGGCCGTAATTTTAGTGGCTTAAACTTTTAGGTTGAATAGAATTCTGAATTTTATATCAAGACTTTCACCTAGTTTATATTTAGGAATAATAATAGATGTCATGCATTCATCTTGTCGACAAGTGATCCAGCCCTCATATTTTCTAGGTGTGGGACTAGATGATGCAGAAGGAAAGAAAGGAGAAGAAAAAAAACAAACATGTTATTGAGATACATGCCTAAAGAAAAAAGTTTTGTGAGATCCAATTTAGATTCAATATTTTATTTCTGCCTTCCTGATTGAGGAAAAAAAAAAAAAAGAGAGAGAGAAATGAAATTAAAATTTGTTCCTGCTAGATTCCTGAAGCAAATTCTGTTGGCCAGCAATTTCCCCCAAAACCTTTAGCAAATAAATTATTGGTTGGCAATTTGCTGATCGATCACATGAAATAGCACCCGAGTTCCAGTATGGCAACCATGCAGACGTAACTGGCCAGCTGCTCACGATGCGAGACATTTCCATTGACGAAGGAAAGGAACATTTGATACGTTCTTCATTGGAGTATTCGAAATAATCTTTTTTTTTATATATATATAACTATAATTAATTTTTGTCAGCAACGCTGCTAATAATCTCTGTCTCAGCCGTATTGTGCAGCTGTTATGGCAGGATCCTCCTGGTACATGCGAGACCTACTGGGGTTTTATCTGAAGTTTAACCTCATGTTAAGTCCTGTTTTATTGCTACTAGAACTGAAATTTTAGATTTACAATATATGAATATTAAAATTTTTTTTTTATAGATATATAAAGATAAGCTTAGCTTAATTACATTCGAAGGTAGCCAAATTAAAAATTCGATTATGTTTTTCATTCTTAGATCAACATGATTCATGAATTTCAAAAATAAAAAAAAGTAAAAAATATAAAATGTTTTTAAAATACGATTATATTTTCCATTCTTAATAAATTCTTTTGCTTGCAAGAGTTGCAAAAATGTGTTCATATAACAAATGTAAGGCTGTTGGTACTTACTCGAGCTCTCACATCTCACATGCTTTATTAATGTATTGATAGAACTTTATTTTAGAATTTAGCTACAATTATAAATATTGGAAACTTTTTATCACAGATGGATGACATTTATCATACTAATTTGTGTTAATTGTCCCAACCAAGAATTCAATCTCTATGAAATAATATCAGAAATTCATCTTCAATGAAAATATACGCGAGACACTTGTTGGATTACTTAGCTAAAGAAGATGGAGGAACTCGCATTTTATCTTTCCTTTTCTTTTCTTTTTTTTTTGGGTTGGCTCTATAGCATGTACTTAAGCAGAACTATCATTTATGAATGAGATGTTTGCAATAACCTTTTTGCATAACTTAATAATTTGACTGGAATCAGTCAAAAATTCTAAACTTGCTTGAATTTACAAATGGAAATAGTTATCATGAAAAGGATGGTATATAATTTTCGCTTATATATCAAAGCAAACCAAGAGATAGTAAATAATACCAGCTTGGTGGAAAACTGCAATGCCCAAAACGCTGGAAATCTTCATGCGATTAGAAACTATCGAGCATTTACTTCTACATTATCGGTTGGCTGAGGAAACCTGAAAGTAGTTCCTTCACAAAGCCTTGAAAATTTTGTGCCGTGCTTGTTGTATCATATCGTTAATGGATGATTATTTCATTAAATTTAGGTTTACTTTTTATTTTCTGGGACATTCTGGTTCGCTCTAAGGTGCCTCTTGCTCTAAGGTGCTTGTAGTTTTTGGCGTTGATCCAATAATTCAACCCCTTTCTTTATGTTTTAATTTCTCAATGAATTGGGTTGGCTACTTGGCTTGCCTCCCCTTCCATCATCGATGGAAAAAAAGAGATAGCAGATGCCAAAGATGGAGAGGGAGCTGGGTGGACATGAGTCATTTGTACGTAGGAAGAACTTAATTTGATGCCATCTAGCTTTCTGACATTTATCGTTTAGCGATCAAGGACACAACGGGATCAGACAACTAGAAGCTAACAATAGATTTTTCTCCTTTTTTTTTTTTTTTGTAATTTTTTTGAAAGTCCAGCAAAGGAAACTCCCTTTCTGAAAATACTAGATTCAACAACCTGCTGTTCTTTTGGGAATATTTGCCATCACTGGCATGATAAAATCCTCACATTATCTTGATCATGATTTTTGAAGTGGAATCTAATTGTGATACCTCAAATTTAGTTCCACAAATATGTTATGTACTAATAATTCAAGTCTACTTGTTAATCATTAATTTCTACTCGAATTTTTAAGCTACGTGGTTTCGATCAGCTAATGAAGTTAATTGGATCGTAAGTGGGCTTGGGACGTTACAAATGGTAACAGAGCCGATCCGAGTGTGCAAAAAATTAGTGGGCATGAGGAAAGGACTACACATGGGACGGTGATGGAGTCATGCCATGGTTTAGAGCCATTCTTACAACACCAACGATCTGTCTCGGAGCATTACAAATAGTATCAGAGCCGATCCGACAAATGGTATCAGAGCCGATCCGAGTGTGCAGAAGTTGGTGGGCATGAGAAAAGGACTAGGGGACGCTAGTAGAGTTCTGCCATGACGTAGAGCCACTCTTGTAGCACCAAAGGCTCGATAGTAGATTCTGTGGCGCATTATAAAGAGAAAAGATTGTGATACCCCAAATTTAGTTTCATATTGGATGAAAAAAATATATATATATATATATATTATGTGCTTATTATAACTCGAATTCATTTATTATTCATTAATTTTTATTTAAATTTTTAGGTTATATAATTTTAATTTATTTAATAAAATTAATTGGACCTTAAGTGGATTTGAGGCGTTACACTAATTTTCAAACGGAATTTCTTTGTCGTTGGATTCAGCAAAAGGTAAAAGGTTATGCTACATCTATTTATATCCCCTTTCTTTCTGTCCATCCGTATTCCCCTTTTCTCCCTAAGCATTGGTCCATCTCTCTCTTTCGGCGTAACGCATTCAATCGAATCTACTTTAATTTTTTGACTTGTTTTAATAGCAATAGTTTGAAACAAAATCCATGGCTAAAATGTTTTGGCCTATCCAACACTAAAATATATTTTTGACATTCTGTATAGCATAAATGATCATCCAAACTGACAAATTTGGTCGTAAAATTTGGATTCCAGCTATATTTTGTGCTTATGATTAAGATTGTTTAAGATGTAACCTAATTAAGGATCTTTCCCTAGAATTTATTTCCAACGTAAAGCCACCCAAAGAAGTTCTTGAAAAGCATTCTAAAGAAAGACTTTGGTGAAATAGATTTAGGTGCTTCAAGTTATCAATTTTGATGACTTTTGATCTTCATGCCTTTAAAACTTCCAAATGAGTTTGAGCACTGGAATCTGAAGCTGATAAAACTATAATAAAAAAAAAAGACTTGACTTTTTTTTTTTTTTTGGTTGCCCCACCAAAAAGTTTAAAAGATTAAAAAGATTCCAGGGCTATTTCTAACAAGGCTTCGGTGTAGCTTGCACCCATGTTTGAAGTCTAGAATGGGCTTCAGCCTAAGTCTTCAGGCTCAATGAATAGGCCTTAGCTGACACCTGGCATCACTTATGTACAACCCAGTTATATTAATCCACCATAAACCATCAAGGCTATCTTTTCCCTGGCTACAGTTGATTGTTAATCTTCTAGTGCCAGTACCATTTGCTAATTTTATGATACTGTGTAACATGGGCCATATCCATTGAGAATTGAGTCTATCTGATAGTTTTTATGCCAATGATTTCTATTAAGAATGCTCAGAAAAGTGGTGCATATTAAAAGTTGCACTTGCTACTGCTGGACCTACAAGATTTTTCTTCAATCTCTTCAATGCTATATACCTGGCATTTGGAATATGCATTGGAGGAGCGGTGAAGATAGATAGTGTGATTAATTCTAGTTTCTTGGCATTACTTATTTCTATCACACCAACTTGGGAATATGAAGCTATCCATGCCCATAAAAGTATCCCAAAATTGTAATTTCAGACATAAAAAAATATAAAATTAAATTAAATGGCAAATGGCATGCCCTAATCCAACTGCAAACCCCTACTATTTTTTTTTTTTTTTTTTATAGAGATAAATTTTAAGCATTTCATTTTATTTACTTTTTCTTCGCATATCTATCACTTAGATCTCTCCTCCTTGTCTAAACCTTTAGCACTTATCAAAAACTAATCTTCTCAATGAGACCTCATTAAAATCTTCATTAAAAATCTATGACCAGCTAATTTCATCATATAAGTTATCGTTACCTATTTAATAATAAAATTAATAAATATACAATGGTACTAATTCAGCTTGCCATGTTCATGACAGTTCCTTAGTATTTGTCTTTAAAAAAAAAAAAAAAAAAATCTTTAATGCATATTGCAAGCTCAGTTTGTAGTAAGCGAGCATTCCTAATTTTTATTAAACTGAGTAGCCTAACTTCCCATTTTATTAATTAAATAAATATTTTTATAAAGAAAGAAGAGAGAGAGAGAGAGAAAAAAAAGTTTTAAAATTTTTGTTCATCCAAAAATACTATCATAAAGTAAGCATTCTTAATCATCACTATATTTTATCATCCTAAATAGCAAGCATTCCGCATCCTAACTCCCCTTCTTTCATTTCATATTTCATCATCATTCAAGCTTGTTCTTATCATGAAATCAACGAGACAAAGATATTAGTCCTACCAGCTCTCATCATGCACCCAATAGGGCCAAAACCATCCATGTTACATGCAACCACGCCATGAGAGTGGGTCCATCAAAGCCGGTTGGTTGCGTTCCCTTTGCTCTCATCTTCATCACCAACTCCACCTATTGGCAAAATTCAGCCATAATGGCCTGCCAAAGCTTTCACCAATCCCAGTACGATGCGATTATTGAGGCCTTGAGCCCATCCTCCAAACTCTTCCACAAACATCATCACGCCCTTTTAGAATTTGATCTGCATGGTGCCACGTAAGATGACTGCACTCGATAATCTCAGGTGCCGTCAAACATCCCCTGCTTCATCCGCTGACGTTGGTTGCGTGCATTCAGGAGGGGATTTGTTGATTAGATTGTGATGAGCTGTGGCCAGCGTAGGGACCCGAGAGAGCCGTCCTTCGAGGTGGTTTTCCGACAGCTAAGCGAGATGGGAGTCCTCCGAAGTTTCGAGTTTGGAGAGATGTTGGTCCCCCAAGGCACGAGAAGACCAAGGGCTTGTTCTTGGATCTTAGCTGGATCCACGGTAGCGACAATCCCATTATAAAAATAGTCTAGGTTTTTAATGTTGACTATAATAAACAGTGACGTAGCTACGAAATTGATTGATAATTTGTATACCTTGCATGAACTAACTTAACTAAGATGAATAATATAAAATAATATAATCTAGCAGGGTGCCGGATTCCCTTGGTCGTTGCTGTTGTAAAGCGAATGCTCGGTGCGACTTTACGCCCCCCCCATTGAATAGAATTATTTAGGGACATCACGGAAGTTGCATTGGGTGGCCGGCTCTTTTGCAAGCAAAAACAATTTAGATGCTGCCAGATATTTTCAAAGCTATTTGTCTCTCTCTCTCTCTGTCTATCTAGTATTTCTCATTTACAAATATGATCCAAATCAACGCAATTCTGCTTGCTTTTGCATCAGCTACAACTTGACCTGATAAAAATTTCGAGTCAAAACATTTAAATTGGACTTCCCTGGACATGAACATAGATGGAGTTTTCAGGTTATGTAAAGATCTGCAGTGCTTAGTACCATATAACTAGTGGTGCGCACACATTGAGTTGGATGGATTTGAAGGTATTTTTTTTTTTTAAAGATTAAACTGGTTTGACTTGGTTTCTTAAAAATTAAAATTGAAAGTGAATCAACTATTTTAATAAACTGAATCGAACCCAATTAAGAGATTTAATTTAATTTTGATTCAATTTATTAGATTATCTATATCTATTTTAAATGGCTATAAGATTAGCTTTTATAGCAAGTTTTATATAGTTAAATGATAGTTCATTTATATTAATTTTTAAAAAATTTTAAATCAAAATTAGATCAATTGTTCTGATTTAAAAAAATTTTAAGCTAAGGCTAAATAATTTTTTTTTTTTTTTAAATGATTCAAACGAAAAATGAAACCATGATTTAAAACAGTTTCACGGTTTAATCGATTTTATTAAATATCCTTATATATAACAAAATAGAAACCGAGCATTTGGTAGGAGGAACATAGAAGTTATAAGTTTACCTCAGAGCTAGGAAGCATGTTACTCAAACTCATCTTTCAAGTTTCGGTAGGAACATATAAAATTTATCTTGTCATCAAACTGACTTTAATGAACATCAGTTTTTTAGGCACAGAACATTCCCTTGCTGGTGGACGATGGCACATGAGAAAGACGTTTTGGTTGCCTGATATATACCTGAGGCCCTAACAGATTGAATTACTAAACTCCTAAGAAATCAACAACCAGCTAGCCATTCCAAAAGGCAAGAACGAACACCTCCAAAATGACAAAGAGTTGCCATCACAGAGCAGTCTCACTCCCTCTTTCGTGTTTTTCACCCAAGGAACAGGAGGGGGTTTGGTTCAACACATCCATCACAGGCTTACTCCATGTAGGCGGCACATAGATTTGGGTCCACCCATCGGCACCGACCAGATGTCGTCTAGATTCATGCGAAATATTTGTTGTTGTCATTCTACGACATCTTGGGCCATCTCCCAAGCTATGGTCAGGTTGTTTTTGATGGCTGGCATCGTATGAGGCTCTTCGGATGGTCTGTCGCTTCGAGGCAGCCATGGTGCAACGCCCTGAGATCGTAACAATGGCGAACTCTAGGAGTGGTCATGCGATGTCATGGTTGGTTATTCTCAGCGTGGAACGTGGATCGGTTCAATTCTTCATCTCGTATGAAATTAGAGCTATGGGTTCAACTGCAAAAATAAGGCTGGCAAAAATATACCTTTCGTTCTTAAATTTTTATTTAAAATTTACTTTGAATCTTAAAATTTTAGTTGCTATAATTTATTTTTTTTATATTTTAAAAATATTTTAAAAATTAATTAAAATTAATAAAGTAACTGATATGTCATTTTATCAATCAATCTATATATTCATATCAGGATTACATGTTAGATAAATGGGATAAAAGTTTTTTTTCTCGAAAATGCACCTCCTTTTCTTTCTCTCCTTTGTTCAATTTTTGATGTTTCCTGAGCTATTATAGACAAAATTGGCATTTAGCACTTAATAAACTGCTTACTTATGTGTCTTTATATATATATATATATATATATATATATATATATATATATATATATATATATATTATTTATACTAATTTCAAGGAGAAATGGAGTAAATAAAACAACATGCAAAAATAAAAATTCAATACCATAACCTAGTATGTCGAATATGTTCGATGCTAGTGCCTTTATATAGGTGCCAATTAGTTAAGTTAGTAAAGTTATTGAATTGTAATATCCAAACTCGAATAGCTTAGTTATCTTAATCCTTTCTATAAAGATTAATAACACTGGACGCTTGTTATGCTGATAGAATTTATACATTTGCTTAAGTTGAAGATTTATGTGTAAAATATCGAACTTATCTTTTATGTTTTTACTAAATCATGGGGCATATAATTATTTTATGTCTGGAACAAGTCTTAAGGAGATCTAGATTGATGCATCATCTTGACAATGGCCTGCATGTTAGAGAGATAATTAGAATAACATGTTAGATGATACAATAGAATAATTTTAAATAGATAGTTGAGAGAATCACATAACTGATAGTCTTTTTTTTCTTGATGGCATGTGACCTTTCTTTATCCCTTTCTCTTTAAATATACAAAGTTTGCAAGCTCTCTCTTTTATCCATGGAAGGAGTACCACAAACATAACGAGGACAAGCAATTAAACATAGCAAAGAGATTTTGCAAATGCATTATATCAAGAGGATCATGATTGAGAATGAAAAAAAAATTTTGAGAGCCAATCATCACAAGAATATTAAAACCAATACATAATTGCATATGATAATTGGTATGATGTTGAATAAGTCTATCATCTAGACCTACAAATTTCTATGCATGTTCTTAAAAAGTAATCATATATTGACAAAAGATCATTAGGTATCAAAGTAGCTGAATATTTCTCTCGCAAACAATTCAATTTTGAAGGTTGAGGCATGTGGTCAAAATGTACACGGATCATTCCATATTGAGAGAGGAGTCTAAATTATTTGTTGTAAGTTTTGAGCCACAATTTTCTTGTTTTTATTATTCAATAACTGGAAGAGGTTTTTATATTTTAGGACTAACATGCCACCAGAGAAACTTTGGGCATGTAGACAGAGACAACGATCTCATTACCACTGTGCTTGTCTTATAGCGAGGGTAGCTGGGCGACCTCTCAGTCGCCCTCACCGAAAAAATAATACATCGCCAGGGGCTCCACCAACCGTTCTCCGACCCCTGTCTATTTAACTCTTTTCACAATAAATCGGCGATTCCAAGTATATTATTCATGCATTAAAAAAAAAAAAAAAACAAAGAAAGAAAGAAAGGAAGAAAGCTGGCGCCCGCTGACTACTCGCTGAGAACTGCTTCCCTGCAGGACCGAACGGTGACTCCATGCTCTGTCTCTACGGCACCCAAGAATAGAGGAGTAGCGGGAGAGATAAAGAGGGAGGCGGCCAAAAAAAAAAACAAAACCCTAAAATCCGAGGAGATGACGGGCGGCGGCGCCTCCGCCGGAGGACCCAAGAAGCCCGCCGGCGGGGCGGCCGCGGTGGCGAAATCGGCCTACGATGACGTGTTCGGTGGACCGCCGCGGTACGCGGTGCCGTTCGCCGCCCGACCGGACGACTACTCCGAGATCTTCGGCGGCCTGGCGAGCTCCTGCTCCATCCCCGTGCTTGACCTCCCGCCGGCCCTGGGTGGCCTCGACGGTGCCCTGGTCGACGCCCGGAGGTCCGGCTTTGATTATGCTGAGATTTTCAGTGGCTTCGATGGTGCGGAGTTTGCGGTTCCCTATCAAGAATTGCTCGCGGAGCCCCGAAGGGAGGAGATTTCTTGTTCGAATGAGAGGTCTGCTCTTTCTTGCTGGTTTCTTGATGTTATCTCACGGAAAATTTTCTTTTTTTCTTTCCTTTAATCTTGATCTTCTTTGAATATTTATAGAGTTCGCGGCTAAATAAGTCTTCTGCTATTTATCGGGCATAGTAAGTCTTCTCCTATAGAGATAAAAAAAAAAAAAAAAAAATCAAATCTGTGTGCTTGTGCTTTTAGCTGAATCTATTGTTTGAAGTGTATAATTAACTCAGGTTGTTGGGACGGTTTATGCCCAATTTCTTGGTGAAACAAACTGCCGTGGAGAGAAGTTTGTTCGTTTGCTGCTAAACGGACTTTTGATCATTTATGTGGATCTAACTGTTGGTTTCATAGACTTCAGTAAAGCATGAGTTTTGCTTCGCCAATGTTGTATCTGGCCATTTCTATGTTGCTTGGCAAGCTTGAAAAAGGATGAATAAAGCAGGTTTCCACGAAGATTCTGTTTTGTTTTTTTATTTTTATTTTCTCAATCTCTCTTTAGGATATGTTATCCGCTTCATTTCATTTGACAGCATCTAATTGGATGGCGTGGCTGTTGGATAATTTGTTATGATGACTAGCTTTGTGCAGTGAAAAATAATGAAAAATAATGAGACTGAGGTTTTTTGAATAGTCCAGCAGCTAAGCAATTTGGCAGATTGTATAACAAATAAATTGTGAAAGAAGACATGAACTCTTGGTGTCGTTTGTTAATTATCTGTTAACTGTGATACGCCTGTTTGTCCTGTTTGGAGGAAAGTACAAGTTTGTTCGCTATGATGAATTTAGTATGTCAGGAATGGAAATGAATGTTGTAGACAATTCTAAAGGCTAAAAGAGAGGAGGGGACAAAAGACAAATTAGCCTACAGTAGAAGCTAATTACAAAATAAAATTGATATTAGCTGTTGCTGCTGAACAGGGGGACTATAATAATAGACTTAATGGTGTATTATACTCACCTTCTAAAAAGGTAAAATTAGTTTATATGTATATCCAAAATTTTCTTCTTTGGCATACAAACCTCCAGCTACTTTCTTCTTCCCCTCCCTTTTCTCCTTAGTGTTTCTTTTCTCTATGACAGCAGGTATCATCCTTGCGTCACTTCCCTAAAGTAGCTCCCCGAAAAAAAGATTGGTTGGTCCTTCAAATTCCATTCCTTTACTTTTACTTGTAGGTGTGGTAATGGGCAAGACCTTGGTCACCATATTTCATAGTGGGTGCAGGAGAGAATTCAAATGTGGGGAAACAGATCTCATCAAAAAAAAGAAAAAGAAAAAGGCTTAGAAAGCTTGCAAGACATAGTCTTTAGATAGTTTTTGAAGTGAGTATAGCATCGCAAGTGGAAGTTTCCTACTACTGAGAACCTAGCTCTCCCTAGCTCAGGTTCAGCTCAAGCTTAGATTAACTGTCTCTATTAAGGATTGAACTTGGCCTGAACTATGATCATAATAAAAAATTTCAAGGATATGGATAATAGATGTGCCGAGTTGGGCAGTGATCCTCATGGTCTTGGGTGGTAGGGTGGGGCAAGTTGATAGAGGTTTCATGGAACAACGAAGGTTGGCACACTGCCTTGTGGTCGTCTAAAAGAGGAGGAATGAGGAAAGGGAGGACTAAAGGAGAAGGAAAATGGGGAACAAGGAGGGGCAGGGAGCCAAGTAATAAAGAATAAAGAAGCGAGGGGTTATGGTAACTTTTACCTTTTCTACTATAGCAATGCAAAGCTAGTAAAATGTTGGCAGCCCCAAAACACTATGTTCATGCACCAAAATGATTTCCATTTTATTTTCTGGACCTATTTTATTTAATTATTTCTTGATATTTCCTTATTTAACCAATAGTTTTTGGGTTTTTTTTACTTAACAATTGAAATTTTAGCATAAACCATCAAAATGCTGGAACTATCAAAATTAAAATTCATTTGTTCTAGGTGTAATATAGTGGCAGGAATCTTCTGCTTAGGCGCGACACTCATTTTGGAATCTCCTTGGAAACTCATCCTTGTACCTATTTCCTTATCTGGAAAAAAAGATCCACTCCCTGCGTCCACATACTAATCTACTTCCACACCATGCCCACTTTTTGCAATGAAGGGCTGAAATAGAAATTTAAAGCAACTTATCAAACTTTTCTTGCAATTTTTCCTAAACTCTATTCTTTCATTTTATCTCCTTTCTTTATCTTGGTGCGAAACCTGTAAAGTCTCACGGAGACCCTCAAAAATCTGATTGAGCCCATTAATCCTTGAACCAATCATATCACACCTTGTTATGCCCCTCTTTTGTCTTCTGCTAAATATCCTTAACTCACTTAGACCAAAATCTTAGTAAAATAGTAATTTCTAGCAAACAATAGATGTGACTTGTCTTTCTTTAAAATTCTTCAAATCCCAAGTAAGCATTGGTTCCTTGTGTCTTAGGTGTACTTCCATCTTCGTTGGTAATATTTGCTTCAGAATCTGATGTCTGCTATTCAAATTAATTATAATTTGTTATATAAACATTTCTAAAAATTCAAAATATTGGCACGTTTTTACCTTTTAGTCACCCTGGAAAAGGTGGCTGTGGCCAATATCTTCTTAAACTAGTTTTGTTGTTTGAACATAATTGTTGGATTTGTCTTGCACAACCATTCATCATAATTCTACTCCGTTTTTTTTTTTTTAATTTTCAAATCACTTCAAAAATTGCTTCTAGTTCAGAAGCCATTGGATGCAGTCATATAGTACTATGGTTGATCAGTGCAAAATTCACCGAGATAGTAACAAGAAATGGGGATGGGCTCTATATCTTGATAATTTTTGTATGGACTATTAAGAGATTATCATTAAATTTCCTTTGTGAACATATAAAACTCCTCCCTGTACCATGGTTTGGCAGTGTCTTTGTTTTGCATGAATCTGACTTAAAAGATGTGTAAATCTGATCATTTTCCTTCCTCTTCCTGTTTCCTTTTAATTTAATAGGGAACAAAGAAGAACCAGATTTGGCCCACAGGTAACAGAAGCATCTGAATTTCCTCCAAAACATCCTAATGGAGATAGTGTGGCATGCTCAGAAGAGGATCAATTCTTATCTTACTCTGACCATTCAGATGATGGCTCAGAACAGTTCAACATGTCATATAACAAGACAAGCCAAGAAAACATAGAGGATGCAATAAGTGGGAGAACACATGTAACTCAACTTGATGCTGTTCCTGGGTTTACAACTGTGGTTGATGGCTGCGACTTCCTGCAGAATCAGACAAGCAGCAATTCTTTTGACATGGTAAATGGTGAGATAGCCGATCTGGGTCAAGGAAAAAAGGTTCTACCATCCTCTTCTGGCGACAGTACAAAAAGTACAGGAAGTGACTTGAAAGCAGATCAGAAATTGTATGCCACTAAGTTATCTGCCTCACAAAATGGTCATGCAGAAGTGAAGCACCACTCACGCTCTTCTAGCAATCACTCAACATCCATGGAGGATGTTTCCCCCATAGATTCTACTTATTTAACTGTATCTGAGATCAGTCTTCGGACACAACCCCAGCGTGTTCCACCACCATCAAGGCTACCACCTATGTTATTTAATAATCAGGGACCTTCTACAGTGAAAACATATGCAAATTCGAGAGCTGATCTACCTAAAGTAAAACTACGTAAACCCATTTCAAATCATCAAACTCGCTATGGTGTTGCCTCTTCCAAAAGCCATGCAAATAAGGAGTCTGTGAAGGGTAATTCACCTCCTTTTTTTGATGTGGAGGTGGATGCTAGTTCAGCTGCTGCTGCTATGAAAGAAGCAATGGAACTAGCTGAAGCTAGATTAAAAATTGCAAAGGAGTCAATGGAGAGGAAATGCGATAATCTTCAAAGCTGCAAGAAGTTGGATCATCATCAAGCTGCAAAATGTAAGGAAAGGAAGGTGGAAAATGCTGCCCAAGAAGTAGAGAGCTTCAATCTGGTGCGAACTCAGAAAACAGTAGTAAAGGAGGACAAAAAGATAAATGGCATTGCTTCAGAGGAAAGAAATGATGTCATAGGTGCAACCAACATAGCTCTGGATTATGAAGAGAAGGAAAGCCATGTAGTATCAGCTGAAGAGGATCAACAGTCAATGCAAGAGAAAGATAATTTGGAAAATGTTTCTGGAAAGTTGAGAACGGATAAAGAATTCTGTGAGCTGATAGATGAAGAGAAGAAGGATAAAATGGCCAGGGAGGCCTCTGAGCAGAACATTAACATGAAGAATGCAAAAGAAACCACGATGATTTGTGAAGATGAGGGAAATGTTGATGAAGATGCTGGATGGGCCTATGAGTTTACTGGAATTGGGAAGTTGGTGGAAGATGATGGAAATAGTGAAAGTGCAAAGGATATTACAAAATTGAAAGATGGCAACGTATCTTGCAGGGAGGGGGAAATGAAGGAGGTACCAGATATGATCCCAGAAGCTTGTGTGCATAAAGAGAAAAAGGATGTGCTAGAAGAGGATCAGGATCCTGATCAAGAAGAAAATCAGAACCTGGAGGAGGTTCAAGAGGCCTATGTTAATGAAGAAGAGGTAAAGAAACAATATACTAGTGACAAGGCTCCTGCATGTGGAGAGAGTGAAATGACGCCAAAACTGTCAGATGCTGCTTGCAAGTTTGAGGGAAATTATGCCAGCGGACATGAAGAAAGAAAATTGGAAGCTGCTAAAGAGGCTTGTGAACGTGAAGACAATAAGAAGAAATTGAGTACAACTGACATAAGGTGGGTACCTTGCAAACATGAAGATAATTTGAACATGGACTGCAAAACAGGTATTCAGGATGAAATTGAGAAGGAAATTGAAGTCCCTCCTGGATCATGCATGTGGGAAAGAGGTGAGGAGATGGAAGCAGCCCAAGCAGCTAGTCAGTGTGAAGATTCTGACAAGGCAAGAATTAAAGGAAAAGTTGAATGTCATTATGCAGGAAATGAACATAGATCAGAAGAAACCTGGGCACAACATGAACAGGAAGAAAGTAAAAAAGTAAATGCAACTGAAGAGGCATGTTTGTGGGTGAAAAATGAGTTAAAGCTCAAAGTTGCTCCAGAAGCTGATAGCCTGGAAGGGGATTTGAAGATACATGAAACAGCAATAGGGGTCACGGGACATGAAGAACAAGAGAAGAAAACAGGATTGTCAAAGGAGGCTTTCTGGCAAGATTGCAACGAAATGAAGACAGTAGATGCTCAGCTGGAATTTGTGCAAAATGACAAGAGACAAGAGGGAGATCAAGCACCTCTTCAGCTAAAAAATGAACAGGCTGTATTTGAAAGTGGCCATTGGGAAACAAGAAGCAAGGATATTAAAGAGGTTTATGTGGCACCTGATATTATGGAAGGAGTTAAAAAATTGAATGGAGCTCAAGAGGTCTTCCAGAGGACTGTCAACACAGTTATTGAAGATGTTTGGCAAGCTTCTTTGTTGGCAGAGAAAGTTAAAATACCATGTTCGGCTCAAGATTCTTTGGAGAGTAGTACTTTGGCATCCGTTGGCACCGGTGAAGATGTTCAGGAATCTTCTTTGTTGGCCAAGAGGGGTAAAATACCAAGTTCTGCTCAAGATGCAATGAAGAGTAGTGATTTGGTATCCGATAGAACCGGTGAAGATGTTCAGCAAGCTTCTTTGTTGACCAAGAAAGGTAAAATACTAAGTTCAGCTCAAGATGCAATGAATAGTAGGGATTTGGCATCCAATAGAACTGGTGAAGATGTTCAGCAAGCTTCTTTGTTGACCAATAAAGGTAAAACACCAAGTTCAGTTCAAGACACAATGAAGAGTAGTGCTTTGGAATCTGATAAAACTGCAAGCAATTTGTGTAAAACTGAAGAAAGAAAGAACGAAAGAAGAATAGAAAGAGAAACGGATCAAGTGAAAGAGCAGGACAGAAAATTAGAAGAAGAGAAAGAAAGGGAGAGAGAAAGAGAAAAAGACAGACTTGCTGTTGAAAGAGCCATCCATGAAGCACATGAAAGGGCATTTGCTGAAGCCCAGGAAAGGGCAGAAAGGATAGCAGTGGAGAGGGTTACCGCTGAAGCTAAACAAAGAGCACTAACAGAGGCTCGAGAGAAAGCAGAGAAGTCTACTCTTGAAGCTCAGGAAAGATCAATAGCTGAGAAAGCTTTGAGAGAAGCTAGATTGAGGGCAGAGCGTGCTGCAGTGGAGCGAGCAACTGCAGAAGCTCGGGAGCGTGCTGTAGAAAAAGCGCTTGCTGAAAAAGCTGCTTCAGAAGCAAGAGAATGCAAGGAAAGATTTGATGCCACTTCTAGTTACAAGATGAGGAAAGATAATATTGCAGAGGATTATTTCAAGACCAGAGTTAAGGTAGACAGAGGAATGAGGCCAAATCATGGGTTTTGCAAAAGTAGAATTATGATATGCAGTACCTATCTAATTCTTTGCTTCATATTTTCAGATTTGCTGTTTTTAAACTATTTGACATTAGTTAGCTGATTGATGAACTATGGCAGAATGTCCGGGATGTTGCACATGGTGCACAGTTTCAGAGTACAAGTTCTTCTAGCACTTGCCAAAGAAATTCAGATTTTAACAGTCAAGGTGATAAATGATTTCTTGAACTTTCCTTTAGATTTGCTGCGGTGCCATCTATTTATACCATTTTGCCTTGGCGATGCATTTCTGTGCTGCTTCTTGTTAATTTAATTACAGCTTCCTTTTCTAATAATTAATTTTAAAGCAGCTGAGGGCGAATCAAATTTAAGATATAAAGCAAGTCTTGAGAGACATCAACGGACGGTTGAACGTGCAGTATGTGGAGTATCTAAACTTTCATGCCTTATTTATTCTATGGGCATTTTTTTGTTTCAGTTTTGATTGCCTATATCTTTCCTGCATTGCTATTTTCAGGCCAAAGCTCTTGCAGAAAAGAATATGCGTGATCTTCTTGCACAAAGAGAGCAGGCAGAAAGAAATGTAGTGATTTAATTTTTCATGAAGATTTTATAGGACTCGCAGTATATTGCACTTCCTTTAGTGACCATCTCTGAACAAACTGTGTTTTGCAGAGGTTAGCTGAGCATTTGGATGCTGAAGTCAAGAGATGGTCAAATGGAAAAAAAGGAAATTTGCGGGCTTTGCTGTCAACACTGCAATATGTATGGAAGTATCCTATATATTTTTCTCTGCATCAGCTGCTTTCTTGGCTGTGAAAAATTTTAGGATAAATGTGTTAAGCTGCTTTGTACTAGGATGAAGTAACAAGTGTCCATACTTTAGTTCTTAACAGCTGGATTTTCATGAGTAGAGCCAAAAGGTTGTAACCTCTTGTGTGCCAAAAAATTCTAGGTCTAATCTCCATGCTTGTCTAAAAATTCCAGTGTAAAATATGTCATATTTAAGTATGTTATGGCCTAAATTGATAAAATGCTGCTGATACAGTACAAATTCATTCAAATTCGATTATCTCTTTAGATAGATTTGAAGAATTTTTTTTTGATTTGTTTATATACCTTAACAACTAACTGGAATGACTGAATCTGTTTTTGACATCAAATTCATTCATAAAACTTAAGTGCATTTAAATATTAGAGATCCACCTTCATTGCTGCACAGCGCTATGCTATGGATATTGCATGTATTGAAGTAAAAAGAAAGTGGACCAATATACTTCTGCATTTTTCTTGTAAAAAGAATGCAAAAGTTCAAAGCAGTAAGTGTATGAAACCAAGGTATGCCAAACCATGTACCGGTATCAAACCGATATTAGACCGGTTTGGTTCGGTTCAATTCGGTACTAAATCGAACCGGTGGCATACTGATTCTTCGAATTAACACACCAAGTTTCCCTTTTTCTTCTTCTCTTTTTTTTTTTTTTTGATAGTTTCTCTTTTTCCTTCTTTATATGGTATATTTAATTTTAGCAATTTTTTCTTTAAATTTATAGTGCTTTTCGTTTATGTTTCAAGGTACTTTATAGTGTCAAATGAAATTAAAGCATATCAGTATATCATTAATGCAAATGTAAGTAACAGGCAACTACAAGAATATGTTTTTAAATTATATAAGAATAAGAATTTCAAATATATAAGTTATATTGAATAGACATGTAATAAATGATACATACCATTGTCTAATATCTGGTGGAGTATTTGTGCCAGATGTTGGAGTCCTGCTTGTAAACTGAGTCTGAGAGGTGAACCCAACTCTCATAAGCATTATGGGTCCACTGGGCGGGATTACTATTATTCAACTCTCCATGCATTGCCATCGTACCCCTAGTGTGTGATGGGATACTGGCCGGACCATGCAAAATTCGCACGGGCAAAATCTGACCCTTAGGCATTACGAAAATTCAATATTTTGGTTGATATGAGTAGATCATCCTATGATCTAAAACATATCATGAAAGCATGCCAAAATCCTAAATTTTGACATGATTTCCTCACTTTTTTTTCATTTTTGGAAGATTTAAGGTGAAGGAAAAAAAGAAAGGGAGAAGGAGAATAGAAGGATGCAGACCAATCCTTGATTTTGGGCTGAAATTCTCCATCTTTTGGCTCAGATCTTTTGAAAAATGGAGAAGATTTTAACTTTCTAAAAAAAAAAGAGAGAGAGAAAGAGAGAGGATGAGAACTCATAGGAGGCTCTTTGCCTTCATCTCTCTTTTAACTCACCCTCACTCCCACCCAAAGCCTGAACTAACTCAAACTGAGCCGAACCGAATGGTTTGGACTGGTTCGCCCCCCAACTGAATCGAATTGCTGAACCATGCCAATTTCAGACCAGTTCGATTTGGTTTGGGCTAAACTGGCCAGTTTGGCTAACCATGTATGAAACCATGTGTACACATTTAGAGGCTGAGTGAAACTAGCAATGACTGAGCTCAAGCTGACAGTCAAAGGATGTGGGTTTGGAGTTTTCAAAAGTGGGTGTATTAAATATTTTTCTATGTATAATCATGTAGTTAGTACTTAAAATGAACACAGATTATTAGTACTTCGACTAACATATACATTTGATATACCATGTCTGAATTAGAGTCCTTGCCCTAATTCTGCTTGTCTGGAGATTCTGTTCAATGCGTGCTTTTGTGTACATATAATAGGAAGATTATGTGATTCCCAGGGAATCTTTTATTTTGTGCAACTCTTTTATGCTAGCATAATTCATTTTTCTTAGATAGTCTGTGACTCCTACCAAATTATGTTATCACCACAAAATTTTCTCAACCTTCTACTTGTTTGTGACATTCATGCTGCACTGGTAGCTAACAAGACTTTGATAAGCATGTGATGTGGCAGTGTTTTCACTCGACATTTTACCTGGCAGATCCTTGGGCCTGAAAGTGGTTGGCAGCCAATTCCATTGACGGATGTTATTACAGCTGCTGCTGTAAAGAAAGCTTACAGGAAGGCTACTCTTTGCGTTCATCCAGATAAATTGCAGCAGAGGGGTGCTAGCATTCAACAGAAGTACATTTGTGAGAAAGTTTTTGATCTCCTTAAGGTGTGTTCTTGATTTTGCTTGTTTTTCCGTGATCACATAATTTGAGAACGTTTCTCATCTAGCAGCCACATTCTTTACCCAAGTTTATGATATTTGCTGAAAAGACTTATTATTATTCATGATCACTTCTCACAGTGAGCTTCTAAGTTGTTTGAGGCAGATACGAAGCTGGATGCTGGTAAAAGAAAATCCTGCATTTAAGACAAAGTGCATGGAAGCATAATTAATGTTAAGATGTCCTTTTACATTTATAAGACTAAATTCTTGATTCTTGATAAATTGTAACAACTTCATATTTGAGGTTTGTATGTCTAGTCTACAAAATAGCCTGTTAAAAATTGCTGGCTAGATGAAACTTACGTGTGCAATTTTAGAAAATATTTAAGAATATTGGGCATTATATTGATACAGGTGGACTAAAACTTATGTGTGCAATTTTAGAAAATATTTAAGAATATGGAAGGGAGGTGCATGCCTAAATACCAAGTCATTGTACAGATGATTGCTTCTCTATCTTCTCCTGTTTATATTCACTTGCTTAATGGGTCTACTCAACTGTATGATAATATTAGCCTATATATGCTTGTCTGTTTGTTGCTTTGGTTATGTGCCCCAGTAAAAGCACATATTATAACCTTTATTCTGATTTTATAAAGATTATATGCAGATGTGACTTTACCCATGGTTGTATTTAAGTTTTACAGGCATTGTATCATGTAAACATCATATCCTCTCATTATTAACATAACTCGCTGAGTTTTGCAGGAAGCTTGGAATAGATTCAACTCAGAAGAGCGATAGCAGATGGACTGGGTACTATATATAATGTTCACCATCCATGCTTTTGCTGCTTGTAAAAGTAAGAGGCAATGTAATTTTGGATCCAACAATTTGCTAATATTGCTAAATTATAGCCATTCTTTTGCATTTATGTGAAATGTGTGGTTTCAAGAAGCATATTTTAGAATATTTAGTCCTGCTCTAACCAGATATAGCAGAGTCAAGTTGTTTCAGTTGCAATGAAATCCATGGTGTTAGGAGATCATCATTTCTTGGTTGGCCAATAGTTTCCTTCTACCTCATTTTACCAGATGACACAGGACGTTTGTTTGTTTCTTATATGATAATGACTCGACCAAATGCAGCATATTGCACGATGCATTTCCATGTGAAATTCTTAGCTTGTTGGAAAACGGCGGAAATGGGAGCTTGCGTGACGTGCAAAATAATCAATTTGGGTTGCCTTTACACTGGGACATTGATGCAGCAAAAAGGGACCTATTGTTGTTTAACAGAGCACAAGAAAAGTTTTATGGTGATCGGTCGACCTCTCGTCTCTCTAACTGCAGCCCATAGGGGTTTTGAGACTAGACTCTGGGTGTGTGCAATTTTTACACTAATGTCTTGTGTAACCATTTGTCTTATGCAACCCTGCTCAGAGTCTTATTCTCTCTCTGTGTCTCTGACCTTGCGTTTTTGTTTTTCTTTCTTTTTGATGGATTTATTCACTGTTAGAACGTCAATCAACTCTGAGAAGGGAAATGTTAACTTACGTTGCTGGCAATACTTAATGCCCTGCACTTTTTTTTTTTTTTTTTTTTTTTGGGTATATAAGCTTAGAGACTTATGCACATTGAATTGGGTAGTTTGGAACAGAGAGAGAGAGAGAGAGAGAGAGAGAGAGAGTTCTGTGAAATTATTCTCTTTTCTTTTGCCCCAGAAGAACGCGGGCTGCATGCGAGGCTTGGCATGAGTTTTGGTGGAGCTTTCAACGTGTTCCTCTCTTCCAGGGATGCTAATGAGGTGGAGTAAGATGTGGGATATGGCCATGGGCTATCTTTGTGGAAGAAATTAAGCCCTCTCTCCATCCTCTCTCTCAATGATATGTATAAATTTTCAATAAAAATTATAAAATTAATAATATAATTATTTTTACAAAGTATATCAATAAATTTAATATTTATTTTTTTTAATTTAATATTTATTGTTAAAATAATTAATTTTTAAATTAAATTAAGAATTAAATATAATCTAAATATATAAGATTTTTTTTTTTTTTCTATTTTCGTCAGCAAAACAAAAATAATCCCATGCATGGTACTAGGCCGTGCTGGGCCAGACATTTGAGGCACGCGAACCATACGATCCCATGGCCCGGGGTTAGAAGGAAATTTTTACCAAAAATACCCTTCTAACAACTATTAATAGCTATATTTTAGGAATATTTTGATTAATACACTATATAAAATTTATTTCTAATTAAATTGATAGAAAAAGCAAAATACCTCTTTCAACAACTATCATCCGCTAGTTTAGGAAGGTATTTCGGTAAAGTGAAAAATTGCTAGCTCCTATAAATATCCTTTATTCTTTCGAAATTCATCACAACAAATCATTCTCAACTCTTTTACTCTTATTTGTTCTCTCATACTTTCTGCACTCAATTCTGCAAATAATCTCTTACTCTCTCGGTTTATTTATACAATCTTCCATTCTTTATAAGCTTTCACTCTATCTATAATTAACCTTTTTTCAAAGAAGAGAGGCTTGATCAATTCAATAATTTGGGAGGCTTAATTTATTGAGAAGAAGTTGAAAGGAGTTCAAATCTTTTAAATTTAGTCATTATTAAGCTACTGAATATAATTTATATTTTATAAATATTATTGTTACTAAATATCTAATTTTTATTATAATGATTGATTCATCTCCACACTTTTTCTTTGAATTTACCCTAAATTTGTTTGATGCTTTTTTTTTTTTTTTTGTTAAATTTAACATTCTAAACTCACAATGAAGTAATAGTCAAACATCCGCTGAAAATTTTAATATTTTAGCTTGATAGAAGCATATAAAAATAATTACTCCAATATTTACAACATTATCATTATCAGAGTTCTTTTTTTTTTTTTGCAAAAAAAACATAGTGATACAAAATAATAAGAACTAATTGATGTTTGAAGCAAAGAGATGTTCGTTTATTTGAAAGGTTAGTTGAATATTAAAGAAAGATTGCATTACTAAAAAAATGACTAAAGCAAATATAAATCATCTAGGACGATACGATAAATAATTTTATTCAAATTACAATTCGTAACGCTTGAAGAATGAAAAATAATTTTGTTTGAATTATAAATCTTAAAGAATTAAGAACAATATTATTCAAATTAGTTATAATTATCTCTTATTTTTAAATATTTTTTAAATTGGTTCAAATTTATAAATTATAATTTTGCAATCATGCGTAAAATTTTGAAAATAAAATCTCAATTGATTTTATTTCATTATTTATAATTTTGTATGCATTATAATTTATTAATAAAAATTAATAAAAGTATTTTTAATTATTTTTAAGAGTCATTTTTTTGAGATAATCATTATTAATATTTTTTAAAAAATCATAAAACTAAAAAGGCCGACATATGGGCCGTGTCGGATCAGTGCTGGCACACCGAGCACAGTGCCAGCACAGTCCGTGAGATCATCAGTCCGGCGGGCCATTGGGTGTGACAGCCTGGGACGGTCCGTTTTACACGTCCCCGTCACCGTCCCCGTCCCCGTCCCACGAAAGGCGAGAAATCTACGGCGAGACGGATCCGGTTAAAATTGCCATCTCTACCGCCTTTCTTCCGTGTTCCTCTCTCCACCGGTGTCCTCCAAATGCTCCGCCGCACTCGCCAACCCCCCAGCACACCGTCGAGCTCGGGTCCTGCTGGCTCAAGGCTATGGCTGTCTCGCCCCCGGGCCCTCGGCCACCACGACAGTGCTGTCGCCCTTTACAAGAAGGCCTCGCCGTCAACCCCGCCAATGAGACCCTCGAGTTCGACCTCGCCGACGCCCAAGCCGTTACTGCCTGCGAATCTCGGACAGATTCGGCACCCAGCCGTGGTAGCCGCTTTCTCTTCCCCATCTTCCAGTCTCCACCAGGGCTTTTCGTGCTTCTCCAAGCCCTGTTGGATTTGTACCAATGGTAAAGTAATTGTGCTGCTAGGCTTCGTCGTGGAGTTTCTTTTGCTCCTTTCTACTTCATTCTCTTATTTTTTTATTTTATTTTATTTTTTTTTTTTTTTTTTGTGTGTGTGTGTGTGTGTGTGTGTGTGTGTGTGCGTGTACAGTTCAAGATTTGGATTTGTTAGATCTGTTTTTATTTTGTTTCTTTTAATGTCCAAATTTTTATTAGAATTTAGACTTCTTAATCTATTACAAAATCTAGTCCGATGTCTATTGCAGAGAAAAGGAAGAACAGAAGGCTGAACTCATCAATGAGAAGATTGGTTTGCCACAGTTTTATTTTCCCCTCGCAGGGGTATACTGTCAATGGGTACGGACGCACTTAGCCCCAAGACAAAAAAAATGCAGATTTTTCTTAAGCTTCCTCATTTTTCTGTTTAGATTTTAATTTATATTTTATTGATTAATTATTTTATTGCTAGATTTTAGGAGTTTTGTTGGTTTTGGATCCAGGGAAGTTTGGGCTGCTTCATTTTCCAGGGAGGGCGGCCGAGTTTATCAGCTATTAGTTAAATATTTAGCATATTTTACTATTATCTTTTTGGTGCATAATAATTATACTAATTTCTCTTTAGGTTTTTGTCCACGCTAGCTTCAGATTTTGCTGTAAATAAATTATAATATGCAATATTATCTTTATATATCTTATTTGGTTTCCATATCAAAAGAAAAGTGATGGTGATATTTATTTGTAGGCTTAATTGATGTCTTGCTCCTTAAGAAGTCAACTTTAATATTTAAATAATCAACTACTTAATATTTATTATATAATATTAATTTTTTAATTTTTAATTCTTTTCGCTGCATGATAATTATATATATATTAACATTTATTATATATGCTGCTTGAAGATAATTATATGTAGAGAAAATTAGCTATATTTTTTTATTATACATAATTAGAAAGATTAAAAATTAAAAAAATTTGTGCAATGAATTAGTTATTACGTGGTTGTTCAATAAAAGTTAAATATGAAAGTCGTTTCATCCTTTATGGCATTAAGTCATCTTTATTTATAATTTTTCATGTAGTTTGAGCTTTTATGGGATAAATTTTGCTTTTACTTAATAGATATTTTGGGATATTTCAAGGATTTTGTTGGGTTTTTAAACCAATCCGCTTTGCACCCGCTGTTGTTGCATCTCATTGCTCCACGGAACTACCCTTTTCCTTTGTAGGGTTTGTTAGGTGTATTGCTTGGGCTTTGCCGTGCAATGAACCACTTAGTATATTGGTCTCAGGTTGCAACGTCAGCCAGTCACGACATTGTTTTTTTTAACAAAAAAAAATAAAAAATAAAGCATATATCAAGAGAGTGGGTGGGGGACGCGTGGGGCTGTTGAGATAATATGTTTGCTTCTCCATTTTAGATTTCTAGAATGTAGTGTTATTTATATGTTATTCGTTTGGTTTTCTGTCATTGTTACTCTATTTTTTTACATGTTTTAGTTAATCTTTCTCAATTAAAAATTATTTGATGTAAGTTCAAGTTTGTTTCCTTCCTTTTGGGAAGCTATTTATTTAATTGTTTTTAAAGAAGCTTATTCAAGTTGCTCTTCTCTGTTTTGTTTTTTTGTTTTTTTTTGTTTTTTATTGCATGAAAAGCATGTTTACACGTTTTTTCTCAATTATGTTGAATTTTTTATTATTATTATTTCACACTTCCCATCTCTGCAGAGTGATTGAGAGCTTAACTTAGTTAAGAGTGGATCTCCAGCTGATAGGGTCCCGAATAAATGATTCAAATTATACGTAAACGTCAAAAAAATATTTAAACGATTTGATATCAAGTGGTTCAAAAAAAAAAAATCACTAAATAATACTTAGATAAGCTCCAGAACTTATACCATTTCAGAGGTTGCCCTTCCTCCTCCTGAATTGGTGGAGGAAAGGGAGTCTACGCTTAGATTTACTCTGTTTAATTTCATCTTATTCAGAAAAGGAGGAAGAAAAAAGGGAAGGTGAGGAGGGAAGGCTTTGTGATGGAGAACAGGGAGAGTGGAAGGGTTTTGAGAATATGGTCTCATACTCTTCTCTCCCAATATTGCAAGCTTGTATGCACATATATGAAAATAGTCCCACCAAACGATGACTTTTTACAACCATTCCCACATCTCCATATCTTGAAACGAATAAGCTTAAAAAAAAAAAAAAAAAAAAAAAAAAAAAGAAGCGATGAAGCTTAAGCTTTTGAGAGTCGTGACTTGCAGTCCAAGATTAGTTAGCAAGGTTTCATTCATTCATTTGTTTATAATATAAGTTTAATTCGTCAACGCGTGTTAACAACGAAAGGGAGGAGGCTAACCTGGTCAAATACACGCGTTGAGAGTGGTTAAAAACCGATGCTTGCAAGATTAGTCAATCCCATGTATCCAAACGCGACCATGTCAGCAAAAGCCAAGGCCCAAGCCTACAAATTCAAAACTCCTCATCCATTTGCCTTCACCATTGGCACAGCCAACGCACAAAACCAAGCTCGCCAACCCACTCCCCAGCCTTCTCTTCTCCTCTGCCACAGCGATGTCAGGAGCTTCGGGCCACCAGAAGAACCGACGAGGGTACCGTCGACTCCTTTCCCAACGGTTCTCCTTCAACTCCAGGGAGACGAGCGAAGCGAAGGCCGCCGCCACGACCAAAACGAAGGCATCGAACCGCAAGGAAATAAAAGCTCATCCGGTGATCAAAATTCTCGAAGCGCCGTCGAAGAAGGCTGAGGCCGAGCCCGAGTTCTTGAGGTATTTGGAATACGTAAGGGAGGCCGGGACATGGGAACCCAACGCAGAGAGGCCCATGATCTATTTCAAGTAGTCTTTTCTTCTTGTCTTTCTTGTTTGGAGTCGTTCCATGTTATCTACTCGTAGCGTTCTGGGAGATACGTTCTTATGTCATTTTTTCTTAAAAAAAAAAAAAAAAAAAATCTTGTATCATAATCTCGTGCTTCTCTGATTGATTAAAAAAAAAAAAAAATTGTGATTAGCGATACTTTTAGATTTAAAAAATTTTATCTGTTCAAGTCCTGATTCATAAAGTGTTCCACTGTGGCAAGAAATCCCATATGACTAGAGTCATAGGAAAAAAAAGAGAGAGAGAAGGGATGGGAGGGAGCTATCTAAAAATAATTACTAACTAAGAACCAACTCAGGTCTCTGCCACAATCCTCAAGCTTTCTGAAACAAAATAGCAGAAGTAAAAAAAAAAAAAAAAAAACCCTACCTACGTGCATGAATGCCGCCTCACCCCATAAACTGCGAGAAACCTCAACATTACCATAAACCAATAGCCAACGCAAGTTTCCCACGGCGGATAGAATCAGGCATCGCTTGCTGTTCCAGTGCCTGTGGTTTTTTTTGTTTGGTAGCGTGAAAAAATATAAGAAAGACAAAAGTTAAAATGCAATTCTAAGTAGATAAATTTGATGCCATCGGAGGTGGAGTATATTTGGAGCAAAAGATATATTCTTAATTTTTTTTAAAAAAAAATTCAATCAACTTTGAAACTAATTTTATTAAAAAATATTAATTTAAAACTAAAAATTTATTATAAATTCGTAGACATTTAAAATATATTTAAAAAAACCTAAATTTAAGAATCTAAATACGATATTTAGAGTATAATAGAAGATTTAAATTTGCATAAGTGTATTTATTATAAAGTATAAAAATAATTTTATATGAAAAATGATCAGTTTTTGAAAATCAAAATTTTATTTCTATCCTCAAACTTTATGGATTTTCAAAAATTTACTTCCTTTTCATCCAAATCATCGTTCAATTTCTCTTAATCCATCCCAATTGAGGCGATATTATGCCGGATGAATTTTTTCATCTTCGTGACCCCCTTTGCTATCGGCTCTATAGAATTAGAGCTTGAATTTAAAGATCGACATATGTTAGATGAAAAAAATATATATAACTTTTTTTTTGGTTGCAGCCGGTGCCGCCGTTGATCGAGTTTATTTGAAACATTCTCCATTAAAATGTTTCTATAAATTATTAAAAAATTAAAATATTTGAAAAAAGGTTTCTTGTCAAATCGATATCAAAATATTAAAAAAAAAAAAAAAAGTAAAGCTAAAGCTAGCACGGTTCTTGAATTAGCAAAGGCAATGCAATTTTTAAATAATAGCTCTTGCGACATTCTTTTAGCTAATGGATTTGAAAAATTTATGTTAAAGAGTTCCATTGCCCCAACAATCCATCAGTCTCCTAATGGCCACCAGCATTAGTTATCTTTGCTTGTAAGTTGCTCTTGTGCTAAATAGCTGAGGGCAATTTGAGCAGCAGCTTCTACTGCCAATAAAATTTTGTCTATTGCAGTGGTGAAAGTTTGTTTTCTTTTATGTTTCCGAGCCCATGAGCGAGGACTAAGCAAACATGTTAATCTATAATGCTAAACATTGGGCTGGGCTATTGGACTAAACAAATTCAATTCGAAGGATAAACATTAAACTAAGGGTGTTGTAACGCTTCAAACCTACCTACTGACTAATTAACTTCATTACTGGCTCAATTAACTTCGTTAGTGAAACAAAATCACATGACTAAAATACTCGAATAGAAGTTAATAAATAGCAAGTAAATTTGAGTTATAAGCGCATAACATTTTCTTTTCCATTCAATATGAGACTAAATTTGGAGTATCATAGATGCATTTAAACCTTTGAAAAAAAAAAAAAAGAAAAGAAAGCAATCTAAATTCAATGAAAAATTTCTCCTAACAAATGTCTCATACAGACAATCCAAACAAGACCTCAGTATCTACCTCCAACAAAATAACGAGGCAATCCTTCGATGAACTCAGACAAATGCGATGTAAAACCGTAAAGCCTAAGCATTTTTTATTTCATTCTAGGCCATTAAAGATGCCCAATTTCCCCTCTTCTCTCCCTCAAACCCTTCAATGGCATCTACTTCATTCTTATCATCATCTACTTGTTCCTTCCTCCATTGCTATTACGCAAAACTGATATATAACGGAGCAAAGGCAGAGGAGCAGTTGTTCAACGAGAGCTTGCATGCTGGAGTGAAGGTGATTGTGGTACGCTGGTGTCAATTAGACACCAGACGTTTACTAGCGCGTACGATGCATCGAATCAAAGACAAATGCCCAGAGGCGATAGAGAGAAGATATACGAAGGAAATTAAGAAAAAGTTCAGGTATCTAGAGGCCTTGGGAATGAGAGGAGAAAGCAAGATAGCTTCGGAAGACAGGATGTGGTCTACTTTGGTCTAAGCTTGGGGGAATAGATACGAAACCTTCGACTTGTACGTTATCGGGACAGACAGCAGCAATAACAAGTCATATAATTGATATGTAAATAGTGGACCGTTTCAAGTTTTTTTTTTATTTTTTTATTTTTTTAAGAAATCAAACCCGAGTGCAGATACTGTTGTGGTCAACGAACGAGGCTGTAGTTAATTGAGATCGGGAGGTTGGGAAGATTCAGCATTGCATTGGTTTGTTTCTGACCCAGCTTTTGAATTTATACAGATTATCATGAAGGGCTGTGTTACCTGGACACTCTCGTCCAGCTCGAAAAATCATGTTGGATAATGAACTTTTTTTAGTCGTGGCCTTTAAAAATTGGCAGGTAAAGGGTTGAATTATTCCATCGATGAGTTTGTCCCTTCATTTTTAACATTAGAAGTGGATATTTTTTTATTTCTAGAGATTGGTCCAAGTTGCAGGTATTGAAATAATTTTACAAAATATTTTTTATTATAACCATAAATTAAATGGAAAGTTTGAATGTGAAACATATATATTGAAAGACCTTAATTAATAATATATTGTTAATACTTTCTTAAATATCTAAACAAAGAATATTGAAAGGCAAAAAATATATAATTTAGTTAAATTAAATTTTATCCTACGTGTCTCCATATCTCAGTTTTTCTTTTGTCGTCGAGCCGGACACTTAATGCGTGTTTGAATCCGATTCTGATAACTTTATCCATGCTTCAAATAACATTGCATGCAAATTGTGAGGAATCATGTGCATATGTCACTAGCTCACCTATGTTATTGGAATGGTGATGCCTTCTTTCCTGAATGCCTTCACTCCTCTCACCCAGTGATGACATTTTTTATGTCTCACTTGATACAGAGAAAATATTTGGCATGGAATGCACAGCTGTGCTTGAGTTTCTTAAGCTTTCCACAGGTATGGCCAATCATGTTATCAGCTCTTCTTCGCTACCTGTTTCCTCTGAGACAAAGCACTGTTGTCGAAATGTGAAACTAGACATGGTTTGCTGACATTCAGAAACAAAGCAGTATCTCATGCAGTGAAATGTTGTAAATGACTGTTCTCCATCATTTTCCTTTGTATTATTTTCAGATTGTTTTGCCTCAGTGGGTGTTGTTAGATGGTTTCGCATGTATTGCTGATTCCTTTCGAGGCTGGTAAAAGCTCCAGTATCTTTGAGCTAAGGGGAACGACCCCTTGTTGTTCAAGCCATGGCCTAGAATCATGGCCAGTGTTGTATTTTATATGCTCAAAGAAGATGTCTGTGAGTGCGATGCCATGGCATTCCCAAGCTGTTCTGATTGATTAAGTAAATGCAATACGTGTTTATCGTCACCATTGAGTGATGGAAAACACATAGGGAACACGTATCAGTTGTCAATTGAAATGGTTGAATGTCTCTTTCTAAGTGGATAACCACACGGCAAACATCAGATAAACCGCATCATGCCCCGGGGCTTGTTTGAGGATGTCCATTGGAGGAAGGAACTCATTCTTTAGGCGGAATCCCAACGGAACACGGAAGCACGTGTTCTCTGCCGTAGAATCCCATCAGCTTTTGTCTTCATCGAACTGGTACTTAAGTTTTAGTTTATAGCTTCAGCGATTATTCACGGTTTCAATGTTAAACGATGACGACTCATGCGTAACACTCTAAATTCATGTATAACTTAATTAATTTTATTAGAGCGAATTGAAACCATGCAGCTTAAAAACTCAAATAAAAATTAATGAATAATAAGTAAACTTGAGTTAGCACATAATACCTTTTTTTTTTTATTTAATATGTAATTAAATTTAAGGTATTATAATTTTTTCTTGATGCTTTTGTCGTATGCCGCAAACTAACCAAAATCTATCTCTAAACTGAATTATTGGTACTGAAAGGATGCGTCCACACTATGATGAGACTCTACCACCGTTTTATGAGTAGTTCTTTCCTCATGCTCACTAACTTTCGCACACTTGGATTGCCTGCTTCCTAAGAGCAGCATGTCTACCAATTTCACTATGGCAGCTTACTTGAAATAATAATATTCAATTCATATTGCATCGTCGAGATTCAAAGATTCAATAGTTTAGGAAATATTAAAATTAGAATCAATAAAAAAAAGACTCATTCAAATTCATATTTGAAACTTCAATAATTTTAATAAAATGATTCTTAGTTAGAATCGTCCTAGATTCAGTTTTATTTTAATAATACCATTTGTAACGCTCCAAGCTCACGTACGATCCAATTAACTCCATTAACGGATCGAAACCACATGGCCCAACAACTCGAATGAAAGTTAATGAGTAGCAAATGAACTTGAGTTATAAGTACATGACACTTTATTTTTTATCTAATATGCGACTAAATTTAGGGTATCACACTATGTATATGGATATTTCACCAGGCTTTACTTATATAACCTTGTTCCTTCTATTTAGGCCTTTTAGGCTTCCCTCTTTTTTTTTTTTTTTTTTTTTTGTATGCAGCAGATCAATCATATTATCGTTTAAATTACAGACTTCATAGCAATTTAATAGCTTAGTCCTTTATATTTTAAAAATATTGCATTCCTTTTCTGTTGCAAAAAGTTAGCTAAAATTAAGGTAAAATAATTGACATACCATCTTAATATGAACATATGGATCGAAAAGAAATTTTGAGTAATAATTTACTTAAAAGCAAGCTACCCGGGTCATCTTTTCAAGTTCTAAATAATATACTGGCCAAAGTTCTATCATAAACTGCTTTACATTTAGCTACATCAAGATAACATGTCACTGTGATGTCTGATAGACTGAGAGATTTAAGTATAATAATTAAAAGTTTGAAGGCTAGAATGGATTTAGGCTGAGAGATCAAGTATAATAATTAAAAGTTAAGGACCAAAATGGTTTTTGAGTGAAAGCTTGAGCACGAGAAGTATGTTAGAATTTAGATGGAATCACGTTGGGGCGAGTCCATGTTCGGCGGCTTAGTCCACGACCATGGCCCATCCAAGCCAGGACGGAACGTTAGGGTAAGCTCGCTCGCTTTTTATCTTCTCGATGCTTTGGCTCAAAAATCCAGTTGCGGGACATGGAGCTGGGTCTGGCCCTGCGCTTCTATGCAACGACTCCCTCCTCGGGGAGGGAGAGAGGAGCTGTCCTCCGCCCTTCTCCGCCTCCCTCCTCTTCTCCTCGCTTCCTTTTCAGGGAGACCTCCTCCTCCTCCTCCTCTCTCTCTTGCCGAATCCTATTTCGATCTTCCGTCTCGCTGGCCAGAGCAAGCGCCGTCTCCCTGGAGAGCAGGCAAAGAAGCAGCCTCTCACGGGGAAGCGAGACAATGGAGGAGGAAGAGGAGGAGGAGGAGGAGGAGGAGGAGGGGGGAGAGTCGTCTTCTTCTGTTTCGTTTCTGTCTCTGAGCGAGAAGCCTGATAGGAGTCTTGCTCTGCTCGACGAGTATGAGCTGGAAGAGCTCGAGAAGAATTCCGCTGATCCGAACCATCGAAGCGGTCAGTTTTTCGTCCTTCCTCTGTTCTGGGTTTCGCTTTGGGACTCCATTGTTAGTTTTTTCTCTTTCATTAGGGTTTTATATCCTAGTTTTCTGGATAAAGTAGACGCCTTCAAGGACTTTTAAAGGTTCAAAATGTTTTTTTTTTAAATATCTTTTAAATATTGGATATGTAATTTTTTTTACCCCCTCTAGGTTATTTTAAGAGGATTAATGTGAAATAAATCACTCTTTGATAGAGAAAGAAAGGGGAGTTTTTGTGGAAAATTTAAAAAGAATTGGAAAAATGGCAGTTCATAAGACTGGTAACTTAAAAGAGGGACATTTTGCTAGGCATGCCATCGTTGGAGGATAAATTCTTACTAGCAACTGATGTAGTCCATTGGAAAGAAGAGAATTTGCACTATGTCTTTGTGAAGTTGTAGAAAGCAAATGATTGAATAGCAGAAGAAGTTGGTTCATGCCTGGTGGGTACTAAGGAAGTGCATTCTAAGAAGGCAGCAGTGAGCATTGGCAGTAGTCCCATGGCAGAAGTGAATTTCTAGTTGTGGTGGTTTCAAAGATTGACACTAATCCGGCAGCTGCACCATTTTATTCTTATCATGCATAAACTTACTAGTTGGGTTTGAGAGGTAAGATGCTGCATGTTCCCTGTGGATGATATGGCATTGATGAAACAAGAATAGGTTGGCCTGTAAATAAAGAGGAACTTTCAGAGTACGGGTGTAAAAATTGATGTAGTTGAAACAAGACATATGGATTGGAATTTTGTAGAGATGTAAATAAAAAATGAGGTTCAAATCAAATTTCATGATGCTGGGAGATGCAATAGGCTGATCAATTTAATTTTTTTTGGATCAATGTTACAAAAGAATGGACAAGTGGATAAAGACAACTATTTACATCTCAACTAATTGTTGAAGAATGATTAATTGAGGCACTCAAATAGGCGATGTTCTCATGCATTCAGGTGACACATGTGTGTCATTTTTATCTATCTAATGACTGAAGAAAAGGATATGAATTTTTGACTAATCCATATCAGCAATAGAAAACTTAGATCTTGATGACACTTAATGAAATAGTTGTTGGTGAGCAGCAAGACTTCTGAAAGAAGTGCAGTTGTTTATAACTTGTTTTTTCTGCTGCTAAGCATCTTACTTCCGTTGTCCTATTTGCTTTCATTTTTGCTACAAGGTTTTCTGTTACCAACATAAGCTAAGAAGGAAACTCACCAACAGAAGATGATCAGTATAGTGATACAATAAATTCCTGATTCTTGTCACTACTTGTCCTATGCTTTTTTTTTTAAAAAAAAAAAATCCTTGCTTCTAAACCTACATGTTTTGTTTATGCTGAATGAAGGATATGTAGCTGTGTTAGGCAAGCCAAATGTTGGGAAGAGCACTCTTGCAAACCAAATGATAGGTCAAAAACTCTCAATTGTTACAGAGAAACCTCAAACTACACGTCATCGTATTCTTGGTATATGTTCTGGCCCTGAGTATCAGGTAATATGCTTTCATTGAATGAACACAACTTGTTGATATTACTTTCTTGATGATCATAAAAGCTATGGTAAGGAAGCATATGAGCAAATGTCGTGCTGGGGAAGTTGTGGTTGTTAATCTGAGTTATGGGTTAGTTTGCAGGTGATACTCTATGATACACCTGGTGTTATTGAAAAGCAAATGCACAAATTAGACTCCATGATGATGAAAAATGTCCGAAGTGCTGCCATTAATGCTGACTGTGTGCTTGTGGTTGTCGATGCTTGTAAGGTTCCTCAGAAGGTATATACTTCAAAGAAGAATTTTTCATTTTTGAAATCCTCACACACCTTTTCTGAACTTTACTCTTCAAGATTTAGATTGACGATGTGCTGGATGAAGGTGTCGGATCTCTCAAAGATAAGCTTCCTATTCTGTTGGTATTGAATAAGAAGGACCTGATTAAGCCTGGAGAGATTGCAAAGAGACTTCAGGTAGCACTTAATAAGTTACAAAGCATTTTCTGTTTGTTGATGTTGGCAATATGTGTGTGGCTACACATTTAAAGTTCAAAAATTTTAATGCTGCTTGCAGTTTCTGTAGTTATTATTTATTCATGTTTTTGGTTTATTTAGTTAGTTATTGTTTACTTATTTTCAGATGCAATTCATTCATATAGTCGTAGGATCTGAATATATCACATTTTGCAGTGGTACGAGAAATTCACCAATGTTGATGAGGTCATACCAGTAAGTGCCAAATATGGTCAGGGAGTGGATGATGTCAAGGAATGGATACTGTCAAAACTTCCCTTTGGTCCCGCCTATTATCCCAAGGTATGTATACTGGAATTTATAAGTTAATGAAAACTGATGGTTGTACAAAGGCAAAAATATACGACAGTTAATGCTCTAGATAATGGCATGTCTTTTTTTTGTTTGTATTATATATTTTTTGAAATAGATGTAGTATGCTGTGAACTATAGCTTTACAAGTCTAGGATCTGGATCCTTGATGGATGATTGAAAATGCATAGCTGTGAGACTATTATGGGAGTATCTTTGCGCAAGAAAACAAGTGCCATTGCCCAAGTCCTATGGGCAGCAGTACCACTAATTTTGCTTATCTGAAAGTAGTATGACTATAGGAGTGAGGTTATAGGCCTACATGATGCTGCACAAGCCCTGAAGACCAAGATTGGTATCCTAATAAGAAAAAAGGTAGATGGAAGGAGACGACAACATGCAACAAAAACTGTACTAAGAAGATATGTGGAACATGTCAAGAGGAAAAATTCAAGGAAACTATGCTAATAATACACTAGCATTAGTCAGAGAAACTAGTTCGAACTGCCTGGTTTAGGCCAATTCGTGGTGGTCTGGTCCAGAGCTGAACTAAATTTCTGTACATTTAATTGACTGAATCAAGGATAAATTAGACCTCTCTGAGAAGGTTCAATATTTAAGTTGAAGCATATTCCAGAAAAAACTTAGTTTCAAAATAATCAACCTATCCATCTGGAACTTGTTGTTTGGATTACTTGATATTTCCTTTTTCTTTTTAAGGGAAAAAGAGGGATGAAACCTACCTGATAAATTGTGTTTCACCCAAATATTTTATTTATACTGGTTCAAAACAAATGTTTAATATAGACTCTGCATAAGCAAGCAGCAGGTTGAAAATCAGAAAAAACCAAAAAGAATGTAGATCATGAGCTTTTTAAGGAACCACCATCTTTTTTGCAACAAACAACTTGCCTGCATACCCAAATTGATCGATTTAGTAACTGAAGGCCCCCTGCTTTTGACTGAAAAAGGAAATATTATGAATGCATAACTTAATCTTCTGCTTTATCATGCATGGCAAACAAGCACCATGTTCGATGGCCGTTAACTGCAAAGAAGTCCAGCTACATGCAAAATTTGTTTGTCTTTAATTTGCCATTTTTTGGGCTGAAATGATGATTACCTTACTCATAGCATAATAATTTTTGAAATGCATTAATAGCATAATGATAACACACAAGTTCGGTAGATTACATGCTTGAACCATATTCTGATGCTCTTTTATTCTAGTGACAAATTTATCTTTAAAATGTGCAATAGGTTTTATGACTTGATGACACTGGAATTTTCTTTTCTTCAAAACTTTTCTTAATATTGTGGACTAAATGTTATCTTTGAAGCTGCACATTTACAAGTATTGTGACATCTACTTTCTGTGGTTTCAGGACATAACCAGTGAACACCCTGAGAGATTCTTTGTGGCAGAAATTGTAAGGGAGAAAATATTTATGCAATACAGAGATGAAGTTCCATATGCATGCCAGGTATCCCACACTCTCTCTTTTCAGCAGTTTAGCTGACAAAGTTTATTTTTCTTGCTGTGTGATAAAGCCAACAGCTTAACAGAAATTTGCATCTTACAGGTCAATGTTGTGAAGTATATTAGCAGGCCAACTTCAAAGGATTTTATTCAAGTTGAAATTGTTGTTGAGAAGAACTCACAAAAGATTATTCTCATTGGCAAGGTATCCTAATAAATCTTGAAGATGAAATTTGTGAATATTCTTTTTGTTGTGGATTCTTAAAGTACGGTACTTACTGGCTTTTCCATGTGTAGTGAAGGAAATTTATGTAAAAATTGCTCCTTATGTAGGGGTGGCAATGTGTTGGGTTAGGTTAGCTCAGATTGGGTTAAGGAAAGGATAATGACATACAAAATCTTGAGCAATACATGATCTGACCCGACATCAAGTCGAGACCTCTTGACCCATACCCACCCATGGGTTTTTTTGGTTACTTTTTTGGCCCTAATCTGGTCTCAATCCCTAATAAGCTGAAGTTGACGTATCAATTCCAATATTTATAATTCTTACTTGCTAATTTCCAAAATGACTTCAGCAATTAGTATGAAGCAAAAAAAAATCTCTCAAAAAATTCTTATCCTAGATAATGATTCAACCCAACCTAAACTATTTCGATCCAAATAGAACTCTACCATTATAACCTGAGTTGGGTCAAAGCTTTGACCCATACTTGACCCATTTTAAGTTCAGGTCAAAAAATCTAACCCATATCTAACCTCACTAAAAACCCTTGACCCAAATGGGTTGGGTTTTCAGGTTGGACTAATTTTTGCCACCCCTATCTATATGAGTCAATATGATTTATAAACAATGCGAACTCCATCTTACTGTCATGTTGCCAGTTTCTGCAGTTTTAAGTACATATACTGTCTCATTTCTTCAAGATCTTATTACTACATGAAGATGATGATATTCATATCCTCTCTATACTAGGTTAACCTTGTCATCCCAACTTTGTCATCCAAAATGTATCTTCTTTCATTTTATCTTCTTTTTGTGCTCTTACTATCTTTATGAGATGGATCTAAATTTGATCTTTCTAGTTTAGTACTAGCGTACCTTATCATGTGCACCTCTGCCGTGTTAAATCTTATGCTCTTATGCCTCAGCAGTACCCTACAATCTGATCTGTACAAGATAAACCTATTGTCTGTCTTGTGCAAACTTCCTCCTAGTTCTAAAGGTATTTGACAATCAGATCAAACTCAAATGGTACCTTATTTATCATCTAGCCTCAAAACTCAAATGGAACTCTTACTTATCATCTACGCTCCAGTTTTGTTTGAACTTCTTTTTCTGCCCCTCTATGTTGCACAATGGAATTCATCAAAATAAATTTCTTAGCCACAAGTCTTGGTTACAGCCTTATATCCACATAAATTCCTTTTAGAGCTGTAGTTCATACATTCTATTTATCTTCAACTATATTTGAAATTTTATTATAAAATTTCCTTGGTATTCTAGTTGAAAATAGCAAGGAGGTGCCATTCATTTATTAGTAGGTTTACACATATTATATATGTAGAGCTAGACTTGGCTACAATTGCATGTAGTCAAGCTCAGATCCAATCGTCCTTTTCTTGGATCCAGATGGATCACGGATCCCAATAGTTGAAACGATGGGGCGGCTTTGAGATCCGTGTGGATTTAAAGGTGAAAAAGGCGACTGAATCTGTGGCTTAGCTACATGCGAGTGTAACTAAGTCTTGTTGGAGCAAGGTTAATGATTCTTACAAAAAAAAGGGTATTTTGAACAAAGTCAATAGTCTTGATTATCATGTGGAAGAGATGGACAGTTGGAGAGTCAGAAAACCAGAAAGCATTTTAGTTGTGTTCTGTCGGAGAAAATCATATGTTCGATATTAGAAGGGAGGTGTGTTTCCATGATGGTAAGAAAGTGCAGAACATTCATAGGTCCTTTGATGGGGAGACAAGTATTTTCTTTACATGGGTTATTAATATGTTGCACATGGCTTATAAGGTTAAGTTGCTTTGTGAGGGCAGTTGTTTTCTTCGTCTTTATACCCTTAAGGATGTCTAGTTTTATGCATTATGGAGAATGAATTATTTTGTTTAGATCCTCTTCTTTTTGACATTTTCTTTTTCAAGTTTCCCTTTATTGGTCAATTTGGTTTCTGCGGTTTGGATAACTTCCGATTTATTGTTCAGTGTGGTTCTTGTCAGCTTCAAGTGAAGTCCTTTCATCAATTCATGGCTTCTAATAATTTATCGACCTTTATAAAAAGTGTGATGTCTTTGTTGCCTTTAGTCTCCCAGTTTTCTGTGTTAAGAGATACGAAACACTATTCACCTGTGTCTGCATTGTGAGATGGTTGGAGGCTACCATGATCTTACTTCTGTTATTGGACATGGGTTTTGTGCTTCAATACAACAGAGTGGGTGCATCTGTAGGACACCAAACTTGGTGCATTATGGGGACATGATGAAGAAGTGGCTGAAGCTGATTCATAGTTTAAAAATTCGGTATTGTTGGTTTGGACAGGAGTCTAGACCCTGAAAGCAGGGTTGCTAAATCTGGCTGTTTAATCATTTCTGCATCTTGCACCTGCCCATTCTTCCACTCCTTGTTCCACTTGGAACAGAGAACCATAAAAATCAAGTGTGTTTGTTCCCCATTTTTCTCACTATAGCTCCCAAACCCACCCTTGACTTTATGATCTCTGGATTAAATCAGATTGGTCTGGTTCAAAACATGTTGATTTTTGAATGAATTTATAAAGAATTGAAGAAATTTTGGAAGATGGAAGGATAGATATTTGTTTGAAAGTTTATTTTTTTAATATTATCAGTCCCTTATCTTTGTTTCTTCCCCCTCTACTTGTGTTTCATGTTTCATTAAATTAAGGTTCATTGTTCATCATGCTACTCTCAAAATTAAAGTTGATGCCCCAATTCTTTTATACAACTACAGGAAGGGAAGGCTTTAAAGGTATTGGCAACAGCTGCAAGGCTTGATATTGAAGATTTCCTGCAGAAGAAAGTCTATCTTGAGGTCCTGGACACAGTTTTGTTTCACTGCTAGGATTCCTAATGGTGTTTTATGCATACATTCTTGGTTGAGTACTAATTTTTTGTTATGGGTTACACAGGTGGAGGTGAAGGTGAAAGAAAATTGGCGGCAAGATGAAGGCCTTTTGAAATACTATGGCTATGGTGGACAAATTCGAGTTTTTTGAAGTGGTTTGCTTCCCACATGTAATTAATCTGTTTTGTAACCTTTTAGTCTCGCACACAATCCAATGGAATTAGTGTTATTACAAAATTTTACCTCCATTGTTCGTGGTTCCTCTTTCTAAATGATAGGCCCTTCCTGTACTCAGTTTATCCTTATGTTCATAGAAGCATCGCTATGAGGGTATTTGTCCATGAATGATTTGGTATCTAAATCTCAAAACCTGCCTGTCTGCATTCAGAAACGGAATGCTTGTTATAGCTGTTAAAGTACAAATTCTGATATCTATTTATCTGTAGCATGGCCCTGTTAGAACTTGGAAGCTTCTTTTCCCAAGTCTATGCCACAAGTTGGTCGCACTATGGTCTGTGGATGGCAGCACCACTTCTGGCAGCAAAACTCCAACCAAGAACCAATCTCCTACCATCGGTTGTTTTGAAAAGTCTCTAGGCGGTTTAGTGATTGAGTTTCTCTATCTGTTCTCATGCTTAATGAAGGGAAGCCAATGCATGAATTGTGCTGCTAAATCAACTTGAATCCTGCTTGTTGAACTATGATAGAACTTCTCGCCTCTATGCTTTATGATTCAGTGTTTTGGTGCTTCAGAGCCAGCATAAGCACTTCATTAGTCCTTATTTTTCTTTCATTTGGCTAGAATTTTCAATTTTGCTGTCGATCATTTGGCTAGAATTTTCAATTTTGCTGTCGATCATTTGGCTAGAACTTAATTAGTCTTTGAGCAATTCTAACTGATATGGTTAGGTGCGGCTGCATTCCGAAGCCAAATGGAAATTCTAAGATTTGCAATCAATAATTTGACATACACCATCCTTATGAGAGCAGTTCACCTACGTAAGTAAATAAGGTCATCTCCTTTTTTTTTTTAAAAAAAAGAAGATATATTCGTAAATATCACAAAATCCACACTAAAGAGGCCGTGGGACAAGTCTCTGGAGGTTGCATTTTTATGTCTAATTTGAATTTGTTTCGCGTCAAACATTCATTTCTTCCCATTTTAAATTTGTTATAATTTAGTTTTTCCTCTCAGTGGTGAAACAAATCTTGATATGTTTGTACGCAATCGTCCGTGGCCGTATTTTACTCTCCTCTGGCTCGCAAAACCAAATTTATGATTCCATGCCTCGGCAAATCAGGTGCAGTCATGTGCATACCTTGAATCAGGCTGTGAATGAAGTGGGCTGCGGCTCCCGCACCTAAGTTCTCTTCTTTATTAAATGCTTTCACCGCGTTGTTCTGCTCCGCGTAGGGTGGGTTTTATACTGCTAATGCGTCAGTTGGTTTTATTAAGGACCGATTTATTTTGTAAAATACTGTTTAGCTGGTACAAAAGTCTCTCATACTCTAATCAAATATCATCAAAAGGATTGCCAATATTTTAGCATTCTCTGGTATCTTTGCACGCGCCAAAATTTTTAGTGATGGCAGTTGGCATGAACAATTTGGCTAGACCCGTGATTTGCTCCACCCCACCCCCATTGTCCCACCGCAATTAACGCCTCAAATTCCACATCCTATCCTTCTTTCGCGGTCCGCCAAGTGTATTCATCCGTAAACCTCGCACCGCCGCGATCCCCCTAACCCATTTAAATATCGTTGCCGTTGCGCTCCAGGTAGATTGTTTGGCGGGTAACTTTGGACCCCTTTCGGGATCACCGGCAGCTGCGACGCGTGATTAGATAGCCGCGGTAATTCAACGGACTGGACTAGGGGCATCTTCGGCCGCAAATTTGAAACGCTGATGCAGCTTCGCCGACAAACCATGTGCTAGGAGAGGTCACTATGTTGCCACCTGGCAAGTCAAGAGTAGATTCGTTAGATCTTGGGCCGACGGTTGTTTTCTTTTGTAGGGAGATAGCCCTCGCCCTCGCCCTCGCCCTCGCCCTCGGGGGGTAATTGAAATGGACTGGAGCCATATACTGTGGGCCCACAACATGGGCATCCCACTCGATTGCCACGTGGTTGGTAGAGGAATAAAAACTAGAAGCCTCTCTGCACTCGATCTTTACGCTGCGAAACCTAAGCTGATGTGGGAATCTCAAAGCACCCACAAGAGGCAGTCGAACCTGCTCTCATCTCCTCCCCTTTCGATGCCGACCGCCGGCACCGAAGCCGGTCCTCCCTTCTCCGAGTGCAACTCCGCCTTTCTTGTTCTTCCTCTCCTTCGCTTCGTCGGGATTTCCGCGAGCCCGAACAGGGATCAAACCCGTCCCCTCCGTCCCTCTCCTCCTTCGCCACCCTCAGCGGCCAGTGCCGGTGGATCCCACGCCACGGACTCCATCGCGGCGGTTGGAGATATCCGCCACTGTAATAATAAAAATAATAAAGATGGGCCGCGGTTCGCAAGCAAGCAAGCACGGCAGAACGCGATCCCTCTAAGAGGTGCTTCGAGGGTCCGAGAAGTGACGATTGCCGTCGGCATTGGGTCCAAACCCCGCGGCACCCACCCGTAGAGCCAGTTGAAATCTGGAAGAATCGGATCCGTCCGCTAATGCTTGAATTAAGTGGACATAGATGGGCAGAATTTATTTTCAATACGGTTTAGAATATATATATATATATATATATATATATATGTATGTATGCTAGAGATGCTGCAACCATCGCTCTCAGCTTCAACTGAGAAAATTGACTCCACAAATTATTCGTTGATATTGAAGCCAGATCATAAAACACGAATAAATGATTGATTAGGATGTTATTTTTTATGGTTTGTTATCGCCAGTTGTAAGCACTAACATGATGCGCACTCACATGCGCCATATGCCATCCTGTTTCGAGAACTCAAAACATGGAAAGTTTATTAAAACCTTCGCATGAATTGCAAATTTTACTCTTCGTCATGTGAGACAAGCGTATTTAAAACGTTTTGGAACGAGTGGGGAGCACACAGGACACCTTATTATGACAAACATGTACCAGCTATTCGGTTGCCCAACTTTCTCCACATTCTTCTCCCGTAAATTTTCCGGATCCAAAAGTCGCTACCTCAGACCTCGTCGGCCGAGTAGCTAGCTGGTGATGGTTACAGATTGCGAAAGAAATGCTGCCGACGCGGTACCACAGGCTTCATAGGCATTTTTACGAGCAGAATATGACCTTCAACTGTACAGCACCCTGGCAGACTGTTGACAAAAATTGATTAATAGCCATGAAATATTAAAAATAGAAAATATTTAATATTTCTTATGATATATTGATTTTGTTTCATATTTTTCATATAAAATTTGAAGTGCTTTGTTATTGTATTTTTTTTTTTAATGCTAAAATTATTATGGGTGGACCAATCAGATCTGCTTTTGAAACGAAGCTTGAGGGAAAAAACTTGAACATGTGTTTCTTGTTATTGTTATGCGTTTTGAAAGCAGAACGAGAGATTAGTTGGAACTCGTCGGAGGGAAACAAAATTCTTAAATCTCATGTATTATGAGAAGATATCAAGTCCTAAGAGTTAATCTGGCACCTTTTTCATTCATGCATTAGCCCATGAAGTCTCTCATTTTTTATAAAAAAAATGAAAAATCTCATATTTCTCTGTTATTAATTTAACGATCAAATGTCGTATTCTTTTATCACACGAAAAGAGCATGACCATGACCATCTAATTTCATTGGGAGATCCAAGGAAGCATGGACTCAAGACTTTTTTTTTTTTTTTTTTAAACGGGAGGATCAGACTTGAACTTTATAAAAATGTTCCGATCGCTACTGGGAGTGGTAGGCGACGAATCATCCCAATGGAATCTTTTTTTTTTTTTTTTTTTGTTGACTCTTTGACCCTCATATCTATCGACTCCAGTCTCTAGATTGCCTTGTTGATTAATCAAGTCTAAAACAATTAACAGACTCTATCCCCTTTGATGGATGCTCTTTTAAAGACTACTGTTCGAAAGGAAATCTAAACGAGAGACGCACCGTCAACCATGGCGTAGAAAGTTGGTGATTTGTCGCCAGAAAAAATAAAAATAAAAATGTAGAAACAAAGTGGGCTTATCTAAAACTGGCAGAATACGTTACAAGAAGAGAGAAGACAATACGTATTCAGCATTAAGGGGATCATTAACTTGGCCCATAAAATTTGTAGCTTAGGATCATCATTTAGATTTCGATGATCTCATGACCAAAAGATCCAAAAACGTTGACATCCTGGAAGCTTCTAGATTGGCTTATTTGACCTGTTTTCCATTAAGAAAGGAAGACTTAACGATTGATCGAAGGGATTGGTTTTATCCATCAAAACATGTACATGAAGCAAAAATCACTATCCCCAGAATCGACTCCATCATGCGTATGATCACAAGCATTAGTCCCCAGACAGTGATTCCTTGATTACAGGAATTTGACTGGAAATTTGGTTTGGCTCAAGTTGATCAGCTGTCCCAGTAAATCTTACTTAATATGACCATTAACAACCATTAAATTATATTTAGATTAATACCATAATAACAAACACCATATCTAATACCTTCCCAAGTTTCCACATTTTAGATTAAAAAAAAAAAAAGTAACATTTCCTTCCAAATGAACAGAGGCAGGAGAACTCTTTCATTGTCATGCTACTTGTCAATTCATTATTGATTTTGTTTCTTTTTTTCATGAGCAGGCCCACTTGTAGGTCTGTAGGTCACATGCAGCGCCTCACAGGGGCTGTTTAAAAAAGCCTGCCCTCTCTCTGAGCTCAGCCTCAGTTTCTCTGTGAACCAGGGACAGAAATAGGAGACACCATCAGTCCCTCTAAGGTTTCCTCTTCCTGCATTCCTTCTCAAAAAACCACCCAAAGAGAGGAAGAAGATGAAGAAACAAAACCTTTTAGCAGTGTTTTTGGTCATGTTGCTGACTCCACAGCATCATGTAGAGGCTGAGGGGGGTTTCATAAGGACAGGTGGGCTGCGTTTTGTTCTGAATGGGAATCCATTCTTCGCCAATGGGTTCAATGCCTACTGGCTCACCTCCGTGGCCTCAGATCCTTCTCAGAGGTACAAGGTCTCCAATGCCTTCGGAGAGGCCTCCAGCCATGGGCTCTCTGTGGCCAGGACTTGGGCCTTCAGTGATGGGGGGAGCACAGCATTGCAATACTCCCCTGGTTCTTACAATGAACAAATGTTCAAGGTTTCACAAATCCATTCCCCCCCTTTTTTTCCAATCCTTTCCATAATCTTCTAATTTTTTTCTCGGGTTTTTATGAAATTATATATATTTATATATTTCATTTATTTGTTTGTTTGTTATATCCAGGGGTTAGATTTTGTGGTATCTGAGGCCAGAAAGTACAACATCAGGCTTATATTGAGCTTGGTGAACAACTATGATAATTTTGGAGGGAAGAAGCAATACGTGCAATGGGCCAGGAATCAGGGACAGAACGTTGCATCTGATGATGAGTTCTTCACCAACCCTGTCGTTAAAGGATTCTACAAAAATCATGTCAAGGTAGGGAGAAGGAAGTGTAACATATGATTCATCTCTCTTTTTCCTCCCTTCTTTTCCTTTCTTAACTTCTGTTTGATTATTTGCTCTTCTAGACCTCTCTCTTCTGTAGCAACGTTTGCATTCTCTGGTGATAAAAATTTTGTTGAATGAGACATGAGTCCAGGAGCAAAAGCTAGAGAGAGAGAGAGAGAGAGAGAAAGAGCGAGCATATATACAATTTTTGATGCTGATCTGTTTATTTTAGGGCAGTATATTATTTGTTTTTATTTACTGACCTTTATTTTTTTTTTGGAACGAGATCTGGCTCAGAATTAGTTTTTCAATGAGCAAATATTGTCAGATAATCATATAAAACCAAGGTTCGGTAACCATTGAGTCCTCACACTTACTGGCCGAAGATTAAAGATTTACATGAAAAATCACAGAATATTAATACTAGGTCACACGAAAATTAGTGGTAATATTTCTCCACTTGTCTTAAGATTAATCATGTATATGTTTAATAGATGTCCTTAAAGTCTTCTCCTAGAAAAGTTTGAGCTTCCGTTTTTTGTCTGAATGTGGAGATCTTCAACAGAGCCTGTGGAGTCTCAACCAATTTCCTTGCAGTCCATCCAAGAAAAAGATGTTTCTTGTTCTTCCTCTCTTTCATGTTTTGTTTTGTTTGTTATGTCTGGTTCCCATTTTTGTTTGCATATACTAGTGAAATATTTTGTTTTAATAGCTCTATTCTCTGGTTTCCAGCTATTACCTCTGTAATAAGGTACTTAACGGACAAATCTTTAACCACCTATAAATTCTTAATGAACCTCAAGCAACTGAACATCATTTCCTTCATTTATTTATTTTTTATGGTGATCTCCTTTTACCTTTTCTTTTAACTTTAATGGTTATTCACCACTTTTCTGACCTTGAATCTTTTTTTTTTTTTTTTTTTTTTTGGGGGGGGGGTGGTTTCTTTCTTACTGTAAAGACTGTGCTCACAAGAGTCAACACCTTTACTGGAGCCGCTTACAAGGACGACCCGACAATCTTTGCATGGGAGCTTATGAATGAGCCAAGATGCCAATCAGATCCATCAGGAAGAAGCATTCAGGTTAGCTAAGTTGACAATAATTTCAGAAGATTTTATACTCGTTTTTGTCATTTTCTTTTGCTATACAGTTCCTTTGAGAATCTACATTGAGAATTTATTTATTGTTTGGAAAAAAGGAGATAATTCTTGCCTTGTTTCCTGATGAAATTACAATATTATTGCTTATTAATCCACCTCCCAAAAGCACTATACATATCTGATCTGACTTTCCAAGCATTCTTTAGAATAAAACGAAGAGATATTTTAGGTTCAGGAAGATATCCTTGGCCCATGGACATTCTAGACCTCTAATTCTTCACATTTTGAACCTCTTAATATAAAGCACTGCTCCTTATTTTCTGATTCATATGCACACAAAAGAATGCTTCTTTTGATTAGATAAGCTTCACTAGATGCCAGCCGACAAATTATCTACAGCCTGTACTAGACTGCCAGGTTATTGATACGAGTGCTTTTAGAATGCAGACCAGAAACATCAATTTGACTTGTGTGTTAGGTACTGACAAATAACTTTGGCATTTCCAAGGGCAGGAGGATCTAGGGAATAACTTGTGCAATCTCTCTTAATTGCCGGTTCTTATTAAACCATCCTCATTGGTTCTTATCATGCAGGCATGGATCACGGAGATGGCTGCCTTTGTGAAATCCATAGACAGCAACCACTTGCTGGAAGCTGGCCTTGAGGGATTTTATGGAGCATCATCAGCAGAGAGTCAAGTCAATCCAGGCTTCCAAGTGGGAACAGATTTCATATCCAACAATCAGATTCCTGGCATTGACTTTGCCACCATCCATTCCTATCCCGATCAATGGTAATCAATCATGCACAGCAGAACATAACGGGGGAAACGCAATCTTTTATCATAGAACCGAATCCAATTCAAACGATCCTTTCCCAAAAGCATTGATCTGTGCTTTCGTTTCATTGATTGGCCACAGGTTGTCAAATACTAATGACCAAGCCCAACTTGCTTTCCTGAACCAATGGCTCGACACCCACATCCACGATGCGCGCAACGTCCTCAGAAAGCCATTGCTCCTAACGGAGTTCGGAAAATCCTGGAAGGATCCCGGCTTCAGCAGCTCCCAAAGAGATGCATTGTTCAATACCGTGTACTCTAAGATCTATTGGTCAGCAAGAACTGGGGGTGCGACTGCAGGTGGCCTCTTCTGGCAGCTCCTCACTGAAGGGATGGACGCCTATAGGGATGGGTATGAAGTTATTCTAAATGAAACACCTTCTACAACCCAGTTGATCACTGCCTACTGCCGCAGGCTTCGCTATCTGGGGAAGCTGTATGCTAGAATGCGAAACATTGAGAAAATAGAGGAGGCTAAGGACATCAGAAGGAAGCAGTGGCTGAGCGCAAGCAAGGGAAAGAAGATAGGAAATTGATGCTGACTGCAGATACTTTGACATGGTACCCAGAGGAATGAAAATTTGAAGGAAGTTTGTTATCTCTTTGAGATGATTTTCCTTCGTCCAAGAGAATGGCTTTGCAGTGCGAAAGGCGTTGGAATGTAGCTATCATTGTTGTCTTCTATGAGTAAAGTAAGCATTTCTTCTTTGAACCATGTTAAAGGTGCTATGAAATAGAACTGTTGACCATGAATTGTATGCGTGCTTTTCCTTACGTAATTGGAAGAGTAAAATAATTATTCCTTCCAAGTATCCTGTATAAAGACGAATGCAATGTTTTATTGGTGCTGTATATTTCCTCTTCATCGCCAATTCAAGGCCGTGATAAATGCTTGATACAACTCCATCAAATCTTTTTGCAATCTTTCTTAATCAATGTCTAAGTTGAATCATGAACTATTTTCTAACAGGTCTGTATTATGATCCAACGGGGTGACGCAGAAACTGTTCCCGAAGCCACATTAATTCAATAATAATAGTTTATGTAATTCTTGCCTCAAGTTTTTAGCAAGAACGAGAGAACCACTGCTTCACCATCCATGCGCAACACCACAGTAAGAGCTAAAAAAAAGTAAGATCTCCATTACGAGAAAAGTTCATGCAAAAAAACGCTTCAAGACTCACTGCAGCTAAATTATTTACACGAAAAAAGAACGATGCCTCTCGATTTATTGATACAGACAGCACTCTGAAATTTGAATAAACTTCTAATTTACAAGGATGCGGCTGCTACCTTGAAGCTTGTTTTTTGGCGGCCGTAGGAAGACCATTGAAGCTCACTGCAAGCATGATACGAGCCATAAAGAAACTAAACACCAGCTTACGTACTTGATCTTTACAACAGAGGCTACCACCTCGATCATCTATTCTTCCACGTAGTTTCTCAGGGCTTAAAGCCTCTACCTCCATGGCCTCAAAATATCCAGCAAATTGGCTTTTTATATGATTGTTCCATCTTTGATGATTGTATTCTTGAGAATTACTGTGATCCCAGATCGTATATAGAATCCTTGATGCGGCCTATCAGCTTCCTGAACACCCTGTTATGAAGGGCAAAGTCTGTAAGTTAACATAGGGCAAAATTTCCGACAAGCATAAATAAGTATGAGAAGGAGCACCTACATCTTTGTTTGCAATGACGACATTTTTACCAACCCTAGCATTCATGTCGATGATGCAATTACTGGAAGAACAGAGATAACCCTCAGAGCTTCTGGCTGGCATGCCAACTTTAAGCTCACATGTATTCATAAACAATACAGATCTAAGTCTCACCTGATTTTGGTATTTTGTCCTACACCTATTGGCACCTTACCCTCTGCCAGTAGAGAAGCAATTTCAGCTTCAGTTTCATAGGAATCGGCACCCATCATCATGGTATCCTGAGATGATCAGAAGAGAGAGTGAAATACTCAACATTAGCCAAGTTCCTTCACAAGATCTAAAAGTCTCCTGATGGTTTTGAAATATTTATTTAACCTATCCTTCGATCCTTTTTATGCTCAAGTGTCGACTTTTCCTAACATTAGCACCCATGATGTTGCCGGGATGTATAATTAGTATTCATGAGCAATTGGAGACTGATATATCGTTTAAAGAACTAGGACACTGATTTTTGACTGCCATGCCTCATTTAATTCTCAATTAGTACTTCCAGACCACATACCCAATAACACCAAAAACAAAACATTACAACTTTAGATTTTTACTGGAACTTGGGAACATCTGCAGGACATCAGATGTTTCAAGAGAAAATTTGTCATATTTGTCATACTGCAAGTTGTTTGTGGCACTGCCAATCAACATGGATTGATGCAAATTTAAACTAAATTGATGAGAAAAAGTTATGGGCTAAAGTTTGCAATGATTATTTGGAAGTGTGCAAATATGTGTAAGCCAAGCGAACTATAGAAAACACCATACTGCAGGAAAATACACAGGAGGCTCCAAACCAAGTCAAAGGCCAAGAAGTACTCGTGTTCTTATAATTATTCCCCTATGCAGAGAAAAGAATAGAGACACAGAAATTAGAGCAGCAAGGATCATAGGAAATGTACCTCTGGATGGTCAATGAGGTGGCACTTTGAGGGAGAAAAGGTAAAGGGATGGGTAAATTTAAGGCATTGAAAAGTTCGATACTATATTCAATTAAATGAGGGTGCAAAGCAAATGATGAGAATGGAAGGATGAGTTAGAAACAAGCAAACCAATATTTCCTAGATGATGAGCAAAGTTAAAGAGTCATAGAGACCAATGGGATGGTGTCGGGATGTAAGATGAGGAACAAAAAGAATAGAATTCCACTTAGGAAGATAGTATATCTTAATGAAGTCAGGTGGGGCTTCTGCTCCTCCTGCGTGTGTGTGTGTGTGTGTGTGTGTGTGTGTGTGTGTGTGTGTAAAAGAGAGAGAGAGAGAGAGTAGGAAGAAAGTATTTTTGTTCGAGTGGAAGGGCATTAAATTATGGTTACCTTCCAAACTACCTTGGAAGGGTGCTCCCTTCAAGAAACTTGTGGGACATCCATAAAAAGGGAGGATCCCCTTTATTCTAAATCTTAAGAGGGACTTTTGCTCATGGAAAGAATGGAATTCAGAGATGCATCTCAGTAGTTCCTCTAATATATGGAATTCTCTGCTTCCTCTTGTACAAATGTAACATCTAACCCTCTGAATCTTTATCTAGTACAACCAATCTTTAAAATAAATGGAGGTTTTAAATGGCTTAATTTTACTAGTGACTTGGCATTTACCAGAACAATATTGTGATAAAAGACAATCTGGTCAAAAATAAAAGGATCAAGATGGTGCATATGTGGCTGCACCAACATCCACCATGCCATTTTATCAGAGATATGACTCTCGTTGGAATTGATTAGAACGTTACCGACTTTAACAACCACAAATGATTTCAACTATCATTATTCAGATAAAAGAGTAAAGTATGGATAAAAACCTTCAAATCTGCACCATAATCCAAACGTGAGCGCACTCCTACAATGGAATGTTGAACACTACATTCACGCAAGAAGCATCCATGCGATATAATTGCATCCAAGATCTGCATGTTTCAATTGCACTATGAGATGCCAAAAGATTATAATAGAGATAAGAACATCATAATGTATTGCCACATACCCTGCATTTTTCTATTTTGGTTGGGGGCAAAAATCTAGGCGATGTGAAGAAGGGTGTCCTTGGATCATAAAACTGAAATTTTGGAAGCTGCACAAGGACAAACATTGACATGAAACCAGCTCCCATTTCATATTTTCAGGAATAAAGAAATTATAAAGATAAGGATGTGATGCAAATTACATGCATTTGAATATAATTTTTTAACACTATAAAATGATGCTAACAAAAATTAACTAAATACACAACCTCCTCGTATGACTATTCTAATTGTAAACAACCAATACTATGATACTTCCTACTATTCTTCCATAATCAATAGCCACCTGATCTGTGAGCGCCAAATTAGCATCGAAGAATGACTTAATGGTTCCAATATCCTCCCAGTAGTCGTTGAATAAATATGCCTGTCAATTCAGGAATATTCAATAACTCATCAATTTTCATAGCACCATAAGGAAGCCAGATTGATGGCTAACAGTCAATTCAGATATTGCTTCAAACCCCACCTTGAGTTTATAACCACAGATCACTTATCCACTAGCAGAAGAAGAGGTGGAGTAAATAGATAAGCTAAATTCAAGCTTAAAGTGCTCACCTGAACATTACGCTCCTTGACAGCTGATGGAAGGATCTCTGAACCAAAGTCGTTGGATTTTGGATACCTCCACCTAAAAGTGATAATAAGTATTGAGAATGAAGACCATGAAATAAACTCTCCTCAAGAAGGGTGAAACTTACCTTAGAAGCTTTAGAAGAACATCTCTTTTAAAGACATAAACTCCCATTGATGCAATATAGGGGTATCTCTTAGCATCTTGACGAGATAGTCTGAGAAAAGTGGTGTCAACTTTCTGCATACCACCAAACAGACATTCCAAATACAGTTATTTTACGACAGACAGGAGTAGTGTAGCAGGAAAGTTTATATTCCATATCTCAGAGTCGGATTTCAAAGAAAAGGGGATTGAGAGGATATTCTAACCATAGCTTCTAAATCAGCACCCTTCGGTTTCTCAGAGAATTGGATAATGCGGCCAGTCTTGTTGATCTTCATCAATCCATAGTCAGATGCACGGCTTTCAGATAACATTTACAAGTTAGTAAAAACAAAAGGTTGCAATTCGTGAAAACAAAAGAAAAGATTGAATAGAACAGCAAGCCACTGCTTATTTCTGTGATAAATTGAACAAGTCACAATTGGAAGTAACTAATCAATTCAAGCATACATTAAATGAGCTTGTATCAGAGTCTAGCCTTTTCATATCATTTCAGCTTGAAAGATGGATCAGAAAACAGAGAACAGACAGAGAAGATGACTTGTTGTGTATAATCCAGTAACTTGGAATTAATGATTTCCCTGCTTCTCAAGGATTTAAGTAAATAGCTGCATGGCGATGAAACTAAACACCAAATACAAGTGGGTCAAGAAATAATTTAGGTGTCAATGAAAATGGAACTTTGATATGTGAAGATGTGACTGAAGATGTTGTAAAGGGATTGAGAGAGAGAGAGAGAGAGAGAGAGAGAGGTACGTACAGATAAGGCAGCAAACACAATGATTAAGAACAAAGGCTTCGGCTTGACTAATAAAATGTGATTTCTTTCACCACTTAAATTCCTCTACAGACATGTTTATACAAAATATGGCCCCTTTATAATTGAAGCTATCTACTTCCAGTGCATTGAAACATGTAATTAAACATGAGCTACGTCAAGCAAGGACAGTTTCAACTTCTTGTAACATTGGCTGGAGCATAGCATGACAGCCTAATACAGACAAGTTGCAGTGGTATGAATTGTTTTGCCAATGTAACTTCTTATATACCCCTAACATCTCAGTTTGGATAATTCTGGTCATTTTTGATAAATAGAATCCCCTGCCTTTAAGATTTTTGGAGGTACAACCTTCAAATCAGACATGCCAACAATGCAAGGTGGTTATCCTGCACAGGATCAAAGCATAATGACGAAAAATCATCATTCATTTCTCTAGACCGCATCTAAATGATTTCTGATTCCACATATTTACATTATGGTCAAAGTACTCATTCATTTTAATGTGTATAAACACTAGCATCAAAGTAGTAAATATTGGTATAAAGTAATGTATTGAAGCACGTAGGTGAGAAGATGACTTTCCATGCTCATGTATGCCAAGTATCATCATGGAACAAACCATGATAAACCATGGCCAGCACAAGCACAACATTGTCTTCAGCACCTTCTTAGTGGTATGGGTTAGAGTTGACAGACATTCCAAACATTAGTGGGTGTGTGATACCAGGTTCACACCCGGATTATCAAGAATTTATCATTCACAGTTCTATTGTCCATCTTTATCTCTTTATGACAATCTGTTTGCCTCTTTCCCTCAGAAAAGACAATCTGTTTGCTTCATCCCACTGATTTCGTGTCTTTTTTACTTGTGAAGTCATATCATGCAATGCCACCTTCCTTGGACAAGCACTTTGCGTATAATTATTGGAATATGAGGGAATTGTTGCAGTAGTACTTCGTTATGGTGGTATATGGACTGGATAAACCTTGTTGTTCTGTCTCATCTTGTGGCAGAATATCCTTCTTCCAGAAACTCTTTATCTAAGACTAGCAGAAGAACAAGATATTCATTCCCCAACAGGCACCTTATTAACTTCCAAGCCTAAGCAGTGATGCCTCTGCTGGCACAACCTATATCCTCATTGTTCCACTATACTTCTTCCTTTCTTTTACCAAACACCAAAAATAATGGAGCCATGATGCACTTCTCAGGGACTTCCCTCATGCCCGCTAACTAGAATATGATGGAATTGTCAATGATCACAATAATTAGTCCTCCATCGGTCTATGGTCCCCTCGTTAGACATTCTGCACCTTGCAAACCTAATCACACTCTGTCCTAGTTTCAAACCCCTTTCCCTTACTGATAGTAAGAGCTGTTTCTACAATTTGCCATTGTTTGGTGAAAGTATGCTAAGCCATGAGTAGTTATTGTCACCAAGGAGTCGAGACTATACCATTTCATCAACTCCAGTAGAAATTTCAGAAAAATATTTAAAGTTTCACATTCAGAGAAAAAGGATATATTAATAAAATAACAATTTCTTTGATAAGAAGGCAGAATTTGACAAAGTTCATAAGATTTCTGATTAATTGATTATCCTATTGCTAATAATTTGCTCCATGAAGCCACATATTTTTCATATAGGCAACGCTTCACAATTTCCTTTGGAGAAAAAAAAAATTACAAACTTAGTGTTTAGAAGAACAATGTTAAAAGTTGAACCCAGATAAAGGTTTCTTTTGAGCAAAGGACCCAAATGTAGGCAGGACAACAGCAACAGCTCTGAAGCAAATTAAATGCATGCATCTAACATACCTGTTGCCCACAGGAACACATGAGACAGTAATATCAGCACCTGTATCAATATGCTTCTGTGTATATCACGTAGAACATGCCAATATTAGTACACATTGGTAAAAAATAAATAAAAATAAAAGCGATTGATTAACTACATTTCAGTATACCTGCACGAAGTCCATGTAGTCCATTCGATATAGGTGATCTCCAGACAAAATCAGTATGTGTTCAATGTTCTTATTCCTGTTATCCTATAAATGCACAAGGAAATTAAGGAAGATGTAACATGAATTCTCATCATATGCTTCAGCCTCCAGTGGATATTTTCTTTGTCCAATCATTGCCTACCTCAAAGACCCAAATGAATTGTCTAACAGCATCTGCTGTACCCTGAAACCAATTCATTCCAGCTTCTCCAGGTGTTTGCGTCGCTGCCAAAACCTGATCATGGAATGAAATAAACTTTTCATTGGCAATGGAAGCAGAGATACACTAAAAAAATAAAGTGAAAAAAATTCCAACATCAAAAAGAAAAATGTATCATAAACACGATAAAATCGGAATCCTTATTCTCAGGCACGCTTAGTTAATGGTATGCAGTGGTAGAGTTAGTTAATCATCAGCTACTTGCCTGCTTCACCAATACCATCAAGAGATATAAATCAATTAATCTGATGATGCTCTCGATTTGGCATGGCATGTATTACTCAGTAGAGTGAGAAATTTTACCTCAATAAATCCATCACCAAAGCTGATGCCATTCCCAGGGTTATATGTACGATGAATGTGACGATTGAGAGATGCAGAATTGAACTGGGTCATGATAAATATCTTGTTTATGCCACTGTTGATGCAATTGCTCATTGGAACATCGATAAGCCTGTAGCATCCTCCTATGGGCACCTATATGATGTGAAATCAAATTGTCAATTCAAAAAAAATGAAATCATGTTATCAGCAACAAACTAGCAATTGCCATAGATTTTTGTTGTTCTGATTACTGATTTTAAAGAGTATATATAAACCATAAATGCTTTTAAAGTATTATTCATCAATTTATAAAATAATGTGGTGAAGGAAATGTACTAAAAGGAAAAAAAAATCATAATTAAAGAAGAGAAAGGATTATTTATTTAGATTTGTAATAGAAAAATCAATTACAAAAAGAAACATAAAAAATTATAGCCCATAAGGAATTTAGATAATGAAGAATAAAGGTCCACCATATAACAAGTTGGTATACAGGGGACCACAGACAGCCAGCCTTAGTAACCCAGAGAACGCATTAGATGCAGGAAAAATTAAACCCTACTGACTCGCCTATTAGATTGCACTACATGATTAAATCTTCCTGCATGGGAATCAAACCACACAGAAAATCTTTGTCAAGCTAAAATCAAAATTCTCATCTGGAAAATTATCATGTTCACCATTGCTAACAAACATTATAATCCACATCAGCCATTTAAAGAGAAGTCATGCTTGCTTGGAAGCTTCTGCCGACATCTAGGCTGAAGCTAATCTCAAATTTCTATATTAAGCAACAACAAGCTTTCTAAAATCAAGATCAACTTGATGGATCATAGAAGAACCGAATGTTAAAGATGTATCCCGAATAGAAGAGACATTCCAACTTTACTCGAGTGAAATACTAAAGATGACGAGATGGAACTACAAGATAGTCCAGCATCAAACTATACCTTTTCCTCCAGGAGATTATAGCCCATAAATAATTTACAAATCATAAAACATATTGCTAAGATAACCCTTGAAGAAAGGAAGCATGCATGGTTCTTACAGCGGGTGTGGCTCTTGTACTGGTGAGTGGGAATAGCTGCGTTCCAGCCCCTCCTCCCAGTATGATGGCAGCAACGTTCTTGGGGTTCGCCTTCTGGCTCCCAAAGACCGGTGCCTGAAAGACCTGAACTTGTGATCCAGAATTAGCAACACCATCCATAGATCAAAAGCAAAAGCAGATCAAACATATCAGGAAGAAGACACATAACCATCAGTACAAACCATCCAATCTCAATAAACTTCCATCATACTAAGGGAGATCAATAGCCTAACAAGCTGGAAGTATATTTCTTCTTAACCATCCATGCAAACCAGTCAATAAATTATATTTGCAAGTACTGTCAACTTTTTTTTATCCTTTTTTTTTTTTTTTTTTTTACCTTCCATTTTGTGAAATGAAACATGGAAGAACTGCCACCTTTTTGAGCCCAAAAAAAAAGAAAAAAAGCCCACATGCTTGCCAGAGGGAAACAAATACGTGGATTGTGTCGCTTACCAGGGTCTCCTGGTTGACATCTGAAGTGAGAACAGAAAATGCAACACCTGGCCGACTCCTACCACCCAAACTCCTGCTCTTCACACACTTCTTTGCCATCCTGCTGCAGAATCCTTCCCCCCAAATCACGCTCTCTCCACTCCCAACACCACCTTTCTTCACTTGACTTAAATATGCATTGGCCTTCAATCCCACACTACCAAGATCCATGACAGGTCCAACCATTGCTATCATTCTACTGGTACCACGAACTCTGTAATTTGAACAGAGATGCAGCAAGAAAAGTAATCAAGGCAAGCTCAAATGACGCATAAACTTTGATCGCATAAAAACCAACCAAAAGAGCGTAGGATCTGATACCAAGATCGCAAACCCTGGTGAAACAAAAATCCAAGAACACAAAGGTTCCCAAGAGCTGAGAAAAAACTCGAGGGAACTCACGTGGCCACGGGCGTAGTTTAGGCGAGCAAGGCGGAGTCATAAAAAGGCGTGAACGATGACAGCGGCGGGTGACTTTTTGGGGCCTTCGGCGCGTGACCAGTCACGTGATATCACGGGGTTTCTTTGTCTCATTTCTTTTCGTTAAAAAAAATCCATTTTAGTTTCAATGGAGTTTCTTTTCTTCTTTCCACGGAGCAGAGATCCCGAGAAGCCCACGGTCTTCTCCTCCGGGAGTCCCAAGAATCTCGGAAATCCCGTTTTTCCGTAAAATATTATTACTAAGCTAATAGTATTTAGTTTATTATCTTAGCGTAGTTGACCATTTAAGTTTATATCTGGGTTTATATTCTTTTAGACGCTTACTTTTATCATGGAATCAAATAACTCTCTTGCTTGTAGCCTAGAATTTCTTTCTCCAGTTGCTTTTTCTGATTTTAAAATCTACACTCACCTTTGTAGTAGATGTGCCATGTTGGTTTAAAAGGATGAGTTTAATAATATTATTAGCAAATAATGTTTACGTGATAATGATTCAATTTATAGATTAACATAATATCAGGAAATAGTATATTTAAAAAATAAATTATAAAAATAATAATAATCAGACTAAAATATATTTTTGATCCATAATTTTTCATTCATAATTTATCTTTTTTTTTAAATTTTTAATTATTATAATTTTTTTGGTAAAGTAGTTGACTTGTTATTCTGAAGTGATCAACAGCTATTCTGCTAGTGTTAACTTGTAATGAAATATCAAAAATATAATATTTTAAATTATAATAATTAAAATTTTATCAAAAAATATATTTTTGCCTTAATAATTCATAACATTTTTAGTCGAGAAAGTAAAACAAAGTTTTATACAGTAATAAACCTAGCACAGATATGTATCTTATGTTGAGAAAAAATAAAAGAGGTCAATTATTTTTTCGAGATACAATAGCAGATTAAATATTTGTCAAACATTTATAATAATGCCATGGCTTTCCGGAACCATTATATGTTATTTTTTTATACAGTGGTAAAAAAAAAAAAAAAAAAATTGCTGATCTAATAGAAAAATCTGACAGATGAGTCACATGAAATAAAGCGGTCGTGCTTTTAGGTTGAATGGCCCTCATGGACGTATGGGTTTTTTTTTTTTTTTTTTTTTTTTCTTTTTGTGCGCGCTTATTAAGCAGTCAACTCAGAATGTAGATGCTAAGAACCCGGACCAAGGCCCGGCTAAAATGCCACAGTAGAGATTCCATCGATCGGACGGCCGAGAAGGAAGACTCGAGGTGCGATGGAACGAGCAACAGCTTCTCTCAGCTGGCACGTGGGGATCACCAATGGGCGCACCGAAAGGGACCAGCGCCGTAAGGAAGCGACAACGCGAACCAGATGTACGGCTGCAATCTCATCCGCAAGTCCTGAGAGAGCCGCCCGGCGCGGACCCACGTGGCGAGAGCGCAAGGCGACGTGGAGGTAGCGCCGCGCGTCAATGGAGGTGGGCCCAACAAGCGGGCCAATCGGTTCCCGCGGTCCCTCCGTCAGCGGAGAATTCTGGATCGGACACGTGGCAGGACGAGGACGGTTGGTGCGAGATGGGCTCCAGCTCTGAATTTTTCTGATGGTACGGCAGGGGGGGGGAGGACAAGCCGCGAATTCGCCCCCCGACCGGGCTGCCGTGCGAGCAGAGCCGCAGTGCGACACGTCGCGTTGTAATCAATGCACAGAGCGTCATCTGGCACCGCTCCGCTTTGCAGAGTTCGGAGTATCCAATGAATTTTGAGATTCACGTACACCATTTGTTATATGCTCCAACGTACGTTAAAAAGAGGTAGATCAATTAATGCCACAATAATTTCGAAGGCTGTCCCTTTATCTGAAGGCATCCACGGATTTCATAATCTATCGTGGAGTTGGATCCAAAGTAGATCGGAAGCGTTCGCTCGCTCTTAAATTGATCCGCACCGCGCTCTAATATCGGCATGTTAGGCGGATGTAGGCCGCCAAAATGTTATACATCCATGTTGTTGTTGCTGTATTTTAAGTTGTATATGCTTGGATTTTTTTTTTTTTTTTTTTTTTGTCTTGTTAAAATAATTACCTTTTAAAATAATTTCTCAATATTTGTTGTTTTTAATATTTTTATGCTCAAAATAATGAAAAGTATCATATTATACTTTATTAAATAAAATTATCAAATATCACCAAGATAGGATTTGTTAGGCATGTCAATGGGTGTACCCTGGCCTTCAAAAATCCTATGCCATGAAGATATCAAAAGTATAGCATAAATTTAGGGTTGAGAAGCTCTTTTCTTAGAACAAAACTTTGATTTAATGCAACTACTTAACTCAAATTATATAGTTTGAGATAGTGTTTTTTTTAAAAAAATTATGATGGTACAGTAATTTGCTATTATAATGAAAATCTTTATGTATAAATATTTACAATCCATCTCATATGGATTGAGATTAGAGCCTTTCTTTCTTAAAAATGATAATGGAACAGGTTAGGATCTATTTTCGCCCATCTCGATTCACAAATGGAGATCTCTAATCTTTTTCATTGTCTTGTCTCTATTTTTTAAAAAAAATTATCTTAAAATATGTATTTTAATTATTTTTTTTATCAAAGTTACAATTTGATCACATGAAAAATATAAAAATCATATGCTATTAAGAGCTACATAATAAACACTAAATTTTTGTAATAAAAAAAGAAAAAAAATAGCAGTCCTAATTCATTTATATGTATATGTCAAGGGTAAAAATATATTTAAATATAGATTTAGAATGAGTTTAGGATAAATTTCAAAGTGGAAAGTATATTTTAATTAAATTTTTTTTATTTTTTAAAATTTATTTTGAACTTGATTAAAGCTTCAACGCAATCAACGCAGGTTGAGGGCAGATCCTGAGCAAATTAAGGTAAAATTTCTATCCCTTCTTCTCACACATCAAAAGCATTGGCATGGATCGTTGAATTTCTAGAATCCAGCGGACTAAATTATCATATTTTAATATTTTTTTAATATTTTATTTTGGGGGCTTATGATGCGTTAAGATGCCATGGGCATGGCATGGGATGGTGTTTGCACGATTCTGGCTATAAAAAGAGGAGTACGGTTGGACATGCATTCACGAACATTCTAGCAGGTGGGACCTTTCATGATGGTGGCAGCATGGCAGCACTGTCACCGTTTGGTTATCCATGGCTCGGTCATTAAGGCGAAGACTTGGCCATTGAATGCCAATCCACTATCGTCTCCTGAAAGAACTTTAACCCTTCGAATGCCAAGCAAAATGGGTCCAACGGCCCTTGAACCATTTGGTAGTCCAATATAATATGGACCTTCCACCACTATTTACGAAATGCATGAAAAAAACAAGATCAAACAAAAACCAAAACATGTGTCTCTGTGCTTGATTGATGAGCGATTGATGAGCCATGCTACATCAAATCATCAAGTGGTCCAGTAAGCATAAATCCAACTCTTGTCCATTGGAGCAAGTGGATTCTCCAAGCCACATTCAAACTGATGATGGTTCTTGCAAGCATCATTTGAGCTCTAATTTAGAAATATCCATTGAACTATTAAAATGAAACCAATTCTCGGATTGAATGGTGAGATTGAGTTTCTCCAGCTGCTTCGATTGGTTTGCGCATATCATAAAGTGCTTAATACATTTACAAGCTTTATCAAAAGATATTGCAGAATAATTAAGCTAGATATAGTCTTGATTATAAGATCGAGTTACGAAACACACTTTTCATTTTATTTTATTTTGTTCTAAATAAGTAAAATGCTACCGCATAAAATCAAATTATTATTGCCAAAGCACAGAAGAACTAGCAGTAGTTATGGTCTCTTTTATCTCAAAAATTGTTTTGGAAACAATTTTGATATCATAGCTTTCTTGAATATTTTTACTTAATCTGATAAAACTAGTTTTATATTACATAAGCCATGGTAGGCAGAAGTATGAGATCTCAATACCAAGACCACTTTCTATTAGCTATAGCAAGATATTCAGCTTGAAGCTTATGTTGATATTGGACTTGTTTGTCAACATGCTAATTTACTTCTTTTCTTACAATACTTCATCAACCTTAAAAAGTTTGATGTTGAATTTTCTCACAAATTTGGATTTTGCTTAACTAGACTCATCCTTCGTGATATTTAAATTTGATGTGAGACGATTATGGTATGTGAACCTAAGAATCTACAAGCCTGTATCGAATATTAATTATAAATTACCAGTATCCTTTTTTTTTATTAGTAAATAAAACAAGCTAAGTTAGAAGAAATAAAATCACTATATTTAAAGACAATTCTCCTTAACAACCTTACAGAAGCTCATACTAATGAATGTTTAGTTTCACGTCGATAAGACTTTAGGCATCTATATAGGATTAAGAAATTAAAATAATATTTTTTTGAAGATTATTATAAATGATATTAAAGTGAATCCGACATATGACTCATATGAATTAAGGAACATTATAGATAAGCTCTGTATGCAGGATTAGATCAGAATATAGATTTAAATACAGATCCTTAGCTTGATAAAGATTTCAGTCCTTAAAAGGAGAGTGTTTAAGAACTCATTTTGATAAGTGTTTAATTTCATATTAGTTACGCATTAAAAAGATTTTCAATATATATACAAGATTAGAAAGTCTAAATAATATATTTGGTTGCGGAGTTGGTTATTACAAGTTCGTCATATTTTGAGTACCTTTTCATTGCTAAACAATTTTTTTTAAACTTCACCTGCCCTCAACCCTTGTGGTTATGGAAATCAGCGTGACCTAGTTTCGGCTCGAGCCATCTCTACGAAGCCAACCTCATCATATTTGCAAGCTTTTTACTCTGCTGAAACCATCATCTAAAATATAGCTATTAGCAAAGTCTCTTTGATGGGCAGCTTGCCATCTCATGGATGGCTTGATCCAACAGCAACATCGTCGTGCCATCGTACAAAATAACGCAACGATAATGATCAGCTGGAAGATGAACATATACAGTTGTTGCGATGGTGATCATCTACTGTTAAATGGTATTTTATAAATTATGCCTGCAGTGAATGGGTGAATGGAACAAGAATTCCGCAGCTCTCTCTCTCTCTCTCTCTCTCCAATCATTCTCAATGTTGTCTTTTGAAAAAATTTACCTTTTGCTGTATTTAGTTTGTACCATAAATATATATATAAAAAAATTTTAGAACATAAGTAGATAACAATAGAATTGATAACATTAAATTGTGGACTTTGAATATATTGGATTGAAGTTCAGTTTTTTTTAAAAAAAAAAAAATTAAAAATATATCTTAAATAAACCCTTTAAATAAAAAGTTCAGCATTTAAACGACAGATTCAATTATCATACTTTTTTTTATTATTTTTTTAAAAATAATGCTTCAATCTCAACTATTTAATTGCATTATATAGCATTTTTATACTTTTATATAATGTCAATATATTCTGGAAGTTGTCATTATTTACGAATCAATTATTATTATTTATTTATTTATTTTAGTTATAAAACTAGTTCTACAAATATTTGCCTCCTGTTCATAAAACCAACTGCTTGTTTGGTCTGGACGGAAGCATCCACTTTAAAAGTATCCACTTTAAAAGAATCCGCTAAACTTAAGCAAGCCAATATGAGAGATTCCACGACAACAGTATATAATTGATGAGGTAAAGGATGTTCCAAGGCTGGTCCTGTTCATAGACAGAATCAAATGGTATTGATGCAACGAGACGACCAGAAAAATATCATAAAAATCCAATACACAGGGCAAGATAATATAAGTTTTTGTTCCATCACCGGTAGGGCTCCACTGGTGCCATCAATTGATTAAAGTTTACGGTGCGGAAGACATCCATCGAATCATGTCTCACATGGTGTGCTGGTGGAGACGAATACTTCCAAGCACGTAATTAGAAGCCTTTCTTCGGGTCAAGTCTCTTTCGGTGCCAAGCAAACCCATCCACTTGTGCTCATAAAATGATGTGGGCTTAGGATTTTTTTTTTTCTCTCCTCTTTTTCCTCGGAGGCAAAACGAATTAACAAAGTCCAGTTGCAGTGCTGTTTAAGAGACAGACGTCCTTCGTGACATTCCCGGTCGAGGTAGTGACGTGTGTCGCCATCAGAGTGTCACCTATATTTTAGTGTTGCTTGTCCTGGGATACTATTTTATTAAAATGGATATGATGGCTATCAAAGTACCATCAGTTAATAATTATGTTTAATTTATTCTTTCTTGATGATCTTAGTCTATTGCACCTACTGCTAGGTCTCTCCTTCAACGTATCTTGGGAACGTAGACGAACTAGAAATGTTATCAAGGCTGATTTCCCGGGCTGTTTGGAGATGGAGACAAATAAATTCTACGGCAACTCTTTCTTCGTGAGAACTGTAAGTTCTTGGGAAACAAATAAATTCTTGAGAAACAAAGGTTGACGCCCATTTTCTTATTAACTTTTTTATATTATTTTAAAAATTAAAGACAAATGAGATTGTAAAAAATAATTTACTATATTCTTAACATCAAAATTTTATATGCGAATTAATTTATC